>JAPFBL010000025.1:1200000-1855461 GCA_026182355.1 Hermatobates lingyangjiaoensis
GTATCAGGTCTATCAGGTCTATAATCAGAATATCAGGTCTTCAAAATTATTGAAGAACCTTCACTGAACTTGTAACTAAAGAAGTATATGAAATATATCACAAATTCTTCAAAACTATAGTCAGGATTCATTTCTCAATTGGTCTATAGCCTAAGGAGGGGTTCTCAATGGGGGTGAAATTCATCCCAGTGGCGAATTTTGGGTTATCAGGGGGTGACTTGTGACCACAGTAAGTTTACAGAGTAGGAAAGCTCTCATACGTTTTTAACCCGCCCCTAGTGGGGCCATGCAGCCGCCCTTACACAGACTGCATTGGCTTTATATCCACAAGTTCATTGAAGCAGGGGCCACAAAGGCCACTGATTTAACTGCAGCTGAGTAGGTTCAGTAGGACCATTGGTCTGGACTTTGATCCGAAACTCTTAAAACAAGTCGGTGTTAAGGGCGGTGGGGGCCCATGGAGGGTTTACTCTCCAACCCACCTCAGAGGTCGGACGGGCCTTGAGCTCAGCTGATTGGACTGGACAACTGGTACTTGCCTGGTAGAGGCTCTGGCTTTTGACGGGATCTCGGAGATTAGATACCAAAACCTTCGAACCCTTTTATATTACGAATAGAGAGACCTTAAAGGATCCCTAGCAATTATTGACAGACTCTCTATGAGTCGTTCAATATGCTACTAAAGACTCCCCGAAATGACGCTCTGAGGGGGTCAGATGAACTATCAGTAGCAAGCCCTGGTCCCGGAGTAACGGCGGGGGACAACGAAATTCTCATGAATCCTGTGGTAGTCTTTCAAATGTAAGGCATATGTAGGAAGCCTGGTCAGTTATAGATTTTTAATTATAAATTAAAAAATATTATTTTGGTTGAATTAATATTTTATATTCTTCATCAGTAATTGTAATTAACATTTAATTCATAAAATTGTATTACAAACATAATCAGTGTATGTACTACCTTGGAAAGAAGAGGGGGTGGGGGGAATGGTATTGTGAGAAATGGTGAGAGGGGTGAATGGACCAAAGAAAGCTGAGAACCCTTGACCTAAGAGGTACGTATTTTTGTTTAGAAGTATTCGAAATTTAAAACAGTCAATTAAATAAGCGGTTACAAACAATAACTCAAGTTGTATATTTCCATCCAACCAAACACAACATCACAGGTCATTTGTCAAAACAAATCCACCTGTTTTTTTTTTAAGTATACAGTTTAGGAATAATAAAGAAATACTCTAAAATGCAAGACTGAATAGAATAGAAGAGTATTTACTTCGTGGCAACATAATAGAAATAAATTACAAACAGTAACAATAAATTAAAATTACTTCTTCAAAATTTTGAAAAAATTCAATATCAATCTAAAAAAATGTAATAATATTTTTTCTACAAAATGATTCAAATGATGTTTTTTTTTCAGTTTATTTTTAAACTAAATATTCGCATAAATACTTTACATGACAAGAGGGGAGTGATGGAGATGATTTTGTTAACGGAATTTCAAAATATGTAACACCTGATAGAATAAATCACTAGTACTGGGTGGGTTTTGAAATCTAGTATGTAGATATATCTCTGCGTTAGAGACTTTTGAAAAATATGGTATTTTGAATCACGTTCCTCGTTGGGTTTTTTTTTCTCTTTTTGATTGCATTGTATGTCACTGAAAGCTGTCCTGTTTTACCAAGTCCAGTTATCAGTTTCCTCTGTCAAAGGGAAATCAAACTTTTCAAACTTTATCAAATACATTTATTTATAAATTATATATATATATAACAAAAAAGAAAGATCCCCTTTAGATTAAATTTTACTGTTTTTTTTTTGAGGGAATGTTTCTTCTTTCAATTTCCGTATTTCAAGATATTCAAATATTTCAGGTTTAATATCCGGTAGAAAAATGAAAAAATGGAAGGAAGTTTGATTATTCACTATCCGTCAATTTCTTTATCAAATTTGATCAAAGAGAAAGCTGTTTTCGTTTTTTGTTATAAAAAAAGATCTGGTGTAGTTTCCTGTGTTTAACTAAAATGCTAAGAGAAAAGCTGATTTCTCTTTGAACTTTAAATTAAATTGTTCTTTTATTTTATGCTAGAATTTGCGAGCTTGTAAACAATAACATATAAAATGAGACATTAGTAATTATTAAAACTAAAACCGTAAAGGGCTGACGTTTTTTTCACTAAGGGATCGGTTTAAGCAATAAAAAAAATTATCAAAATTATTAATAAAATTAAATTGTAGCCATCAATGCAAGCAGGAAATTCTCTTCATATGGTAATGGTTTTTTAACTGTAAAACTTCTAACCAGTGCTTAGCCAAAGTTCAGGGGCGCGGTGAGACAATGGTACAGATTTGGCAGAGGTCAACAAACAAATCTGCTGAAGGTGATATATGGCAGCTGTCCACCCTCTGAATAAAGTCTTCTTACCAAAAGGATTTCAAAAAATTCAACTGTTTTATGTATTCCTCTAATATGTATCTGAAATTTTGTTATTTTTTTATAACGAATCTGTTGTTTTAAATGATTGTCCAGTTAAGGAGTTAAGGCTTTAATACTCTTCTTCAATGTTGTGAGAAGTTAGCATTCATTGTAAGTGTTCTATTTGAATTACAGTTAAAAATATCCATAGGTCTTTCATGGAACTTTACCACTCTCTATTTCATGGAACTTAACCATTTGCGTTCCTACTACATTTGTGTATGTGCACTTTTTTCTAAAGGAAAAAAATGGCATCCTTCATGCATGATTTGTAACACGGCATTAAGTAATTAGTTTCAACCTAGTGGTTAACAACGACTAGGAATTAACTGACCAGATTAAAACATATCTTGAATCTAGAAAATATAATATTAATAATAATAACATAACACTCACTGTTATCCTGTTATCAGGTTTCCAACCTGAAAATGACTAGGTTTGTTAATTTTGTTCTTTGAATTCAGTAATTTAGTTCTGACACACCTTAAGACTAATAGCATTCAAATCTATATTCAAAAAATGTGAGCATTACACGGAATGATTATAGAAAACTTGAAGGGTTCATCAGAACTGTTGCGTTCTTAGCGCAACAAGACAAGCCCTGCTGAAATACGTGCATACAGTGAGGAACCTGTCGCCATCTTTACAGTTACACTTTGACTTGAGGGCTGCAAAATGGCGGTACTGAGCTAGACTCTGATCTAGTTTTGAAATTCCAGTTTTTATCCTGCCTCATATCTTAAAAAAATCGTACTTAAACTTGATCTAAATTTACAGAATAGTGGTAATACTAAAGTTGCTTTTATTTATTTATTTACTAGGTAATTTATTGTTTTTCTTAATTCTAGATTGAAGTCGATTCATAATCAATTAGATTTCATATCATTTTTATAAATGGATAAGGATTTTTTTTTAAATAACATAACAAGAGATCGAGTATAACATCTGTCATAGGACCGTATCAATCGAACATGTAAATTCGATTATAAGTTGTGGAAGGATAAGAGACCAGTGAAACAAATCATTCCCATTGTAGCCACATAGCCGAATGTGAAAAATCACGAACATCAATCCAGAAGCACTTACGAAGAAATTAATCAAATTTTCAAGATATTCTATCGTAATAGGTTAGGTTGCAGTGGCAGTCTCACAAGGAACAGACATAGGCCGAATATCGGCTCTTTATGATACCACAGAATGAGCAGTCTAATATATTGCAAGTCCTAAATTTTGCCTAAGTCAATTGTGTTTAGACTAGGGATCTTTAACGAGTACCTGACTTCGTACAGGGACTGACAGCTTATCGTCCTTCCCAAGGGACAACTTGTTCAAATTTATTCACCTCCTGTGTGAATAAATTGAGGGCCAGAGTGGGTATTGAACCCTGGATCTACCAATCCTGAGGCAAGGACATTGCCACATGGCTAAACTACATCCTTTCTATTGTAATAACTACTGCTTCAATTGTCTATTACCATAAAAATTGTATATAAAACAATTTTAGCATCATAAATATTTCACTGCGTAATTATATAATTATAATAATAACAAGTAATTATAATAACGATTCGTTAAAGAACTACTAAGTCATTATTAATCTGCTACTTATAGCAGATTAATAATCATATATTTGTTATATGATTTCTCTATTTCTACATTATATATTGATATTTACTTTGTATTTTATTAGTTTTCTCATATCACTTTACTCATTAAGCATTCATTTCTGTATCAATAATGTGTAACGCAGTTTTCAAAATTTTAAGGTAACTATATTGATAATATAAATTGTCGTCAATTGCTAAATATTACTTTTACACTGTTAAACTTAAATAGTATTTTGATTTAGAGTATCGTGGTATGTATGAAGCAGAATGAAAATAAACTGCAAATAAAATAAAATTTTCTTGTATTCAATAAAAAATATCTTCTGACCAAACTGAAAGAGAACAACCTGAAAACAATGACTTAATAACGTCTTCAACAATGACTTTAACAATATTATTAAGTTTAATTTGACACATAGATACAAAGTCGTAAATTTATAATCAAAACACATACATAAATGGGTTTAGAAAACCTAGAACATTAAAAATGAGATTAGAGGGCTAGAAATCAATTTTGGAATTTTTTTTTTTATTTTAGACTCCTTTTAAGAGAAAGTAAAATTAAAGAAGAAACAATTTTTTTTTTTAGTTAGAAAGAACACCTCTTTTATGAATATTTTCGATAATAATTCACGATTATATACACTAAACGATTAAAAGACGTTAAAAATAATTACATTTTTTTAAATTTAAAAAATAAAGGCTTAAACGCTCATAAATCACTTTCTATGATATATTACTATAGTTTACATCAAATGCGAATATCAAACAAAGATTATCAAGTCTGAAATTTATAAAATATATCGTGTTTTTAAACAAGTTTGAAATAAAAGATATATAACTTCTTTCTCAAGTCCTTGTAATTATCAATACTTTGGAAACTTTTTTTTACAAATCACTTTAGCTTTTCGTTCGTTGAACAGAAATACAAATGGCATTATTTTTTTTTCAATATATTTCCATCAATGATAACAGTATCAATCAGAGGCCTGATTGATTACAGCATATTGATATAAAATTTGTTTGAAACTTTTTTTATCATTTTTTAAAATTGATATCCTGATTTATAAAGTCTCTTAGAGAAAACCTATGGGCGTTCTTAATTTCATTATTATTTTACTTACTCAGATTCGAAGTGACGAAACCTTTTATTCAGTGATTTAAACAGCTGACTGTAAAACCCTTTCTTTAAAGTAAAAAGCTATGAAAAAACAAATTTATGAAAGAAATTATCGTTAAAAATGTTTCTGTTGTTAGAATCACAGAAAATAGTTTAAGCTCAGATTATGAAATGAATAAAGAGTATTCGTTTTTAAAATCTTACGACTTTGCACAAGTGAACGAAATAATACTGTTTATTCTCTTTTTGAATTGTGATTATATAATTGTTAGAACTACAGTGGTTTATGGTATATTGTTATAACAACTCGCGATATCTGTACTGCTACACATTGGTATTTCTCCGCTTACAGCCTTAGTTAATAATAATTTATATGAAATACTATCTATGGATAGTTAGTCTTCTAACTAAAATTTACGAGTCCCAATGTAGGATTCCGTGAGGTCCACTTTGGGCACTTCACGACCCCCGTTTTTTCATGTATCATTCGAGAGAGGACGGTTGGTTTTCGTGACGTGGCGAAAGGGCTCCACGTTAAAAAACATCAACCTATTCTGCTTTATCATGTAAAGGCCGAGGGACTGGGGGCTTGAATAAATCAAAACAGTCCCAATGTAGAATGTTCATCGTGTAGTATTTTTAAGATCCAAATTTTCGGCCACAATCGTTTTCTTTTGTAGGATGACCACTGAAAACTAACCTAACTAAATTCTCTATAAACTTCCTTGCATCGTTTTTCCCCTTACCGCCTTAGCTTGTATGTTTATATAATACTATCGATCGGTAGTTACTTCCTTTATCTCCTTAGACCGTAGGTTATATGGATTACCAATGTAGTTTCTGCGTTTACACCCTTGGCTAACAATAATTTATATGGAATACTGTTATTCTACTAACTAAATTGAAGACTTTAATTCAATGTGTGGTATCAAGAAGTACGAATCTTTATCCTTTATGCGTTCACCCATGGGATGGCCACTGCAACATAACTAATCTAACCTACTCCTCTAATTGGCTCGTAGGTTATATAGAATACTATCAATGTGTTGCTACCCGCATACGGCTTTAGTTCATACGTTATGTAGAATGAGATCTTTGGGTAGTATTTACCGCCTTAGCTCTTACGTTATATTTATTACTACCAATGAATAGATACTCCCATTATTTCCTTAGCTCGTACTTAATATGGATTTCTACCTATGAATAGGTAACCAACTCATATCTTCTTCTATTGTACCTAGTGAATATCACTATTAATTGTTACACCTGAAAAGGTAGCAATGAAACTTTGTGTGTTACGCTGTATGAGTTACTATAGTAAATCTTTGTATTAATTTATTTAAGCCAATTGCACATATTCGAAAGAATAACATTCAAATGATGTAATTGTGAAATTATACCAATAAAAAAATAAAAAATAAACTGCCTTTTAAGATATAAACAGACATAACAAGAGGTTTCCATTATCACACTTCTCTTACTTCTACTCTGTTTAATTATAAATTAGTTGGTGCCAGATATAGCACATCTGTGATTTTATTACTACAACTATCCTTACATGTGTTAAAAGTATTATCCATTTGTATTATGTAAAAGAAAAATATGTTGGAGAAACAACCCATTGGCAGTACTTCAATAAATTGTTACCCATGATAAAATTAACTCTTTGAAATATTTCAGCTGGTCTCATCTATGATTATTTTTCAGTAAATTTCTGGGCTATAGTTATAAATTTCATGTTTTTTTTATATTTTATACTTTATAAGACAAGCAATAAGAGAGAAGAGTTAAGTGTGGCTTTAAAATATTGACATATCCACCGATAAAGCTAGGTCATCCCTGTAGTATTGTTTAATCGATTAATTCCTATAGACTGTTCAGTCAAGTTGCTTTCAATTTTTCCATTGTAAGGTCATTTTAGATAAAAATCTAAAGTGCTGGTTTGTTTGAGTTTCGGTAGCGCTAGTGGTTAATGATTAGCCCGCACTCTTCAAACTTTGTGGTTCCTCTTTCACTGCCCCAACACATAAATTCACTTCCCCCAACCGATTCGTGATGCTTTCAATTTTAGAAACCAGTTGTGCTTTGAAATTTTGTTCCTATTGGACAATGCTAGCAATAATCTCAAAGAACAATGGTAGAGTGTAAAACAAACAACAGTTTAAAGTTTCAGAATAATACTTTTCAAACATTATGACAAAACTGTTTGTTAGTTGTACAAAAGTAATTGAATGAATCAAGAATAAACGAATTTAGGTCTTTTCTTTCAGTTGGAGGCATTCGGGTGTTGTTTTTCAGCATAACCAGGATGTGGTTATAAAATAACATGAACCCTTTTGTTTCTTGGTCGTGGCAAATATAGAGAACCTTTTCTCAGGTTCTTCCAGAAACAAAAAAAGTCTTTAATGGTAGCAGAAATAATACGACACAAGGAGAACTTCGTCTCTTTGAAAGTTGATTATCTACTTCATCCATGGTCTTCCTGGAACTTTTTGCGATGCCTGTCATGGATACTCGCCTCCAAGTCTACCTTGGGCACATCGACGGCATGGTTGCCTCTTTCTTCTTTCGAAGGAGATGCAGAATGTGTTTGAGATATGGCTAAAAGTAACGAGGTAAAAACAATTGATCTGTGTTGCTTTATCTATGTTGTAACCAAAAGGTTAGAGCACATGGTCTTGGATCAAAACAGGTTTTTAGCCTATTAAAGTTCAATATGTACTTTGAGCCGTAATGTCGACCAACGACTAACCAGACTATCCATGCAATTGCATGTAGTACGAGTCAACAGTTCCAGATCTGAGATCTTCTAGTTTGTCTATCTGTACTCCAGTAACAGTTTTTGCTTGTAATTATTTTGTCAGTTCGTTAGTTTGTCTATCTCTATGTCTGTCTGCTATCGTAGTTTTTTGGTATTTAAATTCAAGGTTAACCAGCTGCCACGTGTCTTAGTCTTGTTTAGAATGTTGTAGTATTTAGGATTCTAGAAGCAACGGAACTTACTAGACGGTTAGGATGACTAGGGATCTTTGAATCTTCATTGAAGTTTAAGCGGCTGATATAACATTCAACCGTCTCCAGTCCCATATCTCCCTGAATATCCAAGTTTTGAGCATATAATGGAGCAGCATCCACAAGGAGTCGTAATTGTGTTATAATGGTGTTAAAGCAGATCCTTTTTACCCACTGGCAAGGTTCTCTGCACCTTACTCGCTCTAACAATCCAAGAGTAGTACTCAAACTGACTAACAGGACTTTTTCAAGGCACCACCTTGATAAACTGAATCGGTCAGAATTAGACACTCTTCAGAAGACGCCCTTCTGGCTAGTGTATGATTGGTCTCCTTGAACTCACATTACAATAGTTCTGCATCCACTTCAGTGAAAATGACTAACGACTCAATAGAAACCTCACGGACAATCCTACAAAATTATCTCTTCTGGAATCCCATAGCTTTAATTTGTATGGTTCTAAGGTTGTTTCTACTGGAAAATGTTCACGATTGCTTAGTTCTAAAAATTTAATTTTGTATGACTTATCTATATTACAGGATATCGTAATTTTCCATATGATGCTAGATAATTTTTAACTAAAGTTCCGTGATATGTTACTCTAAAAATATATTTGGTCTGGTACAAACAAGCAATGAAACATTGAAGCCATGTATCAAAAGGTTTCAGTTAACCATATATTGATCTACGTTGTTTATTTTCAAATGAGAAATGATTATTGCCTTAATTAATAGTGGAGACGGATATTGACATGAAAAGTCAATTAAAAATCAAATGTCAAGATTTGAGGAAGTATCATGCAATTAAAAAAAAAGTCTCCTTCAAAATCGTTGTTTTACACAAATAGTGGAAATGTGATGGTATTTAAAACCTGCGCTAAATGGCTATTAAACATATGTTTAATGTGCATAAACATATATTTAAATAGGTAATAGTTATTTACAGCGTTATCTGCTGATTTGCATATTATAATGATATTAGTTTGTTTAAGAACCACCCTTTGAAATTCTGATCGGAAACCCAATAGAGTGCATGGAGTAAGTACGGCTCAGTGACCAATTCACTGGCTTGAGAGCCAAACCAATCAGAGCCAAGCTATTTGGCACACAGTTAGAGGCAGGAAATCTGTACAAATGAATCCTCCTATCGATTTACCTCGAGCATTACATTACATGGATACATTACTCTTTATTTGAAAGAATTAAAAGTGTTTCCGAGAAACACTGCAGTTAATTAAAGACTTCATCTATTTCGTTACAAACTATTTTATGATTAAGCAATGAAAAAACTCCCTACTTGAAACTAGGCCATCAAGTCGAAAATCATATTTAACTAGTGCTAGGAAATATACCAAGCACTATATGAATTTCATTTTTAATTTTTTTTTACTTCATCGTATTATTGTCATAAAGTTGGAGGGAGGAATTCTATGTCACCTGGAAAAGTGTATCCTAACGTCTAATAAACACTCTCCCTCCTTACTTCCTCTAAACCCTCCCTCTCTCTTTCTCCCTCCCTCCTTCTCCCTCTTCGTCTCTCTTTCACCCCCTCTTGACACCCTCTCTCTCACTCTTTCTCCCTCCCTCTTTTCTTCTCTCCGTCTTCCTCTCTCTTTCTCCTTCCCTCATCCTCTCTTTTTCTCCCTCCCTCCTACTCTTTCTCCCTCTTCCCCTTTGTCTTTCCGTTTCTCTTCCTCATCCTCTCTCTTTTTCCCTCCCTCCTTCTCTTTCTTCCTCATCCTCCCTCTTTTCCCTCCCTCCTTCTCTCTCCCTCTTCCTCCCTCTTCCCCCCCTCTCTCTCTCTCTCCCCTCTCTACTACTCTTAATGCAATTACCCCCTCGTTTAGTAAGGGCAAAAACTGATTCCCTCAAATCACATGAAAACTGGCAAAAAAAATTAAAAATATAATAAAATATATTAAAAAATCTGGAGTGGCCTACACTCTACTTTACTATAAGTAACTCTATGTCAAATTTCTTGAGTATATAAAACATAACGTATCATTTAAGCATAACATAAATATCTAAATGGGATATAATTATTAGCATTGCATTCGTGAGGTAGTACAGATAGTGATTGAAGGACATATCAATTTATAAGCTTATTTTTGTACATCACAAATAATTTATTATTTGCAAATAATTTCATTAGTATAACTACAGCAGTAATAACATTTTTGAAAAACCAATGTGAACATTTCTTGAAACGAAATATTATCCTACAAGAGAACATGGCTATTGTTCAAATAGCCAGTAGATTTCTTACATCGTTTACTTAACATCCTTCTACATTGAATATTAATGTAAAATTTTCAAATTTAAAACAGTAAAATACCCTTTTTTTCTCTGAAAAACATCTTAAACAGCGAAGAAAATGTTGTTTTAAGGTGATTTGTTAATTAAAGATGTACGATAATTACAGTTATTAATCTCTAAACGAAAGATTTATATTTTGAATTATCTTTTACATTTTTGGTTTTTAACAGAATTATTATACTGGGAATTTTATGGCTTCTTAGTATTTAATAAGATCATTTTCCTTCCCCTTTGTCAAATAACATATATACGAATTTTTTTTTAATGAGTGTTATCATTTACCTGCCCAATATTATTCCTCTTACATCTCTTATAAGTCAATAATATATTTTCATTTTTCCATTAGAAACATCAATTTTATCTCAGTGGATTCGCTCAAAAAATTTCTAAGTCAATGCAAACAATGTAAAAAAAAAATCTGGAGTGGCCTACACTCTACTTTACTATAAGTAACTTAATGTCAAATTTCTTGAGTATATAAAACATAACGTCTCATTTAAGCATAACGTAAACATCTAAATGGGATATAATTATTAGCCTGTCATTCCTGAGGTAGTACAGATAGTGATTGAAGGACATATCAATTTATAAGCTTATTTTTGTACATCACAAATAATTTATTATTTGCAAATAATTTCATTAGTATAACTACAGCAGTAATAACATTTTTGAAAAACCAAAGTGAACATTTCTTGAAACGAAATAGTATCCTACAAGAGAAGATGGCTATTGTTCAAATAGCCAGTAGATTTCTTACATCGTTTACTTGACATCCTTCTACATTGAATATTAATGTAAAATTTTCAAATTTGAAACAGTAAAATACTCTTTTTTTCTCTGAAAAACTTCTTAAACAGCGAAGAAAATGTTGTTTTAAGGTGATTTGTTAATTAAAGATGTACGATAATTACAGTTATTAATCTCTAAACGAAAGATTAATATTTTGAATTATCTTTTACATTTCTGGTTTTTAACAGAATTATTATACTGGGAATTTTATGGCTTCTTAGTATTTAATAAGATCATTTTCCTTCCCCTTTGTCAAATAACATATATACAAATTATTTTTAATGAGTGTTATCATTTACCTGCACAATATTATTCCTCTTACAATATTATCTCTTATAAGTCAATAATATATTTTCATTTTTCCATTAGAAACATCAATTTTATCTCAGTGGATTCGCTCAAAAAATTTCTAAGTCAATGTAAACAATGTAAAAAAATACAAAAAATTCGACAAGTATAGCAGGTGATCTCTTAGTCTAGAATAAACAAACAGTTTTTATATCGTTATTGCTCTTTCCCGTAATTGAAACTTCATGAATTTTTTTTTGTAAATTGCTAATTTTTTGTTCCATTTTTGGTCAAATTTTCGTTATTTTTTAACGAGCCGTTTAGCGTCAAAAAATCATTTTCTGAAAACACAAATCGTACTGTAACGCCCCTTTAGCGAATGTAATTTTGAAAAAAAATATCTCAACTCATTTGCCATATAATGTTCTATTTGTAGGCATAGTTTCATTTTGATCCGTCAAACAGTATGGCTTGTATCGCTCTCACAAGGTTTGAGATTGAATTATAAGTCAAAATTTTTACATTTTATTGAAAAAAAAATATTTCCTGTTGTCTTAAAATTCTGAATATATTTTTCGTTTGTTGCATTTGTAACTTCAAAGATAATGTCAAAATTTCAAAACTCTAGGGTTATCAGTTTAGGAGAAATAAATGTTTTAAAAAAAACGGTTTTTGGCAAAAAAAGTGACTTTCCCATCATGAATAATTCTTCCCAAACAATAGGGATCTTCGTCTAAATAGGGCCCATTTTTGTGTGAAATATCAACTTGATCCATCAAAGATTCTGGACCGTAGCGTGGTAACAAGCAATGCTAACACACGCACCCACCCACGCACCCACCCACCCACCCACCCACCCACCCACACACACACAGACATCATCGTAAAAACGTCATAAAACGACTTCTGGTACCTCAAAACATGTAATTCCGTCAAAATCTCGAGATCGAATTTTTTCACGATCACTATACTTTACTTATAGTAAAGTAAAAAAATTCGACAGTATAGCAGGTGATCTCTTAGTCTAGGATAAACAAAGAGTTTTTATATCGTTATTGCTCTTTTCCGTAATTGAAACTTCATGATTTTTTTTTTTATGAATTGCTAATTTTTTGTTCCATTTTTGGTCAAATTTTCATAATTTTTTAACGAGCCGTTTAGCGTCAAAAAAAATTTTCTGAAAACACAAATCGTACTCTAACGCCCCTTTAGCGAATGTAATTATAGAAAAAAATATCTCAACTCATTGTCCATATAATGTTCTATTTATAGGCATAGTTTCATTCTTGTCCGTCAAACAGTATGGCTTGTATCGCTCTCACAAGGTTTGATATTGATTTATAAGTCAAAATTTTTACATTTTATTGAAAAAGAAATATTTCCTGTTGTCTTAAAATTCTGAATATATTTTTCGTTTGTTGCATTTGTAACTTCAAAGATAATGTCAAAATCTCAAAACTCTAGGGTTAGTAGTTTAGGAGAAATAAATGTTTTAAAAAAAACGGTTTTTGGTAAAAAAAGTGACTTTCCCATCATGCATAATTCTTCCCAAACAATAGGGATCTTCGTCTAAATGGGGCCCATTTTTGTGTAAAATATCAACTTGATCCATCAAAGATTCTGGACCGTAGCGTGGTAACAAGCAATGCTAACACACGCACCCACCCACACACACACAGACATCATCCTAAAAACTTCATAAAACGACTTCTGGGACCTCAAAACATGTAATTCCGTCAAAATCTCGAGATCGAATTTTTTCACGATCACTATACTTTACTTATAGTAAAGTAAAAATGAAATAATTATCCGTCATAGATTCACTATGTAGTCCTGCTACGTGTGAGTATATAAGAACTATTCACGAGTTTGCCGGTTTTTCGTAATAATATGTAATAATAAATGATTTTATTGGTAGTTAAGCTGTCTTAAATGTCTCCATGTATCATTGAAATAAGATACACTTATTCAAGGTTATTAACAAGCATTACTTTTATATGGAACATAAAATTAAATTAGCCTAATCAATTAGAACTAATAGAAAATTAAATGAAACTCATGTTCTCATGTTAACAAAAATACGATGAACAGTAATGTAAATACAGTAAAAAATCAACATTTTTTAGACCGGAGTAGTCCAGTGGCTTGCGTGCTCACCCCTGGACTTGTAGGTTCACAGTTTGATTCTCGCTCTGGATCTCAATTTAAATAGTTGATTAAATCTGTAAATATCATTCCTCAACGAGGACATTAAGCCATTGTTTCCGAACCTCTTCAACGTCAGGCACTCGTTAAATACACTTGATCCAGCCAAAATTTACGACCCCCAATGAATAATCAACCGAGTAATGTATCTCGCCCATTACTAAAATTGGTGCCAAATAATAAATGAGTCAGATTTTCCTCCCCTTAAACATCAGCAAAGGTGAAAGCCTGTAAGTTTGGATACTGGAAAAGAAACAAAAATAAAAAATTGTTTTTAATGTTTTAGTATAGCAAATTTTTAATAAAGCCATGACCGTCTTCATCTGATATAAAGTATTGAAAACAACATACACAAAGCATTGAATCCAAATGACTGTCTTTTGAAGAATTTAAAAAAAGAAAAAGTTTGGAAGCGGTAAATTGAGAAAGAGAAACCAATTAGGCGTCGTCTTTAATTTAATATTCTGTCCACTGAAATCGATTTCACTCAAAACGACGCCATCAAATGACTTTCTTTTAAATATGTTTGTAAAATTTCTTTTTATGATATATAATTATAAATTAAAATAAAAAAAATTAAGCCTTCTAATTAGAAATAAAAAATTAACTTTAAATAAATGTTTGGAAATAAATAAAAAAAGTAACTTCATACTATAATCGTTATTGTAAATCTGTTTTATTTTAATTTACAGCTATTAAAGAATTGTATTCAAATGACAATATTTATGCATAGTTTATAGTAGAAATGCACATTTGGATCTTCTGATTCTATTAAAATAGGTATCGGAAATTGTGTGCTTATGTGTCTGAAAGTGTATATGTATATGTGTACTGAGGACAAATAAAAAGCAGTTATAATTACGTAATATATGTTTAACTTATTATTAGCCCTGAAGAGGAACTACAATTTCAAATATATAGAATACCTCAATATTATAAAAACTTGGTTGAAATACGTAACAATAACAGAAAAGTTTTCATGTAAACACCTTACTGTCATTGTTTCCTATATCACATTTTGGACATTTCAAAATTTTATTCTCTCCATTTTATTTTCTATATAATTAATTTTTAGTAGTTTTATAATGTAAATTTCTTTCACTTAATTTTTACTTCTAATTCTTTTTATTATGATATCAAAAATTAAGATCCATGCCAAAATTAAGAAAGGATCAATCATTTTATTAAATTGGCTTACTTCTACCCTGGAATGTTTCCTCTTCTTTTCACAGCTATCATGATCACTGCTAATGTAATTCAATTACAATGTTTCGATTACTTCAAATGAAAATAGTACTTTCCCCCCCTTTTGTACTATAGTACCCCAGTTAGCTTCAAGCCCTCCAAAAAGCTTAGCACTTTTGCTGGGTCCATCGGTAAGAGTTCTTCTATGGTTTTGTTGAGTGTCCCGAAGCACCTGCCTCTGTGCAGCACAGTGGTTTGATAATCAAACAGCAGGTGCAACGGTGTTTCTTTCTCTAGGTTAGGTTTGGTTGCAGTGGTAGTTCCACAAGGGAACACACATAGGCCGAGCATTGGCCCTTTGTGATACCACACAATGAAGATTGATTCTACAGTGGGAGTACTAAATTTTGCCTAACTCAAATGTATTTAGAGTAGGGATCTTTAACGAGTACCTGACATCGTACAGGCTCGGGACCGACGGTTTAACGTCTTTCTCCGAGGGACGACGTGCTCAGATTTATCACCTCCCACGTGAATAAATCGAGGGCCAGGTGGGGATCGAACCCCGGTCCTATCAGTTTAGAGGCGAGCACGTAATCACTGAGCTAGCCTGGCCCCCTGTTTCTTCCTCTAACTTACAATATCTGCACAAACCATCATTGATAATGTCCATTCTTCACAGATGGCCATTACGTTTGCAGTGACCCGTTACAAATCCGGTTAAAATCCTTAAATTATTCCTGCTCCATTCCATACAAAACAAAATTTGCCTATTCTCAAACTTATTGAGAAGTATATTTGATTGTCAGTGTCCTTGAAGAGAATCCCAGTATTGTTTCCGGTTTTCCCTATCCTCTTCTCTAAGTAGTTCTTGTATAGTGTGTTGTCCTATACCCAAAATATAGTTCTTGTTAAATACGTGGTTTGCGAGCACCTTCCCTTACTAGTTTGATAAAGTATTTTAAAAAGAAATCACTTTAAAAAAAATTTAAAGCTCTTAAAGATTTAAAACATTGTAAAGTGTAAAATTGGAGTCAGCCATTTGTTTAAGTTTTGGTATTCAGTTCTCTGTAATGCAGAGATTCTTGCCGAGCAGTTTTAATTAATTAATTAATTAATTTTTGTTGTGATAGTGTTTTACTCTTTTGGACTTCGTTTCAAATGAAATGGTCTTCCAGAGCTGACAAGGTTGGTTTATTTCTCCCATTTATATTACTGTCGAGCCACATTACAAGGTTGATTCTAGAGAAGTAGTTCTTTCTACACTTTTCTTTAATTAAGTTTATTAGAGTAGAAGTCTTTAACGAATGTTTCACATCGATAGCTCTACATTCGTTCGATGGGTTAGCTTGTACAATTTTTCTTGGTTTATCTCATGCATTCGAACTTCCAGTCTACAGTACTATAGCCAGGCTTGATGACTGTTAGATCAAGCCTAATTTCATAATTCTTCAATACTGGTGTGAAGATAATTTTAAGTCACCCTGTAAATCTTATATCATCTGAAGTCGCTAACTACCATATGTATTGACCAGTATCTAAAGGTATTCTCAGGGGGCCAGGTTAGCTCAGTCGTTAACATAGTCACCTCTGGGCTGGTAGTACGGGGTTCGATTTATTTACGCGGGAGGTGAATAAATCTGAGTACGTCGTCCCTTGAAGAGGTCGTTAAGCCGTCGGTCCCGAGCCTGTGCAATGCCAGGTATCCATTAAAGATCCCTACTCAAAATGCACTTGAGTTAGGCAAAATTTAGGACTCCCAATATAGAATCTGTAGATTTACCGATCAAACAAAAAACCGATAAACGGCTAACGTTACCACCCACTGGTGGGTGGTTTAAATCGGTTTAAACAATAAAAAAAAGGTATTCTCCCTTGTATCTACATTAATATAAATAGAGTAATTATAAAAGAATGAGTCGATATGATTACGTAATACACTCATACATCGGTTCTATGGACTGCCTTTACCAGATTTTTGACCAAATCCAGAGCTTCAGACTAGTCCAGAACAGCTAGACGCGGTCCGTGTTTCCGCAGTTGACCGCTTGATGACCGCTGTGCTGTTTGGTCCATGTTTTTCGATGTTTTTGGCCACATTTTGTGTGTTGTTTATTAAACATTCGACTTTCTTTGAGCCATGACAGCTTCCGATATACAGTAGAATGGAAACCTTCGGGCTACTGTTCCCTTCTTTTAGTCTGCAGAACCCTGGTATGAGTGTGTTTTATAAGGCAAATGAGTATTAAAAAAGCAGTCAAGTCACTGATATACTACTCACAGGTAACTTCAGTGAGTAGAACTTGCAGGCTCCTTCTTGAAAATTAAATATGACCACTCTAAGTTAAGCTAATAATTTCATCTAAGGAGATATTATTTGAGTGATATACCAAACAGCATTTACTTTCAAGATCACTTAGTAGCAATATTATTTAACTGGTGAACATTGAGCATTGAGAAGTATTGCAGACTACAGAACAGTGTACACCTTCTTAATCGAGTGCAAGTGTCAGACTGACAACTGTAAAAGACTTGGAGTAGAAGTCAGTCTCTGAAAAACCTTAAGAGTAGAAATCAGAGTCATTGTGAGGTGATCTTTGCGTCTTTGTTATAATAAAGCAGAATCTTGCAATAAACAGTGGGTAATACCTCAAGTGTTAAAATGAACTTTAATCAGACATATCAGTTACACGCCAATTATAAAAAGACTGTTTAGTTAATAAAAACAGTTCATATTCGTTGGTACAAATATTAGATTTTGTTTGTATATTTCACATGTATCTTAGCTTTGTTCCTGCAAAGGTGCATGTCAGGTGGGTAGTAAGATTGATTTAAGTTCGTTAGTTGATTGATCCATTACAGCTTTTCTGTTCGAGTTATAATGTGACTTTTTTTTAAGATCATTTTGCAATTTACTCTTTACTCAGGTTATTAAAACAGATGCTATCTTTATAAATAAAATAATGATTTTGTCTGTACATTGCTTAGAACTGACTCATTTCAAGTTTTCTTTACGTTTCATACATTGGAGAAACCGAATCCACCCTTAGAAAAATTTCTGTCAGTTTGTCGGTTTGTCGGTTTGTCCGCAAAACTTTGTCACAGGTAAACTCAGCTACCATAAGACATATAACGCTGAAACTTTTACAGTAGATTTGTGTAGGTCTAACTTAAAATATAGGCTATGAATTGATTGGAAATTCAACGTAGAAGTGAAGTTATGGACGTTTAACGCAAAAATGTTTGTCACAAGTAAACTCAGCCACCATAAGACATAGCGAGCTGAAACATTGACACTGGATTTGTGTGTGCCTAACTTAAAATATGGGCTCTAAATATATTATTAATTCAGTACAGAAGCGAAGTTATGGGGCTTTTAGCTGTATTTTCCTAACTTCACAGACAAGTTTGTTTTGAAAATACACAGGTGTGGCAAGTAGGTATTGTTAGTTGATTTTAATTTCAATTGAGCATATGAATATATTGCGTACTAGCAAACGTACCCGTCTTTGACGGAATCAAAAATTCTATTATACTTGGTATTCCAAAATATCAATTATAGTATTATACTAATACTACAATTAGAAGTTATAGAATAGTAGAAAATACCATTATTAGTACAGTGCTAAAAAAAAGCCTCTGTATACAAAGATTAGATTTTAAGTTAGACATACACAAATCTACAATCAATGTTTCAGCTTTATATGTCTTATGGTAGCAATATTTTGTGGACAAACCGACAGACAGAAATTATTCTAAGGGTACATGTGGCTACTCTGAAGTATGAAACGTAAAGAAAACTTGAAATGAGTTAGTTCTAATTAACGTGCTCCCAGTCAAAAGCTAGCACGCAAGCCACTGAGCTACTCTGGTTCCATACCTTACTTTATTACCAGTGTTTATATTACGCAAATATTAAATTAAAAAAAATATTTTTGTTGTGTTTATTTATAATACATTTGCACTACTGTCATCGGCGAGCAAGCAAGCTACTGGCAACCCTGGCTAGATCCCTTTACTTTATTACCATCTTTTATATTATCCACATTTTAAATTCAAAAAAATATTTGTTTGTTACATTTATTTATAATACATTTGCACTACTGTCATCGGCGATCACGCAAGCCACTGGGCTACTCTGGTCCCATACCTTACATTATTACCCCTGTATTTATTAAGCAAATATTAAATTAAAAAAAAGTTGACAGTTATATATAATACATAGCAAACGTACCCGTCTTTGACGGAATCAGAAGTTCCTGTTTTGGTTTATTGCCGTGTGCCTATTGCCTTTCGGCTATACCACGGAGGAATCAGAAGTTCCGTCATTTTTGGTATTTCAAAATGTCATTAGAAATTATAGAATAGTAGAAAATACCATTATTACTACAGTGTTAAACAAATGCCTCCAGCTTATACACTACATTAGCTGTCTGTCCTTCAGGTTCATGGTAGAAGAAAGAGTTGAAACCTCTGACCGTTGAGCATGTAAACTACATTTGACCATGTGAGAAAAACTTGGTTTTGCTACCTTGTATTCCTGCGTTAGATGAAGTCTCCCTTTGCGACTTAGTTAACGTCATTGCGAAATAGACTCTGACCGGACTTTGCAATCATTTCAACGTAAACAGACAGTGGCTCGGAATCAATGGTATGTGAAGTATACACACAGACTCCCCAATACCACATCCAGTCATTATGTCCGCCTCTATGGCATATCTGTGTAGAGCACGAACTCAGAGTCGTGTCCCGTTGCACAGTTTTGGGGCACTCATGTTTCGTAACATGAAATTTGTTACTGCTACTAAATTGTAGCATGATTGGTGCTCTACTTTAAGTTTTTACTCATGAGCAGGCAGTCCAGGAGAAATAAATTCAGAGTCAAGAAATTCAATTAGATAATGAACTGCTTCTTCGTCACTAATCCAATCTCTTTACTGACTTGTAAGTTCTTTCCTCGGCTTCATATAGCGTAAGAACTTGTTTGTTGATTTTTCCTCCCTGTTCATATTAAGAGTTGAGAATTGCTCGTTTACAAAACATTTATTCTCAATAGATAGTACATTCTTAACTCTGTGAAACACCATTTCAATGATGTCAAATACGCAATATATTCATATGCTCAATTGAAATTAAAATCAACTAACAATACCTACTTGCCACACCTGTGTATTTTCAAAACAAACTTGTCTGTGAAGTTAGGAAAATACAGCTAAAAGCCCCATAACTTCGCTTCTGTACTGAATTAATAATCTATTTAGAGCCCATATTTTAAGTTAGGCACACACAAATCCAGTGTCAATGTTTCAGCTCGCTATGTCTTATGGTGGCTGAGTTTACTTGTGACAAACATTTTTGCGTTAAACGTCCATAACTTCACTTCTACGTTGAATTTCCAATCAATTCATAGCCTATATTTTAAGTTAGACCTACACAAATCTACTGTAAAAGTTTCAGCTTTATATGTCTTATGGTAGCTGAGTTTACCTGTGACAAAGTTTTGCGGACAAACCGACAAACCGACAAACCGACAAACCGACAAACCGACAGAAATTTTTCTAAGGGTGGATTCGGTTTCTCCAATGTATGAAACGTAAAGAAAACTTGAAATGAGTCAGTTCTAAGCAATGTACAGACAAAATCATTATTTTATTTATAAAGATTTGACATCATTGAAATGGTGTTTCACAGAGTTAAGGATGTACTATCTATTGAGAATAAATGTTTTGTAAACGAGCAATTCTCAACTCTTAATATGAACAGGGAGGAAAAATCAACAAACAAGTTCTTACGCTATATGAAGCCGAGGAAAGAACTTACAAATCAGTAAAGAGATTGGATTAGTGACGAAGAAGCAGTTCATTATCTAATTGAATTTCTTGACTCTGAATTTATTTCTCCTGGACTGCCTGCTCATGAGTAAAAACTTAAAGTAGAGCACCAATCATGCTACAATTTAGTAGCAGTAACAAATTTCATGTTACGAAACATGAGTGCCCCAAAACTGTG
The DNA here is from genome assembly GCA_026182355.1 of Hermatobates lingyangjiaoensis. Taxonomy (NCBI): domain Eukaryota; kingdom Metazoa; phylum Arthropoda; class Insecta; order Hemiptera; family Hermatobatidae; genus Hermatobates; species Hermatobates lingyangjiaoensis. The sequence continues at coordinate 1,221,009 of JAPFBL010000025.1, forward strand.
CAACGGGACACGACTCTGAGTTCGTGCTCTACACAGATATGCCATAGAGGCGGACATAATGACTGGATGTGGTATTGGGGAGTCTGTATGTATACTTCACATACCATTGATTCCGAGCCACTGTCTGTTTACGTTGAAATGATTGCAAAGTCCCGTCAGAGTCTATTTCGCAATGACGTTAACTAAGTTGCAAAGGGAGACTTCATCTAACGCAGGAATACAAGGTAGCAAAACCAAGTTTTTCTCACATGGTCAAATGTAGTTTACATGCTCAACGGTCAGAGGTTTCAACTCTTTCTTCTACCATGAACCTGAAGGACAGACAGCTAATGTAGTGTATAAGCTGGAGGCATTTGTTTAACACTGTAGTAATGGTATTTTCTACTATTCTATAATTTCTAATGACATTTTGAAATACCAAAAATGACGGAACTTCTGATTCCTCCGTGGTATAGCCGAAAGGCAATAGGCACACGGCAATAAACCAAAACAGGAACTTCTGATTCCGTCAAAGACGGGTACGTTTGCTATGTATTATATATAACTGTCAACTTTTTTTTAATTTAATATTTGCTTAATAAATACACTGGTAATAATGTAAGGTATGGGACCAGAGTAGCCCAGTGGTTTGCGTGATCGCCGATGACAGTAGTGCAAATGTATTATAAATAAATGTAACAAACAAATATTTTTTTGAATTTAAAATGTGGATAATATAAAAGATGGTAATAAAGTAAAGGGATCTAGCCAGGGTTGCCAGTAGCTTGCTTGCTCGCCGATGACAGTAGTGCAAATGTATTATAAATAAACACAACAAAAATATTTTTTTTTAATTTAATATTTGCGTAATATAAACACTGGTAATAAAGTAAGGTATGGAACCAGAGTAGCCCAGTGGCTTGCGTGCTAGCTTTTGACTGGGAGCACGTTAATTAGAACTAACTCATTTCAAGTTTTCTTTACGTTTCATACTTCAGAGTAACCACATGTACCCTTAGAATAATTTCTGTCTGTCGGTTTGTCCACAAAATATTGCTACCATAAGACATATAAAGCTGAAACATTGATTGTAGATTTGTGTATGTCTAACTTAAAATCTAATCTTTGTATACAGAGGCTTTTTTTTAGCACTGTACTAATAATGGTATTTTCTACTATTCTATAACTTCTAATTGTAGTATTAGTATAACACTATAATTGATATTTTGGAATACCAAGTATAATAGAATTTTTGATTCCGTCAAAGACGGGTACGTTTGCTAGTTCTAACTAAAAACAGCTTTCGTCTGTCCATTTAATTCATTTATTAGTTTTATCTAACGCCTTTTAGTTATCCTTTGTTCATTTTCCGTAAGTTTATATTTAGACAAATTGAAAGATGCGTCAGTTCCTTGTGGTAAGCACATTCTATCTCCATATAATCTATGCAACTTTCTTGATGTTCTACTAGTAGTAGTAGACTCTGTGTTCCTGATCATTTAACTCTTTGATTCGTTTAAATTGGTTTTCGTTCAGACTTGGGTTATCATTCCAAGTTTCTTAGTCCTTTTTAATATCAAAGATTTGTTGTTTTCATTGTGAAATACCTGTTATTTGTTTCTCTAATTCATATTTCAGAAGACTTTTTCTATATTTTGTAGTGAAATTTTCATGGTAGACTGCTAGTTCATGAGTACGAATATTAGTATACTTTGGGAGCAGACCTTCTTTTAAATAATATTAGTTATTATTTAGTTATTCTGCTTCATATCATTCTACAAATATTATTCTTCTTTAACTTTAAGAATCTATTTTTTTTTTAAATCATAAACCTGAATGCATGATTTTCAATGCTAAATTGAGAAAATCTATTTTGGCGATATTATTTTAAAATGCCTATGGAAAATTACAACAACACTAAACAAAAACGTCTTCTTCTGATCTTTATACATAGTAATATTTATAAATATATTTATTAACATATTAATTTTCCAAATTACAAAAGATTCAACTAAATGCTTTGTCAAAGCCGATGAGTTGATTACTTCTAACAAGTTTAAGAACTGGTATATTAAGCGTTAACTTTTGTATAGTCAAAGTTAAGAAGTTACTTGAATGTTAAGTAAGTTAGGTTTTCTATTATTTGAGTTTTATTTGAGTTTCCGATTGGTTTCAGGTTCCCCAGAGACCAGCAGACTCTGCCTAATCACTTCTACTTTACTGATTATGAGAGACATAATTCAGAAATCGCTACTTTTCATCTAGACAGGTAATATTTCAATTATTCCCTATTTTTTTTCCTAATGCTCCTCACACAAGCAATGTGTCAGTCAAAAGTGATTAAAGAACGGGGTTATCTGTAGGGAGTTATTACAGACACATAGCCAGTGTCCACCACTGAAAGCCGTTAATCAAGGGCCCCTTTGTAAAGGGAGCAAGTTAATATTCATGCTTTGTCGAGTAACCATTTACCAGACAGGCTTCACCGACTGTCCCACGACATTATTGTATAGTTCAAACTCTAAATCGTCTTCAAACAAAACTTTTCTAGAAACTCTTAAGGCAGAAAATTACTGAAACTTTGTAGAATTCTATCCTTTAAAATCCCTCTCCTGCTCTATTCAAATAAATGTATGTGTCTTTCCAAATCTGTAAAGTTTTTATAACGACTGAATGTTCAAACTCCTAATTTTTATTAACAACATAGAATATACAATAATCTGAAAAATTATTTTTTTTTTTTTTTGATAAAATTGTTTATAAATCATTCTTTTTACTTTACTATAAGTGAAGTATAGTGTTCGTGAAACAATTCGATCTCGAGATTTTGATTGAATTACATGCTTTGAGGTCCCAGAAGTCGTTTATGAAGTTTTTTGAGTACTCTATGTGTGAGAGGGTATTTGACAATTAGTTTCAGACTGGACTAATTGTTTACTTGCTATACTTGTATTTGCTTACATTTATTTGCATTGTTTACATTGACTTAGAAATTTCTTGAATGAATTATTTTGAATTAAAATTGATGTGTAGAGGTTTAATGAAAAATGTTTAAATAATTTTATAACTTAATATGATATGTAAAAAGAATTTAATTCTTACATGAAAAAAATCAGTGCCAATGAACATACATTTCTGATGCTTCCATGGTATGATGGATTTGTCTAACAAAATGCTCTAATCAATCTATATTAAGCACAATTCAACAAAACTTAATGTCAGATTTAGATTGATTATTAAATTGTAGAATATGAATGTAGTGTTGTGGAATAAGTTCTCAGAAGTGGAGAATTTTTCTATGTGATAAACGATGGAAGATTCTTGATTTTTATTGAAATAAGACCCTTGGTTTTATGAGTATAAAATCTAATGAAATAATTACATTTATCATTAAATACATGATGTTTCGTGTCTCGTAGGAGACTGTTATTGATTTTTAATGAGGAACCTTAAATGCATTTTTAAAGTTTATAAAATTTAAACTTTAGTAATAATATCACGTTCTTTTCGTATTTCCTACCATCTTCAGGAAAGGAGAAGTAGAAAAAGAAGAAAAAACACAGCAGTGGAGACGTGAAAGTGTCCACCAATCGATCAAAGTTTTAAATGTATTGAGTATATCAAAAGTGTTGAAAGTTTGAATGTTTCGTACTCAATCCTGTTTAAAGATGAATGACCTGAATGAAAAGAAACTTTGCAACTTCATTTATTTGAAGTTGGTAATTCAAAAGAGATAATGCTTCATTGCTTCATATACAAAGATAATTAGTCCCTTGTCTTTGCATTTCGTTTTTATGTTATTAATACCCTTTTAATCTTTTATTATTTAATCAATTCATTTTTATTATTTAATTATTAATCGCTTTATTCATTTAATATTATTATTTGTATTCTCAGTTTTATTTTTTTATTTTTAAAGTTCAACGATGAATTTCTTGAGAAATTTTTGTATAATTTATTGATATTGATATAACTTCTCGACAACTGATTTTTAAAGTCAAGAAACCCATCCTTGAACTTTAAAAATCAGTGGTCGAGATGCTATATCAATATATAATATTTATATATAACTTATAATAAAAATTATAAGTAAGTAATAATTTATCAATGCATTTATTGATTGATAAGAAACATGAGAAACCTTCAACTTTTTCTTCATTGTATAGCTTCCTTCAGTCTCAACACGATTCTGTTGATTTGGAAGCTTACGCATATCTTGTTTGAAAGACCTGTGAGCGCTCGTCTTCAACCAGTTCTACACAAGCTGCCAACATCTTCATTTTTTATTTATTTCGTTCAGAATAATGAACCTTTTTTTAGACTCTAATAAGAAATGGTCAGAAGTGGACAAATCTTGACTGCGAGGAGTGTGGTCGATTTTTTCCAGTTTGTCTCTTGTGGAAATCGTCTTACGAAGCCTAGTGTTCTTTAAGAAACGAATGGGATTTCTGATGGGCACACTTCGTCTGTTGATTAGGGGGCTCTGAGTGACTACAACAACTGGCAATAGCAATTCACATGTTATTAGTAAGAAAACCAATTAGTAAATCTCATTAGTGGTCAAAAATAACAGTCGTGGGAACTTTTTTTGCTCAGAGGTTGGTTTTAGACTTTTGATCGACCATTTTCATGTCTGGGGTGCAGTGATGAACTAGTCTCTGATCTATATCTGGTAGGATAGCTGAGCAGGTGGTTATAGCTCTTAGTTCACTGGTTGCAAAGTAAACATCCACCAAATTCTATTCAAATGGGACATCATGTAAGAGGACATCAAATTTTAAATTTGGAATGGAACATCAAGATTTTAAAGGAAAGTAGCAACGCTGAGATATCTAGTGCTAAGTCTCCTGGAATCGGTCTATCAATGATCCCTGTCTGCTTAGGATACTTTTGCTTTCATCGATAAAACACTGACCTGAGCGAATTAAGCTCAGTAGCTTAATTCAGGTTAACTCAGTGGCAACGATCTCGCTTCTAGACTGGTAGACCCTGAGTTCGATTCTCAGTCTGGCCTCGATTTTTTCATTTGAGAGGAGGAAAAATCGAGTATATCATCTCTCAGAGAAAACGTTAAGCCGTCAGTCCTAAGCCTATACGATGTCACGTAATCGTGAATGATCCGTACTCTAAATTCACTTGAATTAGGTAAAATTTAACACTCGTAATATACAATCAACCCGACAATGTGGCTCACCCATTACTAAAATGAGTACTAAATATCTAATGAGCCACACTTTTGCCTTTGAAATATCTCTAAAAGGTAAAATCTTGTTGTGGGGATTTGAGAAACGAAAACAGAACCTTTTAAAATATTTGTAGCACTGAAGCACATCTGCAAGCACACATCACCAATGAAAATTAAATGAAAGCGGTAAACATAATATTTAGTTAACTAAAAATCCATCTACCCAATAAAATAATTTCAATACTTAATTTTTTTACTACTGATTCCAATTCCATATTTTATGCTTGCGGTGAAATACATTCCTCTCGAGTTTCCAATATAACCAGTTTAATTAATTAGCAATGTCATAAATCAGTAATAACTCATGTTTGCAAATATGACCTGAATTTATTTAATAATGTAACATCTATTCATAAACACTTTAATATATCCATATACTCACAAAACTCTGATATTTGAATTCAAAACTCTCTCGTTTGAATATTTCCACACAAGTAAAAATTAGAATACTTGTTAATTCCCGTTTATGACAAATTATTCAAATAAATATTAAAGAAAACAGTCAGTAATATATTACTTTACAAATAACAGCATTAAAAAGAAAGTAGAACGAAAAATAAATTCTCTCAACACAAGTCAAGTAAAATTAATGACTCCAGATGTAAAATCTATTTATATTATAGAATAAACCTAACGAGTTTTCCTTCGAAAGATCTCAGTCCCATTTTTGCAAATTTTATTGCTGTTTAGACGATGTTTCTTTTATTTAACGTATTTACTGTTAATTATTGTCATACATATACATAAAACAAATTGTATTTATCAGAAATCGGTTAGCTTTCCAGGTCCAAATCAAACTTCTAAGCCAAAGTTTTGATTTACTAACCGTATCTTTATAAATAAAATAATGATTTTGTCTGTACATTGCTTAGAACTGACTCATTTCAAGTTTTCTTTACGTTTCATACATTGGAGAAACCGAATCCACCCTTAGAAAAATTTCTGTCGGTTTGTCGGTTTGTCGGTTTGTCGGTTTGTCCGCAAAACTTTGTCACAGGTAAACTCAGCTACCATAAGACATATAAAGCTGAAACTTTTACAGTAGATTTGTGTAGGTCTAACTTAAAATATAGGCTATGAATTGATTGGAAATTCAACGTAGAAGTGCAGTTATGGACGTTTAACGGAAAAATGTTTGTCACAAGTAAACTCAGCCACCATAAGACATAGCAAGCTGAAACATTGACACTGGATTTGTGTGGGCCTAACTTAAAATATGGGCTCTAACTAGATTATTAATTCAATACAGAAGCGAAGTTATGAGGCTTTTAGCTGTATTTTCCTAACTTCACAGACAAGTTTGTTTTGAAAATACACAGGTGTGGCAAGTAGGTATTGTTAGTTGATTTTAATTTCAATTGAGCATATGAATATATTGCGTATTTGACATCATTGAAATGGTGTTTCACAGAGTTAAGGATGTACTATCTATTACGAATAAATCTTTTGTAAACGAGCAATTCTCAGCCCTTAATATGAACAGGCATGAGAAGTCAACAAACAAGTTCTTACGCTATATGAAACCGAGGAAAGAACTTACAAGTCAATAAAGAAATTGGATTAGTGATGAAGAAGCAGTTCATTATCTAATTGAATTTATTGACTCTGAATTTATTTCTCCTGGACTGCATGCTCATGAGTAAAAACTTAAAGTAGGAGAACCAATCATGCTGCAATTTAGTAGCAGTAACAAATTTCATGTTACGAAACATGAGTGCCCCAAAACTGTGCAACGGGACACGACTCTGAGTTCGTGCTCTACACAGGTATGCCATAGAGGCGGACATAATGACTGGATGTGGTATTGGGGAGTCTGTGTGTATACCACACATACCATTGATTCCGAGCCACTGTCTGTTTACGTTGAAATTATTGCAAAGTCCGGTCAGAGTCTATTTCGCAATGACGTTAACTAAGTCGCAAAGGGAGACTTTATCTAACGCAGGAATTCAAGTTAGCAAAACCAAGTTTTTCTCACGTAGTCAACTGTAGTTTACTTGCTCAATAGTCAGAGGTTTCAACTGATTGTTCTTCCATGAACCTGAAGGACAGACAGCTAATGTAGTGTATACAGAGGCATTTGTTTAACACTGTACTAATAATGGTGTTTTCTACTATTCTACAATTTCTTATTATAGTATTAGTATAATACTATAATTGATATTTTGGAATACCAAGTATAATAGAATTTTTGATTCCGTCAAAGACGGGTACATTTGCTAGTTAGTAAATAAAGCAATAAACAGGTGCATGCAATCCGGAAAGTATCTTTATAAATAAAATAATGATTTTGTCTGTACATTGCTTAGAACTGACTCATTTCAAGTTTTCTTTACGTTTCATACATTGGAGAAACCGAATCCGCCCTTAGAAAAATTTCTGTCGGTTTGTCGGTTTGTCGGTTTGTCCGCAAAACTTTGTCACAGGTAAACTCAGCTACCATAAGACATATAAAGCTGAAACTTTTACAGTAGATTTGTGTAGGTCTAACTTAAAATATAGGCTATGAATTGATTGGAAATTCAACGTAGAAGTGAAGTTATGGACGTTTAACGCAAAAATGTTTGTCACAAGTAAACTCAGCCACCATAAGACATAGCGAGCTGAAACATTGACACTGGATTTGTGTGTGCCTAACTTAAAATATGGGCTCTAAATAGAATATTAATTCAGTACAGAAGCGAAGTTATGGGGATTTTAGCTGTATTTTCCTAACTTCACAGACAAGTTTGTTTTGAAAATACACAGGTGTGGCAAGTAGGTATTGTTAGTTGATTTTAATTTCAATTGAGCACATGAATATATTGCGTATTTGACATCATTGAAATGGTGTTTCACAGAGTTAAGGATGTACTATCTATTGAGAATAAATGTTTTGTAAACGAGCAATTCTCAGCCCTTAATATGAACAGGCATGAGAAATCAACAAACAAGTTCTTACGCTATATGAAGCCGAGGAAAGAACTTACAAGTCAGTAAAGAGATTGGATTAGTGATGAAGAAGCAGTTCATTATCTAATTGAATTTCTTGACTCTGAATTTATTTCTCCTGGACTGCCTGCTCATGAGTAAAAACTTAAAGTAGGAGCACCAATGATGCTGCAATTTATAGCAGTAACAAATTTCATGTTACGAAACATGAGTGACCCAAAAACTGTGCAACGGGACACGACTCTGAGTTCGTGCTCTACACAGATATGCCATAGAGGCGGACATAATGACTGGATGTGGTATTGGGGAGTCTTCCGAACCACTGTCTGTTTCCATTCAAATGATTGCAAGGTCCCCTCAGAGTCTATTTCGCAATGACGTTAACTAAGTCGCAAAGGGAGACTTTATCTAACGCAGGAATTCAAGTTAGCGAAACCAAGTTTTTCTCATATGGTCAACTGTAGTTTACTTGCTCAATAGTCAGAGGTTTCAACTGACTGTTCTTCCATGAACCTGAAGGACAGACAGCTAATGTAGTGTATACAGAGGCATTTGTTTAACACTGTACTAATAATGGTGTTTTCTACTATTCTATAATTTCTAATTATAGTATTAGTATAATACTATAATTGATATGTTGGAATACCAAGTATAATAGAGTTTTTGATTCCGTCAAAGACGGGTACATTTGCTAGTATGCAATAAACTATTACTTTACAGGTTTAAAATGAATAATTTTAGGAATACAAACTTGAACACAGAAGTCAGCTTAAATACTATTGTCCTAAGGTAATATTATAAAGGCTCATTCCTTTCATAAATGTTCAAAATTATTATTTTGGTGAAAATGAATGAAATATTTCAATTTACAGGTTATGTTAGTTTTAAATATGTTTGATTGTATATATATCTTGAATTGATGTTTCATTTATTTATGTAATAAAATAAATGAAATTATTTACTTTTATTTTTTTTTGTTTAATTAAGTATACATATCTTGTATATATCTTGATTCACGTTAAGAATCTATATCAAATGCTTCGACCATATAAGAATCTTTGTTTTTTCTGGCTTAATAACAAGAAATAGCAATAACAGTTATTCCTGTCAATCACATTCAGTGAATGCATATTATTAACTGTCGCTATAATTTCTTAACACTGAGTGACACAAGGGGTCACGTGTTGTCTAGTTATATATTAAAGTTTTACTGATTTATAGATTAGAAATATTCATTTTGTAAGAAAGACCTTTCAAATTTTTCATGTTCTTTGTTCTTTGAAATTATGAGCATGTTCTCATAAAAAATATCTATTTTGTATTATGGTTTCCTTAGATGACATAAATATTTCGTATGAACCACTTACCAACGGTGTATCTTACAATAATTTATTTCTTTATGCTGTTATTTTTATTTTGATTATCATTGATTGGAGTTCATTAATATCTTTTACCAATATATAGGTTCAAGTCTAAAATCACGGTTTGTAATAATGAAGTATAGTTTAATAAAATAAAATGCATTCCGTCCTATAAACAACCTCTAAATACATAATATTTCAAAGACCGCTAACTAGAGTTCTCGATACTGTATGAAAAGCAGAAAACTAAAACCTTTCTACATTCTTGTCATTATCAACGTTCTGTTATCGACTAACAGCAAACAGCTGCTTTGGAAGTATGTGGCCATTTGCAGTTAGCACATTAGCCTATGGGGAGCAAACAACCGTTCATACTGCTTGTCTTAACTGTCGATAATTGATACTGGATAACACTAATATGAAAATAAAAAAAACTTAGATCTTTTCTTATTATTTTATTGCTATTGAAGTCACTTACTTGATACTATATTTGTACTTGACTATACCCCCTTTATATGTGCGAAATGTTATTCCTGAATTCTCGTGAAAGAACTAGACTCCGTAAATAAAATCAATTTTGGTTGCAAACCTAAAATGAAAATAAAAATAATATTATAATATTAAAAAAATAAATAATAAATAAGTCAACTGTCAAGTTCTAACAGTCAAGTATTGTATTTATTAACATTAAATTTTTAATGATCATAAGGTATGATGTCTCTTTCGTTCGTTCGTTGGAGAGAGAGAGAGAGAGAGAGAGAGAGAGAGAGTGATTGTGAGAGAGAGTGAGTAAGAGAATGACAGAGAGAGAGAGAGTGAGTGAGAGAATGACAGAGAGAGAGTGTGAGTGAGAGAATGACAGAGAGAGGGAGTGAGAGAGAGAGAGAGAGTGAGTGAGTGTGAGAGAGAGTGAGTAAGAGGATGACAGAGAGAGAGAATGTGTGAGTGAGAGAATGACAGAGAGAGAGTGTGTGTGTGTGTGAGTGAGAGAATGACAGAGAGAGAGAGAGAGAGAGTGAGTAAGAGAATGACAGAGAGAGAGGGTGTGTGTGAGTGAGAGAATGACAGAGAGAGAGAGTATATGTGTGAGAGAGAGAGGATTAGTTCAATTTAAATATATTCTCATTTAGAAGGTTTTCCGCTAGTAAACCCTGTGAGATAGGCTAGGTTAACCTAGGCTAGGGTTGCAATAGTAGTCTCACAAGAAAACAAATGAACATTTCACATTGGGAGTTTTGCCTAACACCAATGTATTTAGAATAGGGATCATTAACGAGTAATTGACATTGTATAAGCTCGAGACCGATGGCTTAAACTCTCTCTGATAGACGACGTGCTCAGATTTATTCACCTATTGTTTGAATAATCCATGGCCAGAGTGGGTATTGATCTACCAGTCGAGAGGCGAGCACTCTGCCACTGGGCTACCCTGCCCCTCCTCTCCTAGAGTAATAAGAGTTTTATTTATATTTTATAGAGAAAACATATGAATATAAGCCGCTTATTTTGGAGAGCCATATGATTTATTCCATGTTTTTAGTCATCAAATGGTTTGACTTTCGATCGGCTAATTTTGTTATCGTTTTGATTCAGCCTTAGTACTGATCAATTTAGCTAAAGAAATAAAGGTTGCAACACATGCCAGAAAACTTACCTCAATCGCAAAGGCATTGATTTCTTCACACATACTTAATCTCATGTAGCTCGAAGTTGAGATCATGAAAATAGTGGTTATGAAAATTTATAATAAAAAATCAAAATTTTTATACCTTATAATAAGACTAGCAAATGTACCCGTCTTTGACGGAATCAAAAATTCTATTATACTTGGTATTCCAAAATATCTATTATAGTATTATACTAATACTATAATTAGAAATTATAGAATAGTAGAAAACACCATTATTAGTACAGTGTTAAACAAATGCCTCTGTATACACTACATTAGCTGTCTGTCCAGGTTCATGGAAGAACAATCAGTTGAAACCTCTGACTATCGAGCAAGTAAACTACAGTTGACCATGTGAGAAAAACTTGGTTTCGCTAACTTGAATTCCTGCGTTAGATAAAGTCTCCCTTTGCGACTTAGTTAACTTCATTGCGAAATAGACTCTGAGGGGACCTTGCAATCATTTGAATGGAAACAGACAGTGGCTCAGAATCAATGGTATGCGTGGTATACACACAGACTCCCCAATACCACATCCAGTCATTATGTCCGCCTCTATGGCATATCTGTGTAGAGCACGAACTCAGAGTCGTGTCCCGTTGCACAGTTTTTGGGTCACTCATGTTTCGTAACATGAAATTTGTTACTGCTATAAATTGCAGCATCATTGGTGCTCCTACTTTAAGTTTTTACTCATGAGCAGGCAGTCCAGGAGAAATAAATTCAGAGTCAAGAAATTCAATTAGATAATGAACTGCTTCTTCATCACTAATTCAATCTCTTTACTGACTTGTAAGTTCTTTCCTCGGCTTCATATAGCGTAAGAACTTGTTTGTTGATTTCTCATGCCTGTTCATATTAAGGGCTGAGAATTGCTCGTTTACAAAACATTTATTCTCAATGGATAGTACATCCTTAACTCTGTGAAACACCATTTCAATGATGTCAAATACGCAATATATTCATGTGCTCAATTGAAATTAAAATCAACTAACAATACCTACTTGCCACACCTGTGTATTTTCAAAACAAACTTGCCTGTGAAGTTAGGAAAATACAGCTAAAAGCCCCATAACTTTGCTTCTGTACTGAATTAATAATCTATTTAGAGCCCATATTTTAAGTTAGGCACACACAAATCCAGTGTCAATGTTTCAGCTCACTATGTCTTATGGTGGCTGAGTTTACTTGTGACAAACATTTTTGCGTTAAACGTCCATAACTTCACTTCTACGTTGAATTTCCAATCAATTCATAGCCTATATTTTAAGTTAGACCTACACAAATCTACTGTAAAAGTTTCAGCTTTATATGTCTTATGGTAGCTGAGTTTACCTGTGACAAAGTTTTGCGGACAAACCGACAAACCGACAAACCGACAAACCGACAGAAATTTTTCTAAGGGTGGATTCGGTTTCTCCAATGTATGAAACGTAAAGAAAACTTGAAATGAGTCAGTTCTAAGCAATGTACAGACAAAATCATTATTTTATTTATAAAGATTTATCTTTAAGCTGTTGTTTCCACAAAATGGATTATAGCTTCATATAGTAAATTTGAATACATTTCATAATATTTATTCATTATTGACAAGAATGATATTGTTAGTTCTTATTATAATTTTATGAATTTTATTCTATTTCATTAAAAAAATTCGGAACTCTCTTGTTTACTCAATTCTAAGCTAACAAACTTCTAAACTCTAAGAACCTTCTAAGATGACCCATTAAAACTGCAAAGAACTCAAGTTTCAATTCAAGTTATGTAATTCGATAAATTCTGAATAATGATATTTTAATAAAAACATGAATATAATTTCTCTTTAAAAATGTTATATTAAATGTTATTTTTAAATTAATTTGATTTAAGTATTCTTTAAATTAAATTAAATAGTTTAATTATAATGTTAAAATCTTTCGCTTTTCATACCATTTGGAGTATTTAATTTAGAATTTTTTCAAACAATTTTTTTTTGTGGGTTACATTTGGGTTGGTTTAAATTTTATATATGTGTAACACCTATGAGAGGTATAAATGTATAAAATGTCAATAAAAAAGAAGAATATTTTCTATCTCTCGGTTTGGTAACTCGTATTAAAGTAAAAGGATTGTCAACGATCAAAGTGATGTTTAATACTTGGGTACTGATCATCGAAGTTAAACATCCTTTGACTTGGTTAGAACTTGGATGGATGACACCGTGTAACGTTGATGGCTTAACCATGATTTAAATGGGTGTCAAATCATAAATGAGCAATACTTTTGCCTCTTTTTGATCCTCCAAATGTGGTCGTTGAAAAAAAAAATGAAAAAAATTTTCAACAATTTTATTCATTATGTTAAAATTTAAATATAGACCTGACCTTCTCTTTGTTTTCTCTTTTACTTAATCATTTTGTTGATAATTGGACTTGTAAAAGGTGAACTTATTATTCTTGAAGGATTTCTACTAGAAATTGTTGAAGTAATAGATTTGCAGGACAATGCTCTCTTTAAGAAAGATTCTAAAGCGAATAGGTGCTCCCATAACAGGGATGTGCTATGAGGCTGATTTCTTTGATCTTCTAGACGGTTGAGCCAGAAAAAGGTCCTTTCTATCGGAAAACGTGATTCCTCTCTTAAAATCAAATGTTAATCCTTCGCATCCCTTTATTTCTCCAATGAAATAAAGAAATCACCATCTAACACTACTATTCTAATAATATAAAAATCAGTCAATCATTAATAGTAAACTTGTTAATTTTATTAATAATATTACCTAATGAACTCCTTGAAGTAGTCGAGCTTATAGCTGGTTTTTACGTAATCAGTTCTCTATGAATTGTTTTCTAATTAAAAATTTTTTTGAATTATCCTTTTTGATCCGTATTGTATAATCAATATGTTGTGGATGCACATTTTCATGATAATGGAAAGTGTCTGTCTTCCAATTAATCCTATTTTCCAGAGCCTCCTTTGGAATTATCTTTGAGAGGACTCCATAGAGTTATATATAGACCAAACTATTAAAGTTTAATTCATGTGCATGTATTCCTTCTCTCCCATCAATACTCCTGCTGGTTGGGAGTTTATTCATTAGTTTACAAAACATGTGTCACATTGCGTATAACATCTTAAAATATTCTAATACATAAAACTGTAAACATTTTAAAATAAATTCATCTAAATAGTAACGTATTGAATTAACTCTACTAGCAGACGGAAATACCTATTAAATTTAAAAAAAAATATCTAAATTGATTTTATTAATGTAATTAATAAAAGATTTAAAATATTGTGCTGAGAGAAGTTCTTATCCGGCGACTGGGCAAGAGCCACCAGTGGTCATGACATGCTGGATCAGGGGTCCTCTGTGGTGGTCAAGGGTTGCACAATTGTAGAGTTGCTGCGAGGTCTGTGATGTGCTATGGTTGTAGTGGCATGCATATTCTGGTATTATGTGAAATCGGATTAGGTACGATGTTGTCCGTGCCCAGTCAGTATCAGTCATGTTTATGTGTTTTACAATCATCACAGAGAAGCGATTAAACATCTTATTAACAGTAACTCTCAGTCATGTTGAACCTAAACATACAGTTGTAAGATCTGTTTTATATACCAAGTAACTGGTTATATAAAATATTTCACTGTCGGGAGGCCAGGTTAACTCAGTGGTTATCGTACTCGTCTCTGAACTGGTGGTTCCAGTATTCGATACCTACATGACCCTTGATTTATTCACGTGGGGGTGAATAAATCTGAACACGTCGTCTCTCGGAGAGGTCCCGAGCCTGTACGGTGTTACGTACTCGTTAAAGATCCCTACTCTAAATACACTTGAGTTAGGCAAAATTTATGACTCTCAATGTACAATCAATCTTCATTGTGTGGTATCACAAAGGGCCCAATGTTCGGCCTATGTGTGTTCCATTGTGGGACAGCCTAAAGGGTTGCCTACTACTACTTTCACTGTCTGCAAATAACAGTCTATTCTGCAATTATGCAGTCATTTACAAAGTGGTATTTACTCTTACTTGAAAATTATTGACGAAGTTACCATGTAAACGGAGTTTTGTGATCAAATCAAAACATTTAAAATACATTTTGTTTTACTTTAGGTTTATATAGTTTCATCGAAAAGATATAAACTGGTGGTTAAATGAAATTTAAACGTTCTTATATAGTGTTGTTTTAAATATATATATAAGTAGTGTGTGTGATGCGAGTCGTGGGCACATAGGCCTAGCTTTACGTCGTCTGCTTCTTTTGTCAGCAGAAGTTGTGGGCGAGGAAAATGCGACAAAAAGGCACTACTTAAAGAAACAACCATCCAGTTGGCTTTGATCCATGGTGTAGCAGAAAGGCTGAAGCACGTGTAAATAAATCAAACTAGGTTAAAGCGTAAAGATTAGAAATATGAACTAAAGGTATCTCTTTAATCGACGGTCTGTCAGTTAAGCTAATATCAAGTAAACTATATATAAACTATATTCATTAGAGCAAGAGAATTGCTTCACTTCATCTAGTCCATTCCCGTCTTACTCATAACAACACAATACTAAGCATTGTTTGTTATGAAATCTTTGTTTATGTGGAAACTTTGCCCATAATTTCCAAGTAAATCTAGTCATTGTTGAGTTATTGTTCCTTGTTGTACTGTAGGCACACCTTTATTGCTGTTCTCAGTTGCTCAGTTGTTCTTTGGCTGGTATTTTAGTCGTGGAGGAGTCACATCGTCTGGTTCATTCCAAATCAAGAAAACAACTTTTAGAGTATTTAATCTTTAAGTATTTCTCATATAATGTTGCCCTTGTACTTCAATTATATTCACATATAGTTATAACATAATTATATGTGCGTATATTATATAAATTATATGTTTCACTATATAATTAGCATACATTGCATAGAACTAGCATATACATATCATTGAAAACTGTTTTTCAAAAATTACAAAATGTAACCTATTATAATTAGCAGAACTTATTGATACCTTTTAGCATAATGAATAGAAAATCTAGAGAAAATTAAATATGTTTTTTTTTAGAATTACAGAGTATATTTAAAGAAAAAAAGAACAAATCTGCTTATTTTGAAACATTTATAAGACATTTTTTAAATATATATATATAGGTCAAAAGTGATTATTTCTGTTTGGCCAAATGGCTCTCCTCAAAGTCAAACAAAAGAAAGATGTGCCAAAGCGCATTAAGTAATTAAGAGATTACAAACCAGCAGCCTGCTGATTCTTATCACGTTTTTTCTACAAAAATGGTAAATTTAAGTTTATTTAATAATGTTTTGCTTCAGAAACTTATTTTCAATTTGAAACTTAATTACGAGTATCAACGTAATAATACCGGATATTATTAAAATAACTAGCAAACGTACCCGTCTTTGACGGAATCAAAAATTCTATTATACTTGGTATTCCAAAATATCATTTATAGTATTATACTAATACTACAATTAGAAGTTATAGAATAGTAGAAAATACCATTATTAGTACAGTGCTAAAAAAAAGCCTCTGTATACAAAGATTAGATTTTAAATTAGACATACACAAATCTACAATCAATGTTTCAGCTTTATATGTCTTATGGTAGCAATATTTTGTGGACAAACCGACAGAGAGAAATTATTCTAAGGGTACATGTGGCTACTCTGAAGTATGAAACGTAAAGAAAACTTGAAATGAGTTAGTTCTAATTAACGTGCTCCCAGTCAAAAGCTAGCACGCAAGCCACTGGGCTACTCTGGTTCCATACCTTACTTTATTACCAGTGTTTATATTACGCAAATATTAAATTAAAAAAAATATTTTTGTTGTGTTTATTTATAATACATTTGCACTACTGTCATCGGCGAGCAAGCAAGCTACTGGCAACCCTAGCTAGATCCCTTTACTTTATTACCATCTTTTATATTATCCACATTTTAAATTCAAAAAAATATTTGTTTGTTACATTTATTTATAATACATTTGCACTACTGTCATCGGCGATCACGCAAGCCACTGGGCTACTCTGGTCCCATACCTTACATTATTACCAGTGTATTTATTAAGCAAATATTAAATTAAAAAAAAGTTGACAGTTATATATAATATATAGCAAACGTACCCGTCTTTGACGGAATCAGAAGTTCCTGTTTTGCCGTGTGCCTATTGCCTTTCGGCTATACCACGGAGGAATCAGAAGTTCCGTCATTTTTGGTATTTCAAAATGTCATTAGAAATTATAGAATAGTAGAAAATACCATTATTACTACAGTGTTAAACAAATGCCTCCAGCTTATACACTACATTAGCTGTCTGACCTTCAGGTTCATGGTAGAACAAAGAGTTGAAACCTCTGACCGTTGAGCATGTAAACTACATTTGACCATGTGAGAAAAACTTGGTTTTGCTACCTTGTATTCCTGCGTTAGATGAAGTCTCCCTTTGCGACTTAGTTAACGTCATTGCGAAATAGACTCTGACCGGACTTTGCAATCAGTTCAACGTAAACAGACAGTGGCTCGGAATCAATGGTATGTGAAGTATACACACAGACTCCCCAATACCACATCCAGTCATTATGTCCGCCTCTATGGCATATCTGTGTAGAGCACGAACTCAGAGTCGTGACCCGTTGCACAGTTTTGGGGCACTCATGTTTCGTAACATGAAATTTGTTACTGCTACTAAATTGCAGCATGATTGGTGCTCTACTTTAAGTTTTTACTCATGAGCAGGCAGTCCAGGAGAAATAAATTCAGAGTCAAGAAATTCAATTAGATAATGAACTGCTTCTTCATCACTAATCCAATCTCTTTACTGACTTGTAAGTTCTTTCCTCGGCTTCATATAGCGTAAGAACTTGTTTGTTGATTTCTTATGCCTATTCATATTAAGGGCTGAGAATTTCTCGTTTACAAAACATTTATTCTCAATAGATAGTACATCCTTAACTCTGTGAAACACCATTTCAATGATGTCAAATACGCAATATATTCATATGCTCAATTGAAATTAAAATCAACTAACAATACCTACTTGCCACACCTGTGTATTTTCAAAACAAACTTGTCTGTGAAGTTAGGAAAATACAGCTAAAAGCCCCATAACTTCGCTTCTGTACTGAATTAATAATCTATTTAGAGCCCATATTTTAAGTTAGGCACACACAAATCCAGTGTCAATGTTTCAGCTCGCTATGTCTTATGGTGGCTGAGTTTACTTGTGACAAACATTTTTGCGTTAAACGTCCATTACTTCACTTCTACGTTGAATTTCCAATCAATTCATAGCCTATATTTTAAGTTAGACCTACACAAATCTACTGTATAAGTTTCAGCTTTATATGTCTTATGGTAGCTGAGTTTACCTGTGACAAAGTTTTGCGGACAAACCGACAAACCGACAAACCGACAAACCGACAGAAATTTTTCTAAGGGTGGATTCGGTTTCTCCAATGTATGAAACGTAAAGAAAACTTGAAATGAGTCAGTTCTAAGCAATGTACAGACAAAATCATTATTTTATTTATAAAGATGAGTAACATAAGCTTCTTTGTGGAAAATTAGGTGTTTTAAGATGTTTTTTCTTACTCCCAAACACACTATTCATCATTGAAGGAATTTTATACGACTTTTTACATTTGTTCCAGACTACCGAAATAAATAATTTGGATTATAAATATTCAGTAAGTTGCTTAATATAAGTCTAGGCTGACATTTCAATGTATGCTGGAGGTTTCGTTTGCTGTTATTTGAACTTTAAACCATATTTCAATATGAGAATCCATAGTTATCATACCAGATTATCAATTAATACCTTTCCAGTTACCCTTTATTTATAGACTTAAAATTGATATAATATATAAATGTAAATAATAACAAAAATTGTTGTAATAATAGGGCTAATTGTAGAATATGTTTTTTCATATGTTGATAAAAGTATCGATGGTGAAGTAGAAACACATTAAAAGTTTATCAGGACTCGGTCAGTTCTTTAGGTTCAAATTAAATTCTCATTGCTAACTTTTCGGTTTTTATTTAAGTAAAATTTAAATAATTAAAAATTATTCGGTTTAATTGTATCCTTCTGATTATGAAAAAGGTTTTAAATATACACCATAACGTGGTCAATGAGAGTTTAATTCGAACCTGAAGGACTGACTGAGACCTAATAAACTTTTAATTTATATATATTAGTATATTTTGGTAGCAGTCCTTCTGATATGCATGCTTTGTTGAACACGACAAAGTAGTTACTGTCTATAAGCTTCTTCTTAAGAACTTCGACTTTCCTAAAAACAGCTGTTTTTAGAACAACGGTTGAGATGGTTAGCGATTGTAATCGACGCGTTTCGATCACTTTCCCAAGGAGACAATGTGGGTCTTATACGTTGTAGATGTTGCAAAATTCTAGCAATGAGATGTTAGTATTCAATATTGTAGTTTCATTGGCCTTTGTTCTAGTCTAAGGTTGGTGTTTGGTCTCCGAGTATATACATATATATATATATATATATAAAAAGATTTCACATAAACACGTGAAACAACAATCAATGATCAAACCACAATAAGAAATGGGAAAACAAGACTAAGATCTTTCAACCGTAACAAGCGGTCTTCGTCTCAGTTGGGTTTTCCAACTCAGTTGGGTTTTTGACTCTGACGAAGACCGCTTGTTACGGTTGAAAGATCTTAGTCTTGTTTTCCCATTTCTTATTGTGGTTTGATCATATATATATATATAGAAAATTGTCACAATAACACGTGATATAAATATTAACTGGAAAGAAGCAAAGGAGTTGGTTTTTATGTCATGTGAAAGAAGAAGAAACATTGTTGAAAGCGCCCTCATAAAAGACATTTCTAAGAACTTGGTCAACACTAGTCCAGGCCTTTTTAAATTAGATGAATTTCTAATTGAAGGAATTATCAAACAAATCAAGACTATTTCAACAGTTATAGGGAAAAATACTGTCAATGATGCCAATCTTACTCCTTCTTTAAATCAAAATTCATAACCTGCTTACAACTTGTATTCACTTGCTCTCTGACCACGTGAAAACGAAAGGCCTTAGAGCGACTATCTTCTCTAATTTGTGGTGAGTTACCTGAATATATATATATATATATATATATATATATATATATATATATATATATATATGATCAAACCACAGTAAGAAATGGGAAAACAAGACTAAGATCTTTCAACTGTAACAAGCGGTCTTCGTCAGAGTCAAAAACCCAACTGATTATTGTGGTTTGATCATTGATTGTTATTTCACGTGTTTATGTGAAATCTTTATATATATATATATTGATAAAAGTATCGACCGTGGAATAGAAACAAAACTATAGTTTATCGGGACTCGGTCAGTTCTTCAGGTTCAAAATAAACTCTCATTGCCAACGTTTCAGTCTTTATGTAAAACCTTTTTCATAGACAGAAGTATAAATTTTGAAACAGAAAAACTAAGTATTACATTACATATTATTTTACAAAGAAAAATAGTATATGGATTTTAACAACAACTGTAGTCTGAATGAACACGTGACACTGAACTGTGTTCAGTTTGTTTTCCTGATAAATTCCTATGCAAGATGCAGTTAAGATCATAGGATCTTAATGGAGACTCCGTCTGGAAGTTGCGGATACCTTTGATGCCATTTCATCTGAATGAGAGTCAATCGCCTTGAAGGGATAAAGATTATTGCCAAACAATAACCATGACCAATAGAAGTAAGACATAATTCTTTAAGGAGAATTTTAAAGGACAATAAAGCAATTAAAATCTATTAGTGATTTCTAATATGAAAGAGGAAAGCTGGATAGATCACATTTAGTAGCCCAGCACACGTGTTCCATGAGTTTCAGGCTCTCAGTTTGATACTAATAATAACAACTGGTCTCATTACCAAACTCGAGCTCAACAATTTCAATTTTGATACAACTGATAAAATATTTAAACTTTATTAAAACAAATGAAACATCAAGTTGATCATCTACAAGTTTAATAATACTTGACTATGTTATATAGTATTACTTCAGCACGATAGTCAAAAACATATTGATTGTCAACGAGTTTGATTTTATGTTTACTTATAGTAAAGTTGAGTGTAGGCAACTCCAGATTTTTATAGTCAGTATAATTGTATAATCTTTGCAGTATTGCAAATAAAAACACTGAGAAATGTAATTATATTTTCATATTTAAGGCAACCCTTTATATTTTCCAGAAGTGTCATCGAAAGCAAGTATGTTTCGAAGCATATGTAAAGTATACTCGATATTACCAAACTATACTTCAATATATATGACGACCAATTTTGTAAAGGAATCCCCTATACTTCCAACTTTGATTTTGATAAAAGTTAAACCACTGCAATTGTCAGTATTTCAAATTTTTAGAAAAATTGTAAAATCTCTCTAATCAGAGTCACTGGTATGCTCCCGAGGCATAAATTTTAAACAATATTGTATATACAAAATGTGCATTACTTTTTTGTCATGCTTGCAAAAATTATGTCAGTTATATCATAAGAATCAGCTAATTAAATATTACTTTGCTAATTAATTATCTTTGAATTTGATTACACAGTTACTTATTCATACTACCCTAATTTGCTAAAAGTACTTTTTAATTTGCAGTAAGTAATTATATTGAAGATATGAAAAAATAAATTTCGAGATGTTTGAGCCCAACCCGTTATAAAATCCTCTGAATCCAGATAAAATATATATTTTTTTTCTTTATGCCTGGATGTATATGGGTGAATGTGCATTCAAATTTAGAATATTTGCTGGAGGTTACATCATATTACAAAACTTAATAAAATAAACTGACGTTTGTGTCAATATAAATTTTTCATGCTATTATTTATTGAGAAAGATAATATATTAAAACTAATTAGTTAGGTTTGTTAAACCTAATTATAAATATTTAGTCATTGTTTAAGTATTCAGATAATAATAATCATCTAACTAAACGTAGGTCTGTTTTGTTTTGATGGTTTAATTGGTTTGGTCTTCTTTTGTTATTTTGAGATTAGTGATAGAATAATAAACATTTCTTACTGAAGTAACTCATTAAAGGCAATAATTACCTAATGGAGTTATATAAGGATTATGGGACAGAGTGGCCCAGTGGTTTGCATGCTCGCCTTTTGACTGGCAGATACCCAGTTTAATTCTCACTCTGGCTTCGATTCTTCACGTGGGAGATGAAAAAATCTGAGCTCTTTGTCCTTTAAAGAGGACATATACGTTATGACGTGTGTTAACAATAGTGCAAAAAATTATAGAATTATTATAAATACGTATTATTGAGTATAGTGTACCATTGAAGACGATAATATATATTATTAATATGGAAAACCTTCATATCTCGTACGATGATGTTGAAGTCGTTGGAGCACTTGTGGACGTTGTCCATCTTCAATTTCAACCAACTAACTAGTTAGTTAGTTGCGATTGAAAATGGACAACGTCCGAAAGCGCTCCAACGACTCGAACATCATCGTACGAGGTATGACGGTTTGCCATATAAATAATATAAATCATACTAACCTCAGTGATAATAATAATATCCATGTATTTAAGACTATAATACATGAAATGCCTTCAGGTGGGGCATGTAGTTCTATAATTAAAAAAAATACGTATATATGTATATATTGTTATATATACAACAAGATTTCACATAAACAAGTGAAAAAACAATCGCTGATCAAACCACAAAATGTTTGCTAAAAATTTGCGAAGGTCCTTCCTACAACTTCCACTCCTTGTTACAAAAAAAACACATTTATTTGTGCCGGATACGTATTTATATCCGCATTTTTATATATATATACACAATTAAAAGAAACGGTCCAGCGGACTTTTTTAAAATAAAATAAATTCAAAACGAAGGAAACACACAGAAAGACACAGACATAACTCACATCGATATTTCGACTATCGTCGTCATCAGGAGGTGTGAAGAGCGAAGAGTCCCGCAGGAAGACAGGGCGGTACATATATATATATATATATATATATATATATATATATATATAAATGGTATGTCCTATAATCGTTATAGTTTCGGTCATATTTTCTGAAGCAGTTCATATAAACTTGCTTTTCGTTTCTTAGCATACAGTTGGTATTCATTTAGGTGTTCACTTTGAAGTATAATGTATAATATAAAATATTATATTATGTAGTGTGCAATAAACTATATTATTAAGTGTAGTGTACAATATAGTATAGTATAAGATACTCTAATTTACATATTTCGAGGTTTGTTAAACTCATTTTTGATTACGTATATCTGCCTATGGTTATACGAATGTTTATCGAAAGTTCAAGAAACCTTTGTTGTTTGTGTAATATTCATTAGTGGTAAATATACTTTATATTTATAAATACTGTACTAAATGCAAACCAAATACTTTATTATGCATTAATTATTGCCTTGATATGAATATTTCGCTATGTAAATTTTCTGAATTTCAAACACTGGAAGGGAATATATTAAAAAATATAGTAACTTCTCAGATTGTACAATAACAATGATTACATTTTCAATATAATTGACAAAATGAATATTTTTCATTTCAATGTTCTCTTATCTCGACCACATATATTCGACAATATTTTTCTTTATCGATGTTTGGTCTAGCTTAACACTAGACCAAACCTCGATAAAGAAAGAAAATGCTATTTCCAAATTCAAATAATTTAAGTAATGAAATCTTTGTCAATAATCTTGCTAATACATTTACTTACAATAAAGTTGAGTGTAGTTCAAATTTTTTTTAAATTTAGATTATGAAATGATAAAAAAATAATCAATGGAGTACAATGAATTCAAATATAAATTTAGTTGAATTATTTTGTGTATTTTAACAGTTTTTACTGGAGAAAAACCAGGCCCAAGCGTGACAGTTCATTAGAGTTTAGGCTTTGTTTATGTTTAATCGACAAATCCTTTTTTTAAACAGAATATTACTTTTTCCTTTAACAGCTATATTTAAATGTGTTTTATAATAGAGCATCTTTTCAGTTTACCTTGAATTATAGAAAAGATGCTCTAATTAGCTGTCTGGAAAAGTAATTTAAAGATTTTAAATGTTAAAGAATCACAGGGTTAAAAAAGAATGGTAGTTCGTCAACAAATTAGTGAAAGAATGAATAAGTCGTTAGTGGGGTAGCCGTACAGAGAGGACTAGGTACTCTCCACCAGAACAAACTAGTACAGTTTCCTACATATTAAAGATATCCACTCTTTATTTTATCCAACGCCTCTTGGCATTACTGCCACTTGGCGCGCACTGATCACTATAGATTAGTGACTCTGTGCCTGTTTGGGATTTGTATGGGCTGTTCTATGGAGTGCGTTCTCAGGCAGTCGGTAAGTGTCCTGTATCCGTCCTCTCACACCCGTACAGAGGGCATTCTGGTCCTGGAGAAAGCCCAATCCTGTGTAGGTGAATGGACAAGTAGGTGATGTTTGGTTCTTGTTCCGAGCATCGCCACGCTCTTGAGAAGACCCACGGTATTGGTCTAGAATTCAGGCTGGCCCAGGACTTCACTGAACCAATTTGAATTAATGTGAGATTTCATGGACGCTTAGATATTTGACTTTACAAATATAAAGAATTGTTTGTTTGTTTTCCAACAACCACATTTACAAGGCTTTCACCTTTTAGTGTTGTTTTAGAGGACGGAAATTATGTCACATTTATTATTTAGCACCTATTTTAGTAATTGGTGAGCCACATTACCTGTTAATTATACATTGGGAGTCCTAAATTTTGCCTAACTCAATTGTATTTAGAGTAGGGATCTTTAACGAGTACCTAACTTCGTACAGCTCGGGACCGACGGCTTAATGTCCTTCTCCGAGGGACGACTTGTTCAGATTCATGCACCTGCCAGGTGCATAAATCGAGGGCCAGGTCAGTGTTGAACCCCAGACCTACCAGTACAGAGCCGAGTACGTTAACCACTGAGCTAATGTGGCTCCTTATAAAGAATTGTTAAACGACTGGTTGATATAGTGTTGATTAAAGCCATCCATATGTCTACCTTGAAGTTTTAAACTTAACCATCGCTCATAGAGTAAAATAAATTCAATTATTTTGTTTATTTCTACAGTTTGTACTGGGAAAAAACCAAGCCCGATCGTGACATTCCATTAGAGTAAGCCTGAGCAAACTGCTGCCCACGGGCCGCATTTGGTAAGTCAAAACGTTGTGTGTAGCCCACGACCATGTCAGAACTTTTTATGCACGAGACACGAGTAAAAAGACGGCCGACAACATAAATATATGCTAATTGAATTTTATAGCTCTTTATCATGGAACAAATATTCGTTCATAAAATGTTTTGCTGCAAAAATGTTCTGCATTTTTGGTTCCACATACATCAGTGAACAAAGCTTCTCATGTATGAAAATAAACAAGAATAAAAGCAGATATTCTGTAAGAGACCTCCACTCCAGACTTCAAAAGAATAGTTAAGAACTGTGACAGGAACCCTTTGTCTCATCTATATAAATAACAGTAAGGTTTTGTTTGTACATTGCTTAGAACTGACTCAATTCAAGTTATCTTTAAGTTTCATACATTAGAGAAAGGGAATTGAAAATTCAACGTAGAAGCGCAGATATGAACTTCTGAGCCGTATTTGGCTATCTGTTATATAGACGGATCTTTTATAATTCTGTGAAATCCGTAAAATCAGTGTAAATTATGCCATTAGTTGTGCAATCCGTAATTGTGTTGTATTTACTCATTCTGAGGTAAAATGGATAAACAAACAAAAGTCTTCACACAAATGAAGTTCTATTCAACAATAACAACGCGTTTCGAACACTTTGTGTTCATCACCACATCCTTCGGTGTCTTCCTGATGTTGAAACAAAGTGTTCGAAACGCGCTGTTGTTGTTGAATAAAACTTCATTTGTGTGGAGACTTTTGTTTGTTTATCCATTTTACCTCAGAATGAGTAAATTATGCGGAATTTGATACTTTCAGCCCTTATTTCCTGAATATGTAAAGAGTCAACCAGTGAAGTGATGGCACAAAATCCGAGCAGGGGAAACAACAGGGATATTGCACCCCTCTGGATGGAATTATTCAATATATCGCTTTGATAAAAAGCCAAAACATCAATTTTATAATTTATACTGATAAAGAAAGTCTGGTAATATTAATTTCACCTAAATTGGTTTCTGTTTATTATCTATCTATGAGTATGATACTCGTATATATAATCAATAATCATACTTTGTTATGCAACACTCACATAGCAAAGGGGAAGCAGTCTAGCAGTCTACTACCACCAGAAAAGCGATTGCATGATGTTATAGAGGCATCCGTTTTCTTTCATCGATAAATCACTAAATATGTCCAAACAGCCGTCAGAATTATATATATATTGAAAATATATTTCAGACAACAGAGATAAAATAGTTTTATACAAAAACAAAATAACTAATATTTAAATAAATGGGTAAGTTTTTTTATTGTATTTTTATTTTGCAAAGTAATATAGTATAAAATATATCCATTAAATAAAATTTATACATCTATAAAAAAAAAAAATATGAACATTCCTTTCCCAGTCACAAAAGTCACCGCACACCCTTGGTCTCCACTAGGGTGCTCTGAACCTGTTCTACCTCTGAACCGTGGGTCTACCTCTCAAAACTGAGAAACCTGAGTTTTAACGTTAAGTTACATAACGCTAAACATTGATGTATGTTTTTAAAGATGTGTGCGTTTTGCAAAATAACATTAATCTGCGCATGGCCATATATATAATTGAAACGTATTGGTAATTATATTACTTTTTTATGTAAATAAAATCTTATTATTTAACCCTTATATCATGGAGTTTCTCAAATTAATAAGACTTCTACAACGAAGTTACTACTGCATTTAATATTGCCGATAGTACTTACTTGTATTGTGATATCTTATTTAGGAGATTTTGTTGTATCTCTAAGTGGATACCACATTTCTGAGAGACACTTATTAGATTATTGACTCTTCCATTCGGGGTGCCAGTATACCACAAAATATGCACTTACAAAATAAGCAATTATACTGTGGAGTTGTCACATATTGCTTCAAGTCTTAAGCCCCCTATAATAATACTTACGAACATAAAGTATGATTACAAGTATGTACGCAACGATGGCATAAATCTCTTACTTACACAACTATAAATAAACAAAAACGAAAAAAAAAAGCTAGAGTGGCCCCCACTTAGCTTTACTACAAGTAAACACAACACCAAACTCGTTGGCAATCATTTCAGTTTTCGTATATGTTGTAAGTCGTGGAGAACTGAAGCATAAAATAATTAATATGGCACTGTGAATAATAAATAATAAGGGAATAAGGAACTATAAATAATACAAAATATAAAAATAAATTAAGTGTTAAAATTAATAAACTTAGTTAAATTATTATATTATTATTATTATTTATACTACTTATCTTTTTATTATTTCTGAACAAAGCCTGATATATACTTAAATATATATATTTAATCACTATTGATAATAATTAAAATTAATAATATACCAAATCACTTATAAAGAGTGAATTTGAAATAATGTACTTTAAGTTTGGTTTTAACTGTCAGATTTAAACGATGGTGGAGTATAAAATAATCATTTGAATTAATTTTGAGTTCAGTAAAAGTTGAGTAAACTTATGTAAATGTGGCAAAAAATACAGATTAATGGCTTTCCGCCGCCTTAAAATTGGATGAAAACAAAAAATAAGTTGACCAAGAGATTATAAATAAGCGTAGAATATTCTAAGTTTTTGATTATAAAATGTATTATTTGTGAAGAAATGAATAAATATAAAAAACAAATCAATCAAATAATACAAACAGCATTCCTACAAATGTATCAGCCTCTGGGATATACAAATATATTTATTAATAAAGTTAAAAGATTGGTTTCTTGAGAATTTTTGGTCTAAAGAAATTACACTCCTGTTTATTCATCGACGTTTCGCAAAAATTGTTTCGCATTTTCAAGGCTAAAAACAATTTATTAACGACATAAGTAGTGAAATAAATACACTTACGAAATATCAACCAACAGAAAACAAAAACACAACTTATTAACTTATCTCGTTAATAAATTGTTTTTAGCCCTGAAAATGGCAAACAAATTTTGGCGAAACGTGGGCATATAAGCAGGAGTGTAATTTCTTTAGACTAAAAATCTTCAAGAAACCCATCTTCGAATCAGAAGTCGAGAAGTAATGTCAATATTTATTAATAAAATACAATTGTATATCCACTGATATATTTTCAGGAAGTGTTATAGGTATTATTCAATTAATACAAACTCCAATATTGGAAATTTTCATAACAACTTCACCAGTTTAAATTTAAGTATACATGCATACCCACTGGTATGTGTCACCACATTTAATCAACATCAAAATCTATTAAAATGAAAACAAACCTCAAAAAGTGTAAGTCCATCAATAGATCAAAATCAATTTCATGTTCACTGCAATGTTATTATAGGAAAATTGAAACGAATGCTTACAAAGAGTATTTAACATGTTTTATCTTAGTTAGAACCTATGTTTTGACGTAGAAGAAGCAACAGACATGCTTATCAGTATAATATAATGTCTCTCACGTCACTAATTTAGTAAATAATAAAAAATACTTTGGAAAAATATTCCATTACTAAATATAGTGTCATAAATAAATAACTATAAAAATGTTGATACGTATTAGTTGACGGGAGGCTAAAAACGTCATATAAAAACGGTTATTAAATAAAAAAAAAATAAAATTCACTTTATTATAGAAAATAACACTCCTGAAATCTATAAATGACAAGAAAACAATATTTAGTTATTAATATTTTATTTATATTAAATATTTATAATTATATTTTTATATTATATATATTTATATTCACTATAAAATTGAAAACACGATCCAAACTGGACACACACAAGTTCAGAATCCAAGAAGAGTAAAACACAAAGTAAAAGAAGACACTTTCTAACTTACTCAAATTTTTGGGAATCCTTCCTCCCACTCTCTTTTCTCCTGAAGACTGATATTCCAAAAATTTCAGTTAGTAAGTGTTTCCTTACTCTGTGTGTGTTACTCTTCTTTGATTTTGAAGTTTATTATTTATATTACATATATTTATTATGCAAAAAATGAATCGGTCTGTTAGGATGTTACGACAACGTCGAAATATTGAACTTGTGTATTATATTAACGTGTTCTTTTCTTTAAATTTTTTTATATTTATATTTATTTAAACCATTCCTCAAACAATATAATTATATAGTTATTTATATTGTGCTAGTTTATTTGTTAAAGCCTCCCGTTAACCGATAAGTACACAATTTTTTCTTCATAATTATTAAAACTATAAAAAAAAATCAATAATGGTCACATTGCAAGAAAATTAGCTCTTTTAGAGATACATAATTATCAAAATAAACATTGAATGATATTAAGTAGAAGTAAGACATTCTCTGTAAAACATTTCATTCAAAACATCCTAATATCTAAGAGACTAGAAATTGGCTAGTTTGTCTCTGACCTACAGGATTTTACCTTTCTAGTGGCTGAAAGTGGTGATCATTTTTTATTTTGTCACATGGTATTTAGTTAATTTTAATTTTTTTTTATTAAAATCGGTTTAAACCGATTTATTAACGGGTGATAATGTCAGCCGTTTACCAGCTTAATTGAGTTTTTAATAAATCGGTTTAAACCGATTTATTAACGGGTGATAACGTCAGCCGTTTACCAGCTTTTTGTTTGATCAGTGATTTTACTGATTATATATTGGGAGTGCTAAATTTTACCTAATAAAAGTTTATTTCGAGTAGGGATCCTTTTTTCGAGTAGTACGAGTACCTGACATCGTACAGGCTCAGGACCGACGGCTTAACGTCCTCTACAAGGGACAACGTACTCAGATTGATTCATCTCCCGCGTGAATACATTGAGGGCATGGTGGGTATCGAACCCTGGACCTACCAGCCCAGAGGCGAGTACGTTAACCACTGAGCTAACCTAGCCCCCTAAATTTAAATTTTGTGTCAATCACATTGCCGGGTTATTTCTACATCGAACGTCCCAAGTCCTATATACTCGTATCTCGAGATTTTTGAAGTCTTTTTTAAATGCTCCGGACTGATAGTATTATGTTCCTTTTGACATAACGTGGCTATGTGGTGGTCATTACCACTCATAAAATATACCTAGCCCCATGAGCAACAAACACGAATTATAACACAATTAAATAGGATTCCATAATATAAAATATTGTTGAAAAGTCGAAGAGCTAGCAGAGCAGTTCTATTTGTAGTATAAGAAGGTTATTTTTTTGTTAAAGTTTCTAATAACCAATTAGAAGTGAAATGGAAAAATTTGTAAGTAATAACAATACCTGTTTAGTTTTCAAATAATATTTGAATAAAGGATTTTCTTGTATGAATTAAATTACTTATGCTTGAAAAACCTTCTTTTTTTAGTAACTGCTATTCATGAAACCTCTGAAAAGAATAAAGCAGCATATAACAGTCTTGTTGTTTGTTTATTAACCACTTTTAGTCCTCCTTTTCATTAGTGTTCATAATATTTCTTTCACTACAAAGAGAAAAAAATCTGGAGTGTCCTACACTCAACTTTGCTATAAGTAAATATAATATCAAACTTGTTGACAGTCAATTGAGTTTGGCTTTATTTTATTGTAGCCATCGTATAGACGTAATGCCAAACTCAAAGTTAATGAATAGTAATTTTATTTGATTTAATATGGGTTTGCGCATCCTAGTAGTTATGATATCAATCATTATAAAATCATTGATCTAGAATAATTCATAAAATCATTGATTCCCAACCGTTTTTGAGCCTCAACCGATTTTGAGCCTCAACCGATTTCAAGCCTCACTTATGCATTTCTAAAATTCTGATGCATCCTCCCTGTGATATTTAATTTGATGTTTTTCAAAATTTTTCTTTTAATGAATAAAGCTTAACACTAGAAAGGCCGTCATACTACATACGTAAGTAGATTGTCGTTTTCGACACCTAGAGTATTTCTTTTTTATTTGCATTGTATAAATAGTTTATTTTTTTCTAATAATCAGTTCATGGCCTAAATTTGGTAAAATATAACATATCATCAATTATAATACAAAATTGACAACATTTCTAAAATGGAAAAATAAATAAAAGAACATTAAATACAGAGCTACAAGGTATTATGGTGGATGCAGGGCCAAACATGAGAAGCAAACTGAATGCCTTGCTGACAGGCCGAGAAAGCATTAGCTGTTCTGGCGACATGCGTCCCGATCTCTTCTTGGTCGACCGAGACACGCGATTACGGAGACGGGAAAACCTTGTGTACCAATTACACAAGTTCATAGGTACATAGAGATAATTTTATACATGCATTAACACTCACACAGACTCGAATTGTTCGTTATATCACCATATAACAAACCTTTAGTTGAAATGTTGAAATTAATTTTAAAAGACAACTACCATATGGCATTAATTCACAAAACTTTATTAATTAATTCTCGTCCACCAAATATATTTATTTAGCCCCGCGATAGATTCTGGTTTTTACTTTAAAAAACAAATTTAAATGAAATTATGTGCTTTAATACAACGACCAGTAGTCGAGATGAAAAGTTGAGACATGATCAGAAGGACGCTACGTAGCCCGGAGTTCGATTAATTCTGCCGGGTTGGTTACTTGCCGTTGCGTCTACAACGTGCTTGGCCTCCCTTTCTCTTTTTTCCTGAAGACGAATTGCCCTTCAAATTTGAGTGTATTGGTGTGTTTCTTTACTCTGGTGTTACTCTTCTTCAATTTTGAACTCGTATTGTGTCTAGTTTTGAACGTCTTTCCGTTCATTAAGTGAATATATATATATATATATATATATATATATATATATATATATTCCTGTCTGGAACCCCTAGTCGCTCTCTGCCGGTACAAGTGAACGCACGTACCTCTTCTTCTTCCATTCTACTCTCTCCCTGACGACGAACTTCAGTTCGAAATATCGATCCAGTAAGTTTTCTCGCTTCTTCTATTTGTTGTCTTTTTTCATTTATATATATATATATATATATATATATATATATATATTTCTAACAACATATCTCGCTTGTAGATTCTAAAAATTTCTATAATTGGCCTTTTCCAAAGAAAGTTTGCCGACCCCAGCACTAAATTACAAAATCTCCCAATGTCTAAAATTCTATATATGAAATAATTTACTTTCATTCGAAGATTCAGGAAAAAGTTAAAAGCTACAGTTCAAAAACTAGTTAAAGAAATAACCAACTGCATGACAAACCACGGGTAAATTTTGAATCTTCATTCCACAGGCTGGACTTAACGACTTTTCGTGATCGTTCCGGTATGGTTGACAACCATGATTTAATGCCAAAGGATGGCCTGATGAGATTTTAAAGAGGAAAAAAAATCAATTATTCATTATTATTATTATTATCATTAAAGTTAAAAACATATTAGCGTAAATATTATAAAATTTAAATATATAAAAGCTTATACATTTATATAGATATTAATACAACAGCTAAATGTATGTAATATATCAAAATTGGACAAACTTGTTTTTTAAAAACTAATGTTTTTAAAAAAAAATTAAAATTATCTCACTTTCCTATAATTTCATTTTTTTCAGAACCCAAGCACCTCATTGCAGTAGCATATAATGCTAGGACTCTTTGAGCTACTTCCGTTATTATTGTTATTTTATTTTGCATTCCATTCTTGATATAGCTGTAAAACCTTGAACATTTTTAATCCGTTTTAAACGGTTAGAATGGCTGAGTAGCATTTCTTTTTTTATATTTTTCCGTTTCATTTCTTACTAGTTATTGTATCTCCGAAGTTTTAATTTAACAAAGACAACATTGACTCAGTCACGTTGTAAACGTCGAGAGTTTTAAACATAAGGTTTCTGCAAACAGGCTATTGTTCAACAGTTAATGACACATCATAGAAGTCTGTTAGTTGTTGCTCTGTAGAACTTGCTATTAATCTTCAGTTTTTGACATATTATAGAAGGCCATTAGTTCTTGCTTTCTAGTTTGATAGGTCTACAGTTCTATTTAGTTGATCTTCAGCTATTCTCTTTGATAGCACCTTCTCCCACCACAAATTCCATTTCAAATTCTTTTTTTTTTTCGTAAAAGTTTAAAACAAAATCTATAATACTTTTTTTTGGAGAGACTATCAGCGCTTCATAAGGAACGCATTGCAAAAACATCTATTAACTTACAGAATGACCCAAAATGTAAACAAAAAAAATTTCAAAGGACTAAATCTAAAACGTTAGTTCACTTTATCCTTTTTTTTACTATTATTATTTTTTTATTCCATTTTAATTTATTATTCATCTGTATTCTCTACCTTTTTGATTATCCGTTTTTATTTTTTATCCTTTAATTTTTTTTATTTGTCATACTTTTTTCTTTTTAATTTTATTTCACTATTTGTTCTAGATATTCTTTAATTTAATATTTATTTACTTTATTTTTTATTTCTTCCTTCCCTGTATGTTGGCAGCACTTTTATTGCAACTCTGTCGAAAGGATTCTTCAGTATCGTTTTGCTCCTTAAGTGAATCGTATCTCATCTCCTGATGTCGGCAATTCGTCGAAATATTGAAGTAACCATTGTAGTGTTTTCTTTTTGTGTGATATACTCGTATATATAAGTGACAGTGCGACGTGTTCATTCAAACCAGACAATTGTTATTAAAATCCACAGACTATATTTTTCTTGTAAAAAATCTTTAATTTAATACTTAGTTTTTCTGTTTCCAAATTTCATACTTCTACCTATCGAAAAGGTGTTAAATAAAAACCATAATGTTGGCAATGAGAGTTTAATTTAAATATATATATATATATATATAGTTTATATATATATACATAATTTAGTATCAAGAAAGATACATAGATAAAGAAGAACACACACTTTTCTAATTTTCTAATTCTAATTTTTCTAATTTTTAATTTTCGGGTTGAACCATCATCAGGAGAGAAAAGAGTTTACTTATACAAAACTTAGTTGTCTGTTTCGGGTCATTTTTTTAATCATTGAAATGTATATATATCACGAGCTCATGAAATTTAGCTATAGAGATCTTAAAAAGTTTTTAAGATTATTAAAATGTTTTTTTCTAAGAAAAAGAGAAAGAATAGTAATGTACATTGAAAGTTATTTATCTTAAATAAATTATATCAAGAAATGTTAAAATATATTATCTAACAAATGACAGTCTCTGAAATTAAGAAATTAAGTTAAAATTGGTGTTGATAGGTTGAAGAGAATGTGAGTTTAATTAAGCTTTGTATCGCAAGTCCTTGCAATTTCGAATTATTTTCGCTAATATTCAAATAAGGATTAAACGCGCATC
The DNA here is from genome assembly GCA_026182355.1 of Hermatobates lingyangjiaoensis. NCBI lineage: Eukaryota > Metazoa > Arthropoda > Insecta > Hemiptera > Hermatobatidae > Hermatobates > Hermatobates lingyangjiaoensis. The sequence continues at coordinate 1,255,652 of JAPFBL010000025.1, forward strand.
AATACAAAGACAACTTAATATTCATGGACTTCAAATCCCATTATCCGTTTAATTATTCCCTTTATTAAATTTCCTCTTGTTTCTTCAATTCATGTTAGCAACATTTGCAACACAAACATTATTAACTATAAAACTATTTTCTTTATTTAACATAATTGGATTAATATTTTTCAGAATATAAAATTGAATATGAAATATGTTGAGTTTCTTAGTAGCAACTGTAAGCAAAAAATCGAAATTGAGTTAATTTTTTAAAATTATGGCGAAAATATTTCAAATAATTTTTACATTTAAACTTGAATATTATTTATAAATAATAACTAACATTCTCAAATGGTATTGATTTATTTATTTAGTCGTATTCTCTGATTAAATGTAAAAATTATTTGAAATATTTTCGCCATAACTTTTTATTTGTAAATGCAAATTACAAACAGTTTTTTGATTTTTTTCTGCATAGTTCTTTTCTCAATAACCACAAATCCACTGTCGGGACTTTTTCATCATTCATTTTTCAACCCTGACGACGGCAAAATTTTTTATCAAAAGATTGAATGAATAAAGAGTTAAAAAAATTACTGGAAAAGTTATGAAGATATATTTAAAAAATAATAAATCAAATTCAACAAATAAAGTTCATACAAATTATAGCAATATTATAATCAGAATGAGGGAAAAAAACATGTCTCTGAACAAAAGATGTTATATAATGTCAACGTTTCGAACCTAAGTGTTCATCCTCAAGTTACATCTGCCTTGGTAAGGAGTTGCGGTGTGTCCAAGGAGCCAGAAGAAACTTATTATAAGAATAGCTATATTATTATAATTAGCAAAGGTAATCTATAAAACATAGCTCTTTTCAAATATAAATGTACTTCTTAAATAATGATGAGAATATTTTTCTATTTCTAATCCAACAGTAGAGTAAGATAATGAATGACTTCAAGAAAAAAACACATGATTATTAACCTAATCTTTTATATAGAAGTCTCTTTATCATAACAACTAGAGATACAGTATGTGTAATGTAGAGATGGTATATATGTGTAATTTTAATACGGCTATCGGCTGAGAGATAAATGACAATTCCGCATAGGATAAAATGTTACTTTCGCTTTACGATACACTGGCAGTGGCAACCTGCTATGGCACACCGGCTGTTGCACACGGGCTATAGTACACCGACAGTAGCACACCGGCTGTGGTATACTGCAGTGGCACACCGGCTGTGATACACCGGCAGTGGCACACCGGCTGTGGTATACTGGCAATGGCACACCGGCTATGGTATACCGGCAGTGGCACACCGGCTGTGGTATACTGGCAGTGACACACCGGCTATGGTATACCGGCAGTGGCACACCGGCTGTGGTATACTGGAGGTGGCACACCGGCTGTAGTATACTGGAGGTGGCACACCGGCTGTGTTACACCGGCAGTGGCACACCGGCTGTGGTATACTGGCAGTGGCACACCGGCTATGGTACACCAGCAATGGAACACCGGCTGTGGTATACTGGCAGTGGCACACCGGCTATGGTACACCGGCAGTGGCACACCGGCTGTGGTATACTGGCAGTTGGACACCGGCTGTGATACACTGGCAGTGGACACCGGCTGTAGCACAGCGGCTCTTGCACACCGGTTGTGGTACACTGGCAGTGGCACTCCTGCTTTGGATACCGGCAGTGGAACACTGGCCATGGTATACCGGCAGTGGTACACTGGCCATGGTATACCGGAAGTGGCACACTTGCTGTGATACACCGGCTTAAAGTCCTGCCTAAGGGACACCTAATACCACTTTGTAAAAAGAATTCTACTTTTTTTTCACAATTTAGATAGACTTATCCAATATTTTGGGGACTTCATATTCAAAAGTTTAAATACAATATATTAGCTCCGTTACAAATAGTATTTTTGGCTTCGTTTTGTAAAATGATTGTGATCCGGTTGTAAATAAATAAACTTATGATCCATATAACAGTACAAAAACATTGTTTGACTGACTGTTAACTGTTGACCCATTTTTAAACTAAATAATAAAAAAAACATACCAAATATGAAGTGAATAAAATTCAAATTTATAGTTTAATTTTGGCCATCAACACACTATTTTAATTTGTCATTTATTTACATTTAAGTATTAATAATCAGATTAAATAATTAAGGAATTAATAAAATTAGAATAAATCTTATAAACAAATTAAAAGTAAACATAAATCAAATATTAATATAAACGAAAGGAAGAATATTTTGAAGTATTGAAGTGTTTTGTTGAAATAACGTGGGAAAATTGCAGAAGCCCAGATAAGGGTTTCAAGTCAGCCCTAGAGAGTTGTTAGCATTAGGGACCCAATATGAGATAAATTCTGTGTCGACAGTTCAATTAACTATTTAGCGAACAAAATAAATTATTAGGTAGTAAATTTCATCTTTAATTAATTCATACAGTAAATAACAAGATAAGGTATTGATTACTATTGGAATCAATATATAACATTGTTGTATAAATATAAGATAAAATGGTGAAAGGCAAATATAAGGATTGGAACAGAAGTTGTAGAAAAAATAATAGATGTAAAGGGAGAGAAATGAAGGTAAGATCAAAGCGATTGATTGAGAAAATAAACAGAAACAATATAAAAGGAATCTGTTCTTTCTGACGACGATTGCTTTCTTCAAATATAAAGTGAATTCAGTCTTACCGCGAGACCATTTTTCCACTCGTTTTAAAATATACATATACACTTGCAAATAAATAACATGCACCACCTCTTTGGGACAAAAAATAACTCTCTTATTATCCATCTCAATAAGCTTCTGTCCTAAGCAACAACTTTAATTGTATAGGACAGGTAATAAATACAATTGATCATCTAAAGAATTGTTCATAATAAAAAAATAAATACAAAAAACTAATCTATTCTATTATAAAAGAAGCCATGTCAAAATATCACTCAGAAAAATAAACAAACCTTATAGATATAAGGTTTTTATAGATATATTGCCCATTGCGAAAATCGAAATTTTATGAGATTTTTTTTTTGTTAATTGTTAATTTTAAGTTTATTTTTTGACGAAATCTCATTGTTGTACAGAACGCTAAAAAATATATATATATAATGTAGCATAATTCTTCTTTTTGTTAGCGTAATTTTTAAAAAAATTACCTCATCTCATTTCCCAGTTAATGCTCAAACAATTTTTAGGTCAAACCTCACAACCTTTCAAATTGCATCATAAGTCAAAATTTTTACTTTTTATGTGAAAAAAATTTTCAGTTCACACAACACAGAAATGTTGTGTGTTCAGAAATTATTCATTAATTACGCTTATATATTTGCTTATATAATTTTGTATGTAAACATACAAAATGGGCATGGATATAAAGATACCTATTATTTTTACGATTAGATATATTAGCATGCTTCAAATGATAAATACGTCTTTTGAGATAAAACCTAAGCGTACTATTTGCAAGTAGTATAAAATATGATTTATTTCATAGGAAATATATTTGTCATTTTTTTTAAAGAATCATAGAAGTATATCCTATAGTGAATCATTTTCAAGATGAGGCAAATTGTTTAGGTTATTCATTATCATTTTGAAAAATAATATTTATTATATTCGTTTTAAAATGTGCAATTTTTTATATAACCTACGTTTTTCTTTGTAGTTTTTACATATATATATGTATGTATATACGTTTCACGATGATTCACAAACACAGAACTAAGGAACAAACACGCTTACTGTCTCTAATTTTTGGTTGAACCGTCATCAGGAGAGTTGAGATAGGGACACCAAGCGCACTTGTGAAGCGACGGTTGGAGACCAACCGTCTCCAACGTAGTGAAACGTTTGTTGTCCTTTTGGATCGTTTTCCTGTTTACAATACCATATATATATATATATATATATATATATATATATAATTTGGGAGCAGTCCTTCATTCAAACATATTTCGTTGAACAGTTGACTATATTTTGCAGATGTCATTAACCAGTGTATCGAGGTTTCTTAATAATTTCTTCTTCCCTTCATCCAAACGTTGAAGAATATTAATTAGGGTGGATCCTTAATGTTTTGACTGGCTTCCAGTCAACTTCAGGGTAATTATAAAATTTCTTCTAGGGTGTTTTGAGGTATTGTTAAGACACAGTTTACAGTAATCGTTTATGGAAGCCCTTAGTCCTGTTGCTCAGGAGCTTGTGGCTATATTGAGGCATGGACCTAATCCTGGAGAACGAATTTAGTATGTTGGACATTCAGAGGTGGAGAAACTATATCATATATATATGAGATTTCACATATACACGTGAAATAACAATCAATGATCAAACCACAATATGAAATGAAAAAAAAAAGAAAATGAAAAATAAGAATATTTTCTTGTTTTAAATTTGAAAATCTGACTTAAATAATCAATGAAGTAGGAGGTCAAGTAAACGATGTAAGAAATCCACTGGCTATTTCAACAAAAGTCATATTCTCTTGAGGAAGATTTTTTCCTATCAAGAAATTTTCACTTTGGATTTTCAAAAATGTTATTACTGCTGTAGTTTGATATACAAAAATAAGCTTATATATTGATAAGTCGATCAATATATACCTGTCCGACTACCTGTCCGACCTCAGGAATGAAAAACTAACAAACATCTCCCATTTAGATGTTTACATTATGCTTAAATGAGACATTATATGCTATATATCCAAGAATATTGATATTAAGTTTACTTATAGTAAAGTTGAGTGTAGACCACTCCAGATTTTTTTCTACAATATCTACAATAATTGTTTTTGAAATCAAAAATGGTCGATCCGGTTAATGCCTGAAATTCAAGAACTGTTCTAATACTTTTGTTTGTTCTTATAAATAAAAATATTGGTATAATATAGCTTTTAAAAACAAGCGTTATCTCTTCATGTACCGATTCTTACAATGTTTTCCCATTTTATAGCATAAATCAGTTTGCATTGTAACTTCTTTGGTACTTTTCCTTTCAAATAGGAAATCATTGTTGGAAAACTTTCCTTTTATTACAGAATGCTAAGATAACTTCTGATACGTTTTCTTTGAACACTTTCTTATAATAAACCTTAAACAATGGATAATTTAAAATAGTTTTTACTTAAATCCTCTAGATTAGTATGATCACTTTGGGTTACCATATTATCTAGAAGTTTTAATCAGAGTAACTATGAACGATAGTAAGTATACAAATTAGTTACACATGGCATATATTTTAAATTATGTTATATACAATATAACAAATGAAAAGAATTTACTGTGTTGTTCTATACGACTGGTAAATTTTTCTTATTAAAAGATTAGTATTTGTCCCTGGGAATATTTTTTGAAGTTTCTTAATTTATTAACACATTTACTTTTACAAGAAGTATTTTAACAATGAAATCATGCCCATAATTTAACAGCAAAAACATCTTTTTCCAAATAACCAATAATCCTATACGAAGTGTGTAATTTGTGTTGATACTGATGTTTTTAAATATTTATTTGAAAGGATTTACAACGCAATATTGTCTACCTCTGAATAATCCTCTTCAGAAGGTATACAGTGCTGGCAGCAGTTCTTCATCTCCCAATAGCAGTACAGTGGTACCTCTTCTTGTGAAATTTCCATCTTATCAAAGTTTTCCTTTTCTCAGCTCTCAGACGTAAATATAGCTCTAAATTGTAGAGATTTATTTTATTGGCATTTCCCCAATATCTCGTGATTTTTTTTTTATCACTGATAGCTTCGTTTTATCTTGTTTAAGAATGACACTGTATAATTGTTATCGCATTGGTCAACCCCTGTACCCCAGCATGACCCGGGCATTCCCAGAGGATAAGGACGACTTATTTCAGACGATATCAGTTCAAACAAGTGAAAAATAAAATGCAAACAATTATAAAACAGAAAATTATTTTAAAAAAAGTCATAAAAGTTCTGAAATTGAAAAAAAATTATGAATAAAGTTCTAAAAAGTTACAAAAAAAATTTCTATTCAATTCATGATTTCATTAAAGCTTAATGTAACTTGTACGTAAGTGTTCATACAGTACATATGCATTGTCTCCTCCTCTGTACTATACCTTCCCGTTCACTCACCCAATTGCTCAAATTCAAAGATAAATGTCTTTACATATCATTATTATTTAATTTTATCATTTATTTATATCCTTATTACAATATGATTATAAATTCCATTTTAATTTATCAAATATATTTTGAGGTGGTTATTGGGGTATTGGAACGCATTAGGAGATTTACATGTAATTAGCGATTCATCTTACGAAACTACTTCCGGAAAAAATTAATGCCATATGAAGAAGTATGATTCGACTGAAATTCGAGTACTAGAATAGTATTCAGCTGGTCTGTTACAGTTATTTCAATGATTTCAACTGTCCCAAAACGAAGACACTTTTAACAGTCTCAAGGACTGTTGTCAAGAGCGCGGTAAAGCTGAGGAACCACAGGAATGTTTTTACTCAGAAGAAACTCCTTTTATTGAAATCGTTGTGTGACAGGTGAATTGTAGTGACGTAGGATCCAATTTCCCTTAATGTTTGCTCTCACATCCCTGACCTTCTTTATCAGAGTCTTTCAAAAAACCACTCGATAAACGTGTTAACTGTCTCACTTTGAGCCATAAACTCTTTGTGTACAATTCCAAGTCTAACCAAGAAGCAAATAGCAATATTTTTTTTCTATAATTCATTTTTTTTTTTTGCTTCTTGAGTTAGTCAAAAGTTAGGGCTCCCAATGTAGAATCAACAGGTAATGTGGCTCACCCATCAACACTAGATGCCTGAGGAAGTCATTTTGACTGTTTTTCAATTTCAATTAGAATAAAATTCTGTATAGAATGACGCAGCTTCTTAGAATTTTCCAAGTACAGTGTTTTTTTATTGTTAATACTTACTAATAACTTGTTTTATGACTGTAAATAATAGAAATTGATTTTAAACAAATTTCTTTACGCATTAGTTATTCTTTCACAATACAGTCATTTTGACTGCTTTGGGCCAATATAGGTATATACTAAGTTTCAGTCTTTCTAGTTTTAAAATGGGTGTTAATAAACTACAATTTTCGAACCTAGAAAACTACTACAATGTGAAAGCCTTAATAAGTGTCGGCGTTGGAAAACAAGCAAACAACTTTTTTTGAGCTTGATAGAGGTTGTCGCACGCCATTCTATTATTCCAGTGTTTGGATTCCAGTTGTACGTATCTTCAAATTTCACCTCACATCACCAATAAAGCACTTTATAAACAATTTAATCATGTTTTAAATGTTTAACAAGAGTTAAAAGAGAAACTAAGAGTGCGAGGTGAGGGAAACAAAGACTGTTAGTCGAATAGTGTTACGTCTAATGTTTTAAAACAAATTTAATAGATGCTCATAAAAGTGAATTTTGGATACTTTCAGTTCAATAGTTGACTAATTGTAGCGAACAGAAGAGCAGCGAGCTTTCAAGCAAATCAATTCAATCGCAGCGTGATGCTTGTGATTGAATTTGATTCATGTTCTAAACGTCTACAAATTACACTTCAGGAGCCTCAATAAGACGCCTAAACGGCTTCCACCGATCTCTATTTAGGCTTAATTGCAGTTAATACTGTTTCTTACCATTTATTTTAATTTATTATTTAATTTTTAAGTAAAGAAAACCCAGAACTATATTTAAATACAGTTCAGCATAGAAGCTGTGTGATACATTTAAATATATATAATTTTAATCAATAGCAAGATTTTACAATAAACACGTGAAATAACAATCAATATTCAAACCACAATAAGAAATCAGAAAAATACTAAGATCTTTCAACCGAAACAAGCTGTCTTCACAGAGTCAAATCTCGATTGGATTCTTCTCATTTTTTACTGAGGTTTGAACGTTGATATATTATTTTAAATATGGTACTTTGGAGTATATATACAACTTAAAATTATGACATTACATTATGAAGGCATCATACATAAACATACGAAAGCGTTCATGCGTACAACATATAAAAGTGTCATACGTACAACATATAAAAGCGTCATACGTACAACATATAAAAGCATCATACATGCAACATTATGAAAGCACCATACGTAAACATATGAAAGCGTTCATGCGTACAACATATAAAAGTGTTATACGTACAACATATAAAAGCGTCATACGTACAACATATAAAAGCATCATACATGCAACATTATGAAAGCACCATACGTAAACATATGAAAGCGTCATGCGTACAAAATATAAAAACGTCATACGTGTAACATATAAAAGCGTCATACGTGCAACATATAAAAGCATCATACATTCAACATTATGAAAGCATCATACGTAAACATAAGATAGCGTCATGCGTACAACATATAAAAACGTCATACGTACAACATATAAAAGCGTCATACGTGCAACATTATTAAAACTTCCTACGTAAACATATGAAAGCGTCATACGTGCAACATTATTAAAACTTCCTACGTAAACATATGAAAGCGTCATACGTACAACATATAAAAGCGTCATAGATTCAACATTATGAAAGCATCATACGTAAACATATGATAGCGTCATGCGTAAAACATATAAAAGCGTCATACATTCAACATTATGAAAGCATCATACGTAAACATATGATAGCGTCATGCGTACAACATATAAAAGCGTCATACGTGCAACATATAAAAGCATCATACATGCAACATTATGAAATCGAATATTAGCTTTCATCACGTGAGTGATGAAAAGTAATATTATATTTTTTGTATATTTTTAGTCTTGTCCCCAGCCTCTACGATGTCAGGTATTCTAAACAGAACTAAGCTAAGCAAAAATTTAGAACTCCCATTGTAGAATCAACCCAATAACATCCCTCATCCATTACTATAATTAGTGCGAAAATAATAAATGATTCACACTTTCCACCCCTGGAACAGCAGTAAAGGTAAAGGCATATAAGTGTGAGCAGTGGAGAACAAAGTAAGAGATGTTGTACCCAATATTTCAATGACTTTAAAAAAAAAAACAGGTTTTAGCAAGCACTAATGGATAGCAGTTGTGAATATTTTGACATAATCTTAAAATTAATCGTTATGTAATTTAATGTTGATTGTAATAGTCTCTTTAGCAGACTTATTCATTAACAATGCTGTAAACAGCAAGATGTAAAGTCGAATTATTGTAAGCTAGATAATTTGATTTAGCTTAAAAAAAAATTCAGATCTCTCAGCCGACCAATATATAATTTTGTAACATCAGTTATAAAAACTGAACAAATCGATAAGACAATTATTGAAAACATCAATTTTATTAATTTAAAATACATTCATTTCAAGTAAAAATAACATTACAGTTTAATTATTATAATGGTGAATTAATAGAACAAATGCTAACGAATGGTATCGGTGGTTCACGTAGAGTCGGCCAGTGATGTAAGAACTCCATCTATGGAATGGAAACTTTCGACTTGATCAGCTGTTCTAGATTTTCTTTAGGTGATTATGAAATCAGCTGAAGATAAGTCAGTGGTATTGAGATATGACTGTAATATCAGTTTTGCAAAGTAATGCATTACTATAGTAACCGAAGAAATTCTTAAAATAATTAAAAACCTTTACTCTAAATAAACTTGAACTAAGCAAAATTTAGGACTCCCAATGTAGAGTCAACCTGATAATATGGCTAGTAAATTATCGAATTATAACTGGGAAAAGAAAAACGAAAGAATTTTAAATTCTTCTTAATGACTTTAAAACAATTCAAAACTTCATTTTAATTGTTATCAGGCTTAAATTTTACGCGAATCACCGAGTAATTATTTTGACCAACAGTTTTGAAAAATTATATAAACAAACACCAACTTTACTTCTTCAACTTGATAAATGATAAAATTTATCATAAAGAACCAAAATTAGAGTTATTTAGAATCCTATGCATACTTGTTGAATAACACTTTTATCTTTCTCTATACATATCTTTTGCTACTATTGTTTTAGTAGTAAATAATAAATTTACTGAAAATTATTTATTATCTTCTGTTTTCAACATGGTATAAAATAAATCAAATTAAGCAATGTTCAGCTATTCTTTAACAAGTAATACCTTTGGATATGTCTGTAACAAAACATGAAAATTTCGTACGTTTCTAAATATATCTGACTTGTTAAACATGTCGAAATCTGAACTACCAAAGAGGAACAATATCTTCTCCAATACCATAATACATCAACAATGGAATCAACAGTAAAATCTCGTAAAATAAATGTCTATATTATAATGCCTCCCATGTGATGATGTATGAGAAGAAACCCTTTTAACATCGACACTTAATCTGAACGAATACTTTATATTTTTATTGAATTAGTTGCATATTTTGGAGCATAGTTAAATACTAGGGACAGTGTTACCAGGAATTGTAATCTAGCTGTCGTTTATTGACCTATGTAATGTTGTTGTTTATATGCAGGGTGTGGAATTGAGATAACGATAAAAGTAAGACGCTACCATTTTCAGTTGGGCACTTCAACTGTTCCCTAACAAGGGTTGGTTTGGGGCCTGTTATTGGCTATTCGAGGCTGCCCTGATAGCGCACTGACTGCACGGAGTCGTCCACTGTCCACCACCAGCTCACCCTCCCGTTGACCTCCTAAACCCCCCTGACTACAATGTCTTTGCCTTCACCACAACTCTATCCATATTCCTTCTCAGTATCTATCTCTCTCTCTTCATCGCACTCTCTTATAAACAAGCCCTCACTCCCTCCCCTGGTTAGTTGCTAACCTTCTCTATCTCTCAGTTTTTAGTCTCTCTCTCTCTCTCTTTTCGCTCTCTCTCTCTCACTCTATCGCTATTTCTTTTAACAAACCCCTCTCTCCCTCTCCTATTTGGAATTATTTACCTTCTTTATCTTTCAGTCTTCCATTTCTTTCTTCTCTCACTCTCGCTTTCTCACTGTATCGCTCTCTAATTTAACGAACCCCACTTTCATGTGGGGGACAGATTAGCTCAGTGTTCAGACTACCTCTGAACTGGTAGGCCCAGGGTTCGATACCCACCTAACCCTCGATTTATTCACGCAGGATGTGAATAAATTTGAGTATGTCGTCCCTCCCTCGGAGAAAACGTTAAGCAGTCGGTTCCGATCCTTTACTCATACTCGTTACAGATCCCTACTCGAAGTGCACTTGAGTTAGGCAAAATTTAGGACTCTCAATGTAGAATCACCGATCAAACAAAAAAACCGTAAAGGGCTGACGTTTCTAACCCGCAAGGGGATCGGTTTAAACAATAAAAAAATCCCTCTCTCCCTTCTCTGGTTAGAGTTGTCATATAGTTATATCTACATCGGGGGCCAGGGTAGCTCAGTGGCTGACAAGCTCGCCTTTGGACTGGTAGATACTGGGTTTGATTCAAGCAGGAGGTCAAAAAAATTCTGAGTTCACTGTAGTACAGTAGTTTGCGTGCTTGACTTTCGACTAATAGATCCGGGTTCAACACACACACTTTATCATCTTTATTTCTATCTTTCTTTCTTCAAATTGATTAAAAGCTTTAACACCCTCTATCTGTTCTTCCTCCTCCCCTTCTTCTTCTCTCTACCTTGTTCTCTTCGTCACAGTCGTTAACAGTCTTTTTTACAGAGAGTTAGTTCGCGATCTCCCTCCCTTTTAGGTTACCTCTATAAACACACTATACCTCCCTGTTTAACCATTCTACACTCATAGTTTGACTATGACTCGCGATCGCGATTCTCTCTCTCCCTTCAGATATCTTTCTTACCGTCTTCACTCACTATCCCAGCCAGCCTCTATAAATCGCATAAATTCATTAAAAGTAGCTGTCCCTGACTCAGCTGTTGCACTTCTCTCTCTTCTTGATCCCTGCCTTCCCCCCCCCCCTCTCTATTCTTCCTTTGTCTTTCACTTCTTCTTCTTTCTGCCAGTCCTTGGTTAGAGAATCTTCATTCTTCCTCTTGGTTAGAATAATCCGAATTTCATAGGTGATAGTGTAGGATTATGCAGAGGAAGGTAATTTAAAATTACTACAGGGCTCTCCTTTTCATGATTTTATCCCTAATGTAATCCTTTTTATTGAAATTACCAAATCTTGCTATAATATGTGGTTATAACTAAATCTGTCGAACATCTTAAATTCCTCATACACTTGCTCATACATTGCTCATACAATTGCTCATACATGATTCACATAATTTCTCGTACAATGCTCATACAATTTCTCACACATTTGCTCATACAACTGCTCCAATATGGAACTACTCTCCAATTAGTGTTAACTTCCCTGTGTTGGTCAACAACAATCACGACCACTTATTTTTTGAGTCACTGACTCACTCCGTTGCTAACAACAACAGGTAGATTCCAGAAGGACTTATGGAGTTCCACCCGAAAACTTTTAAAACACTATCGGCATCTAGGGAGAAGGACCTAGACCATGAGCAGGGTTCTCTGCTAAAGTTAGATATTGTTAATTTCAAATTGGTAAATATTGTTATTAGTAACAGAACAAATGTTTATAAAATATTTTTATAAAGGTAAATTTTTTATCAAGGTAAACGTTGATAAAAGACAATATTTCATTTATATTCCAATTTTTGAGCAGTTTTTCATGGCTTAACTTGTACATTCCTCCTTTTCTTTAATCTTATGCTTAAATAGAATATTAGTGCTATTGTCGAATGATCCAGTAATTTACTTCTAATAAGCTAATGGCCTGAATCTAAACTAAAACAAGCCATCTACTACACTGTAGATGTTTTCATCTATATGAAAAAAAACAGTTGTCATATAGTTATATCTACATCGGGGGCCAGGGTAGCTCAGTGGCTGACAAGCTCGCCTTTGGACTGGTAGATACTGGGTTTGATTCAAGCAGGAGGTCAAAAAAATTCTGAGTTCACTGTAGTACAGTAGTTTGCGTGCTTGACTTTCGACTAATAGATCCGGGTTCAATTCAACCTTTTTCATATTTCTTTAACAATAATCATAAAAAAATATTATGTATTACATCTGAAAAAGTCCAGATAGTTTTTTGGTGTTAGATTTCTTTGTTTTATATTTGAAGCGAACAGAATGCTCTATCAATAAGAAGTAAATGTGGCCAAAGTTGTGCAAAGCGGCCCGTGTTGCCACTCCCTTTTTTTTCTACTTTTTATGTCGAGTAAAATTAATATAAAACTTTACTGTAAAGAACACCTAGGAGTTTTTTTGGATGAATATCAACATTTAAACACCGCTGGAAAGTGTTTCCTTTAAACTTGAAAACTAAAGTAACTTTTCCAAACCCAAAGAAATACTTCAATAATGTGCTAAAAATAAATAGGCGACGAATAATAATTTTATGCAAATCCTTTCAGTCTCGGCAAGTTCTATAAAAACACATCATATATACAAATGTGCTTCATTAATAAAAATAATACTGTCTGATACTTTTTTCAGCAGTTATTTTGTGGTGTATCGCCTACTAAAGCTGTGAAACAGACTTTGTTGGTATAGTTTATTACCTTGACTCGGAATGATAAATCTATCACACCTTATGCCCTGAGTATTTTGATGATTTGTTTTGAGTAAGGTAGTCAGTGTTTTAGTTTTCGACGTGTAGTTGAAGTATTCAAGTTGTATCTTAAGAGTTCTTATCTTCTAGTTCAGTATTTCTCAACGTGGTTCACTTATACCCCCCAGGGGACCACAGAGGATTAATAGAGGTCCACGAAAGATATTAGTAATTTGAGGATCCATGACACAGATTTAGTATTCCATGTCAAGTTTATATGCGTATACCAGGATAGCATAACCAAATAAATACCAAAGCGTTGCGAGCTGGCTGTTAGAATATTCAAAACATAATAATTAAAACGTTAGGATCAATATTTTTTTCAGTTTGTCGTAATCTTCCAATAATTCAAAATGTTACATAACATTTTTTTATGTTATACAATTTGTGTAATTTAAAAAAAAATATTTTAAAATACACTTTGTGTTTTTAAAAATATCTTTGTATTTAAACATCAGGTTGAAATTATATTGAAATTATATCAGAGTTGCATTATTATTTGTTTGAAAAAAATGTTTGTTTGAAAATTTACACTAGCAACATTTTTTTTTTTGTATGAATCAGGGCAAGGGAGGGTCCACAAATAGTAGAATAGTTATTAGGGGGTCCACAAGCAATCAATCGTTGAGAGCCTCAGTTCTAGTTGGACACTCATATCGGAAGAGTTTCTGAAGCTGTTTTCCTTTGAATTCTCACCCTGTTCATTGTTAGCCACACATGTTTTTATTTACAATTTTGATTTGATGACTTTTTTTTCTTAATAGAATCAATAAACAGTTGTCATATAGTTATATCTACATCGGGGGCCAGGGTAGCTCAGTGGCTGACAAGCTCGCCTTTGGACTGGTAGATACTGGGTTTGATTCAAGCAGGAGGTCAAAAAAATTCTGAGCACGCCACGCTAAGAGAGGATTTTAAACCGTTGGCCCAGAGCCTAAACAATGCCATGTAATAAACGATACAACCACGAATAATTCGACTCCTTTTCCTGACAGACTGACGTCCCCATTCTTGACATTGCTTACTGACCTAAAGAAAAAAAGCAAGATGAGAATTTAGCAGTAGTTGTCCTCTGGTCCGGAACCGATAATTACGATGTATACTGTTGTGAATGGAAATATTCGTTTGCCTTTAGTCGTTGGTTAGCTACTCGTTGAAGATCCCTACTGTGAATACACTTGAGTTATGCAAAAGTTAGGACTACCAATATAGACTCTTCATTGTATGGTATCACAAAGGAAACATCTTTGGCCTATGCGTTTTCTTCTTTTAAAACGCCCACTGCAACGTAACCTAAACTATGACTACATGATAGTATAATTCGTTACCTTACTGATAAGTATAAATTTATTCTAGTTTGTCGTTATTAATACCATTAATCATGAATAATGAATCATTCTCATGTCGGCTGTAATGAATACCACAATTGACTGCAATGAGAAAACTGGCGACACAATGTATTTCTTATTTTTCTAACTATATGCTGTAACGCTGTATCCAAGCTCACTTTAGTTAGGGGTTAAGCCGTGTTGACCAAATCATTATTACTGTAAAGTATCCGTGTAAGATTTATGTATTCATTGCTTATTGAGGTAATTTAAAATCAATGTAAATTTTAAAAAAGGTTTATATTGGATAACGATTCACGGTTGATTTGAACGCTTAAAGGCTTTTCTTTTTTTCTTTTTTTTTTTATTAGGCTGGAGAAGATGGAGGAATAAATGTTTTTAAAGGATAAAAGAGATTAAATAAACATGAGAAACACTCAATTAAAAGTGGATAAGGGTGGCTAAAGCTCTTGGGTTATGTATTGATTCATGAGAGATTTGAATGCTGGCAGCCTGAAGAGCCTCTCTCTCACGCAGTAGTCACCTCCTGCTGTGTTTGTCTTCCAACCCCATAGAGTCAACACTGACTCTCTTCTCAAAACTCTCCTCCCATCTATTCAAACTATTTACACTCTTTTCTTTTCTTTTTTTCCTTTTTTTTTTTTTTACAAATTACTAACTTTAAGATTCTTCGCCTTAAGTTTTAAAGGCTTGAAAACTTTTTAAAATCAAACTAGCTTTTAGCAGTTGAAGAAGAGGGAATATAGATTGAAGTTAACTTAAATTGACCGCCTTACTTCACTTATAGACAAATAGAACTTCTGGGTTTGTATTTGCATGTTATTTTCTTTAAAATGGTTTTAGAAGACTAAAACTTCTCTCTAAGTCAGTCTTTTTGAAAGAATGATTGTTGATGTATCCTCCTCCTTGAGAAAGATGCTTACCAATATAACCCTTCGGTTTCTTTAATAAAACTTTTTTTTTGTATTTTTGAATACTTCGTCTACAATTTCATGTATTTAAAAGTAATTTTGTTTCAGGGTTACTCTTTTAGCTTTTTGATTTTGTAGCGAAAATCGGATGGACACACATGGTGCCACTCCGTAAATATATTTAAACTTTAAATGACGACAGAAAGTCACGTGACCATTGCCGTTTTAGTCGTCTTTGGGGGTTTGTAGGGATTACTAGTAGGGAAAGATTTTGAGCGAGTGGGTTTGGATGAGTTGAGAATTTACTGTGGAATCTTTTATAGTTAATTAAACTTAAGAATAAATTCCTATAAAATATTTAACAATCAGTGTTAGCTATCACAAAATTAATTTCTAAAAAAAAGGTTCAATAAATATACTAAAGAATGTCTCAATTCCTTGAAAGAGCGTTCCATTTTCAAAGTGAAACTTCCCAGTAGGCAGAGAATTTTTACTAAACTGCGAAAAAAAAATTACTATAGAATATGAGTCTTTAGCAGAGCTGCCATAAAATTGTTATAAAACGTAAAAACGTTTTATAGCTGAAAAGTATCAAATCAGAAACATATTTAATTAATTACATTCAAAATAAACAAATACAATGAAAATACACTAAACCCTTGTAAAATGTAATTTTACAACCCTCTTCATATAATGCGCCACATAAATTTTCCTCCTTCATCACAATAGTTAATTCTTCATCATGATTCCGTATTATGCAATAAAGGTCTGTGAGTGTAACAGTGCATTGACCGTGTCAGTTTTCAAACAAGATCGACTTTTTGTTTTTATATTATTCAACAATAAAAAAATCCTTTCAACACAAGCTGAAGAATAGGGTAATTCAAACCAACTTAGCAATAGTTTTGATAATAAAGGACATGTTTTATTTTTCAACACAGTAACACTGCATCGGGATAGTATGTTTACAATGTGTTCCCTTATAAATGATATCTTGTTTCATCACCTCTTTTCTCTTGTAAAATAGTACACCAAAACTTCTCATGTTTCTTTTCATGAAATCTACCATTGTTTTCCAAAGTTAGTTCTTTCCATTCTGTGTTCTGTTTTTCATGTTCCTCTTCTAATATGATAGGCTTAAATTTTAAAGGTAATGGGACAATTAATAGAGGGTTTCCTTTTACTGCTAGATTGTTGCGGTCCATTACTTCCACTAATTCCAGTGACAAACAAAAAGCTGACAATCATTCAGTAGTAAACTGTACGTAAACATTCAGCTTTTTAATTCTGAGAGACAACACATTTGATTCCATCACACTCTCATTATATGCCGCTATATAATACTTTCTATAGTAAAACTTATGAACATATTAGAAACCATTGAATGCATTATATAATATAAATTAAAATATTTATTAATGGGTTGTTTTAAATGGTACCAAATAATTCATGCTTAAATGGAAGTAGTATCAAAACTTTGCAAAGACTTCATTCCAAAGCAAAACGTACCAAGTTTGGTACGAATGTACCAATTATAGCATCCCATAATTATTCACGCCGGAGGTGAATAAATGTAAGTACATCATCCCTCGGATAGGACATTAAAACGTCGGTTTCGAGCCAGTATGATATCAGGTACTCGGTAAAAATCACTACTAAATGCACTTGATTTAGGCAAAATTTAGGACTCCCAATGTAGAATCAGTAGAATCACTGATCAAACAAAAAGCCGGTAAACGACTGATGTTATATCCCGCTAAGGGATCGGTTTAAAAAATAAAAAAAAAATATCTGATCTCGGCAAAAATCATTTAAATTAATGTTCAGAACAAGAGTAAAGATCCTATACAAACCTAATTATTTATTTCTATTCCAGAAATTTATTTATTAATAATTTAGCTGCAAATAATGGATATATGAACTAATGTATTCGAAAAAAGCAAGGAAAAACTTTCACTTGTTTTACCACAGGAATTTTTTACGGCAGTCCACTAATATTTCTAAGAGACCTAACTTTGCAGCCATAAGTAGTTTAGATTTGTATCAATTTTCTAAAATGGTAATACTACAGGGAATATGTGTGTTTTTAATAGTTGGATAGTATTAGTTGTCATACGCATGTCATAACCTTGGTTGTTTAAAGTTTTCAGTAAGCCGTCCACTACTAACCTCCGCCATAGCACTACTTCCACAGAACAACCTTCAGTGAACACCATTTTCGTGGTGCTAGAGTTCAACAATATCATTATAACTCATTAAAAACCTTTATTGAAACAATTTGAATTTGATCCATCAAACTATTGGACTTATAGGGTGTTTACAAACTTTTGGATATCGATTTATGTAAGTATGAATTTAGGGAATTTACTTAGAAATTATGAAATTTCTTGGATTTTATGAAGAATAGAAACTAACAAACTACCGTATGTACATTTTAATTTGCCTGAACATCTAGTAAGACTATTCACGTTCAAAATATCGTTAGTAAACTTTTTATGCTGTTAGAAACAGTGTTATTTCATTAAAGGAACATAGAAAGAGCAAAGTAATGAATTAGGTGTTTGTTTGCTTTCAGGTTGCTGGGTTTCAGAAGAGCCATGCCTGTCACTGGAAGAACATTGAACATGACGAGTGAAATCCACGATTTAGCAGATGAGGAGCTCGTCAACACTTTCTTCGTGTCTCCTGCCCATAACAAGTAATATTCTAAAAGAAAAAAAATGTATACTATTATAAATGAAGCCGTGACAGTCCGTCCCATACAAATGTAAACAAATCAGACAAGTAAAGCGAGTGATCCATTATTCTAAGATAGCTTTTTAGTTTTTATAGGTATACTAGCAAACGTGCTCGTCTTTGACGGGTACTTTTTCAAAAATTCGTTGACGATACATGATATTACAAAATATCATTAGAAATTATAGATTAGTAGAAAATATCATTATTAGTACAGTGTTAAGTAAACGACTTTGTATACACTGTATTAGCTGTCTGTCTTTCAGGTTCACGGAAAAACAAAGAGTTGGAACCACTCTTGAGCAGGCAAACTACAGGTTCTCTGTTTTTCTCACTCACTTCAATTCCTGCAGTAGATAGAGTTTCCTCCTTGAAACTTAGTTACCGTCAGTGCGAAACAGACGCTAACGGAACATTGCAATCGCTTGAATGGAAACGGGTAGTAGCTCGGAATCAATGGTATGCGTGGTATATATATAGACTCCTCACAACCATACGCAGTCATGATGGCCACCTCTATGGAGCATCTGTGCAGAGCACGAACTCAGAGTCGTGTCCCTTTGCACATTTTTGAGGTACTCAAGTTTCGTGACATTAAATCTGTTACTGCTACTAAATCACAGAATGATTGGTGCCCCTGCTTTAAGTTTTTACTCATGAGCAAGCAGTCCAGGAGAACTCACGGAAACGAAAAATTCAGTTGGATAATGAACTCCTTCTCATCACTAATCACTCTGTTTACTGACTTGTATGTTCTTTCTTCGGCTTGATATAGCGTAAGAACTTGTTTGTTAATTTTCCTACCTCTTCATTAGTAGGGGTTGAGAATTCACAAAGCCATTTATTTTGAATAGATGGTAGATCTTGAACTCTGTGAACATCTTGTCCATGTTGTAACTTAAATTCAAATGAAATTAAAATGAACTAACAATGCCTACTTGCTATACCTGTATATTGTCGAAATAAACATGTCTCTGAAGTTAGCCAAAGACAGCTTAAAAGTCCATAACTTCGCTTCAACGTTGAATTTACAAATCATTCAAAAATTAGATTTTAAGTTAGGCATACACAAATCTACTGTCAAAGTTTCAGCTTGCTATGTCTCATGGTGGCTGAGTTTACTTGTGACAAAAGTTTGAAAGTTTTTTAAGGGTTGATTCGGTTTCTTTAATGTATTAAACGTAAAAATAACTTTAAATGAGTCAGTTCTGAGCAATGCACAGACAAAACTTTTCTTTTATTTATATAGGTTTTCCCTTTGCTATAATCGGAATTTTATGAGATTTTTTTGTTAATTGCTAATTTTAAGTTTAGTTTTTTGACAAAATCTCATTGTCCTATAGTACGTGGTTTAGCGCTAAGAATAATAATTTTTTGAAAACATAAAATAAACCATAATGATTAATTTCAGAACGGTAACATATCCTTATTTGCTGCCATAAAAAATAGGAAAAATGTTACCTTAAATGAAACTTCTTTTGCACTGACCTATACTAAACATTTATATTTCATTTGATTCCTTTATTCAAATATGTTCCATTTTTCATTTTTTTTTTCAATAGAACATTACAAAGCAGGTTCTCTGTTTTTGTATACTTCACCTTTTTTCATATTCAGTGGTATAATTTTCATAAGCGAACACTATAAAAGCTCGAATACATGGAATTGTAAGAAAATGTTCAAGTAATGTTTGCCACGACTTGAGCAAATCAATGAATCCTTTCAATTAATTTGAATTAATTAATTTGATTAGATATTGTTTAAATCTGTGTAAATGGATTCGACTGGGTGTGTACGAATAATGCACACCTGTTTCACTAGGGCTAGATTGAATAATAACTGAATTAAACCGTTTTCTTAAGTAGGGCTTGACATATATGTGGAAAAGGTGATTGGTAAAGCCATTTGCTTTGATGGTGACTTTAGAGCCTCGCATTGTAAGACGAATGAGGCGTCGTTTTTGGGCAATCTCAGCTGTAGCACTGGGACAATTCATCTGTGTTGCATTGTCATACGCCTTCTGTAGGTCTTTAAAGAAGTGGTATAAGGACGCATGTATTCATAAACTCATGCTATAATATTTCTGATGGCAAATATTATCTAAGCAGACTTACCTGACCCACATTCATACTAATACTCCCCTTGCACTTTTTCTATCCATTGGGATAACCTTTACATTAAAATATAAAATATAGTCTAAAGCAGTGTCCAAAAAATCATGAACTCGCAACAAAAATAGATTGTAGGGGCCTAAGAAGAAAAAATATAATCTAAAAAATATATCTAGGGGCCTCGTCCTACGAGAGAACACACATCACAGTCCTAAATATTTTATACGAGAAAAAGTAGTAAAGCACTCCAGTAAAGTAACATTAACTCTTTGGGATAACACAGAATGAAGATTTTACATTGGGAGTCCTAATTTTTTTTCTAACTAAAGTATATTTGGAGTAGGGGTCATTAATGAGTTCCTGACATCT
This sequence comes from Hermatobates lingyangjiaoensis, assembly GCA_026182355.1. Classification (NCBI taxonomy): domain Eukaryota; kingdom Metazoa; phylum Arthropoda; class Insecta; order Hemiptera; family Hermatobatidae; genus Hermatobates; species Hermatobates lingyangjiaoensis. The sequence continues at coordinate 1,276,722 of JAPFBL010000025.1, forward strand.
ATAGGCATTGACCTCTCGGTTTAACCTCTTCTCCGAGTAACCGCGTGCTTACATTTTTTTTCAATCGACAGCCAGAATCAGTATCAAATCGGTGATCTAAAGGTCCAGAGGGGAGCAGGTAAACTACTGGCAGCAATGTCGCCAATTTATTCGAATTCCATGCATTTGAGCTTTTATAGTGTTCTCCAATTGGACTGCGTATGAAAACAGGTTGTGAAATATACTGGGCTACCTTAGCCCCTACAATGAATTAATGAAACAATAAAAACTGTACATATCATTAAAAAAAAGGATATATTTGTGATGGTTAGAATGTGTCTTTGTTTGGTGGAAAAGCTTCATAACTATTATTGTTGCCGGATTCGCTGACTTGATATATTGTCAGGTGTTTTCACGGCAAATGCAAGTACTACTGCGACACAGGACATGCTGTCTGCGGGAATCCCGACCTGCTCGAAGGGTCATTCGCAGCATTCCTGCCTTCAAACGATATGGCACCAAGGAAGATCTGGAGACATCCCTGGAGAAGATCTTACCATAAAAGGAGAAAAGCACAATGGGAGCAAGGTACTTTTAAGTTGAATAATAATCTAATCTGTTTTAATGGGCAATTATTTCTAGTTTGGCGGTTAACAAATATTTTCTGTATTTTCAAAATGTTTTTAAATCTAAATTGTATATACCTAATGGAATTTCGACAAAAAAAATTGTAAAACCCATATTTCTTTAATTTGATAATTATGTATTCAATTTTGTCAAACAGTATAACCAGTACTGTGGTGACAATCATTTAGATTCAATCATCAATCAAAATGTTTACATTTTTTTCTCAAAAGTAGCCTACACTGTTATTAAGAAGTTCAAATAATGTTTTCAGTTATAGCTAATGTTAGTTCCATAATTTCTGGAAAATTTTGACTTCCTTCATTTAGTAGTTCAGAAAAAAGTGTGTGATAACACATATTGTACAATAAAGTTGATTTTTCATGAGGTAATATACCCAAAAACTATAAAAAGCATCTAAACAACCTGCTCGTATCATCTGCTAGCTGAAGAACAAAGAATCATTAGTGAGATAAACCTGTTATCTAATGTTTCGTAGAAGAAAATGAATTTTATTTGAATTGAGTGGAACAGGATCTCACTGTAATAAAGAAGTATCGATTTGTTTACATCACCCAAAGTGCTAACAAAATTTTAAAGCACTAATAATAGTGAAACAGGAAAAAATTTCTAGTTTTGATATGAAGTAGAATACAGCACATTCCTCATGATACAATATTGTCCGAAAACAGTAGGGCACCATGCATTATGCATCTAACCATTTTTTTTTCTTGAGTCAAAAGGTACTTGTTCTAGACCAGTGATGGGATATGTACGGCCCGAGGGCCAAGTGCGGCCCTTCAGGGTAGTCAACCCTATAATTAAAATACAGGTGTTTTCTACCATGAAACTTCGTAAAAACAGCCTTAAAACCGATTGACTGACGATCATTACCTTCACTAATGGGAATAAGCTCATCCCACTTTCTAACAAAATATGAACAACTTTTAGAAGCTCAGTCACAGTTTTAATTGTCACATACGCCTTCATACTCATGTAAAGGATAATCAATTTATGTAACTTTTTTGAAGCATCTTATAAGTTTTATAATTGAAGCATATTATAACTTTTGTATGATTTAAAAGTCAAAAATAAAGTTTAACACTTAAAAAAATCTTGTTTGTTTTTTTGCGGCACGCCTGGATATTTTTTTTATTTTATCTGGCCCCCCTCTTGGAAAGTTTTTCCATCACTCGTCAAGACCAAAAGTAGCTCACTCTTGAACTTAGGCTGGATTTCGGAGAAATAAGCACTTTCCTTTTTTGGGAAGGACAGTTTTGTTGGCCAGGATGGTACTCGTAGAACTGACGACTTCATAGGTGCGGCCACCTCGTTACTGCCACAGAACCCTTTTATAACCGCATATTCAAAAAGTCAAGCGACTCTATAAGATAAAACTGAAGTCTCAATAAAGAAAGAATAAACTAGAACAACAATTCAACTAGGAGAAATATTTGAAGAGTCCATTAGTATGCAAAGCAGAATTAAAATGAAGAAAAAAAAAATAAAAATAGTGAGATGATAAGAATACATGTTTAGTATGTCTGCAGCACCATGTCTGCTAATTAAGAACATTGAGCCATGAAGGGAATCGGTAAAGGAAGCCCTTTGAAAAGCGAGGTAATAATACAAGCAAGGGCGCGTTGAATTTCTGACTTGTTTATTGGGTTGTTCCTCAGTCAATCCCTCTCCTTTGTCACCCAAGGGCAAAACAAATATTCACTTGTTTCTTATTGAACTCAACGTCTCATTGTACTCCCTCCCTATAGACAAACTATTAACTTTTTTTTTTTGCCTTAAACTACGTTATAATGGTATAATAAAAGTGATTTCAGTTTTAAAATCCTATTTAAAAAAAAAAGCTATAATTGTTTCACTGTTTTTTAAGTAAGAACACAGAAATAATTATCATTGTAAGAATCTATTTTGAGTTCTAAACGGATTTTTATGTTTAAAAATAAAAGCCATTTTTTATACTTCAATTATTATATCTACGTTTGTGTGTATGTGTGTTTGGGTGTGTGTGTGTTTGGGTGTGTGTGTGTGTGTGTGTGTGTGTGTGTGTGTGTGTGTGTTATGTGTATGTATGTGTGTGCGTGCGATTGTGTCTGTGTGTATGTGTGTGTTTGGGTGTGTGTGTATGTGTTTGTGTGTGTGTGTGTGTGTGTGTGTGTGTGTGTGCGTTTGTTTGTTCAAAATATATTTTATTGCAATAACATGAACTGCAACACTTACACAACAAAAAATTGTATAACACTTTGACAAATATATTATAAACAATTTTTTGTTGTGTAAGTGTTGCAGTTTATGTTATTGCAATAAAATATATTTTGAACAAACAAACGCACACATATATATATACATACATATATATATATATATATATATATATATATATATATATATATATATATATACATAACTTCTAATGTTTCATAACATAACATAATTTGCCATATATGTCTTTTTTTTAACAAATAAATCTTAAATTCAGCTACTGAAAATAAAATAATATAGTCTAATTATATTTCTATTCTTTTAATAGATCCAAACTATTGCAAAACAATTAAAGAAACTCCACCTTACAACGAAGGACGTCGCCTACTGGACTTGATGGACATGAGCATCCTCGACTTCCTCATAGGCAACATGGACAGGCACCATTACGAGACGTTCAAAGTGTTTGGCAACGATACTTTTCCAATTCATCTTGATCATGGCAGAGGGTTTGGATTGCCATTCCATGATGAAATCTCCATCTTGGCGCCTTTGAAACAGTGCTGTATCATCAGGAAGTCTACTTTAAAGACACTCTACAGGTGCATTTCATTTTTAAATGCTTTATTATTAAGTTATCTTTTATTAAAGAGACTAGTCAAATTGTAGAAATAATAAACTACCTTTAACGATTCATGCAATAATATTGCTCAAAATGAAGACGAAACATGTTTTTACTATCTCAATCAGTCTTCAAAAATATTTTCATGACTTTAACATACTTGTAATTCATCACTAATATTAAGACTTCGATGTTTTCAAGTCAGACTGTAACATCTCCGGTGTCAGACTCCACCACGTGGTATTATTTTTCATTTTTAAAAACTTCATAGTTATATGAAATATATTTCTTATATATTACAGTTTATGTGTATAAATCTTAGGTACAATCAAAATGTAGAGTTTAATCAGGTATTAACAGGGCCGTTCAGCTCTGTGCAGGAACAAATCCCGGAGTAAAAAAACCCTCGGAGGAAAAAACTTCCTGGAAAAAACCACCCGAGGAAAAAATCTGACAACCCCCCCCCCCCCCCCTGAAAACGAATCCATTTTTTGACTAGAGGTAGAATATTAAAGCAATAGCAAATTACCAAAAAATATAAAAACATCTGGAAATTCAAAATAATTTTTACAGGTCATTATATTAATTTAAACAAAAACCGGAAAATAGCACAATATAAAAATTCTGAAGTAAATCAAACTCATCACTGAAATAAAGCAAATTAAAAGAATAAACAATACATTTTCCGATATAAAAATTACAAGAACATTTTAGAAAAATATAATACATCAGAATAAAAACAATGTAAACAATAGTGTCAAAGTATAATATCTTAATGTGAAAGTTAAGTCTCAAGTCATTAACTGAGAATGCACAGAATCCTAGATCAAGTAGTCATATTCTTTTTTCTTTGATTTATATCACCGAATGGGTAAAATATATACATAATGAGAAAAATCTAGTGTTAGTTTACCTTTTAATTGTTTTTCGAGGGGGGGGGGGGTTCCAGGGGAATTTTTCGTAGAATCCGTTCAGCTAGTATTATACATAAGATTGATTTTTTTTTAGTTTTCACAGTGGCATAAAGCTGAGCCAAGCCATGACCGAGTCGATGGCAAGTGACTATTTCATATAAGATTGTGTGTTTAGTTTTCACAGTGGAGTGAAACTGAGCCAAGCCATGATAGAGTCGATGGCAAGTGGCTATTTTATATAAGATTGTGTGTTTAGTTTTCACAGTGGCATAAAGATGAGCCAAGCCATGACCGAGTCGATGGCAAGTGACTATTTCATATAAGATTGTGTGTTTAGTTTTCACAGTGGAGTGAAACTGAGCCAAGCCATGATAGAGTCGATGGCAAGTGGCTATTTTATATAAGATTGTGTGTTTAGTTTTCACAGTGGCATAAAGCTGAGCCAAGCCATGATAGAGTCGATGGCAAGTGACTATTTCATATAAGATTGTGTGTTTAGTTTTCACAGTGGAGTGAAACTGAGCCAAGCCATGATAGAGTCGATGGCAAGTGACTATTTCATATAAGATTGTGTGTTTTGTTTTCTCAGTGGCATAAAGCTGAGCCAAGCCATGACCGACTCGATGGCAAGTGACTATTTCATATAAGATTGTGTGTTTAGTTTTCACAGTGGAGTGAAACTGAGTCCAAGCCATGATAGAGTCGATGGCAAGTGGCTATCTTATATAAGATTGTGTGTTTAGTTTTCACAGTGGCATAAAGCTGAGCCAAGCCATGACCGAGTCGATGGCAAGTGACTATTTCATATAAGATTGTGTGTTTAGTTTTCACAGTGGAGTGAAGCTGAGCCAAGCCATGACAGAGTCGATGGCAAGTGGCTATTTTATATAAGATTGTGTGTTTAGTTTTCACAGTGGCATAAAGCTGAGCCAAGCCATGACCGAGTCGATGGCAAGTGACTATTTCATATAAGATTGTGTTTTAGTTTTCACAGTGGAGTGAAGCTGAGCCAAGCCATGACAAAGTCGATGGCAAGTGGCTATTTTATATAAGATTGTGTGTTTAGTTTTCACAGTGGAGTGAAGCTGAGCCAAGCCATGACAGAGTCGATGGCCAGTGACCCAGTGGCACCAGTTCTTTGGCCTCCCCACCTCACAGCACTCGACCGACGTCTAGCCACCATCCTCCATTCAGTCAGAACTTGCTTGGAAAAGCAACCCTCAATATCTAAAGAGCTCTCTAGTTCAGTTCTGGCAGAGATTGCTTCATCATCATGACCTTCGCCTCACCACTCAACTAGCTCAATTCTTCAACAACTCCCAACGCCCACGTCTTTTAACCAAGTGTGGGAACCAACGAAAGCATTGATCTCCTAGCAACGAACTCACATAGGTCAATATGGCTGAACAGCGAAAATATCCATCATTTTCAATATATCTAAATATGTAACCATCATATATTTCAGGGGCACCGTGTGCGCAACAAGTACCTGTGTACAAAGGAAATGTAATGCCCTTTTCGATGATATGATATTAGCAAACTACTACAAAAAAAAAAATTAATTTTGGTACAAAAATGGTTGTTGAGTTAGGTAGCACAGGCATAGAAAACCGAGAATCTGAGGACAATCTGATTTCATATAATTATCATATTATTACATAATTATTATTTATAGTAATTCTTCAGTCTTTGCTAGCCACTATATTTTTAAATAAACACTAATACTCAATACATCTAGAACACCATAATCAATATGGTTCTCAAGTTCTTAAATATATTGTAAAACGGAAAATGAATAATTTCTATTTAAGAAAAAATCCTTTCTCCTGAAGCTAACAATAAAGATAAAGTTAATTAAATGTAGAACACTTCTTCCCTATTTGGAAACGTCTTAACTTATTTTCATATTTAAAATTAAAAAAACTGCGTGAGAATTTTGCAAAAACTGTCTTGAGCTTTTGCGAATCCTCGAAAAGATTTCAACTTTTCAAATTTAGTTTTACCATCATCTTCACAATTGTTATATAAATAAGGTTTATTTCCTGAATATTTACAGTGAAGAATTATAACTCTTCATTATTCCATCGTTTATATTTTACTTATACCGGATACCATGAATGAGGTTACCATAACGCCACTCAAACGAATCACGTGGTTGCCATCTATAGATTTACCAATCTATAGAAATAATTTCTTTAAATCAAATCTAAGCTCCACTTGTTCATCATATAATACTCGTTAAGTTCAAACAGTGCAATATTCCCTTAGTAATTATTCGAGAACAATAATGCACTAAAAATATAACGAATCATAAAATTTAACATAAAAAAGTAACATTAAAAATGTATACAAACTACAATGGTTTAATGAAAAAAAACGAATGCTAAATCATTAGCATGATTCAATAATTACTTCCCACTTCCTTCACATTGAACTCAACTTTAAACTTATTCTTCCATTATAACCTTCCAGATTACCGGGAGGTTATAACTATACAGAATATTTCCTTAAATCTATTTTCCAATAAGTTGCAGCCCCATAATCATTCAATTGATTACCATTTTTGGTTAAATAAACTAAAATTTTTAATTGATTTTTACCATTATTAAGAAACTAAATTAATTGTATTTTATAACCATTTTTAATGAAGTTCCTTAAAATAATTAATGCTACCAAAGATATAAGGGTTTAGTTATTGTTTAGAGTTTTCAATCTAAAAAAATGAAAAACATACATATCTACCAAAAGAACTATAAATAATTATATAAAAGTAAACTGCTTGAAGTTACCTACCTCCTTTTAGCTTATCAGCATTCAATGCAATTTGAAGTATGATGTCAGAAAAATTAGGATTAAGTATATAAATAAACTGAATATACGATTATATCTTACGTCGTCCATAAAATTTAAACAAAATTACTATTATTTTCTGTTATTTTATAGTCCATTCAATTACTAAGTCATTATTTGGAATCAATTTAAATCTGAAATAATTGTTATTGGCTTTGAGTTCACTAAACTAAAGATTAATGAAAATGTTTACCATTTGTTTTGTATACCTAGTAACAGTTGTGTCATGTTCGTAGGCGTTTCAATAAAAACTAACAAGTTGACTTATAGGGTCATTCAAAGTAGCTCCCTATTTTTCAATATTTTTAATTTATCACTGAAGTGTAATTATACAAGATGAGACTGAATAATATAATGTTTTGTTTAAAATCCTATACGAGTACGAGATTCTTAAGCCATCTGGTAACTGCATCAACTAAGTTCACAAAGAACACATCTTTGGAATTATTTTAGATAATTATCCTTCTTGGTCTTCAAAGCTTTTGTTTTGGTAGAGTAAATTTCTGCTTTAATTTAAAAAAAAAAAAAAAAAAGAAAATGCTACACTGATTTTGGTCAAGACTGGCCAGTCGTGCGAACAACATCAAACCGATCAATCTCCCAGGTGAAGTGGCTATCCAGCCTTTCTCGCACAATCAAAGCAAAACCTGAGGGATTGCCACAAGTGAGACCATAACATAGCTTTAACTGCCTCCATCACAAAAAATACATCAAAAATCTTGAAAAAAAAATATTATAATATATAACAAAATTAAAAATATTTTAATTTAGGGGAGTTACTTTTCATTTGAAGAGTTTAAACCAAATTATAGCATCGCATTGTATTAAATTATATTGTTATTGTATTGTTTAAAACACTTTTCAAAATTTAATAATTATTACAGATTTAGAAAAAGTAAGCTCTGAATTATGGAATGCTTATTCAATTTGCCTCTGTTCCTCTTTTCTTTGTAACAGTTACTTTTTTCTTTTTTATTAATTTGAATGTGAAATAATAGGAAGCAATTCTGTAGACATTGAACTCATTCCAAGAAATTCATGGTTGTTTCATTATCTGAGATCTTTAGGTCCCTGCTTTAATATCAAAAATAAAGATATAAATATCTATCAATTTATTTTTTGTCAAGTTATATTGATTTTATAACTTTAATTTTATTTCTTTCTTAAATAAAATTGAAGTTGATCTTTTTAATATTTAAGTTTAATTACAATATAAACAATTATTTCTATTGATTAAAAATTTTAGCTAAATAATTTTGAAATTGGCTCACTGTATTTTATTTAATAATGCAATTGACAGCGAGTGTTTGAAAGGTATGAACATATATGTTAAGTAAAAACATAAAATAAATCGAAACAATTCACTTCTCCTGATTCAAATCAAATATTTATATCCGACTAAAACCAATTAGAAAACAATAATAATATAAGCGAACAAAACAAATAAAACCAACAATCAATTCATATTTACTACTGCTTATAGACTAATATTCATAGATTTATTTATTTATAACAGCGGAATATAATATAAAAAAAAATTATATTCCGCTGTTATAAATAAATCAACAACATAAATTGTTGTTGTATAAACAACATAACCGTTGTTACGTTTGAAAGATGTTAGTCTTTTTTTCCCCATTTCATATTGTGGTTTGATCATTGATTCTTATTTCACGTGTTTATGTGAAATCTAGTATATATATATATATATATATATATATATATATATATATATATATATATATATTGGCAGCAGATCTTCTTTCAAGCATATTTTATTGAAAATGATCGCAGTTTCTGCATTCACAACCTTTTTATTAACAGATTCTAACCTCCTGGCTATTTTCCTTACTGTAGTAGGAAAACTATAAATCCAGTTTCGCCAATGACATTTCCAAGTATATAGGTCAAGTGAACAAAAGAAATTTAATAAAATGGTCTAAATGTAAATTCACCTTACACTAACAAGAAAGCTTTCATCAATCATATGTTATCCTCAGGTTTACAATTAAAAAATCCATCCATGCATTTAGATGTGAATGGAACTTAGACCAAATAGCATTTATAACATTCTTTGTTTAGTTTATTTGTTTAATCAATTAAATAAATTGGTTAATTTATTAATTTCGACTTTTTCAGCCGAAAAATGAAACTAAATTAACTCACAGAATAAGTTTAAATACTTACAGTCTCAAATTTCTGGTTTAACCGTCATCAGGAGGAAGGGAAGAGGGATGACAGTGCCCTGTGCAAAGACGGTGGAGAAATCTTCTCGCCACTATATATCATTTTATCTAGTCATGTTGATCCAGTTGTACCAAAAATGAACCTATTAAAAGTAACCTCAATTAATTATGAGATCGGTAATAATTTAAATTTTAAATGGAGTACTACCATTGGCTAGTCCTCTCGTGTTCTCATTTTATTATATGACGGATCACTATTTTTTGTTATTCCTGGTAAGAGAAATCATAATATTAAAAAAAATTGAATTATTTGTGTCAATAGAAGAGACCGACGAGTTAGTTGACTTTTTGCTTTATATAACACAGGAATACTTGAGAAATATGTCTTAATTATCAATATTTTTCAGATCTACATTTGAAATTAACATTTGATTAAAATCTATTCAATTATTCCCAAAATAAATCTTATAATATTTCTTACATTTATAATAAATCTGTGTGTTCAAACATACTGCCTTAAAACAACTATTATGACGTAGAGTTGTAATCGAAAGAATGTTTTTTACCGTTTTCTTTAATCAAAGACAAAATTCATTTTTTACACCGGTATTTATTTAGTCATACTGTTATTTAAATAATAAAACAATGCACTTTAAAAACAATGAAATAAAATTAAGAGGAGGAAAAAATAAAGACTAGGTATTAATGGCGGAAAATTTGCAAATCCACAACTAGTCAGTGTTGATATTAAAAAAAAAAAAAAAAATTGAAACGATTCATTTCAACAGTTATTTATTTCAAAAAATGCAGAATTTAAACGCCATCAATATTAGAAAACTTACTAAACATTCAACATACTTGAAAACTACTTGTCAACAAATTGTGTTTTCTTTTTATATAGTTGAACATAATGTAAATATACAATAGAGTGTTTTATAATATATATAACTATACTGTAAATATGGAAGATATGATAGTTTTATAACAAATTATAAATTTATATTTTTATAAAATTTATTAATAACTATTTGTAAAAATTCTATGTGTCATTGATGTTTTGTTTGTTGAGAAATATTGAAGTGTGGTATATTCAAAACTTTATGAAGTTTCATCTAAAAGTTTACATAACTGTTTAAATATATTTAAACAATTTTTTGTATAAAACATAGAATTTATTGTTTTTAAAATAATATGTATGTTATTTTTTTCTACTTTGTTGTTTTGAAGGATTTAGAAAATGGTGGTATTAGCTTTACTGTTAACACTTATAAATGTTTTAATTTTTCTTGCTAAAGTACCTAAACATTTCAAAAGAAATTTCTTGCGCCATTTTTGTTTGGTTAGGCTTTTAGATATTAACCTTGAAACGTAGATTTAATGTAGCATAGATATGATAAATGCATTTAATTTTTTTGTTAAAGTTATATTGATTATTCAGTTACCAACTATTCATTTAAACTATTGTTTATTGTACGAATAGTTTTCGTATCAGCATTAAAAACAATAATAAATTGAAATAATCCTAAAAAATAGATTCATATAGCTACAGCTGGTAGCATCAAAGAATCTCACCTTCAAATCTTGAGATGAATTTGACTGTAGATAAAAATCTGAAAAATCAGTCCGATCTATCTTCAAAATAGATTTATATAATATTGTGTGCTGGGCTCTTTTACGGTTTTAAAAAAAAAATATAAATCGAAATTATATAAAAAATTGTTTTAAAAAATGTACTGCAAAATACAGGTTAATCTTTAAACGTGATACAAAGTTTTTTATCAGGTAAACATGCAGAAATGGAACATTTTTTATTTGAAATATTAAAAAAATTGGAATAAAAATAACATATTTTCTATTTGTTTCTTTGGTTGTAATTGGAGGTATAAAGCTGTTACTGTTTACTTTTTTTTTTTTCTAATTTAAATATTCACTGGAACTGTGATACGCTAAATATATCTTACTTACCAGAGTTTGTCTTTTTCGCTGATTTGTAATTCTGTATTTAAAGATTACTAAATCTGTTTTGTGAAACCTTATCCTTGAATTATTTATGATGCAAGTTCATGACATACGAAACCTTTTTGAAATTAATTAGTGATTTAAGATCAGTCGGAGGGACCTCAGACTATAATTCATCATTAAGTTAATGATTTAAGAGGGTCATTGCTTGTAATGAGTTGCATGAAGCAATTGCCTTTGAATCCTCATATTACATTAATAAAGGGCTAATGATATGAAGCTTAAAAAAGGGATAACTACTTAAGCAAATGTTTTTAGCCTTTAATAAAGTGGCAATTAATCCTTGATTAATGGGCTATAACGAAGCATACTTTTCATTTTCAGAAATACCAGGGTCGATGTTAAGGGTTGTAAGAAGTTAACGCATCCTGATTATACTCTAATCTCAAAATGGTGCACTCCAAGATAACGGAAGATCAAATTTATGTAACAGATTTATATTTTAAAAATTATCATCATTTTCATTTAGAAACATCTTGTATGTGGTTTTCAAGTCAAAGTCAAGTCTCAGCCGTTTGATTCTTCTTCTTTAGCCAACGCCCGTCCATGGCCTGTCGAACATTCGATGCAGTGTCATCCGGTAAAGACCAATCAATCCCTTTCTGGTCCGATCACCATCAAGATCCTTTAAACCTTCACAAGTTTTTAGGTGAGCTGCGGTACCTTCTTCTCTACTGCAGAGATGGCAAATTAGGAGGTATACCACCCCAACTGGGTGCAAATGGTTTTGCAGACAATCGTGGCCGGTTGTCATGCGGAATGTTGCGACCGCCATGCTTCGTGGGAGGATATCAGGTAAACTAGATATTTTGAAATGGAAGGTAAATTTCTTTAATCTTTAAGCAGCAACGGGAAATACTTTTCTTTTCCTTTTCTTGAGGATTTAAAACATTTATTACTGATCTCATTCCTTTAAAAAAAATTCCTATAATTTTCCTGTTTTCCAATTTCGAGACTACATTTTCGACATTAAAATCAGTGATACTCCTCAAAGTTTTGGTTATTTCATAGGTACGCACTGAAGTAAAAAAGTCTGAGAAACTCAGACTCACCAGTGCTCTTCATCCCAAGACTTTGACAACTTAACATCCATATATCGTACAGTAAACGTATGAGTACTGAACATGTTGACAGTTGAACATTGAAATTAAGTACCATTAGGCAGCATGATTTGCATTTGGAATAGTAATTTCACTAATACTTGGTGCCTTAGGTTTGGTTTGGCTCTGCTATGGTTTTAAATGGGGGTCTTTAAATGAGCTATGGTTTCAAGCTCATTATTTTATCAGAATCATAATAACAAGTTTGAGTGTAACAGAAATCTCTTGTTTGTGGAAGTAAAAGCTTTTCTTTTTTCAGTAGATTGTTCTAGGTGAGCACCTCGGTGGCTCAGCACCGATTACCAAGACCACGAAGGCGCAGGTTCGACTTCCTTAAACTTTTAGTTGTTTAGAAAATTGAAGTTGGCAAGAATAGGTTCAGTTTCTCAGGACTTCAGCCTCTGCTACTAAAGTTGATGGCCAGGTTAGCCCAGTGGTAACGTGCTCGCCTCTAGACTAGTAGATCCAGTGTACCTACTCTGGCTCTCGATATATTCACGTGGGAAGTGAATAAGGCTGAGCACGTCGTCCCACGGAGAGGATGTTAAGCTGTCGGTCCGAACAAAATAGTGTAAGATCCCTACTCTAAATACACTTGAGTTATGCAAAATTTAGGACTCCCAATGTGGAATCAATCTTGATTGTGTGGTGTTACAAAGAGACTGTTTCCGCCCCTAGTGGGGCCATGCAGCCCTACCACAGGCTGCATTGGCTTTATATCCACAGGTTCATTGAACCAGGGGCTACAAAGACCACTGACCTTACCTGCAGTTGAACAAGTTCAATAAGACCATTGGTCCGGAGTTTGATCCGAAACTCTTAAAACAAGTCGGTACTACAGGCGGCGAGGGCCCATGGAGGGTTTTCTCTCCCGCCCGCCTCAGAGGTCGGACTCGTAGTGGCCGTTGGTTCTCACCCAAGTTGGGTAGACACTTGCGGTCGCTGTGTGAGAAGCTCTAACTTCTCGGTAGGATGCCAGCTTAGTATACCGCGGAGCTAGAGACCCCAAACCCCTACCAATGGGAACGGTCTATGAACTCAGCTCAATGGACTGGATAACTGGTACTTGCCTGGTAGAGGCTCTGGCTTTTGACGGGTTCTAAGAGTGGGGATGATTAGATACCACCCCTCTCTCGAACCCTTTATAGTACGAATAGAGAGACCTTAAAGGCTCTCTAACTCTTTATTGATACGGACCAGGTGGCATTATCTTTGTACTAAAGATAAATAGTCAAATTATCTATGATTGCAAGCCCTGGTCCCAGGGTAGCGGGCATTGCCATCTTCGGAGGGGGACGACCGAATTCATAAGAATCCTAGAGTAGTCCTTAAACTGAAAAGCATGTAGGAACGCCTGTCCACAAAAAAAAAAGAGACAATGTCTGGTCTATGTATATTCCCTTGTGAGAGAAAATAAGAACTACTGAAGGACTTCCACTAATGATTTTACCGACCTATATCAGAGAACACAGAAATACTTAAGTTGAAGTAGGAGATGGTTACAGGACCAGAGAAAACTATCTGACTGGTAGATGGAGCTATCCATCCCACCACTACTGCTTCCTCTTTATTCAATGGTTCAGTCTCGGAACAGAAGGAGAGTAAATATAATGCAAAACTAACAATTTATTTTTCACAACAATTAATAACATAGAAAAACTATGTAAAAAAGGAATGTTAAAAAATATAAGGCACTTTCTGCTTTTGGCACTGGATGTGAACCCTCACCTTGAAATGTACGGCATTTCGAAATATCAGTTTCATTAATATATAAAGCAAATATCCGTTAAAGTTCTCTAATATTATTTTTATGAGATTCAGAATTCACCCAGTCCTGGCATTGAAAAGGTTTCAGCAAAGTTAGCCACTTCATTTCTTAAGTCGTGAACTTTCTTAGCAGCATCTTTATCTTCCATTACGGTTTTCTTAAAATCGACTAATTTTGGACCAGACTTCTTTTGAATTTCTACTGCCAAATTAAGAGCTGAAAAACAAATAGTAAAATGAATGAAGCATCATTACAGTATGTCAGTTATTAAATACCAGTTTGTGAGTCAGTTTGTAATATTTGAAAACCGTTCTTATAGTCTTCACTTAAAAATAACATGAATTATTTAAACATAATATTTTAATCCAAAATCGATGGTAATATCATTTAATGATATTAAGCTACCTGGACAAAATAACAGTGACTGAATACAAACTACCATACACTAGTAATATATAATTATAATATATATAATTATATATTATGTATATAATATTAATATATATATATATATAATTCTATATGGAATAGAAACAAAACTAAAGTTTATCAGGACTCGGTCAGTTCTTCAGGTTCAAATTAAACTCTGATTGCCAATATTTCGGTTTTTATTTAAAACTTTTTTAATAGGCAGAAGTATACATTTTGAAACAGAAAAACTAAGTATTTCATTACAAATTATTTTACAAAGAAAAATTGTCAGTGCATTTCAAAAACAGTCTAGTTTGAATGAACACGTGGAACTACGGTATGAAGAACTGTTCATACTGAAGTTCAGTGTCACGTGTTCATTGAAACCAGAAATTTGTTGAAATTCACAAACTATTTTTCTTTATAAAATAATTTGTAATGTAAAACTTAGTTTTTCTGTTTCAAAATGTATACTTCTGCCTATGAAAAAGGTTTTAAATAAAAACCGAAACGTTGGCAATCAGAGTTTAATTTGAACCTCAAGAACTGACCGAGTCCCAATAAACTTTGATATATATGAGTTCCTCATCACAAGAAGGTCAGAAGATAACATCCATTCATTCATCTTCCTTCTGATCTTCTCCTGGTGACCATCCATTGTTCGAAATTCAGTCGCTTTGTTGTTTTGTTCAGATTTTTATATAATTTTTGCTGTATAAAACTTATTTGGACTACAATTAGTATATTTAGAACAATGAATTTAAAAAAATATATACATTTTCTTACCTCTATCAATAAATTCGACGACTTTATCAATATCTGTTTCGACAAAGCCTCGAGTAGTTAAAGCAGGAGTACCCAGTCGAATTCCACTAGGATTAAGAGCACTCTTATCACCGGGGACTGCAAAAATAACACAATGAACTTAAAGGTAAAACATTAAATCAAATGAAAAATATCTATAACAAATAAATATATCATTACAGAAAGTGAAACACAACTGCGATAATGTCTTATTAAAGATGTAAAACACTGTATATATTTATTATTATAGAATCAGACACTCCTCGGGATTTATATTTTAGTAAGAATCAAACGTGTTTTCTCTCTTCTCATTCTCTAGGAGGAAGATTTAGAATTTCTTTAAAAAAAAAAACAAGAACCCTTCGTGATAGGATGGCAAAGTTTTCATGTAGAAACTTGTCAACAAAAATGATTCTACATTCAAAACTGACACTAAATGCAAAGAGTTTGGCTTGGGTTCAGGTAAAAAGTTGTCAGTACAATTGTGTCCAGTAACAATGAAAACAGTTCACATTTCTTTTTTTTCAAATAACTCTGAGCCAAAATCTAATGTTTCATTTTATACAACTATTCAAAGTTGGCATAGCCTTTTCCTACTACATTATATAATAATTAAATCAACTTGCTTGAACGTTCATTTATGATGCTTATAAATAAAGATTATAAAATAATTAAACATATCACTATATATAATAATATTTTTTGAAGAAAAGAAATTTAATTATTAAAAAAAAAACAGTTTTGCTGAATATGTTAATTATTATTAACTATTTTAACCACCTTAATGTATATTGCAAAAAAAACGAGATGATAATTTATAGTAAATATAGAACAATATATTTGATACATTTGCTTACTCCAAACACCCACACTTATAAGCTGTGACTGAGTGGAAAGTGTGACTCAATCCTTAAATTATAGGCGACTCGAGACTAGCAGTTTCCTTAGTGCTAAGAAGAAAATAATAGGTATGAAAGACAAACCTGTATTTTTGTTGCAAGCAATATTAACTTCCTCGAGAATGAACTCAGCTTTAGCTCCAGAGAGGCCTTTTGGCTTGACATCGACTAAAATCAGATGGACATCTGTACCTCCAGTGGCAATCTTATAGCCTTTACTTTGCATTCCAGCACACAACCTCCTAGAATTGGCAATAACCTAGAGAAGAAAAAAAAATAATAAAGACTTTAGAATACCCTTTCACGATATCCAACTTAAAAACTAAAAATAACATAAAAATAAAAAAATTAATCGAATATTTAAAAAATCTATCTTTGTTTTTCCTCACAGTTGACTTAGATTTCGAATTTTGATTATTCAGGCAAAATTTAGTTCAATTGGGACGAAAAAATTGAGAGCGTGTGTATAGGCAAAGGTAAGCACTTTGAGAAATTACATCTAAATAAGATTTGTATTAATTTTAATTACTAACAAAAAGAAGTAATGAAATTTAATCAAAAACTGTTGTAATCGTTTGAGTTAAGTAGCAAATGGAATACTTAGATGTGGATGAAAATAATCGGCATATATCCCAATCTGCACTATTTATATCACAAAACCAACAGTCATAAATAGGGATACTCCCTATTAAATCACTACATTCATCATCACACTACTAACGGATTAAGGTTAGTTGTTAAAAATGGATGATGATAAATAACTGCCCAGTGACATTTCCGCGGTTACTATTTTTAGGTGTCAGATAATTATTTTAATAATCTTATTTACACTTTTGTGAGTGAATAAAATGCGATGGAACAATCAACGTTTTTAGAATGACTAAGGGTAGATATAAGCAACTGTTCACCAGCTGCAAGTTGAGTATGGTTGTTACCACACAATGAAGGTCGATTCTATATTGCGAGTCCTAAATTTTGGCCAACTCAAGTGTATCTAGAGTAGGATCTTTAACGAGTACAAGATATCGTACAGGCTCGGTATCATTATTGATATTATCATAATCTTTATATTATTATTGTTATTATCATTATTATTATTATTGATACAAAATTATATGTTGAAGATATGATAGGTAGTAGTATTAGGCAACCTTTTAGGTTGCAGTGGCAGTCCCACAAGGGAACACACGTAGGCCGAGGCATTGTCTCTTTATGATACCACACAATGAAGATTGATTCTACATTCGGATTCCTAAATTTCGCCTACCTCAAGTGTATTTAAAGTAGGGATCCTTAATGAGTACCTGACACCGTACAGTCTAAGGGACCCCCGTCGGCTTAACGTCCTCTCCGAGGGGTATTTAGATTTTTACACTTCCTGCGTGAATAAATCGAGGATCAGAGTGGGTATGGAACCCCGGACCTACCAGCCCTGAGGCGTGCACGTTGCCACTGGCCTGACCTGGTCCCCTTAGTTGATCTAACTGTCCAGTAAAGGGTGCTATTACATCTAACCTGGAGTATAACATTCCAGTTGTCATTGAGTCCTGGTTAATTCAATATTGAAACCAATATAAAAATTTCAGCTCGTCATTAGTACATTTAAGTAAACATTGTTATAATTAAAGTAAAAAAAAAGTAATGGATTGATTTGATACCTGTTGCTGGTATGCCTTAAAAGCAGGACTGCAAGCCTGCTTCATGGCAGTCGCAATGCCAGCAATGGCGTGATTGTGTGGACCTCCCTGAAGTGCAGGAAAGACGGCCTGATTCACCTTAGACTCTAAGTCATACATCTCAGTTTTCCCGTCTTTTAAGACTTTTCTTACTCCTAAAAAAAAACTAATTCAATTTCTAAAAAAAAAAGTCCCTAACCAACATCAAATCGTCATCAATATTTACTTTAGACAAACTGACTGAAATACTTTGAAATATGACTATAAATTAACTTTTAAAATATTCATGAAATATAAAAAAAAAGTACAGTTGTAACAGAGTTACCTAAAGCAGGTGTGTCAGTTTTAAATAAGTTCAACAATTAATAAAGTAAAATTTTAATATAATCTTTGAGAAATTGAAAAAAAAATATCACAGCTCTATAGAAACCACAGCCATAGGGACGATCTTGAAATTAACAATGGGCAAAGAAAACCCTGGATCCAATCGTAGGTTTGTTTTTGTATATTAGCTTGATATAAAATCAAAATACAAAAATTTAGACAGCAAAAGGTAAAGGGAAGTAAAACTAAGATTCATTGTCCGAAGCGACCTTAGCGACTCGAGCTATGTACACACAATATTAACATGATTTTGATGTTGTATTCATTGCCTTTTTTAGAGATGGTATTCATTCTTTGAAGATGAAATATTTTCATAACTACCTTAATTACTGGAAGAGAGAAAAAAATTCATCAAGATCTATCTGAATGAAATATGTTTGTTTTCTTATGCCCACACTTACAGGTTTTCACCTTTTAGTACCGTTCTAGGGAGTAGGAAGTGTGGCTCAATTATTATTTAGCACCTACTTTAGTAATGGACGAGACACATTACCGGGTTAATTCTAAAGTCGGAGTTTTAAATTTTGTCTAACTCAAGGATATTTAGAGTAGGAATCTTCAAAGAGTACCTGACATCGTACAGGTTTGACACCGTACATAATGTCCTCCAAGAGACGACGTGCTCAGATTTTTTCAGCACCCACGTAGAAAAAACATAGGTCAGACAACCAATGAGCTACCCTGGCCCCCTCTGAATAGAAATACGACGTTTTAAAAGTATCTTACTCTGTATTAATTTATAAAAAAAACGAATCTAGCGCTTTGTTGGGTCTAATATAATTTGGACTAAGAGAATGGTTACGGGGTTGATTCTATGCTCTCGTTAACAACAGAGACTAGTCCGCTGACCTGTTAGGTTACTGTCTCCATTTCGGAATCCACGTTTTTTTATCATTTGCTGAAGACCTATTAGTAGCTATGTACTTGCATAGATACACATATCTATCCCTTGATGGGGAATTTCAAAAATTACATCTCCACACAAAGAGCTCCATGTCAAAACTAACAACGCGTTTCGAACACTTAAGAGTTCCTTTTCAGGTTTACATGTCAGTTTATATACTCCTTCAGGTCTAAACCTAAAGAAGTATACAAAGTGTTCGAAACGCGTTGTTAGTTTTGATATAAACCTCTTTTAGAAGAAGAATTAATTTTCGAACTTCCCTATCATGAATAAGGAATACCTATCTCCTGACAAGAGTCGATTTGTTATCCTGATGTCTGTTAAGTTAGTGTCTTGACCCCAGTGATTATAGCAGCGTAATATTCATGAAAACTGAAATGCTTTATAGACAGCTAAAATGATATAATCTTATACTTATGAATGTAATGGAAACTTGAAACTATTTATTAAAAACATTATCATATCAGTAAAGAAAAAATACACAATATAGTAATTATGACAACTAGTGGGACCCTCGGAATTTCAATGAATATTTCTATAAACTCTCACAGTAATGTAATAAATAACTTTTTGTAAAAATGTTATCCCAATAAACGATGAATCCCACAAAACTGACGTCTATATCTATCTCTTGATGGGGAATTTCAAAAATTACATCACCACACAAAAGAGCTCCATGTCAAAAATAACAACGCGTTTCGAACACTTAGAGTTCCTTTTCAGGTTTACATGTCAGTTTATATACTCCTTCAGGTCTAAACCTAAAGAAGTATACTAAGTGTTCGAAACGCGTTGTTATTTTTGAATTTATTTAACTAAAATAAGAGAATTTTCACAGAATATACTTTTCTTCTTCCGAAGTATTGGAAAGTAGCGTAACGGTATGTGAACAAGTATTTTTTTTATTATATAATAACCTATAAAAAAATATATTTAAAAAATAACATAAAATATGACCTCTACGGAAGAAAATGATTCCAGCCCTTGGTCCTCTCAAGGTTTTGTGAGTTGTTGTGGACACAATGTCAGCGTATTCAAAAGGAGAAGGAATGACTCCTGCAGCGACCAGACCACTGACGTGGGCCATGTCAGCAAACAAATAGGCGTTATTTTCGTCGGCGATTTCTCTGAATTTCTTGTAATCAAGGCACCTTGAGTAGCAGCTTATACCTGGAAATCAATCAAAATTTTACTTAAGCTAACTATATTTTTAACATAGTATAGCCAAAAATCAATCATTCTCCGAATCAGTGGTTGTTAATAATATTAATTACAGGGTTGCGGAGTGGAGAAGTTTTTGGGTGAAGTCGGGGTTTTGAGAATGCTAAGGAATCGGAGTCCTAATTTTGAGAGCGCTACGAGACAGAGTCGAATTTTTTTTTTGTCCTACTCCGACTCCTGAAAGTCAATTATTTTTTATTTCCAAAAAGCTCTATCTATTATCTATTTTTACCTGATGAGTTGGACTTTTGGGAATGTTAGGAGTCATAGTCAAATTTTTGAGAATGCTAAGGAATCGGAGTTCTAATTTTGAGAGCGCTAGGAGTCAGAGTCGAATTTTTTTTGTCCTACTCCGACTCCTGAAAGTCAATTAATTTTTATTTCCAAAAAGCTCTGTCTATCATCTATTTTTACCTGATGAGTTGGACTTTTGGGAATGTTAGGAGTCATAATCAAATTTTTGAGAATGCTAAAGAATCAGAGTTGGATCTCAAACCATCCAACTGGACTCAGCAACCCTGAATTAATTACATTGATACATTCACAAACATTTTTGTTTGAAAATATTCAAAATAGATTCCGGGAATTTATAAAAAAAAATATGTTAAAAAGTCAATCTCTTACGATTAATGGACTTTACCTACAATAAAGATAGGTAAAAATATCACTATAGGTTTAAATACTGTAAAAGTATGAAACCTATAATGCCATCTTTTTTTTCGAAATTATTATTAAAACGTATACCTAATCCTTTAGATATCCTCGATAATGCCGCCAGGACATTCCCCCTTCTCCCCTATACTCGTATCCGAAAATGATAGTACATAATTGTAAACTACGAATACCAGAAGTTAATAATGATTCATCACAAAATTTATGTTTACAACTATATTTACAGAATTGTATAAATATTGCTTATATATTTTACTTTAATTCAGAATATCTTACCTGCAATAATAACCTTGGGCTTAAATAATCTAGCATTTTCAGCAAGCTTATCATAGTCAATGAGACCAGTCTGGGCATTTACTTTATATGGAAAAGATTCGAAAAATATTGATGTCGCGGAAATCTTTTTCCCATTTGCCATAAAACCATGAGTAAGATGTCCACCATCAGGCAAGTCCAAACCTAAAATAAAAAAAATACAGATTTTTTGAAGTTCTAATATCTTCTGAGAACACAACTTATGAGTAGGTGTTACTTGAACATATTACAAATCCATCAAAACTTTGCCAGCATAATATTAAAACAGTCAACATACCCATAATTCTGTCATGTGGTTGGCAAATAGCAGTGTATACTGCAAGATTAGCGGGAGAACCGGAATAAGGCTGGACATTAACTCCCCATTCTTCTTTCTTCAATCTGTATGCTTCAAGAGCCCTGTCTTGGCATAAAATTTCAACTTTGTCAATGAATTCATTCCCACCATAGTACCTGAAAAAGGAATTTCAAGTATATTTAGTATTCATTTCTACATAAGAGATACATATAAAATAATATTGCTATTGGTACTACATGGGTTGTTTTCTCTATTATCGTAATCTTGGGTGATATATATAATTTTCTTACCACTAAATTATTGAAACAAAATATATACAAAAACATATTCCTTTTCAAAATAGTACGTGTTGGAATTTATTGGGTTTCAGTTATGGATTAAACTATCCTTGAATTATTAAGTTCAGAGAATATAATTCAAGGAAGCAATTTCTGTTTCCTTTCTAAAACACTCTTGTCTATAAAATGATAGCAGTATACCAAAAAGTAAAAAATGGCAACAAATCAAAAGAATAATATGACCTCAGAGAATCATCTTTCTTCTATAAAAAAATTTGTTCTTTAAAAATTTTGTTCTTTTTTTATCCAATGCCCATATATAATATATTGGCTTTACTCCTTCTGTGGTATCCAAGAGACAAAGGTTTAGAACGTTTCTGATCAGGATCTGTCAAACTTACAGGCCGCATGATCGAGGGTGCCAACGCACGTAGTATTCATCCATCGAGTGTTGGCCACATCCTTGACTTAACTTCAGCGATCTAGTGGGAGGTGAAGTATTCAACACTGCTATAGCTGTCAGAGACAACCTATGGTATACTAACTATGGCTTCTTTGACTATAGTTTTTGCTTTAGAAGTAAAATTACGAATTTTAATTTTTAATTTAGAAGTTAAATACTGACCCCGATGTGATACTTTCATGGAGATTCAAAGTTTCTTGCTTTGTTTCTGAATTGGTCATAGTAAAAACAGTAATCTTCGTTATCAGGTCTGAACTTACTTTGAAAGGAGTTGTATTTATACCCTTTCCTGAAACTAATGTAGTTCGGTAAATGCATCAGTTTTGTGTTTTAAGACTTGTTAGAACTGGATGACGTGCCAATATTATTTAATGCTCTTGGAGTATATGGACCTTGTCTGCTAAGCCACTAGACTAGCGAGGTCTCCATAGAGAGCAGTCAGTCTCAGTCCTGTCTGACAGTCAACTCTGAATGTTGGCTGGAAGTCTATTAAGCCATAAAGGCTTTAGTAGGTCTCACAGAAATACCAGCCAGCACAGGGATATGTGCGAGGAGCTCGGGTGGTAGGTAGCCTACAAGGTCGTGCCCTTGTAGGAGTATCTAGATTTTCCTTGACTCACTCTCGGAATGAATAGGCATCAGTTAATCAACGATTCAAGTTGTTATACTTATCATAACTCTGAGGAGGTTTGGGTATAATGTCAGACACACATGGCTAAGCTCTCGCAGTCAATGCAGCTACAACATAAATATACTTCGTGAGACCCTCCTAGATATCAGCGAGTACAAACTGAGACTCAAGCCGAATAAACCATAGAACTATTAATTCAAACTTAAGACTTCCAAACCTCAACATACTGATTAAGAAAATGTTTCAATACTATATTAACATTTAGCATGAACACATCTACAAAATGTTCGCAAGGTCGGTTCAAGAAACCAAGGGAGTCTATAATTAACATAAAACTATATTAAAAGAAATAAAATATTCTAATAATAAATTCCACTATGATTGAACTACATTACTTTTGTATGAAAGATTTTTGGAACTAATTTTAACCTTCTTTGAAATTATTTATATGACCAGTCAAGGTTAAATAAACCAAAGAGTTAGGTAACTAATCAAAGGTCATCAGGTCAGAATTAATCAGAAATAATCAACCAGCAAGGTCATTAAAGAGTTCAACTATCTCATCACCTCAAATGTAAAACCTTATCACTATTTTAGTCTCAAAATTGTAAATTAAGAATAACTTTAACACTGTTTTAACCATTGCAACATTTTAATGACTGAAAAATTGTTTAAATTAAAATAACTGTGGTTATCCACTACCTCTACACTGATAATACTTAGCAAAATAAACAAATAAAATAACTTCAAATTCAATAGCATATGATGTTAACTTATCAATGTCATAAATAAAATTATTTTTAAAATCAATAATGTTAGTATAAATTTTATAAATTGAAAAACACTTGTCCAATACAGGTTTTTTTTAATTTTTAATAATACATTCTTTAAAATCCTTGTAACAGTTAAATAATGTATGTGCATTTGGAGTTCATAGAACTCAACTGTTCGTGAAGATTCTAAATTTACCTCCAACATTTCTCTTTTAACAAACAAAATTCATTTTGTAGAATACACAAAAGAGAAAACCTTGGCTTATGGATAAAATGAGCTTAGTAAGAATCAGCTTAATCACCAGTATATATTGAGGGTAAGTAATAGTTATTAGGTATGTGTATATCAAGAGACTCAACACTTTTTGAAATGGTATAATGCCATCAAAACGAGCCCATTTGATGAAAAGTTGCTCATTCTTGTTTCAAATAAAATGCTATAAACCTAGAGAAGTCAGTATTAGATAGCTATATTAAATGTTCAAATATTATATTTGTTAAAATACATCAACTGAAAACCTATATTATTTCAAAAATGACTTTATAATTAATTATACCAATAGAAACAGTCTTAAACTAAATATTTATAGTTCTTTAAGTTAATGAACTTTCTCATAATATAATTATAACAGTAATCGTGAAACTTCTCGAATGACCTCTGGTTATAGTCATCAGATAAGAATGCTAGTCACAGAGTACTGAATCTCTAGATATACATATAATAACGAATCGATTAATATTTGACAGTGGGGTTAAAATGTACGAAAAATTGGTATACGGTATACTTCACTGTTGTCATCTCTCTAATAATATTTATAAGTAATGCTTAAACATTTCCTTCAATAAAACATATTTTATGCTCAAAAGGCACGTTCAGATATTAACAGTAATTATGATGACAATAGTAAAGAAACTAAACTCAACATCATAACTTCTTTCACAATAATCATTAAAACGCCTACTCGCTAACCACTTTTTGAAATTCACTTCTCATAAAAAAAATTATTTAATTCAAAAAGGTTACCTTTGGCCTGGAAGTCCTTCAGAGTATTTGTTATGAAGGCAAGAACCTAGGCATTCAAGAACTGCAACGGAGGTAAAATTTTCTGAAGCAATCATTTCTAACCCCTGAACTTGTCTCTTTTTTTCTTTCTTTAATAGGTCGTACAATTCAGGATCACTTTGAGCAATGTGCTCATTCAGGATATTGTCAGCGACACCCATACTTCTAAAAGATCGAAAATATTTTTAGAAACATTTATTTCTTTAAAAAATAGGGAAGATTTATTTTAACTTTATCTCAAATAACTGGGGAACAACTATTCTACATAAACTTACAAAGTCCTAGACAAAGATTTTGTAAAGGGAGAACCCAATTTCGCTAAATGTCTTAACATTTTTAGAATAATTCGTTTTTTCACGTATTACACATTATCTAGCAATATTCAAAGTAATTTTTAAATAACTCATAACAAAATATGCTTAAACTTCAATATTATTACAAAATACATAATACTAATTTAAATGATAACAGAGTTATCCATCAGTTAATTCAAAACCTTAGCAACTATATTACATTTCACGCATGTGCCAATTTGAAAACCTGATAACACTTCCCCCCGCTAGGACTAATTTTAAACTGGCTTACTTACAATTTAAAACCACGACTGAAGAAAGAAGAGATGAACCAGCAGTTAATTAATAGGCGAATAAATGGTCGGCTTGTTATCTAAACCGATAATATAAATTATACGTCAATGGGAGAAAAGTGGGGAGTGTTTTTATAAATAATGAAGACCGCGGTGAACCCTGGAACCTGTTTATGAGATAGTACACAATTCTTCCATGAGGTCTAAGAAAGGTCCAAAATTTCTCTAAAAATATATAATCAAATAATAAATAATCCCTCGAAATTGAAATGGTCCAAATTATTTAAATTTACTACATAATAATAACTCACTGTAAAAGGTAAATAAAATATCAACTTTTAATATCTATTAAGTGATAACTGAAAAACTGATAACAGTATGCGTTAGCCATAAAAATATTTTATAGAAACGGCGATAGTTTGACAGCTGCGCAGATGCCTGTTATCACTTGTTATATATAACATATATGTATATATATATAAAATTTAATTCACAGAAAGAAGTCACATAAAAGAGATCGCAAAAACACTGCTATATTTCCACTGCGTCGTAATCAGGTAGAAAGATACGATTCGCTAAGAATACAAGACAGAATGTATATACATAGCAATTAAATGAAACGGTCCAAAGGACTTTTAAATAAAAAATAGTTATAAGGATGGTAACACAGAGATAGAAACAGACATAACTTACTTCTATATGATGATCGTCGAAATATAGAAGTTATGTCCGTTCCTATCTCTGAGTTACCTTCACTATGACTCTTTATATATAACACAAAACCCCTCAAATGAACATCAACAAAGGAGAATTGGGTTGCTTTTCAAATCTTTAATCTCTTCTCCTAATGATTACGGATGTCGATATATTGTGTTTCATTACACTCTGGACGGTTTTAAATCAAGACTGGGAGAAAATACACTGAGAAACACGAACAAAACTGATTTCTATTTTGCAGCATCCATAGTTACATTAGAATAAGAACCAAGGTCTGTCAAGCGTAGATGATGGCGCGCTATGTCTTTCCTCTTATCTTCCTCCTGATGGCATTCATACCAAAAATTGGAAACCGTAAGTATAAACATATTGTATGTGCTATTTAGTTTGTTTTTGAGAACTTTTATATATTTAGAGTTATTTGAATTAATATGATCCACAGATGATATGATATAAAAAAAGGTACTACTTAAATCTGAATTAAAGTTTAAATTTAATATACAAGATCGTTACCTGCAGGTATAGACGGTAAGTCCATAAAGCAACAAGATAAATCACCAGTAAATAGTTCAACTATTTACATAGCACTTGGGCCGATTAATGATGTCTCATTCACTAATTTATCATTTAGTTGACATTGTCAACATTAAATTGTGTTTGAATATGATTGTGATGATATATCGCACTCTTAACGAGTTCTTAAATTAAATTGAAGAAACATTCTTGCATTTGTTAAGTATCATTAATTGAAAGAAAATAGTATGTTATTATTATTAATCAATCATTCATAGGCATAGCCTGTGTTCTGCATGAGGTTCTCGACTTGTTTATAACCTTCGACTAATTTCTTGCTGTTAAATCTATATTGACTTAACTTTTAAAAGTATTGCGTTGATGCTCAACATTTTTTTTATTAATTAAGGCCAACTTCACTATCGTGAATCTTTCTAATCAATTGTTGTTTGGATGAAGAAAAATATGACTCATTTGTTATTTGGTACCAATTTTTGCTGTTGGGCCAACCACATTAAGGGCTAATTATACATCGATAGTCTTAAAGTACGCCTTACTAAAGGTTATTACAGTGGTGATTTTGCACGAGTACCTGGCATCATATAGTCTCGGAACAGACAGCTTTATGTTTTTTCCGACAATATGCAGAATATTTACGATCTCCGATGTATAGGATCTGGATTGACTTTTCTAGATCTTCATTCATTTTTAATTAAAATAGATTAATTAAATAAATGTTTGTTTTTCGTTGAGTTTATTATACTTGCCATTGTTGTACCATCAATTAAAGGTCATTGAATGTATTAACCCAAATCTTTGGAAGTCCTGTATGAAATGAAAGTTCATAACGATGAGAAGGCAAAACCTATATTCTCATTGGCCAAATTACAAGAAAACTTTGTAAACTGGATATATTTGTAGATTTTGAGAAGTTCTTTAAGCGACTTTAGCATTCTTAATAAAACTGACTCACATTAATTGGCTACCTTTCGAAACGTGATTTCAAAAAGCTCTTGCAAAATTAAGTTTTAGGGGCCAGGCTAGCTCACCTCTGAACTGATAGGACCGGGGTTCGATCCTCACCTGGCCCTCGATTTATTCACGCGGGAGGTGAATAAATCTGAGCACGTCGTCCCTCGGAGAAGGACGTTAAACCGTCGGTCCCGAGCCTGTACGATGTCAGGTACTCGTTAAAGATCCCTACTCTAAATACATTTGAGTTGGGCAAAATTTAGGACTCCCACAGTAGAATCAATATTCATTGTGTGGTACCACAAAGGGCCAATTCTTGGCCTACGTGTGTTCCCTTGTGGAACTGCCACTGCAACCTAACCTAACCTAAAATTAAGTTTTCGATTAACAAAACAAATAATATTACCAAGTTTTATGAAACTTTTGTCTTAGTTGACATTTTTACATAATATTCGTTTTTCTTAAAGCTACTAATTAATAATAACAGTATATGCATTATAATCAAAATAAATTTGTTACAGAGTGTCTTTATTTTTATTTTCTATCTTGCTGTTAAGTCAATGGAATTTAGCCTCGATAAGTATGTCATTCTTATTAAAAGGCACACACCTAACAAAAAAAAAAAAACCAAGAAATTCTCATTTGAATGCAATTGTTTGCACTTGTTTATTTAAAAAGTTATTATTTTTTTTTTATAAAAAAAGAGATACTCATTTAAATGTAATGGGGGCGGAGATTCTTGTTTAAATTAAAATTATAATTTATTTATTTTATTATTATTTATTAGCGCGCCCGTCCTTGGCCGTTTAGCCATCCAACATCAATCCACTCAGTAAACTGTCGCATATTATGAAAATTATAAATTTTGGGACTTTGATGGATTTATCCGAACCGACTTTTGGTATTTCAATTTTACAATCACTCTTTGACAGATGTTAATGAAATTTGTCGACTCTGTAGGCTCTGTTAGAAATGTAGGATAGGCCAGTGGTTTGTGTTAGGCTCCCTTTAGGATTGGTAGATCCATAGTTCAGTTCTCACTCTGGCTTTCGATTTTTTCACATGGGTGGTGAAAAAATCTGATACATCGTCCATCGAAGAGGACTTGAAGCCATTAAGAGGTTCTGAACCTGTAAGATGTCAGGTACTCGTTATATACCTCTACTATAAATTCACTAGACCAGGGATGGTGAACTTCTTTCAGACGTGGATCAAATTCTGTTTACATTTTTTGTTTTTTAGCACTAGCACATGGGATACAATTGCCCATTCACACCAGAGTTTATTTGAATAATTATTAACTGAAAATAGTTAAAAGTAAACATCTTTAAAGTTCAATTGTATAATTTATAAAAATGGCCACGGTATGATTATTAAACATTTATACTGTGGTTACAAATTCTGAAGTGTATGGTGTAAATGGCAATAAGTGTTTGAATTAACAAAGAGTAACGAAAATTGCATAGAATATTTATTATGAACATTATTTATTAATATGTTCATGCATATATATACTTCGAAAACAGATAGAAACACGAATGAAAAACAAATAATAGGATTCTCTTTCAATATTCCGATCTTTTTAATGGTCCTCTTTAGAAAAGGAAATGGAGAGGCGAGAAGACGAAAGCCAACTCATATATATATAAAAGGATTTCACATAAATACGTGAAATAACAATCAATGATCAAACCACAATAAGACATATATATAACAGATTCAATAATATATCGACCGTTTGATAGAATAGGTGTGTGTTCTAATGTGTTCTCTAATCGAGATTCGGTCAATTTTCTAGGATAAAAAATCAAACTCTCGTTGCTGACGTTTCGGTTTTATTTGAAACCTTTTTCAAAGGCAGAAGTAAGAATTTTTTAACTAAGAAAATGAAATTGACTTGACTCTTGAGCAAGTAAACTAAAGTTGACCATTTAAGAAAAACTTGGTCTCTCTCACTTCAATTCCTGCGTTAGATAAAGTTTCCCCTTGCGACTTAGTTAACGTCATTGCGAAACAGAATCTGACGGTACTTTGCAATCGTCGAAGGAAAACGGATAGTGGCTCGGAATCAATGGTATGCGTGGTATACACACAGACTCCCCAATACCACACCCATCATGATGTCCGCCTCTATGGCACATTTGTGCTGAGCACAAACTCAGAGTCGTGTCCCGTTGCACAGTTTTGGGGCACTCATGTTTCGTAACATGAAATTTGTTACTGCTACTAAATTGCAGCATGATTGGTGCTCCTACTTTAAGTTTTTACTCATGAGCAGGCAGTCCAGGAGAAATAAATTCAGAGTCAAGAAATTCAGTTGGATAATGAACTGCTTCCTCATCACTAATCAGTCTCTTTACTGACTTTTAAATTCTATCTTCGGCTTGATATAGCGTAAGAACTTGTTTGTTGATTTTTCCTGCCTGTTCATAGTATTAAGGGTTGAGAATTACTCGTTCACAAAACCATTTATTCTTAATAGATAGTACATCCTCATCTCTGGAAAACTCCTTGTTAATGATGTCAAATACGTAATATATTCATATGCTCAAATGAAATTAAAATCAACAACAATACCTACTTGATACATCTGTGAATTTTCAAAATGAAGTTGTCTGTGAAGTTAGCAAAAAACAGCTTAAAGCCCCATAAATTTGCTTCAGCACTGAATTATCAATCTATTTAGAGCGTATATTTTAAGTTAGACAAACACAAATCTAGTGTCAAAGTTTCAGCTCCATATGTCTCATGGTGGCTGAGTTCACTTGTGACAAACGTTTTTGCTTTAAACGTCCATGACTTCACTTCTACGTTGAATTTCTAATCAATTCAGAGCCTATATTTAAGTTAGACGTACACAAATCTAATGTAAAAGTTTCAGCTTGACATGTCTTATGGTAGCTAAGTTTACTTGTGACAAAATTTTTCAGACAAACTGACAAACCGATAAACCGACCAACATTTTTCTCCAATGTATGAAACGTAAAGAAAACTTGAAATGAGTCAGTTCTAAGCAATGTACAGACAAAATCATTGTTTTATTTATGTAGATACCTTGCCACTTTCGGTTAACTCTATTAATTCAAATACGGCTTAGTGTGGATGTGTAATAAAGTAAAATATATTTTCCAAACTTTTAAATTTATTCTATCTCTCGTCAAAAGCTCGTTTCATTTACTGCGTAATCATGAAATATTTTTTAATTGCATTTTCGTTAATATAAACCGAGTTTTCAAAAATTACTGTATTTTTTTGTAATTTTTGTAATAGAGGAAAATATTTCATACTATTCATTTTTTAAAGCTTTAGTAAAGATGTCAAGTTTCGTTATAAATATTTTAATATTTTTAATAATTAAAAACAACTATTCTATGCCCTTGAAGTTTTTTATTCAGTTCATTAAAATGCTGAGTGATGTCGCATAAAAACACTTAATCATTTAATCAATGCATATTGAATAATTCATAGAAGCTATTATCATTTTCAATTAAAAAAAAAATCTTATTTTCTTCTACAAGGCTTAAGGGTTTGTCCGAAACTAAAACTTTCCCAAGTTGCTGTATCTCAAAATCACTGAATATTGGCGTTCAATTTCCTTTTAAGAATTGTGCAATTTGTCGTTTATGAAGATCTCTTGTATTTATAAACTTGTTTATTTTTATTTCAACTGACATTAATACTGGGAAATGTTTTAAACCATGCTTAGTACATTAAAGCTTGCTCGTGTATTGTACAATAGAATTCATTCAAAGAATGAAAAATTTTACTAAATTTACTGAATAAGTCTATGTTTTCCGTACCATTCTAGGCTCACCGTTTGTTATTATAGAAACTATTTTCTGAAGGTCAATATCCATTTCTTTAAATGCAGTATAAAATTCTTTAAAAATATCATATATAAATATATATATATATACAATTAAAAGAAACGGTCCAGCGGACTTTTTTACAATAAAATAAAAAACGAAGGAAACACACAGAAAGACACAGACATAACTCACATCGATATTTCGACAATCGTCGTCATCAGGAGGTGCGAAGAGCGAAGAGTCCCGCAGGAAGACAGGGCGGTACTCTGAGTACCGCCCTGTCTTCCTGCGGGACTCTTCGCTCTTCGCTCTTCGCACCTCCTGATGACGACGATTGTCGAAATATCGATGTGAGTTATGTCTGTGTCTTTCTGTGTGTTTCCTTCGTTTTTTATTTTATTGTATATATATATATATATTTATATATATAACTGATGAACGAAAAACGGTCCGGCAGGACAAATATACATAAAATAAACTGTGACACTTAGAAATAAATATAACAAAGACTCACTTTTCAATTATTTCGACCGTTATAGCGGTTGTCCTCAGGAGAAGAAGTGAATTGACGGAGGGACGACAGTCAACTAGTATATATATATAGTTCACACAGGAAAGAGAAAAACAAATAAAGACACACACAAAAAAGACTCACAACGATATTTCGACACTTGTCGTCATCAGGCAGAAGTAGTCCCTTTGAGTAGCTGAAGCTAACTTTATATATATATAAATGATCAAACCACAATAAGAAATGGGAAAACAAGACTAAGATCTTTCAACCGTAAGTCTTGTTTTCCCATTTCTTATTGTGGTTTGATTATTGATTGTTATTTCACGTGTTTATGTGAAATCTTTATATATATATATACATATATAGGTTTGATTAAATAATACGCCATATTTACGGTTGATTAGTTTCCTTGTGTATTTCTCAAGGGATCTGAATAATCTTCTTGTACAAACATCTAAATTGAATAGAACATTACCAATGGTTCCATTGTCTTTACATCTTGCATTTCCACTAATTTTACTATTGTTACAACAGTCACAACTAGTACTATTACTATTACTACTACTACTATTATCACTACTATCGACATGTTTCGACTGCTCGTCAGTCATCTTCTGGATAATGAGGTTCCAGAAGATGACTGACGAGCAGTCGAAACATGTCGATAGTAGTGATAATAGTAGTAGTAGTAATAGTAATAGTACTAGTTGTGACTGTTGTAACAATAGTAAAATTAGTGGAAATGCAAGATGTAAAGACAATGGAACCATTGGTAATGTTCTATTCAATTTAGATGTTTGTACAAGAAGATTATTCAGATCCCTTGAGAAATACACAAGGAAACTAATCAACCGTAAATATGGCGTATTATTTAATCAAACCTGTATAAATGAAGGACTGCTTCCTAAATATACTAATATATATATATATATATATATATATAACAAAATTGATTATTAATTATTTTATGAAAAATCTGTTGCTATTTATTTTCAGCTATTTTTTTAATATTAGGTTCATATTTTGTATTCATTAGTTTAACGCCTTTTGCAGTTAGTTCCCTGTCACTGAACATTTCCCTTTCATCATTGTTAGTTTTATTAACTCTTGTTTAATTATATTTCTTGACTTAAAGCGAGAAAATACTGCTAATTATGCATAACCATTTAAAACATTCTCTCATATTTCTGTATAGTTTAAGTCTTTATGTATTTGTGAAAAAATATTACTGTCTACTTCTATATCTCAATCTTTATTATATTACGACTTATAGTTAACTCTTTTAAGGGCTTTATAATTAAATCTTTATCTCTAAAATTCACAACAAATAGATAACAAACAATATTTATAAAACGCATTTTTTTTTACAAATTCTCCTGAAAGAGGTTTCTGCGGTGAGAAATGCAATGGGCAACTTGGAAACTAACAGTTGTATTTTTTTTTTAACCATAAAATGTTTACAACATGGCTTTGAGAAAAATTTTCTTTTTTCTTTTGTAAAGAAATATGTTATTCTTTCTTCTTTTGTTAAATGGCGATAATTTCGTTTCAAAATGTCTTTTTACAATATATGCTCGTGAAGTCACTTTTTCATTACAAATTACCCATATAACCATTTTATTTCATTCAATCACACCATATTTATGAAACCATTTAGCTTGATATGGCCTAGAACAATGTATCCATTGTTTATAATTTTTTACCCCCCGAGGTGAGGACATAAAGCTGTAATAGGCACATTATAAGAAATACATTAAGTAAACTGCTTGTTAATTAGTTTTGATGATGTGTTTACTTACAGTTAAGTTAAACCACATTACAAACTATCATATTATTGTTATAATATGATTATGAAAGATAGAAAAACTTGTAAATCAAAAATAAATCTATTTAACAGAATTATTTATCGAATCGAAAAAGCGTTTTCTAAGTCCAATAGAAAGTTTATTAATAAGTTTCAAACCCTTAAATAATAGTTAGGTGAATTGCTTCATTTTTTTTAGGGTTTTATAATTCACAGATATTTTAAGAAGCCCTCTCAAATATCTGGAGTATATTGAACTTTATGGTACCACCCTGCATTGTGATTTTTGACAACAGCAACACTGTTGTCAGCTGATTTTACCGGTCGTTTGTTTTGTCACTAGTACACGTAAACGTAGTGTCTAGGTTTATATAGATATCTTGTTTAATTTTATCATGTATATATCTTGGAGTTTTGTTTTTCTTGCATTATTTACTTATTTAATACAACTTTGCAATGGACAATATAAGACAAAGGTTTGTTTCAATTTGCATTTCGTCCTATTTTGTGTGTTTCATTGGAATTAACACTGTTTTGTGGAAATATATTAATTTTTGATTGTTTTACATTATATTTTGATTATGATTTTATTGTTATCACTCTCAGAAAGAAGTTCATATTTTTGATTTGCCTAAAAGATAAAAAAAACATGCATTGTATATTTAAACATTTTATTTCATGTTGGGTTTTATTCTCAATAATTGAATTAAACTCCATTCTATAACATAAATGGGTCATGTAATTGCCTTACACATTTGAAGTGTTTTTTTTTAATCAATAATTTATTGAATTGGTTAATAAGTCGATGACTGGAGTACTTATGTCTTGTGCACGTATCGACAGATACATATAAATTTTAATAAGTTTATTTATGTTCTTAAATATTTAGGCTACTATGACCTTAGATAAGTTGTTAAATTTATTGATAATTCTGTTACCGTAACCATGGTGACAGTAACTGTTGAAAATAAAACAATTAATATTTAGTCCAGTGAGACCATTCTAGTTTCTGATTTAATTCATCTAATTTAATGACAGTAATCTAATTTTTCACGGTAATTTAATTTAATAACATCTGATAGATTATCTCTGTATAACAATTGAAAAAAAAACCAAGATAATTCAAATACTAACAACTGCATGTGAGAGATCAATGTACAGGATTTAAAATAATTATGATTCTGATTATTTATAAAGTATTCATGAAGTCCCATATCTAATGACATAGAGCATGTTGTAGGAAGCATAATCTGTATTTAGAACCGCAGTTGGGAAGTAGAACAAACAAGGGACTAGCAGAAAAAAACGTGCTTAATTCGTCTTTAGTTGAAGAACTGCAATTACAGTTATTGTTTTGTTCTATTGTGTGTTCTGTGTAATTTTTTTTTCTAGTCTGTGGTGATGAATGCAGTTTGTATAAATATATAAACAGTAATAGAAAGCTGTTATAAATATTCATTCATGTTTAACACTTTAAATACTGTTTTGTATGACGACAGTAAGAAGTTTGGAAGTTGATAAAATCTTTCTACTTTCATTTATTTATATATATGCTTTATTGTTGTGTAAATGATTAGCAGTAGTTTAAAGTTAGGAAAGAAACGTAAATAAGAGGAAAAACACACATTCATATCGTCTAATTTTGAGTTACGAGAGCAAGGGAGGGGTCATACGTACGAAGCGTGACGTTGAAAAACATCTTCCTCCGTTTGTTCCCTTCAAGACGGTTGGAGCCAAAATTTAGAGGCTATAAGTGTGTGTTTTGTCTTTTATTTGTGTTTCTTTATTAACTTTGAACTATATATATATACTGAACATTAACAACAGGAAAACGATCCACAAAGGACAACAAACGTTTCACAGTAAACTAAAGATACAGAGTAAAGATAGTAACACCCTTACAGTCTCTAATTTTTGGTTGAACCGTCATCAGGAGAGTAGAAATAGGGATACCAAACGCACTTGTGAAGCGACGTTTGCATACTGTGTCTCCCTATAATGGTTCAAACGAAAATTAGAGACTGTAAGTGTGTTCCTATCTTTACTCTGTGTCCGTAGTTTATTGTGTAACGTGTATATATATATATATATATATATATATAAAACAGTTTAAAATTGAAGATAGGTAGCACAGAAAGTAAAAGAAACACACTTACAGACTCAAATTTTCGGGTAATCCGTCTTCAGGAGAAAAGAGAAAGGGAGACCAAGCATGTTGTAGACGCAACGGCTAGTTACCAGCCTTGGTCTACAAGTCTAGGTCTACAACGTGCTTGGTCTCCCTTTCTCTTTTCTTCTGAAGACGGATTACCCGAAAATTTGAGTCTGTAAGTGTGTTTCTTTTACTTTCTGTGCTACCTATCTTAAATTATGAACTATTATTGTGTCCAGTTTGGATCGTCTGTCCGTTTATCATGTGAATATATATATAGTTTAAAAGGCCTCAGAGCTTATTTTTATACATATGATCAAACAACAATAAGAAATGGGGGAAAAAAAGACGAAGTAAAAAACCCACATAAAATTCTAAAATGGGTTAAGTTGAATATTTCATAATAGTTCCCTATTCAGAATGGTTTTAACTGATTTTTTTGCCTTTTTAGAGTCTTAGTGAGAGAGTTCAACAGTTGACAGAAATGAACTTCAAACGATCCGTTCTTAAGTTTAATGGTGCAAAATTTAGAGATTATGTTAAAACGTCCCCTCGAAATTATTCAGTCATTGTTATGTTTACAGCAATGACACCTCAAAGGCAGTGCTCTATTTGTGTGTAAGTATAATTACTAAGGTTTGAAAAATCAAATTTACACTAAATGTTTAAAAAATGTTCATAATTTATATATATATATATATATATATATATATTATTGTATTGTTTATAATTGTATTAAAATGGTATAAATGATGGAGGAATCGTAGTATACCACTTTCCTCGTGTGGTCATTGCTATGTTTCAACTTCAGTATTTAGGGCACATCCAAACATTACAGTATCCATAAAAGTTGATTTGAATTCAACTAAAACTGGTGCAAAATAAATGAACCACACAATTCACTCCTAGGATAGCACTATAGTTGAAAACGTATAAAAATTTGGGGTTAATTGATTCAAAGTCTCCACACAAAAAAACACAGTCACCATACACTTTTTGTGGAGACATTGTTTTATCCATTAACCCCGGTATGAATTTATTCTCGAAAATTTTTTTCAAATCAAAGATATTTCTGAAATATGATTAATAATCCTTTGTTGTCAATTTATAACTAAAGAATTTTTATTATTATGGACTTTTTGTTACAGATATGCCAATGAGGAATTTCAAATTGTTGCTAATTCATTTAGGTATTCCCAAGCATATTCAAATAAACTATTTTTTGCACTAGTTGATTTTGATGAAAGTTTAGATGTATTTCAAATGGTAAGACATTTTGATTTTTTTTTCAAGCCATTATCTTAAGTGAAGGTTTTTTTCATAACTTTCTTTTTTAGTTAAAATTAAATGCTGCTCCAATATTCATGCATTTCCCTCCAAAAGGGAAGCCCAAAGGTGCGGACACGCTGGACATTCAAAGGATTGGCTTTGCGGCAGAAAACATGGCCAAGTGGATTGGAGAAAGGACAGATATACAGGTGTGCTTTTTAATTATTTATCGTTTAATAGTAGCATGGAGTAAAGGCTTCAACTCGTGATACTCGACGATGTTTTAGTTACATCTTAGCAGCTACCACCGAAAGAATCGTCATATACACGGAAAGTATGTCACTACTATCTAGTAGTGGTGATTGAGTGAAAAAGGAATGGTAATAATAATAAT
This sequence comes from Hermatobates lingyangjiaoensis, assembly GCA_026182355.1. Classification (NCBI taxonomy): domain Eukaryota; kingdom Metazoa; phylum Arthropoda; class Insecta; order Hemiptera; family Hermatobatidae; genus Hermatobates; species Hermatobates lingyangjiaoensis. The sequence continues at coordinate 1,314,523 of JAPFBL010000025.1, forward strand.
AATTTAGATGAAAACAAAACATTACTACTAGGGGAAAACAATCATTCAAAGTCTCCACACAAAAGAAGTTTTGTGTGGAGACTTTAAATTATCGTTTTCCCCCAGTATGAGTAAATACCACATCTATTAACTTTTTCCTGGAGATTTGCTGTCTATTTCCAAGAGGTTGCGATTTGCTCCAGTCTAAAACAGCCGTTTTTGAAATATCTCTTCTTTAATGACATGAACTTCTTTGAGTTGTGATTTCAATTCGTTAAAAAGAAAAACATCTGAGAGAGCAAGATCATGGCTATGTGGGAGATTCCTGTCGATATTCACTCGGGTTTTCTTATTCTTGTCCGACGTGAAACTGGAACATTGTCGTGGTGGTGATGTACAGCACACACTTGTACATCGTTCCAATTCGAGTGTTTTTGGATAATAACATAATAAGCAGTTGTGGTACGGCTATTTTTCAGAAAGTCTACAAGGATTAACACCCTATTATGTTAATTTCAGAAGAAGTGACCATGACCCCTACTCTGATCTTTCAGCCTTGAAATCTATCGAGCCACGAGGACTATGTTGCATCTACTCTTTGATATGGACTACGAGTCATATTAAAACATCCACATTTCAGTCACAGTGAGGTGATGGAATCCTCATCATTAATCTTGAGATGTTTAAAGAGTTTGATGATACTCTTGAGCGTACTAGAGCTTGTGCTCTGTACGCAACGCTCGTGGAGTCCATCTGGCAGTCAGCTTGCTGAGACCAGACTTTCAAGTTAAATCATATAAACTTATGTGTTTTCCCCCACGTCTGCTATGACACCAGTGTTAAGTGGGGATCTTCTTTAGGGAAGGCTTCAGTTGCAGTCACATAAGGATCAATGAAACCGACTACTTGTAATTCAAGTTTGGCCAGTAATTGAGATTGCCACGAATTTCAAGTTCTTGGAGGCAGTTAGCTGTCAACTATTAGACTAATTATAATACTGGCAATTGAATTGATAATATTACAAATATATAATGGAATTCTTATTACATGTTGGTTCTCCCTCGTACAGTTGAAAGATACTAATAAAAAGAAGTTTATTAATATTTTCGCATTGTTTGATTTAGTAAGAGATGACAGGATAGAAGATGATTCTAAATTCACTAGTTTCTTACTATGGATAGCTGATATTTCTGCCAAACTCAAGGCAATATCTGAACCCGGTATTGTAACTTCAAATGCAATAATACTATCTTTAAAATCTTTAATTTTTTATTGATGTCAAGAAGAAAAACAGCTGCAAGAAGTAAAAAAAAATGTACATTTACCTTCTAATTTCATATTAAACTGTGGATTAATTCTTTGTGTATTAATTATCACTGATGATGTAAATAAATCATCGAGTGTTATAGTTATTAATTTTCAGTAAATCTTCATATTATCGATTCAAGTGTCCTTGTTGAGTTCTTATACCTGCGTTGTTAATATTACTATTTCACTTTATATCCTGGGAAGGTAATGTAAAATCCTTTCCTTGTGTATAGTTCTGTGGGAATTTTGTTTTTAACAGTGTGCTTTTTAATTTGGAAAAGATTCTTCTAATAAATCTTAATTATATTTGTATTTAACTAAGATAAGGGATTTCAAAAATTACGTCTCCACAGAAAAGTTTTATGTCAAAACTAACAAAGCGTTTCGAACACTTAAATGTTCTTCTTCTGGTTTACATCTAAAAAAATATACTTATCTATGAGCTTTAAGAGCATGTTCTTCTTTAGGTTTAGATGTGAACCTGAAGAAGAACACTAAGTGTTTGAAAATCGCTGTTAGTTTTGAATAAAACTCTTTTGTGTGGAAACGTGATTTCTTCCCATCATGAGTAAACACCACACTATGACAGATAGTACAAGTAATAGTTTAACTATATTTAAAGTTACTTTTTTAGTCCTTTGACTGGTTCATTTTTTTAGCAGATCAATAAGAAATACATGACTTGATAAACATGACTATTCTTCGCCAGTGATGGTGATTTTGTTTCATTTTCAGATCAGGGTATTCAGGCCACCCAATTATTCAGGAAGCCTCGCCTTATTAATGTTCTTCCTGTTTGTTGTTGGTTTCCTATATATGAGAAGAAATAATCTTGATTTTCTCTATAACAGAAGTTTATGGGGTTTCAGCGCACTGGTAAGTTTACATCTTCAAACAAAATCCAGTTAAACAAAAAAAAAATTGCCTTTAGTGAGTTCCATGCTAAATTTGTAGAATTATAATATGCTATTCATTCAAGAATTATTAAGTTAACTTCAATTATTGGATTTTTCTATTTATTTCCGTAATTACAGTACCTCAGTAAAGTTTTTAATTAATTGTTAAATTAGGGATTGTACCTTACTAAGGTGAGATACTTACCTAACACATTGCTTGAGGTATCGGACCCACACAATATTTCTTATTGTGGTTTGATCATTGATTGTTATTTCACGTGTTTATGTGAAATCTTTTTATCTTTAATAATGTATCTCACATGTGATTCTACATTCAAATAAATCACCTAAATGGTGAAGCAAACATATACAATTATTTGAAAGTTGTTAATGCTAAGTAAGTTGTTATCTGTTTTAGTTTTTCTGCTTCTACATGCTCTCTGGTCAAATGTGGAATAGGATTCGGAGTCCACCATTCGTCCATCATACACAAAACGGAGGCGTGGCTTACATCCATGCCTCTTCACAAGGTCAATTTGTTCTTGAGACATATCTTATCATAATATTGAGTATCCTTTGGTCGAAAATTTACCATATTAATAAAATTTTATTAGTGTCTGTAAAACATTTCAATGGAACAACTGAAATAGTATATCATACCGTCAAAACTAGTGCAGTAACACTCAATAATGTCGTATATAGTGATTTAGCATGTTCATTGAATGTTTAGATTTACTAATATGCAGGAATAAAGTAAAGTGTTCGTTGTTAAATATGCATTGATAAATGTAATTTTGATGACTTGATTAACATCACCTATGGGTTACTAAAAGTGTATAGTCGTGAGAGTTGCAAGACGCTGTCTGAAATTTGGTGACAGAAGCTGTCACATGTCTTCTCCACTTCAACAGATTATGACTTGATTAGCACTTTTATAGTCCTGAAAACATTCTTCCATATACATCGTCACATTCTATTCCTCTTGATTTTTGGGAACAGTATTTGTACAACAAATATTGTTTAGAGGTATTGTAATTTAAAACTTTTTTTATTTAACGTTTTTAAATATAAATTATAATTATGGTTTAACTAAAATAATATAAAGTTGGGAAATTAACTTTAGTCTTTTAATATATGAGCCACGGTACTTCATATAAACTGAAAATTATTTTAAAGCCCCGTCTAATATATTAATTCAGTTATTGTTTGGAAGTTTAGATGCTTAGATTTGTGCAAAAATAAAGGGTTATATATTATTATCTCAATTAAAATGCATCTATAGCTACATATTTTGAACAATCGTAGTGGCTCCTTGTTTTTTACAATCAGTTCTTCAAAAACGAGGTAACTCGCGGAAGCGCTTGGTTTTTTTCCAATTCTTTTATCACTCTAGGCAAACTTAAGTAATTTCTTACATATATCAGTATAAATAAAAGAATGATTTTGTCTGTATATTGCTTAGAACTAACTCATTTCAAGTTGTCCTTACATTTCATACATTGGAGAAACCGAATCCACCCACAAGTTTACCCAACTTGGGTGAGAATCAACAGCTACCACGAGTCCAAACTTAGTTGCTGGGATGGAGGGAGAACCCCTCCATGGGCCCTCGCCGCTCCTAGTACCGACTTATTTTAAGAGTTTCGGATCAAACTCCGGTGCAAAGGTCCTACTGAACCTGCTCAGCTACAGGTAAGGTCAGTGGCCTTTTTTACCCCTGATTCAAAGAACCTGTGGATAAATAAATATATATATATATATATATAGTTCAATATAGACAAAGAAACATAGAGATATCAAAAGAACGCACTTACAGTCTCTAATTTTCGGTTTGAACCGTCTTCAGGAGAGATATCCTTCAGGTTGGAGACCGTCTCTGAACCAGTGCGCTTGGTTTCCCTTTCTTATCTCTCCTGAAGACGGTTCAAACCGAAAATTAGACTGTAAGTGCGTTCTTTTGATATCTCTATGTTTCTTTGTCTATATTGAACTATATTTGTCCGTTTTGGATCGTATTTCCAACGAAAAAGTATATATATATATAATTAGATGAAACGATTCTTCGAACTGAATAAACTAGAATTTAAAAAGAACACATAGAAAGGAAATCACAGAACTCACTACTATATTTCGATGTCCTCGTCTTCAGGACGGTGATTTGGTTTCCACCAAGCTAAGCCTGCGTATGAATAATCACAGGTCATCCGTTGGCAAACGCAGTGACCTTCCCGTTGCTACTCATGCCAGTTCTCACGGACTCAGTTTTAATGACTGTTTCCGTGTACAGGTCCTGAGGCAGATTGATCAGACTAATTTGAAAGTTACTCTGAGAGCTTCAGAAGAAGCACTTATTAGTCTTCTGGGCGGTAGATCGGCTCCTGGGCTTAACCTCAATCGTTGATTTTTTTTTCTTATTTTTTTAGTTGTTATCAGCTTTTAATTTTATTTTAGTTAAATGTTTTCATTTTTTAATTTTTATTTGGCTTGTATCTCTTTATCTTCCCTGTCTACCTTTCCTCCGAAAGTTGGCGACACTGTTTGAGTGCTTCAGTTCGAACGCCAAGTCAGTCGTTATCAGCCTTTGGAGCGATTCACTTCTTTTCCTGAAGACGAGGACATCGAAATATAGTAGTGAGTTCAGTGATTTCCTTTCTATGTGTTCTTTTTAAATTCTAGTTTATATATATATATATATATATATATATATATATATATATTAAAATAAGCAGCAGCTTTAAGCATGTTTAATAACATATGCTTAAGGGAAGACCTGCTGCCATTGTACACAAATATATATATATATATATAAGCCAATGAAGCCTGTGTTTTAGCGCATGTCTCCACTAGGAGCGAGGCGGAAGAATTAAGAAACTTATATTGATGTTAATTAAGATTGTAAAAGTCTTAATTTTGGTAATTTTAGATTCGACAGATTGATTTTGCTGCCGACTAAAAGGAGTGAAATAGTTGTGAATCTTGATGATTTCATTGATATTAGAAGTTTACTTTTTTGAAGATTTTTCCTTAGCTAATGCTTAGATGCAGCCATTGTCATTGGAATGATAATGACAATAGACGCAGGAGCTAGAAAAGGAGGTGACATCAGGATGCGAAGGCTGTTTGCTGTTGTTGGGTTAATCATCATGACGGTCTTCTTCAGTATTACATTGTCAATATTCAGGTCTAAAGCGCACGGATATCCATACAGGTTGGTATCGTTTATTTTTATATTTTCATCATGAGTATATATCGGGGGTGGGCAAACTCTGGCACGCAAGAGCACATGTTAACCTAAGCACAGACAAAAAAAAAACTACTTTCCTTGTGGTATATTCTTTTATGCCATGACAGTATATGTACGTCCTGGTGGTGAAGAGGTTTAAGCTCTACGAAGCTAAAGAGGTCTCAAGAAGTTGACCTTGTTGTCATAGTTCTTTTTTTAAAAGATTCAATTTTTTCTGTCTTTTTTTATATTGTTTTATTGCACTGAGGTAATTTATTATTTTTTCGTTTAAAAAGTTCTTCTGAGAGACCAAATATCTTCTAAAAAAAAAAAATGGCTGGCACGTGGAAAAAGTTTGTCAGATACTTGGCTGATTTTGGCACGCACTCTCAAAAAGGTTGCCCACCCCTGATATATATATATATAGTCACGGGGTATAAGGTTATGAAGAAAGGCAGGATCGAGACCTTACGGAGGATAGACGAAATATACAGTTCAATATATATAAAAAGTTTGTCAGATACTTGGCTGATTTTGGCACGCACTCTCAAAAAGGTTGCCCACCCCTGGTATTATATATATATATATATATCAGTACATACAAAAATAAAGTTATCGGGACTGGGTCAGCTCTTTAGGTTCAAATTAAACCCTCATTGTCAACGTTTCGGTCTTTATTTAAAACCTTTTTCATAGGCAGAAGTATGAATTTTGAAACAGAAAAACTAAGTATTACATTACAAATTATTTTACAAAGAAAAATAGTATATGGATTTTAACAATAACTGTAGTCTGAATGAACACGTGACACTGAACTGTTCCCAGTAGTAGTCAACCTTTTAGGTTGCAGTGGCTGTCCCAAAAGTTACCACAAATAGGCCTGACTAGAGTCCTTTGTAATACCACACAATGAACATTGATTCTACATTGGGAGTCCAAAATTTTGCCTTTCTCAAGTATATTTAGAGTAAGGATCTTTAACGAGTACCTGACATCGTACAGGCTCGGGACCGACGGCTTAACGTCCTCTCCGAGGGACGACGTGTTCAGATTTATTCACCTCCCACGTGAATAAATCGAGGGCTAATAGGTGGGTATCGAACCCCGGACTACCATCCCAGAGGCGAGTACGTTAGCCACTGAGCTAACCTGGCCCCGGACAGTTAATGTATCTTGAATAGTTGTACAAGAAACATCAGGCTCAAGTTTTTCACTGAGATTATGTTCTGAATAAAAGTAGTTTATTCGTATATGTTGTTATCTTGTCCACAGTTTTACAGTAAGTCTGACATGAGCATTTTTATTTTCTTAATTAAATGCTGGTTTTTACATAAGATAATTGAATCCGTTCCCATTACAAGGTTGAAAATCACTGATCTGGGCACTTGGTGAATTATGTACTAGCCCTATTATTCTATCATAATTTTTGTTTGAGTATGATTGTTTTCTGATAAATTGTGTTGTTTGTTTGTTTCAGCTTTCTCATTAAATAACACCAGTGGCTTGGTATTGAAAAGGAAAAAGCTTTTCCTATTACCAATATCTGAACTACAAGTCAGAAAAAAAAAACTAAACACAATAACACAGTCCAAAGTCAAATTATTTTGCATTCAAAAGTTGCATCTCTTTTATCAAATTATAATCAAAACGGTGATATCAAATATTTTATATGTGTTTTACGTTTTGTGTGTGTAGTCCAGTTGTTTTCATATGCTGAATATATTATTACTTGTTATTTCATATATGACTTAAGTCATTCAAAGTCCTTTGTTTTCCCTATTGAATACTGAATAGAACTATGACATGTTTATATAGAGAGAAAAAAAAAGATTTTAAACAATAAAATTTGGTGTAAAGCTTTTGAGTATTACATAAATATTTCTTATTCACTGTTAAAATTGTTATGTTAAATATAATATTGTACAAAATAGGTTTAAATAAAATTTTAATTAAATAACATAATTTATTTAAACTTCATTTATTAAATAAATACCAATAACATTAAAAAAGTATATATATTATTATAACATACACTACATAAAAGTGTTTTTTGAGCACCATTTGAAAGATAAATTTGTCTTTTTATTTTTTTTGATCAGTTCTGTTCTTAAAACTATAAAATAGGAGAAAAAGTTGTACTTTTAAAGGCATTTGGTTTAATATAGAAGTAATACTTATACCCGTCTCGTTAACATGTAATTAATACAAAATTAAAAAAAAATATTTATACATTAGATTTCTTGTGGCTAAATTATTAGTTTGGCTTAAACGCAGTAGGTTACTTAAAAATATATTTTGAATGTATATTAATTTCATTATTTTGTATGATAGGAAAAATACTAAAATATTAGATTTTCATATTTTGGATTTTGGAAAAAAATATCGCGACTGAATCATCTGGGCCATTTTAAGATTGTATAATCTTAGCTACTAAATGTTTTTCCGCTTAATAATTTTTATTAATTTACTCATGGAAATATTTTAACTGAGGCTTTAAAGTTATAATCTCCGAAATAAGTATATATATATAATATATATATATATATATATATATATATGGGATGTGATGATTCTATAATGTATTAGTTAAGAGATCCAATGAAACAAGTTTTTTTTTTCATTAATGTAATAACTAATATTCGTTTATTAATATTAAATACTAATATAATAACTACAAGTTTTTGTAGTTAAAAAAGTAAACGCGTCTTAATTGTTTAATTTCTCTTTTTAATTTCCAGCAATATAATGGAACTGAGTTTTTAAAAACGCTTTAAACCGAAAGTAATTAAATTAATTTTCACCAGCTCTAAATATTATACACAATTGTTAGGCTACTGGAAAAATTCCTTCAGATACCAACGCTGGTAATAACGGAATATTATACAAAATAATTATCAGGTTTTGAAAATAATTAATTTTAAGAAATAAAGTATTATTTTCCTTAGAGAGGCCATTCAGAGTTATATGTTTTTTTGATTTGAGACGATACCTCACAGGAGAGAAATTTTAGAAGGCCATTCTAACAGATTGATTTTCACCATTATATCGACTTAATATTAATATTTTTGTTTGAGTATTTTCAATAGAACAATTTTATTAGTAGAAACAATTTGATTCGTAGAACTCTTCCACACACTATAATACATGAATGTATTGTGAAAGATAATAAGTTTACACTATTATATATCTTCAACTATTTACCAAAAAAGTCATGGTTATATTATCTAAAATAGTTTTTTCTTAATTGGGTAATATTTTTTAACACCAGACCAAGCATACACGCTGTTTTACGGCGAGCAGCCCCATTTTCATAATTTATCCACATTTTCATGATTACCAGTACACTTTTGCATTACTAAGTAAGTATATCTAATTTTAACTTGTTATTAATATTTTTTTAAGAACAAACAAGTACTATTAAACAAACAGATCACAATTGCACTTCTTAGACCTACTAATAATCCCCCGACCCCCTGTAATAAAAAAAAATCCAATTCCATTGGATAAATACCACAATTACTAATTTTTACTGTCATGAATTCAGTCCCTTTCTGATTCAAAACCGATTAGTAAAAAGCGCAATATTTCTGAAAGAGTTTTATACTTTTATTTAATTGACGATTTTACCATGAGTAATTGAAAAAAAAATCAGTAGTGGGTTATCAAATAACCCACTTTGAATGAAGTAAAATTATAATACATAAGGTATAACAGCCTTCCTGTCTTTAGGATAGTTACTGAACTTTTCTTTGTACCACCAATGGTTTAAGAGAGAAGTTTCCATCTGAAACAAAAGAAGTTATGCCATAAATAACAAGCTATCTTCTATGTTATTTTCTAGTATATTCATATACAAATCAAATATAAATACTAACTATTATATGTGTTACGCAGTTGTTATTACTAGGGATAATTTTAAACGTACAAGAGATGTCTGGAGATTAGCTCTAGTAACAAAGTTGGCTTTATTACGTCACGTCTTCAATTACATTTTCATTTATGCTCCATCTTCATTTTCTTTATAGTGCAAATTATTTTCTCTAGACTAGGAAATATCTAACTTTGGAACAACAACAACGGGTGGCACCGCTGCACTAGGTCATCCTCAGCAGGAGTGATGATCCCTTGCTGAACTAGATTATCTAAATCGTTTTTGACCTTGTCCGTTACAGTTTGGGATATGACCCGGGTCGCTCGAATAACGAATTGGTAGACCACAGGCTTCTGGTTTTTGATCATACTTATTCTATTCATGTCAACTCGGTAGACAAATCAGCATGAATTAGATATATATCTGCGAGGTTCTCGACTTAAGTCTAGACCCGTTACTTATATGGTGGCATTTTGCTCAGTGGAGTATGTTCAAATACGGCTCATGACGCCGTATGTTCCAATCTGTGTTCTGTTGACTACCGCGAAGGACATGTGGAGCGATTATTTGGATACCTGATTTGCCCAGTGCAAGAAGTGTCCTAAACCGCAAGACAAACTTGGGCGTGATAAGTTTAATCAATCAACTATTCAAGTTCAACTGAAAACTACATTACGATAATAATACATGGCAAGTGTTTGACAAGTCTCTCTGTGCTTGATATATGGTATGGTTCAAGATCCTTCTAGGTGAGTTACTACCAGAACCATATCAAGTAATTACACTCTTCAAATGTACATAACAATTTTAAAGTACATGATGTCAATAAAGATCGAAATGAAATGATATTAACAAGAAATAATTTTGAATAACCATTGCTCAGTCGAATTACTACTTTTTTTTTATCATAAATCTGAGGCCAATGTTTCACTATAGATTGTAATATTGTGATGACAAGATTGCCTCTCTTCCTACGGAACATGAATGCATGCCCATCATTGCCTTTTTAGTCCCCCTTTCTAGCATATTTCTCCATTCTGCAGTGCACCAAAGTCTTTCTTTCAACTGTTCGCCTGTGGACTACTGTCAACTGTTGGAAACTTTATTTTTTTAATTCAATATATGTATATATTGAAATATATTACACTGGATTTGACATATTTGATTTTTAACAATCCTGCTCCAGCTTCGATGGTTTTAACAATTTTCTCACTCAGTCTAGGAAGACCGATGCGTCATTGGTACAAGGAAGCACTTCTTTGTCTCCCTGGAGACTACAAGAAATCCAATGTTGTTTAAAAGCTCCTCCGCACTTCTCTTCTACTCAAGAACTTCTACAATTTTCCCTGTATAATTCTATAATTTTACGTGTGGACAGGAGATTATTAATTAAACACGAAAAGAAATCACTTTGAAAAACTGGTTGTGATCTTAAAAAAGTAACAAATTGAGGAGAGCAACAAAATGTTCAATATATATATATATATATATAGAAGAATCAAAGTTAACATTTTTATAATGTGATTCTCATGGTGTTCTAACTTTTTGAAAACTTTCTCATCCAGGCTTTTTCTAACAACCAACTACAGTTTTAAATAATATTTGCATTAGGTTTTTCTTCTTATGCTATATGTCCGTTATTATTTCTGTTTTAATAAATCTAGTTGGATCAGTATTTGTATTTTCAATTACGCGGAAAAAAATAGATATCATACCACTTTAAAAAAAAACAAAAGTGATTAACTAATGAAAAAAAGTATAGTTTATTACCTGATTTGACAAAACCCAAAGGAAGATGTAGAACCAGGTGGTGTTTTGCCACAGTATGACAGTGAGGCAAGTGTACATGATGATTTCACAAGTCATATGGGGAGAAGAAACAAATGCAAAAAGACCTCCTTTCGGAATTTCATGTTTTAAACTGACTACGTGTCCTGAAAAATCATTCGAGATACTGTAACATATTTTTAAAATAAAATGTATTTGTTTAAAATTAAATCTACGACGAAGTGTTATTATCTTTTCCTCGTTGATTTACTTCATATGAGGTTGTGTAAATCTCACTTTCCATCATGCAAATAGACGGAGTTATTTATTTATTATACACCTTATCACTTATTTATTTTGCTAATAACATGTCTTCCGACTATTTGGTATAAATCTTCTGACGGTATGGTTTCAGTTCATTTAGTCAATTTAGAAACCTTGAATTTTGTATTTAGTTCATAGTTTTAATATGTGTATTAAATATAAATATTTTATTATTTTTGGATCATTGCAAGAGGAGAAATAACATAAATACTAAGTTCCAGATCATATGAGGTATACTCTAAATATATATGGCTTCAAGCCACAAAATAGTATTCTCATTCAGAGGGACAAAACTAAGGTGTCCCTTTGGGTTGCTATGCACTATTGCAACGGGTTTATGATTTTCGGAAGCAGTATAGCAACGGATCTTTTCAGCCAACGAACATAATTTAGGTCATTCATTAATTGTGCAATCTGTTATAGGTGGGTATTACTCATGGTGGGGAGTAAAAAAGATAAGCTATTTTGGAACCATCATACTTGTAATCCGATCTCAAAAGAACTAATTTCTTGTTTATCATACGTGTTAAACCTTATTGTATGTTATACAGAAACACATGCAGTACAAAGTGTATTTACTATAAGAAGTGTATAACTAAAGTCATATAACTATATAATATATAGTATTATGATGCTTAAAATAATATAATCAGTATTATTACCTTTTTTATTTTTCCTTAAATTGGCCAATGTTTCAGCCGATTTTAGTTGATTCCATGAAGCCCATAAGAATATAACAGAGCATAAGATATCAACAAATTTCAAATCACTTAAGGAAATCCTCATACTGAAATCTAGAAAATAAAAAAACTTATATACTTTAAAATGTAGGCCTTTCAGTAAAAAAAAAAACACTGACATGATACACAAAAATGTTTAATAAACTGTGAAACTTTCACTGAGATACTACCAAATTAGTAACTTGTCTATCCACCATCTTACAATCCTGGACCTTTACATTTAAGAGATCACATAAACTCACTTCTATCATCTTGAAGAAGAAATCAAATATAATAGTGAGTTATGCGACCTCATTTGTTAAGTATATGTACCAGGCCAGGATAGCTCAGTGGCTTACATGCTCACCTCTAATAATAGGTGAGCTATGCTCACCTATTATAGGACTGGTATAATAGGGGCTTCGATGCTCGTTCTGCTCTCGATTTATTCACACTGGAGGTGAAAAAAAAAACATCTGAGATGTCGTCCCTTGGAGAGGACGTTAAATATCGGTACTGAGCCTGTACGATATTAAGTACTCGTTAAAAATATCACTACTCTAAGAGACTTCTAGTTGGTTTAACCACTAGAGTCTTGCAGGGAAGTTCCACCAGTTGGAATAGGTGGAACAAAATGACGGCAATGAGAAGATCTGATCGTTCATCATCTGATAGAGTGGGTGTTGGTTGACCGGTGTGGCGACCGGTATTTTTCTCCAGGTGAACTCCCACACCTTCCATTGCTTTTTTTTTTTCTAGTTCTAGGAAGCAAGAAAGGGACTAGTTTTTGCGAGTAGATTGGCGGTGTTTTAGTCAGTAGTCTGGCTTGCTGGGAGTCCGACACTTCCCAAACTTTGTTTGGTAGTGCGTAAATGCATTTCATCGCCTAACTACTCTATAAATAAAAAAAAAATAGGCAAAATTTAGGACTTCCCATTGTGTGGTATCACAAAGGGCCAACCAATATTTGGCCTCTATGTGTTCTCTCATATGACTGCAAACTTGCAATGTTTTGTAAAGGTAATGCAATTCATGTTTTACATGTTTTTTACGGTGGACTACAGTAGTAAATAACCTAATAATAGAGCTGGTCACATCAGGCAGCCCTGGTCAGGAGCACAATAAGCTGAGTTTGTGTTTTTATGCATTCTAACATCGAAACTTTTAAAATCTGACGTTGGTTATAGTATTCGAAACTTCTATACAAATTTACATACATTATTTATTTGTAGTACTATTTAAGAAGACTACGAAGTGAAAGGTATTTATACCTTTTAAAAAGCATATTAGTTTCAATTCTCACCGATCTTAAAAAACGAGTATAGAAGTTCTGGAAATGTAGAAACACAATTTATAGGTTTCTACAATTAAGCCCAATATATCATGACTTGCCTGTGAATCCTAGCATCATAACTCTTGCAGAACATATTGGACTACATCCTGTAGGATGATACGTTAGACAAAGATAAATATTAAGCAAATTCCTATTTTTGAACTATCTTGGGTGTATACATGAAGGTGAATATGATCTAGAATGGATCCGTACTTTAAAGAGTAAAAGTATCTAATGTTCCACGATTCACATTTTTTTTTTGCTTTGTTCTAAATAGTTTAAGTAAGTCTTACTAAGCAGCAAAATAACACTTACCGGACGATGAATGAGAGAACCCAGGAGCTTCGGCAACAATGGCGATAAAAGCGCCGAAATAATGGTAAAAACCAAGGAAGTAATGAAAGAAGTTAATCTTTGTGTCGGAAAATATAGACACAAAAAATGTTTCATAAAAACGTTTCCATGATTGAATCATCAGTAGGATAACTGCCAAATATACTCTTGTAGCATCAACTAAAAATCAAAATACAAAAAAAAATCATAGTTATGTACAAACTGTTTAAAAGAAATTAGTACTTTGCAAATAATAGAACTAAGTTTCCAACCGTCACTTTGTTATAAAGCTTTTATCTATCTTTGCTCAGTTGATAACGACTACATCAAAATTTTGTGTAGGTTACGGATAATTTTTAGAATGATCGATTTTCCTTCTCTTAAGAGCGGGTTGACTGAAAATTAGTGACTGTAGGTCTAAATTATTTGAAGTTCATAGATTACTCCTGAAAAGAAATTTACAGTACCTATCTCGTACGTATACTGTGCTGCATGGGAGCACAAACCGTTAAAATGTTCAAAAAAAGGCTACAAAAACGGGCACTTTTAATTAAACAGGACTTTTTATATATTATTTGTTTAAATTATATATGAATTACTTTTTTGAAATTTGTTCACACCAAAACAACGCCAGAAAATTTTACAAGAAAATGAGACTACCTTTATATGCTACAGTGCACCATTTACTATTTCTATATAACGAACAGACACTTGCATTTTATATAAATTTACACTATATATTCTTCTATTTGGGAATCCAGATCTCAAAATACTTCATTTTGATAAATGACCAAAACTTATTTTATTAGATGAAATAAGAAAAGTTACCTGTAGTAATACGATACTTGGATGCAATATAATCCAATATTTCCAAGGAACTCTCAATGTTCTGTCCAGAGTAGAGATAAACATAAGATACTCTTGCGAAGACATAAGTAGACCATAGAAGAGCAAATGCATAAAAATGCTTGAAGTATCTGTAACATAATGTGATATTGTTCAAATCATTACGAACGTCTGCTAACAGAACTTAAAAATTACCCATGCATATAAAGTTTAAGTTTTCTTACTAATAGAATACAATATCTGACATATATGGAAAAAGAAAAGAATACAAACCTCTTTGGCAATTCTGGAACTCCTAGCACAGACTTTTTATACGCAAATTTCCCATACCTGAAAGATTTAATTATGATATCTGGTATGCACTCTTCAAAAAAGTTCACTAAACCACTTCCAACAAATACCATAAGAGTGAAACTCAAAAAACTTAGCTTAATAATACTGTAATACATTGTGCGGGGAGAAACTTGTGACACACTTACGATTCACTTTCTTTTATGCAAAGATTAATGCATGATAAGTTGTAGGTAGGGTTGTGACGTACTTATATTATATATCTCATGGTCAAATTGATTCAATTTATAATTCATGTTTACACTATCAATAGTCTTAGGTTTCATTACGCAAACCTAATGAAAATTAATAACTACTTTCATAAGGTCAACGAAGTTTATTATTTAAAACAGATCATTATGAACATATAACCAATGTGCAATGAATAATAAAAACCAATGAACATATAACCAATAAAAATGATAATTCCTTAACTTTCAAGCATTAGAGCAAGTTAAAACATCAGCGATAAGATAACACGTATAATGTACTGATAACACAGTTCAAACTACATCTAACGGAATTTAATTTATTTTAATTATTTAAATGGAAATATTTAACTTATAGAAAATTCATTTCTTTAAACGACCAAAATTTAATCTTCTCATAAAATTAGACCAAAAAGCAATTCTAAGAGGTAATTATTTATTCAAAATTAGTTTGAAGTAGAAAAGTAATCTATTCTTCCCTAATAGAATCATTAACGGTTTTTGACTTGATTTAGTGTTAAAAGTATTCTTTCTCATACAAATTATATCTTTTCACAGCAAAACATTTTATCTTCAGTTAGAATGTTACTTATTTGAATTCTTAAAATTACTTTTTAAGTAAAGGTAAAAAGGAGCACAATATTTATTTTTATTTTTTATAATTTCATATTTTATTTTTATACTTTCAAAATCACACTTGATTGAAATAAATGAATGAATATCATTATATTAAGCTTCCTAATGCATTCCTTTTACTTGAACAACATCCGGAGGTCAAACTGCACTAACAGGCAAAGGGTTAAGAGTTGTCTACTGACGTTTAGGTGTGCTTACTATGAGAATTAATTAAATTTTTTTTCTAGCAGATGGAATATCTTGAGTACTCTACCCCTCGAAAAAAGATAAAACCGGGAAGGATGTGAAACGAATGTGGTCAGGCCCAGCCCCTGGTCACCTTCTCCTCTTTCGTTTTTCCCTGCATATAGCAGGTTAACAGGGTACCCTCGTGATGGCCGAAAGTCGGAGTTGAGTGTTAAAGGCTATTAGAGACGCTTAATCACTCCATTAATACCCCTTAGTTACCATACTAATCATGTTAGGAAGGCTGTACCTAGTTCTCTGTCTCGTCGCATCCTTTACTGCTGTACCTCACCGATCTAGGTCCAGGAAGGAAAGTGGCCATTCCTTTTTTTTTAGCTTTTCCATAATCTTGGCACTGTTATTTTAAATGTTTTTCTTATTCTCTTTTTCAACTTTAATATATATACCTTTAATAAGCCTCCCTCCATTTCGTACCGAAAACATTCCAAGAGTATTTTTACCTTCTCTCACAACCTATTGAACAGACTGTACTCAGCATTAGTGCAATACTGACAATTATTATTAATATTAGAAATGCATGAACTCACAATTATGTTAGTTTGACTATCGTAGTGACCCTTCTATTGATATCCATACAAGATTTAACTTTTATATTCCTAATGAAATCTCTATTTCAACAATTGTTCCAATCTTACACGAGCTTCAGAAAAAATAGATATTAACCTTCTTAGTAAGTAAAAGTTGTCTATGAATATACTATTTATTTGTTACTTCTTTTATAGACTTCCCTTTTTTATTTTTTTCAAACCTTGTTTCCATTTCTTTATCTCCTCGCTTGGTAGAAACCCTGATTCGTCTAACAGACCAGCCAGTTTATGGGTCAGTACTTAGATAACTAGCCAGGCTTCTCCAGATTATGACTGATGCCAAAAATTATTGAAGAGAGTTTTGTCAGTTCTATCTCTAAGTTTCTTTGTACCAAGGTTATTCGAAAAGGAACTTCTATTTCTTAAACAAGTTAAAAGCAGTTACAATTTTTTTTTAATTAACTTTCTAACATCTTTCCCTATTTTTATACGTAGTTTTCATTTTTGTTTAACCATTTGTTATAACGTTCTACAAGCTTTTATATGGCGAAGTCATAGAAATCTTCTATCTTAGAGGATATCTAAGTCTTCCAACTGCTTTTTCATTACACCATCTGTGTGGAAGAACTTTTCGCTGAAAAACTTTTTTCTGATAGGAAAACAAGTGAAATTGTAAGGTGGGTGGTCCGGTCAATCTGTTAAACAAAATATTTGGGTTTGAATCAGATGTAGTATTCCTCAGTAAGAATGTGTGCCTAACTCTGGCACAATTAGAAGATTTTGTAATCGGTGGGCAGCAATAAATTTATTTTTAATTTGCAAATATTATAATTGAAAATTCGTTTAAAAACAGTATTAAACACATTAAAACAATTAAGACCTTAAAAACTCGTTTTGGTATAGCATTTCAGATTTGTTGTTAGCTTTTTATTTTTTTCTATTTCTATTTTTACTCCCTCAAAATGCCACCCTCTGGGACGGACCCCCCTGCTACGCCACTGTGTGTAATATGGTTCAACTTACATTTGGAAATCACAATGCTTCAGCTGAAATTGTGAATCACCGATCTTCACTAATCTTTTCATCCATAGCATTGACAAAATATTCTGTGACCACTAAAAGTCGGTTTGATTGTGATACATCATTAATATTTTATCGTCTGTCTTTAACAGTTCTCATCTGTTTATGAACTTTTTTGTTACTCATACTAATATTGGAGGCCGTGAACTTCACTTCCCTGTCGATGAATCTTCCCTGTTGAAACGTTCCTTACCGTCAAAAATACTAATCCACTCAATGTATTTCACAGTCAGCGGACTAATAAATTATTTTAAACACTTTGAACTGCAATCTAAACAACACACTGAAACAATATCAATACAAATGAGACCGTTTAAAGCGCGACGCATGCAGGGAGTCAGTGTGTAAGCGACATTCGATAGTCGAGGGGATTTAGACTGTAATGGTTCTTAGCAGATTCTGTTGGAAACTCTGACAAGGACAATTATTGGTTGAAAGTTTGTAATCACATCGTAGAATCCCTTATTGTGCTTTATTAGTTTTTTTTTATAATAAATGGCGACTCCAGATACACATGTTATAGTAATTCTTCTTCCGGACCACAAATTCGATGTTGGGAGTTTATCAGGTTAATGTGATTACAGAAGTGCCTTGTTATTATGCAGTTTTTGATCTTTCCTGGTGCGCTACCCGCTTTTTCGCATTTCTGGATGCACTATCCAGGGCTACTACCATCCCTTGGGATTTCTATCCTGATCTTGAGATATGTTTCAGTAATTAGCCGAAATCCTGGGATTTTTCAATGGTAGCTGTTTATTAGCAACATACATAATTTACACTTAATTATAGTACTAAAATGACTTGTCTGTACTTTCTGTCTAAAAAATAGTTAAATTTATTAACAAATATTCAAGAAACTTAGTTGCTTCATCTTCCTGACTCCTCTTAGACTGATATTAAATTTATTCACTTTGCATTTAGTCAATATGAGACACTTGCGATTCACACACAATAATCAATATCTTGACGTTCTAATTCTGCAAATTTTTAAAAAAAATTATAAATAATCTAGAACAGGATAAAAATATTTCATTTTATCTTATTCGATTACTTATAGCAATATGTTTTCATAGAATTGTGTAGTTATTGCTGGCAAAGTTATAAATGGCTTAGCTGTCACCTAGCGGCTACCTCAGATAACAGTGTATAACAAAGAATGCATAAAATTGTTTTAACCTGGTCGCCTACAAGGTTCTAGTAAAAGAAATCAACAATGACACTGTTCATGGAAGATACGAAAAGAGGATACGAGTAGATGAAGATAGGCAGAGAAACAAAAACGTCAACATCTGACGATGAATACAGTGGACATTAAAAGCGTGAGTTTTGAAAGGAAATCCTTTATTATACGTATATTATGTATCTTGGGAATATCATAGGCTAAATCATGGGATACTGTTAAATTTTCAGTGGCAGCCTAAAAGTTTTCAGCACTTGCCTAACCTAGGCCACACAGACCCGCTATTTCATTCCCAACAACTTCACAGTATACCACCACCCTCTGCGTCTCTTTTTTAATTATTCAAATTAATTTATCTCTTTTATCCTGTGCTGTAAATTTACACATATTCATGTAGTAAACATAATTACTATAAATCAAGATTTTCTCATTTCGACCACATATATTCTTTATTGGGGTTTGGTCCAAGAGTGAGAAACAATTTTCAAAAAAATCACCTACACCTTCAAGGCTAGATCAATACATAATTAATTACTATAATATCATAATCTTGTGGTAATTAATTATATATTGATGCAGCCTTGATGATGTCTAGAAATATAAACGAACATTTGCCTGAGGTGATTTTTCTTTTAAAGTATTATCATTTATACATCACTAATATACCATATCAATTTTCAATTCCCATATACAATATACA
The DNA here is from genome assembly GCA_026182355.1 of Hermatobates lingyangjiaoensis. Taxonomy (NCBI): domain Eukaryota; kingdom Metazoa; phylum Arthropoda; class Insecta; order Hemiptera; family Hermatobatidae; genus Hermatobates; species Hermatobates lingyangjiaoensis. Next base: position 1,334,030 of record JAPFBL010000025.1, read on the forward strand.
ACATCTAAAGCAAAGAATTAGAAAAGCCAAACATTTCTTTATATAAATTTATTTTTTAATTTTTTTTTACATTTGGAATGGGTCATCGAGGTATAATTTCATTTGCAATTATATACAAGAAGGTATATATTCCAGTACAACACAACATTTATGTCTATTTCCATTAAGACAGCATATTTTTTTTCCTCATCTAAATAATTTAATGCAATTGTACGACTGACACTTAAAAAGCAAACATTGAGAATCTGTTTTCTGAAAGTGAACAATGGCCCTATTTAATACAAAGTGACTTACTCTTAGTAAATATGGAGAACAAGGTGGTAAGGATTTAACATTCTAAGTATTAATAGTTTATAAAAATAAATGATTTAAGTTCGTTTTTTTTTTTTTTGTCCAAAGGAAATATACTTATTCACAGGGATTTTCCGAACAGACACCTTTCTAAAACGCTTGTTCGTTTCCAACATAAACAAATCTACATGTGTGACAATGAGCCAACCAAGAATTGATCCACATATATAGAAATGGAATACTATATATCTTACATATATATATAATATATATATCTAAGGGGAAAGGGGTTAGGTTGACAATTCGCACTATGTAAAAAGACCCTATCACAAAACGAAATTTCTTTGAGTATCATATTAGACTTCACGCTATTTTTCATCTTATTACATACAAGACATTCGCAAATTCATTCGTAAAATATTCAAAATAAACTTTCCATATCTCTTACATCATCCTGTCATGGAATACAAAAACAGTGGGGGAGTTACTTCTTATGGTTGGCAACAAGTATTTCCCTCTTCCCACTCATACCAATTTCTTAATATTACACAATAAATTGCACATTTTTTTTATATTTTTTTTTCCATAATTCCTACATAAGAAAAGCTAGCTTGTTTTTTTTTTCAATTACATTTAAAGTAACAGTGCCCTAAATAAACATTACATCAAAACACATTTTTTTTTAAAGGTGAAAATAATTTTTTTCCATAAATTCTTTTCAACAATACTTTTTAATAAAACAGCAGCCAATGCCCAATAAAACTAAAGTATGTTAGTATATAAGTGATTGTTCAAAGGGTTTTTTTTATTTTTTTTTTTACAACAGTGAAGTTTTTAATTGATATATATATATATTAATATTTATACTATTTACAATTTACAACTCAATGTTACAAACAAATATCTATTTTTTTTTTTGTTTCAATGATATTACGAATTGTCAGATGCACAAGGAAGGATGGTTAATGAGTTTTAAATAAACATTATATTAATACGATAACATCATTCAATTTTTCAACAACTACAATAAAATTAAAAAAAAAAACCAGGCTGATTTTTTGAAAAAAAAAAACTAAAGAAATCACATCAGTGATGACAAAAAAAGGAAAGATGTGATTTTTATTCCATCCTGCCAAACACTTGCACACCTCTCGGCAACAATAACAATTTGTACAAGTTTAACATTTATCTTGTAGAAGCGACATGACTACACACAAACAACGTACAAATTACAAGGTTTTTTTTTAATTTTTCATTTACATATATATATATATATACTTTAAATTTCGGAACAATTTGGCTTTTCAACAGTAATCGACCAGTTTAACATTAGAACCATCTCCACATCGCTGAAAGTCCTTCTTGTGATGCTTGCTTCTGTCATTTTAATTATACAAAATAAATAATATATAAACAGGTAAATTATTTATATCTTAACTATGCAGTACGTATTATTCAGTCACAATCAAATTAAATCTCTTATATCCAAAAGAACCGATTTTTCTTCATTACACATAAAAAGTAATAAATAAGTTTTTTTTTTATTTAAAAAAAAAAGAAAGAGAATCGTTAAATGAAGAATGCAAAAAATGTAGAGTTAAAATGGGATACAAATTTAAAAGGAGGGTGAAATTGATCCCTCAGCTTATTATATATATCATCTAGCAGGTAGTGAAGGGCTATTTAGAAGTCAAGGGATAACTGACACGAGATCAAATTAACTTTCATAGCCCTTTGAACAGTCATTCTTAGTGAACCTTACAAATCATGCACCAACATAAGCACTCCGTGCTTAAAACAATATGTATAAAATCACTCTATAAATGCTATACGGTCATTTTCTTAATTAGTTGTAAAAACAGAAAAAAAAAATGAACGTCAAACATGAAGAAGAAAGGCAACAGATCTAGAAGTTTTGAGAAACTGAGAAAGGGGTCTGTACTGAAGAGTGACACATTTGAATATCAGAAAAGAAATATATTGGATTGACAAAGCCAAATTAAAGACTTGTTACAAAAAAAAAGAGCTCATACTTCGTTTACGTTCGAGTTCTCCTTTACAGAAATTATTGTCTTGAACTGTAATTCGAATTGTGCGCAATCCATCGAAGGCATTAGTAGAACAGTTCCACAACTCTAATTTCCTTTAAATTTGTTCTTTTTTACTTTTGATTAAAGTATTCCCAGCCATCAGTCGCTCCACCCGTTTATCTGTTTGGTTTCTTTTTATGAAGATAACCCAGAAGTAGTCAGTGTAACCACTGACTTTGGCTGTCATTGCTTAGAAATTAATATCGGTTGTATCACTCCTTTCAACTGCTCCATTTTATTCGTATTTAATGTTAAATTTTACTCCACCTAGAGATATTTACTTATTCTGACCATTCTTTTAAACAATAAAAATATTTCAATTGGACTGTTAGAAAATCTGTTTTACTAGGGTGAGTCAAAAAATAATGATAATTTAATTATATAATCTGATCAACAATTAATGTTAAAATCAATCAATAATCTACTTTTATGGTTAGCCTAAGTGTTGAGAGGTACTGCCACCAGGACGTTCCTCAAGAATGTCACAGAGGCTTTGATTATAGCTCGGTTCACTTTTTCCCCTAATGAAAAATTCAGAACCTGAAATTTGTGGTAATATCAATTACTGACCAAAACTGAATTCCAAGTAGTCGGTATCATTGATACTTTTAAAACGATTTCTCAAAAAAAACTATCAACTTTCCAAATTGGAGCAAAAGTTCTCACAAAATATTCTATACTGTTGAAGCCACCCATAGAGAAGATCCCCACTTAACATTGATGCAATAGCAGACAACGTAGAGATTTCACATGAGGTCTGAAAGTCTGGTCTCAGCAAGTTCACTGCCCTATGGACTCCATATTTCTAAGTATGGACCTTACCATTGCCCATATCTAATCCAAAAAATGGCAACTACGAGGTCCGCGTGACTCAATAAAGTTAAAGTATGAAAGATCAGCTCAAGTGACTATTTTCTAGGATGCACCATTGTGCTATTCTCGTGGACTTCCTCAAAGATCACAACATTTTATTAAGATGTCTGAGGATGTTCTACCACATCAATGCTCCAGTACGTACTTCAGGGATGTCCCGTCGAATTTCGACAGGAAATCGTCCAGCATACTATTTACTCTCCTTGAACGCTCACACTTATTTCTTTTTCATAAGTTGTAATCAGACCTCACGGGCGTGAGTCACCAAGGGAAGGAGGTCGAAAAGGTTCTGATGCAGACCAACTACATTTGTCAGGGGATGACCACCGACAACTTCCAGTTATAATATAGATCAACAATTAGAATATTATTCAATGTCCTTTTTCAATTAAGCCAATCAGTACTTTTTGGCTCACCCAAGCAGTTTAAAACTTAATGAAATAGATCCAGAGGAGTAAATATGTCTTTTCATTATTCAAAATAAACAAACATTCTTCATGTAAGACAATGAAAAACCATATAACCAATTATAAAATCACAATTGTAAACTATTAAATAGCCAAATTTACTTGAAGAACATGACTGTTTGTACCATATAGGTAAACTTAGAATATCGCGCCTCAAAACTTAAAAACAAAATACAATAAGTAAAATTGTTCGTTAACTTTTGTTTTCATTCTTTATTTTTTGGCCTTGTAATTATTTATATAGGCAATTAACTTGAACAAGAAACATGTAAATTAAATTAACTCATCAAATTACCAATTACTTGAGACTAACCTTTGAACCATTGAGTGTTTATCAGGTTATATACTATTATACGTTATTTTCATCAGGATGTATGAAGCGGTCAAATGACCCAAACTTTTCACTCAATTCAAAAGGGAAATATTAGTTGTTTATACAGAACTATCGCAATACAAAAATAAATAGAAAAGTTAAAGGGGGACACTGACTGTTAAAGGATTTCTACTGTTCTGTACAATCATGTTGCAGACAGAGAGTAATAAGTGGTAATGGTGAGGGCTTTATAAAACCTTAATAAGAGGGCACAAATGTCGATTGGATATTAATTGTGATTCCAAGAAATCAGAAAGCCAGCAGTAACAGGTAACGTCTAAACGGGGAGTTCCTTACAAGTTTGCTATAATAGGAATAATAATAAGCTCACCGGTACATAAGTAAAAGGTATCACCGTTCACTATAAAAACTGTAAAGGATAGCTAAAAAACATCGGCATGAGACCTTCTAAAACGTTCTGAAAAAAAAATCTATTATCATTCTAAATTGGAGAAAAAGTTCAACAGAAAATATTCTATGAAACATATAGCGGAAAGAGTAGCACTCAAGTTGAAACAAAAAATATAACAATTAACTTGAAAATATAAGAAAAGACCCAAAGAAACTATCAGTATGAAAACTCTCTTCGAGACTCACTACATGTACTATGTACTAGAGCACAGCACTTCTAATGACGACCAACATCGACATTTCAAATCAAAGCGAGTTTTCTCTGTTATTATCTTCATAACACCTTTATTAATATCAATGTTTATCAGAGCGAGAAACTTCGAAATTGGTCAAAGATTTTAAACCCATTTTGTATTTTACACGTTAATTTTTATCGCATGAGTTAATTGTGTATATATATATGTTCTCTTATGATTTCTTAGTTTCAAGTTGTGATTATATTTATAAATAATAACTGAATTAACTAGAAAAAAAATTACAAAATCTCTTGATTCCTCCATTTCGAAAATCCAATGAATTTATTCAAACGAGTGAAAAGTTTGGATGTATATGACTAAATTTGGATGAAATAATTAAGAAAAAAATATGCACACTTGGAAGTAAGTATTCTCTATGAAATAAAAATACAGTGGTCTTTTGGATAGAACCAAAACAGGAGAAAGTTCGATGTCCCTTTTTTTAAATATAGACTAAAGCTCAATGTTTGTTGTACCATTCATTGGGTAGATTTAAATACTTTCAATATTATTATATTCTAGTTTAAGATGATATGTGTTCAGCATAAATATGTCTACATAAACTTGATAAAGATATATAACCATTAAAAAAAAAAAGAGAATACAAAATTTATTAGGAATCGGTCAGTTTTAAGGTTGAAATCAAAAAAATGTCGGTTTTATTTAAATAATTTTTAATACCGAGGAATACGACTTTTTGTAAAAAGAAAAACTATATATAAGAATGTTCAGAAATTGAAACTTTAAACACAACTGTCTGGTCAAAGCACACATGCTGCAGATGTGCTTTGTTTAAGCCGAACATTATCTTCAAAGTTTTCATTCCTTTAAACCTACACTGTATCAGATTATAGTTTTTCTTTTTCGAAATGTCATACTTCCGTCTATGAATAGGTTAAATAAAACCGAAATGTTTAATTTGAATCTGAACAACTAATCAACTACTCATTACATATATATATGTAGTTTTAGGTAATGCCCAAATTGCCTTTGACTCTCTATAAATATATATGTATCGCTTTAATATGAACAACCTAAAATTTGACCATGCTTCCCAATCAAAAAAATAATATCAAGTAACAAGTAGGTAGAAAATGAACGATTGCGTTTTTGATATGAATGTATATAAAATGGTGCAATTTATAAGGAGTTTGAGTTTCATTATTTTTCTGGTAACGGGATGGACCAGAAACCTGTTGAATAGTGCCCTATAGAAGAACTCCCCCCCGTTAGCGCTTAACATTTCACGATTCATTTAACAGTTAAACATCGACTTTGAGTTCAAACTGTTGGAGATATTTAACCAGTTTTATCACAATGGCATGGAGATGTTGTCATCACATTAAAAATTTTAAGTTCCTTATCAAAAAGGCACTCACACACAAAATACAAGACACCTTTCTTGTCCTCATATCACACTTTGGCCAACATCAAAAAAAAAAAAAAAATCCCAGTTGTTATACAACTTGAGCCTCAATATTACTTTGTTTCAGCAGACATCATCATATCAAAAATAAAAAAAAAAACCTTACGCATACAATAAATATGAAGTCAACTCCTTTCTACGAAATACAAATGAAGGGAGGGACAATACAAAGAAACATTATTCAGTACTATCACATTACATTCAATTATTATATCACCAATGAATTGACAAGAAATATACAATGTGGTAATTGTTTCTCAGTGAGCACAAGCCCGTACCACACACATTATTAGCGTGATTTTAAACTGAAGCATTCAGGAAACCCAGTGTAACATCAAATATCACAAAACAAAAGTACCCAAAAAACACAAACTAAAATTCAACATTTGGTTATCTAATACCCCTTAATTCAGTCATAATGCACTAAAAAAAAAAACTTAACGAAAATAAAGTAAGTGCATACATTTAAAATTTCCGTTTAACCAAAAAAGAAATCAAAATGAACTCAAATTTATAGTTTATTATAACCATAATTTTAAAAACTAATCTCTTATCTTTTTCAATTCAAAAAACAATAAAAGACTAATTTTTAAAATCAAATTTGATAATATTCCGTGAATTAATTAGTTCATAACAAGTTACTATACACTAATCAACTAAATATCTATACAGCTGATATATCATTATTAATTATTCATTTAATTATGAAATATTTTCACTTTCAGGTCAAAAGAGATTATTAAGTTAAATAAAAAGGAAAACTAGAGTTTAAATTTCAGTCCAAGGTTTATCTGTGTACATCTGAGTCAATTATAACATTACATCAGCCTTAATTTCATTAGTCAGGAAATTTAAAATCTTGCTGAGAATTAGATGGAAGAAGATTGTAATTATAATATTTAATCTGAAAAACTATCATGTTTGTTCGCGTTTGAGGTGTAGCTGTATTAACACATTCACTGCTCTTTGACAAAGTAACAAATTAACACTTAGTCTGCGGTATTGGCTCTGTCTTACAAAGAACATGCCACCTTGGACTGCCCGTGACCTTACACTACACAACATGTATCCTGTCTCCATATATATATATATATATATATATATATATATATATATAAACATATAAACTATTATATATATATATATATATATATATAATTTTCAAACTACAATAAGAAATGGGAAAAAACGACTAATATCTTTCACAATAAAAAGGGTTTTCGTCAGAGTTTCAAAAAACAGATTTTGACTTCAGTTGGGTTTGAACTCTGATGAAGACCACTTGTTACTGTGGAAAGATCTTAGTCTATTTTTCCCCCCATTTCTTATTAAGGTTGCAGACCATTTCTACCTTATGACTGATTCGCAACACAGACTGATTCGAACATCAGACAGACTGATGTACACAACATCAACACTACAACTTCAGACAGACGCAGAGTCCCAGATATCGTTCAAATTCATTTTCGTTTTTTGTCAGTCATACATGATTGCCAGGGCCTGTTTTTTTTTCTCACTTCATTTGATCGTGAAGCCAAATCATTCATACATCTTGACTCCAGAAAGCCTTGTCAACTATTTAAGAACAAGGCAGTGAATGTGTTAAAAGGTTTTCGGCAACGTTTCAAATTATCTTGCGTTACATGTTATACTTACTAACTCAATTCTCATGAATTATTAAAAAGTACGTTAAAATGAAAAACCGTAAGTTTATAAGAGTGCAGAGTACATTAATTAGCAAATAAAACAATTACTATCTAATTAGTTAATTGTTTTCACAATTTTTATAACGTTCTTCTTTGGTATTTAAACAGTACAATTGATAAGTAGTGCGCTAGTTTTAGAAATATGTTAATGTTACTTGTAAGGATTTCATTTTAGTCTTTTTACGCTTAAAAAATAGTTTATACTAGTTAGTTATAAATTCTGAAACATTATTAGAGTCAACTATATTAGTACACCTTAAATTACAGCTTAACGAATGAGTACAAAGATACCGGACCACTGAAATACTTTGGTTTTAAAAGCCCATTAGCAGAAAGCAAGGATTTAATAACTTTACTAGTTAAAGGTTTATAAATCATTAGTTTTACTAAAAAGGGATTTTTATTGACTGAGAAAATCTACTATGATTCTCTAGTACCACAATTTATTACAGACCACAATGGTGAAGCCTGTAATAATAAAAAAACATTTGAATTCCTAAATAATGTTTAATATTTAATAATTAACCAATAATAATAATAAGTTGTAAATTTCTTCAAGGAACTTTTAATTAAAGAAGTAATTAATTTAATTTATTTCTTGAATCAATTAAAATACACTTCAATGATTCATGTGCCCCGCATCGAACTGAGACCTTGCAAAGTTTGTAAGATTGCAGTCTGATTATGGTAAGATTTATTCTATAAAATCAATGATTTGAACAATACACTACACAAGGTATTATGAACAAAGAAAGAATTTTAACAAAAAAAAAAAACTATCCTAAAAATTTTTGGTAACCCCAGTGTTATTATATTTTTGGTTAAGATGAATAGAGTTAATTTGCTTATTCCAATTAACTGGCATTGAATTGAAACGGTTTATTACTGTTTAGAGCAGGGGTATAAAGCCGGAGCCCTTCAAAAACTTGGAAAAAAAAAATGGTAAACGTACAATATGGAGATAGCTAACTTATTTCTATTTTAGAATATCGAAGAAGATATCTCTCAAATACGACAGAATGTTGCCGAAAAACACTGCGAAGTGTATCCCCGCAAAACTATACCTTTGTTAAAAATGTTCAGCTAAACAATGTTTTAGTTTCAGTTCAATTATCATGTGTGATTATTGAAGTGAAAGATAAAAGAATTGGTATCTGCGAAATAAACTAGAGGTCATTTCTTTTTAAAAAGTCTTTTTATGTAGACTGGAACCTATCTAAGCAATTATGAGTATATCCACAGTATTTTAATGTATCGCGTTTTTCAGTTGAAACCGGCTTTAATCAATTACAGTTGGATTTATTACTCATGTAATTATCCATGTTTATTGTCCATTATTTATGGAATTGTCCACTCATTTGGGATTGTCTCCCAAGAAAATCTCTCAACGCCATACCGCCATGGTCCAGACATACATTCTAGGCTTTAAAAAACCGATAATCATTATTGTTATTAGTAATCACAATTTCATTATGTGGAAGGGAAACCACATAACAGTCTTACCAGCAAGTTATTTAATGCTCTTTTTTTTTTTAAGTTTTTAGCTTCCATTATTCAAACCATACCTAATGGGAACCTTTCTTCTGTTCCCAGTTGCTTCCGTCCCTCAGAAATGAGTTTAAACTTTTGATATCGAGTCAACCCCAATTTTTCCACAATTTTCATTTTGAATGAATATGAGAACTAAAATCACAAACAAAATCAATGTTTAAATTTATAAACATTAATAAAAAAGTTTAAATTAACTGTGTGAAATCTCCTTTTACTAACCCCTGCTCAACATATTACTAATTATTATTCTAGGAACACAAGCATATGGCAGAATCATATATTTTGTTTATTAATACTGTCAAAACGCCATAATAATTTATACTGAAAACAAGTATATATGGGAGACAGCATTTTTTTTTCAAACAATAATTATTTCCTTCTAAAGTGCTTTTCCTATAAGTTTACTGTATGTCTTAGTTTCATATTCCAATAATTCTAAATGAAGGTATCAATAAATTGACTACAGTTAAATCTTTGACTTGGATGATGACAATCTTATTGCTCATAGGTCATATTCATGTTAGATTTCCAGTAAGTTAATCCATACAATGCCATTAAATACAATAATCTGCACTCAGGGATTAGTTAAAACCGAATAAACAGACTGACACAGATGTACACAAGATTGAACTATATTAATAACCTTATTTTTTTAAAAAAAAGGAAAACAATGTTCAAAAATAATATAACAGTTTTATGCAGTTTAGGTATTTTTACACTGGGCTCCAAAAAGAAATGTTTCGAGTAACAAATCTTTGTAAATTAACTTCTTTTAAAGAAGTACAACAATTATCACCCTGTTTTCACTGGGAAATGCATATACGTGTTTACTAATATCTAGTAAACATTTCGAAAAGTGAAACTTAATGCTAGGTTCGTGACAGTAGGTAATAAGAGTCAGACTAACTTAATGCCCAAATTTGTACATTTTACACCACACATTGTTGATTTCCAGACAGTCCTTCGAGACAAGCTTTGGATGGGTATAACACAGAAAAGACATACATCATTATTAAAGTAATAAGCCATCACGCCTAGATCTATCCTCAATTCCACGTATGATTTCGGACCACGTTAATCACTGGAAGACTACTGGTATGTCTTGTGAACAGCCAGTTGTTTAATGCTGTTTTTTTTTTGTTGCAGTTTTCATTATTCAAACCATCTCTAATCCCGTTTCTTCCTTACACGCTCTTTTTTTTATTGATAGTGAAACATCCATTTCGGTTCAACTTAAAGGACTCAGCAAAATGAGGCCTCCGGGAAAAAGAAAACGAACTAAATTGTACTTGTATCACTTTTCCCAGAGAAATAATATTCTCAAAGGAATGAGTTGTTAACATCCCAGAAGTACTTAATAAAGTAAAAAAATGGCCTCATTCTTACGTTACACTTGAAGTTGGATGTGAGCTAGACTAGTTCGTTTACATTGTCGTTGACCGTCTTTTAGGCTGTTCCACGAATTGCTTTATGCCATTGGTTATGTTTCTTTGTTTAGTGTGAAGAATAAGGTACGGTGAAAGACGGGAAGAGAATGAATAAAACCTTGACATAACTAGTAGACGCTTTGTCCGGAGAGGCGACCGCTTATATAAGGCGTAATAGTTTATAACTCTAATAATCATGTATCCAGTAACCTCTGTGGTACTAACAATATTATAACAGAAAAGAAAAAAAAATAAATTAATTAAAAAAAATGTAATGCTTCAGAAGTGTAGTGAGATCGATTAAGTAAAACTAAGACATAGACTATGGTAATTAATATCAGGAGGTGAGTAGGGGGAGACCGGAGCTCGGCTCAGTCACGTGTTTGTCACTGGCAGGACGGGGGAGTCAGCCTCCCGTCTGCCAATAATACTGCTCACTCACACGCACCCTCCTTCCATCCAAAACTAACAACTACCTTAAAGTTGATTTGTTGTAGAAATTGCTTCCTAGCCACCAGGCTACGACGAGGAAAGGCAGCTACGGGAATGGAGCAGCCGCCGTCCGCTGCTCAGATATATGTTCATACATACATCATTAGGTACACCAGTAGTTGGTAAAAATTAAAACACACTAACTCCTAATAAATATAGATCTATCATTAACAATCAATATATATATTATATATAATGTGTTGTTTTATATATATTTTTATATAAATATTTTTTTTTATAAAATATAAAAAGAAAAACATAGGGTTGATGGAAGGATGGGGGACCTATAGAGATGCTGTGAAGTGGATGCTGGAGGAGTGGCTGGAGAGGGAGAGCCTGCTCGTGGACATGGCGACGCCGCTGTCGCTCGACACGGACTGGTGGTCGTCGGTGTCCGACTGATTGCTGCTTGTGTACCCTATCACGTCCACCTCGTCTAAAACAAACACATTCTCAGTAACAACATAATTTAACAAATAGGTAATCACTGTCAACAACCAATCAACCAAGTAACTGACCGATTTATAGTAAAGCTGACATCCTAACCTCAAGCTCAAGTCCGAAACCGACCCGACCCGAAAGTCGGGCCCGGGCTTCTTTTTGGTTAACTTTTTTTTTAAAAAAAATATATATATATCATGTATACTAAAACGATGTCTGGATATTAAACTAAGGAATATTTCTTATAAAATAAATAATTTATATAAAACAGTTGACCGAGGTTTGCTTGGCTGGTGGACAATAAACTCCAACAATTACCCGACCCCGCCCGAGGCAGATCGGGCCGGGCTTAGATACCCGCCGGCATGGGTAGGGTCGGGTTGGATTTTTTAGGCACAATCTTACCTCTAATTCATAGTACTAACGAAAGAAAGTTTGCAGTGATTTTAGTACAGTCTTTTTTTTTAAATAACTAGAGGACCACTTCCAGATGCTGAGTTTAATTAATAATAATAACAATTTTATTACAAATATATAAGTAAATATTTGGTAGAATTTTTCTTTTAATTTACTGTTGTTATATCTTTTGAACGTTAAGTTATAACATTTTTATATATATATATATATATAAATGATCAAATCACAATATGAAATGGGAAAACAAGACTAAGATCTTTCAACCGTAACAAACGGTCTTCGTCAGAGTCAAAATCCCAACTGAGTTTGGGTTTTTGACTGTGACGACGACCACTTGTTACGGTTGAAAAATCTTAGTCTTATTTTCTCATTTCATATTGTGGTTTGATCATTGATTGTTATTTCACGTGTTTATGTGAAATCTTTATATATATATACACATTTCAGAGTAAACTATAGACACACAGTAAATAGAAAAAGACACTTGTGGGTCCCCAACCGTCGCTTCGCAAGTGCGCTTGGTGTCCTTTTCTCTTGTCTCCTGATGACGGTTAAACCGAAAATTAGAGACTGTAAGTGTTTTTTTTCTATTTACTGTATACCCTATAGCTTACTTTGAAACTTTGGTTATAAATTTTAAGTGAATTAGAATTTGCCAAAATTAAATTATTAAATAATAAAGAATATAAATCTTATACTAAAAATAAATGTTCATTCATTGAAAATTTGATTTAAATATGTTATTTTAAGTTTTTAAACTTGTGGTACGCGTAGTACTGAAGAAGTGCAAAATCCATAGTGTCTCCACGGTCGCAAAGGACACACTCTAGAGTTTATTCAGAATCACAACTCTAACATGATGGAGGTGGTCTTAGAAGTAATGAGGTCATAACAAAATTCTCAAGTATCATCTCGAAACTTGGTTACCTCAAAGGCTATTTACATATATAATATTCTATAATATAAACAGAACATTGGACTGAGAATCCTTTTGCAAGGTTATTTAACTTAGGGAATTATTCAAAAAGAGAAAATCATTGTCAAAATGAGTTGACATACAATTTAAATCATCTCAACGTATATTAGGATTGAATTATTATCCTGTATGGAAGACATTTTCTATTCATGCAGAAAAGGATATCCGGGACTAGCATTCGACTCAAACATTCACTAAAAACGTATTTTCATCGTATTAATTGTTGATAATATCGTTTAAGATTCCCTAAATTACGCTCCAAAGCAAAGATATGAGAAGTTTGAAGAACTCTGTTCTCCAGCAAGCTATTGATTCTTAATAGTGGGGTAAGGTATTGGGCTGGTTTCTCAGAAGAATCTGTCTTGCCTTTGCTTATTAAATGTTTAAGGGCCTCCAACTGTTGTTAATGGGGCTTACGAAGTAGCCTTGTGACTGCGTCGTCCTTGATTTCTTCCTTTAGTCGAGGCTTTTCATGTCGTCCTTTACAAGTTTTTTAATGCTCCTAAGGATAAGTTACTGGACAATGGCTACAAATTCATGGTAGAAATTATTTCCAGCAATTTTTGTATTAAAATATATATAGGCAAGATAGATATTTATCATTCATAAATAGTATTTCTTTTAAAAAGACCTGAAAGTAAAAACGTTTTGGGAACCAAAATGACACTAAAGCCTTTCAAATTTCTTCACTCTGTCCCTCTGGTAAATATGTGATATCTGCCATCGCACTTCTCACGCTAATAAGTTGTATTCAAGAAACTTTGTCAAAAATATCTCTATGACATTTGCTGATCTTTTACATATCTACAAAATATTTTCAAATTTCATTTTTTTCTACAAAATATTCTCTTGATTTTAATTTCTAATTTATTATAATAGTCACATCAAATAATATTCTTCTGTTCTTTTACAGAACCACTACCGTTCACCTACTGAACACCCACTTAAGCAGTAGGGACCAAGTTCAACAAAATTCTTTTATACCGTTATATCATTTATGAAATTGAACTCACACGTTTTTCACTTTCATTCGACATATCAACTTCATTTAACAAGTCAAACTGATAACGCCAAATGTAACAAGGTACAATTACTTGCCCTAGTCATTGACCCCCAATTGCTCTTTGATTCTTTAATTATTTCCGGGATCATCGAACTTAGAACCTATTTCAAATCAATCTTATCAAAGTCAATTTGCCCTCCTATCTTGAGAAAAGAATACTTTTAATAAGAAATGCTATCACCGCTATCTCTCAATAACTACAAAGAAAGTTCTAAAGGAGCATTCCTTAGAGGTATGAAGATTGTTTATTGTTCAATAAACTCAATTCCAACAGTAATAATATTAAACAAAATAAGTAAAAAGTTCAATACAATCTTTAGAAGGATAAACAAACTAAAGAAAACAATAACTGAAATGTACACCAAATCAAATAATAGGGGAAAAATCCACCGTAAAACTCAATTCAATATATTTCAACAATTGTTTCCAACACAAGACTACAATCTGCTAAAGATGCAATTAGAAAGAAAAATCTACTTCAAAGACATTTTCCTGCTTCATTTCCAATCAGATCACTTTTGAAGATAAACGATAGTTGATTTTTTTTCAGCATTGTTCCTTCCATGATTTGATTTATTGTTTTACCCAATGATGGAGTAGGGTATTTGGCTGCAGTGTAGAGCACAGCACTGCAGTTCTCTACAAGCGATGCAATGTGTCCTGCTTGGTTCACCTCGGCAAGAGCTTAATACATAGTGGTCGACCAACCCGCAAAACTTCATGTATAATACATAAAATGACTAGCAAATCGATCATACAGCTACCATAAAGCCTCTTATAATTTACAAAAAAAATACTGCAAAAAAGTTCATGAAGTATCTTAACAAGATTCGATTTACTTTAATAAAGTTTTTGCTCATATTAAAATTTTGTGGTTTAGATACTCTATTGATGGAAGAACTAATTCACTGAATACCTATAACATTATTAGACTTTAAGAAAAATCACAATGTATATCGTTGTTTACTGAGACAAAATCATATGTATAAACTCAAGGGAACTAGAGAACTAAGTATAAAAGATATCTCCACCAGCACGTCTTTCAATTCGTCGATAGCACAGGAAATTTATGAAGACATTGATAAGTGTTGAAAAATAGGAGAAGAGGGCAACCAAAAATATCTGAGGAAAACATCGAGTTAAGAGTAGTTAGTGGACGGATGGGTGTTTAGAGGAGAGGTTTTCAACCACACCTCTAACCCCTCCATGTTTTCCTTAGATCTTCGTCGTCACTTATTCTTACTTAACCATCATTGTCACTTTCTTCATAAATTTCTTGTGCTATCTTATAGTGGAAAGACGCACGGGGGATCTCTTCCACACTTAATTCCAATGTTGTCTCAATAAACCACGATACACATGGCGCCTTTTCTTGAGGTGTAGCCATTAAATAGGAGTTTAGTAAATCAAGTTTTCTTCCATCATCAGAATATCTAAAACACATATTTTTAATATTAATAAAAACTTTATTAAACACTTTTTTAAAAAAAAAAACAAATTTTGTTAAGATATCTTCTCAACTGCCTTTTGCAATATTTTTGTTTTTAAATTGTTAAGACCTTTATAAAAAAAAAAACACAAACCAATCATTGGTACAGTAGGTGTCACCACTTATGATAGTTATAAATTTGAAGTGTATAACGCAAAAAACAAATCAACCAGAAGTACACAAGAAAAAATAATAATGTTAAAAAATGAAATGTTACACTACTTAACTCAACTGACATAAAATAAACACAAGATACTCTAATAATTAAAGAGATTAACACAAATAGCAGAGGAAAAATGAAAAATGTTCTGCAGCCTTTTGGTTGTTCCTTAATGCTCTTTGAAAATGACAGCAGTTGATAGAGTCTAGAACTTTTTATCAATGCTCTAATGATATTCTGATTATTAATATGAATATAGCGAGGACTTGGTCAATTTTCGAGATTAAACTCAAACTTTCAATCCATTTGAATTCGATTTTATTCATTAACATTTTCCATATGCAGAATGCATGTCCATTGTAAAAATAAAAACTTTGAAATAATACGTATACATCAGAAGAGTTACAACCATTTCGTAAGTCTGCTGCTCTGATTATAAACCCGATGGCAGGGTTTGATTATACCAAAAATCTTGGAATGCTGTATGCTTGATATTAAGTAAATCACCACAAAAAAAACAGGGGATGAACGCTCTAAGGCCTTTCGTATTCCATGTAAAGACAATTTTTCTTTATTTACAATTTGATTTCATTTGCTCTTCCGACAGCATGCCTCTAATACTGAAGGCATCAGAGCGTTAATCTCCGACTTTTTGAGGTGAGTTCTTGAATATTTACATCACGTATTATTATTGTGATAATTTTGCACAATACACGTTGAAAGGTTAAAAAATAAAAGATACACAAACTTGAAGTCTCTAATTTTCGATTCAACAGTCATCAAAGAGAAGAGAGTGGTTTGGTATCTCACTCTTATTCTCGCCTGGTGATGGTTAAAACAGAAACGTGAGACTAAGTATATGTGCATCCATTCATTGTTTACCTCAGTTTACTTTTAAACATTTGTACTCCTTTTTGGATCATTTCCATGAAGATATAACTAGAAGTTTCAAAAGAACACTCAGAAATGAAATCACTGAAACTCACTACTATATTTCGATGTCCTCGTCATCAGGAAAATAGATGTGCTACTCTCCAAATACTTATAAAGACTTTTGGAGCGATTCAAATCTACTTTCCTGATGACAAGGCCATCGAAATTTAGTAGTGAGTTTCAGTGTTTTCATCTCTGTGTGGGCTTAAAAAAATTTAGTTTATTATATTCAGTTCAAAGAATCGTTTCATCTTAACACTACTTATATACTTATATATATAATAAGTATATATATACTTATATATATACTTATACATATAGATATATATACTTATGTATATATATTATATATATGTTCAAACCACAATATGAAATGGGAAAACAAGACTAAGATCTTTCAACCGTAACAAGCGGTCTTCGTTCAGTTGGATTTTTGACTCTGACGAGGACCGCTTCTTACGGTTGGAAGATCTTAGTCTTGTTTTTCCATTTCTTAATGTGGTTTGATCATTGATTTTATATATATATATATATATATATATATACATATGTATAAAAAGTGCAAACCACAAAAGAAAAAGAATACAAATAAATGCTCTGAGACTTTCACTTTATGTCATCAGAGAGCTAACAAAGTAAGAAAGAAGGAGCGCAAAAGATGATAAGAAGCTGTTGTTTGCTCTCCTGACAATAAAAAATGAAAGCTCTCAGAGCATTTGCTTCTTTTGTTTTTCTTTTTCCTTGTGGTTTGGACTTCATTGATTGCATCAGGTATTTAATTGTTTTTTCTGTATATATATACATAGAATTCAAATTTAAGAGGACGGTGATTTGATTACACAAGAAACAACAGAACATTAATATCGGTATTTCTAATAACAGTTCGTCAAAAGGAGAAGATAAACTTGAATAGCTCAGCTTCGATATTCCAGTCTGAGAACTACCTCTTTCGCATCATTTTCTCTTCTAATCTTTTCCTGATGGCAGTAACGTAACAACAGTAGTACCTTACTATGTTATACCAAATTTTTAGTCTTATATATATATATATATATATATGATCAAACCACAATAAGAAAATGGGAAAACAGTTGGGTTTTTGACTCTGACGAAGACCGCTTGTTACGGTTGAAAGACCTTAGTCTTTTTTTCCCATTTTCTTATTGTGGTTTGATCATTTATTGTTATTTGACGTGTTTATGTGAAATCTTTATATATATATATACAATTAAAATAAGCAGTACACATAAATGCAGTACACTACAAATATACTACAAATATAAACGCAGTACACTTTTCAAAAGTGAGTCTTTGTTGTGTTTCAGTTTATGTGTAACTGCTTATTTTAATTGTTATCTGTCCTGCCGGACCGGTTTTCGTTTATCATGGTATATATATATATATATATATGAACCAGTGCGCTTGGTTTCCCTCTCCTGAAGACGGTTCAAACCGAAAATTAGAGGCTGTAAGTGTGTTCTTTTGATTTCTCTATGTTTCTTTGTCTACATTGAACTATATTTGTCCGTTTTGGATCGTATTTCCAACGAAAAAGTGTATATATATATATATATAGCAGATTCAATAATATATCGACCGTTTGATAGAATAGGTGTGCTCTCTCTAATCGGGATTCGGTCAATGTTCTAAGATAAAAATCAAACTCTCGGTGCCAACGTTTCGGTTTTATTTAAAACCTTTTTCATAGGCCTACAAACAAAGGATAATAAGAAACCATTTCTTATTATTTTGTTTGTAGGCCTATGAAAAAGGTTTTAAATAAAACCGAAACGTCGGCACCGAGAGTTTGATTTTTATCCTAGAAAATTGACCGAATACCGATTAGAAAGCACACCTATACATATATATATATTACCATTATCAACCTCATCAGAAAAGAAGCCAAGAGGCTTTGTCTCAGAGAGTTTAAAGCATTAATATGTGAAGGTTTTGGAGTTTTTTTTGGCAAGATTATATGTACAATAATGAGTAAAGGCTTACCACATTCGGAGATGGAGCCTGGCGAAGAAAGAGGTATAGAGGAAGCGTTGGAAAGGGAGGAGTGCGTACTGGAGACAGAACACTCTGACAGAGAACGCCTCTTGGCCAGGTTGGAGAGAGAGTCGAGTCGGCGCCGGAGCATCTTATGCTCCCGTTGTAAATGGTCCCTTTGCATGGCCGCCCTTCGCTCCATCACCTCCAGACTCTAGCCAACGTTAGACAATAAATACAATTAGCACAAATCCTTCTGCTCAATTCTTTTAACTTTCTCTGTAACAAAACAAATCGAATATAAACATCTCTTATATCTTATACTGCCTTCAATTTTTTTTAATTAATTTCTTGTACCTCTATTTCCCAAAGCAGCTCCATTTCAAATAAGCATACATACATATATATAAGTATGCTTTCACTTTTTTTTTAGCAAGCCTGATTTTCAAATTTCAGTTATTTCTTGTTGAAACCTCCTCTTCTCTGATCTCTGTTTTATTAATATATATATATATATATATAAATATTTCACATAAACACGTGAAATAACAATCAATGATCAAACCACAATAAGAAAATGGGAAAACAAGATTAAGATCTTTCAACCGTAACAAGCGGTCTTCGTCAGAGT
The DNA here is from genome assembly GCA_026182355.1 of Hermatobates lingyangjiaoensis. NCBI lineage: Eukaryota > Metazoa > Arthropoda > Insecta > Hemiptera > Hermatobatidae > Hermatobates > Hermatobates lingyangjiaoensis. Next base: position 1,353,475 of record JAPFBL010000025.1, read on the forward strand.
CAAAAACCCAACAGTTGGGTTTTTGACTCTGACGAAGACCGCTTGTTACGGTTGACAGATCTTAGTCTTGTTTTCCCATTTTCTTATTGTATTTTGATCATATATATATATATATATATATATATATATATATATATATATAAAAAAACGAAGGTAGTACATAGGTAAATACAGGAATAACTCACTTCTATATTTCGATTTGATTGACTATCATTTCTTCTATAATTCAACGATAGTCGAAATACAGAAGTTATTCCTCAATCATCTGTGAGCTACCTTCGTTTTAATTCGTTTTTATTTAAAAGTCGGCTAGACCGTTTTATTTAATTACTATATATATATAGCCATCAAGGCTTCGGAGGTAGTGTAACATTTTGGCGCTGTTAGTGTTGAATCCCCGGATTAATAATCAGTATATTAAATATGTAGAATGGTATTTTATTCTAAAATATAATTAATGGATCATTTAAATTTATTAAAAATATGAACAATGTGTGGAAAATTGTTTCATGGTGTTAAGAACGTACTATTTAAACAAATTAATAGCACAACATTCTTTTAATAAATTTTACTTTCAATACATTTTTTATTTACATTTTACTTTCAATCAAATAATTTAAATTAATATTTGATAGTGAAAAAGGTGTACCGGATTTTTTATTATATTACGTTGGAAGGGTGGAAATTTCGTAAGATATTTATGAAAATATTTCACCAAATAGAGATGGTTCCCTATGAAGCTTTGAAAGTAAAATGCATCCCTTTTATCAGTGAATTTATCCATTAAATTCCTCATCTGAAAAGGGAATTTCCAAAAGTTTTTTCCTTTTGCTAGTATACCGTCCGTCTAAATTCAAATCTGTGGCATCTGTTGTTTACAAGACAACGCTGGTCAGTCAATTGTTAACGGTTTCCCTTTATAGTTAGAATAGATAAAAGTCGCCCCAGTGAGAAATCAACCAATAGTCTATCTTCTAAAGATATTGCACTTTATTAGTACAGTAGAGGAAATCGAATGAAACCTTCAGTCTCAAACAAACAACAACCTGACTGCATTGCAACGATTCAAATACCTATAACTAGCCAGACGCCAATGTATTCTAAATGATTTTATAAATTCATAGGTTAACATTAGGTTTCAGGATCATATAAATATAACAGAACAAAAATAATTCCGAGGTGACGTTGTTTAGTACCCAAAAATATCTATAAGTAAAATACCTACAAATATACATTGTTTCCTTAGAAAATGTGCCCTTCTAATAAAGTTATATAAGTGTGTTTACAATCAGTAGTATAATATATAAAACTTTAGATATAACGAATTAATTAACTTAATTACTTTTGTTAACCCTAAAGAACACAACATTTGGAGTCTCAGGAAGGTCCAAAAGTAGGTAGTAGACTGTCATCTGTTCATTATAATAATGTATTTAATACAAACATACAATTTCTGTTATATTATTCTGTATTCCATGACTCAATATACTTAAATTTATCTAGTTTAAATTTTAAAGGTAATTTTATTTTTATAAGAATTATTAACCTATTTGAATTAATACAAATATTTGAATATTTTATAGTACAGTCTACTGTACTGTAAAATATAGATGATTTTATAAACAGAAAATGTAGTTAGCATAATTAGAATACATTTTTCACTATTATATAGCATAAAATATTTGACAAGGATACAGTCGGGACCAGAGAGGATTTGATGCAATTGAATAATTTCAGAATAAAAGGTACAATTCAAAATTGAAAAATAATAAGGTAGAATTAAATTAACAAATTTAATTTAATTTGGGTTTCTAACCTGGAGGTGCAAGGCGATATTTCAGGGCGTACCAGAAATGTACAGGTAAATAACAGGATATTATTATTTAAATATTTTTCTTTCATTTTTTTTTCATTAAGATATTCACTGAAAATGTTAGAAAATATCTAATCTGTTTCAGTTTTATGAGTATATTTCACGTCTTTGGTTGTTATTATACTTATTTTGATGTAAGCTGAGCATGATATAAATTTCAAAGGGTGCGAGGTTCGAGTGAAATTTCTTCAGAGGTATGAGGCGAAAGAAAAAAGTTGGGAATCACTATTACACTGGAATTCACCTACACAGATATTACCATCTTCAGGTAAAACTGCAATGACACGAGATATACGTCGAAATAGGAAACAATGCAATCAAAGAAAATGAACTTACTGTACTCGACGTTATAAAATTTACTTGAAATGAGTACAATACAAGGATCCTTAACAAAATTAGAACATTTGCTGTAAAAGAAAAAAAAAAATCTAATTGACATACATACATAGAGGAAAGAACCAAGACTTTAAATGGCTACGAAGGAGAGGAATCACATCGACATTGTGCATATGGGTCAATTCTATTTCTAGTTTAAAGATTAATAATTTTGAAAATGACAGCAGTGTAAACAAGTTTAAATATTCTCCTTTTTTAATATGAGATAAATAGAAGAAAAATAGTAACTTATGATGGATGCTCACTGTCTACATAACATGAAAAGACCACTCAACCACCACTTGCAAGGACAACATTTTAATTTAAAACCTACACAAATGATATTTTTTTCTTTCAAAATATATTGAAAAGAATGACCAGAAATACGGAAATATTATACCAATGAAGAAAGAAAAAGCAGACAGTAGGTTGATCAATTCTGAAGCTCACTATGATGTTATCTTTAGATGCTTGACCGCAGTACCTCAACTTTGAATCACCAGACAGATTTGGTATATTACCCCTTTTTGGTATACAATTATAAAGTAAAGAAGATTATAGTTTAATTATAAACTCCATTAGGATGAAGAAACAAAAACGATTTTTGGGCTTGAATTCATACCAAAAGAATTGAAGTAGCTCTCGATTTCAACAATTTTCTAAAACAATTAAGGAAGTAAAGTATTAACTAAGTAAAGTTATAAGTTATTAACTAAGGTTAATAACTTATTCAGGACTCCTATACACGTTTAGAAATTTAATTTCAAATTATATTTGATAGCCTTTGTTACATAACAATAATAGCATTAGCTCTGAGGATATAAATTAAAATCTTGGACTCTTCCAATTATACTATTAAACAACATATCCCTCTTTTTTGACTTTTGTCAATGGATTGTGGGGGAAAATTCAATTTATACAATCTATATGATTCAACAGTATATTGAATCATTGAAGTACATAAAATGTACATTTCATAATTTACCAGCAGTTTTAGATAAAAAATACCATATGCACTTATACATGTGTAACTGTGAGTTATACAAGGAACTCCACTAAAATAAAAATAAAAGTAACTCACTGATAATTCAATGTCACCTAGAATGTAGTTAGATGAGGACACACAAAAAAGAAATCCACAATCTTCACTCTGAGCTTAACTTTTGTACATGTATTACATACTTTTTTTATATTTATTTAGTATACAAATATTCAATAATTTCTCAATATTATATCAATTGTTGTAAGCCTGGTTTAATACTTTGTTATATTTGTACAATTGCCAGATGTGAGGTTCGGCTCAAGACTTTGTCAGGCTGTAACTTGTAGCTCGGCTGCCGTTCCAAGTTGGAGAACCCCGGTATAAACCCAGAAGGGTTTTGCTTTACATAGTCAAAATGAACTACATTGCTCACAGCGTTACGGATTTTCATCAAAAACCTTTCTCCTAGAGAACCCATCAAGTGATCTATAGAGGAAACAAGCATCTTACTGCCAGAAACGAACTGAACAAAATGCATCCAGTTAACAACTAGAAATACATCATTATATTTATTGTTTTAGTCATAAAAAATTATTACATTTTCCCAACTATTTCATATTTCTTTTAACTTGTTCACTGAGATATAAATATATATCAGTGGTTGTTGTTTAAAATCAGCACTTAATGCAGTCAAGCATGCTGACTTGACGTCATTCGCTAGTAAAATAGAATATTTTGGAAACTAGCCAAGCTCCCTTACTAAATTAACCTTAAAATCCTTCCATATCTAGAACCGTAATTATTGACAGCCTCTAAGGTGCTCACAGCTTAATTTAGTAAAAAAAAAATAATCCGTCAATTTCAGTTTTCATATTAGTAATGAAATATTTTTGTGAAACATAAAAACTAATTTATAAAACCCATTAAAAACACATTTAAAGAACAATACAGGTGCTAGGGAATTAAACTTTTTTTTTTTTTTTTACAAAAAGCTCTTCTGAATGGATTACAAAATAACATTCCAACAGGCAATATTAAAACGTGCTTTTTAATTTAATTTTTATTTTAATTATAATTTAATTTAAATTAATTTAATTTTTAGGCAGCAAAAACCATGTTTGATGCTCCTTTAATATTGAGGAATCAAACTTTGATTGTCAACACCATTGACTTTACAGGATGACCTTTTTTACTCGGACCCCAAGTTAGAAATATTGAATGCTTTTTTTTTTTATGAACTCAAACATGATTTATATAAATCTTCATTGTAACTGAGTCATTTAAAAATTCAAAACATGAAATAAATCATCTAAAAATATTCTCAATATTCTAGGTTACGGGAAAAACAATATGATTTCTTTTTTGGTAATAAGAAAGTTTTCTTTAAAACCTTTATTTTTTTTTACTAAGAGTAATTGTCACATTTGGCACTGACCCAATGTGGTTTCAACAACACTATTATTATTAATAAAAAAAATACGCTTTTCGGTGTTTCTAATACTTTTTATTAACTGAGAACAAGATATCTCTTTAAAATTTTTCATGGGACATTAAAAATTTGGCAGTAGATTCCGTTACAGAAAAGTCACAATGAGCACTAATGACTCTGCAATCCTTAGCACATCCTTACTTACAGAAATCCTACAATAAACATTCAGTATTCTACAAACCTCAGCACATCCTTACTTACAGAAATCCTACAATAAACATTAAATTCTACAAACCTCAGCACATTCTTACTTACAGAAATCCTAGAATAAACATTTGAGTATTCTACAAGCCTTAGCATATCCTTACTTAAAGAAATGTCAATAACAATTTCTCTATATTTCTTTTTTTACATTGAACTATATATATATATATATATATATATCATGATAAGTTTTCTTGACCCAATATTTATATGATGTACTTTTTTTTGAGGTTTGTGGTCCAATGATTTTAAACTAGTCCTTTTGCCGACGTTTTGACATATATTTATGTCATCTTCAGGGCTACAACATGATTGTTTTACAATTAGCACTACTATTACTACTATATACCATAGTAGTAATAGTAGTGCTCATTGTAAAACAATCATGTTGTAGCCCTGAAGATGACATAAATATATATGTCGAAACGTCGGCAAAAGGACTAGTTTAAAATCATTGGACCTCAAACCTCAAACAAAATTACATCATATATATATATATATATATATATATATATATATAAAGATTTCACATAAACACGCGAAATAACAATCAATGATCAAACCACAAAAAGAAAGTCCTTTCTGGACATTAGTCCTTTCCTGCGCTTTCATTCTTTTAAAATACCACTCTTCCCTCCCACTCGTCTCGACCCCTCACCAGATGTTTTCTGCATCTAGTGTTTCAGTTGGGTTTTTGACTCTGACGAAGACCGCTCGTACGGTTGAAAGATCTTAGTTTTGTTTTCACATTTCTTTTTTGTGGTTTGATCATTGATATATATAAATATACTCTCCGAAATGAAACAGAACCCACTACTATATTTCGATGTAGGAAGATAGAAGTAGGAAGATAGGTTTTATTTCGAGCAGGAAGATAGAAACGAGTCGCTCCGCAAGCAGACAACGACTATATATATATATATATATATATATATATAATTTTAAAAAAATATAATTCAACACTAGTATCTACTAGTAGAAGAGACCAACAAAGATAAATCTTCAATCCTAAGACTGGTGGGAACAATTTGCTTTTTAACATATCAGTAAAATATAGATGTCATACCAACCTTAATATATCGCTTGGCTTTCGTAAGGAGTCCAAGGGTAGTGTGCCGCGACGTATCGTGGCCTAATGGAACCATCTGCTTTAATTTCTCGAGACAATTTCTAAGGTGGGCTCGCCTGTAAAAAGGTTGAATGAAATTAGTTACTTTGCACAATAGTAAAAAAATAAAACATTCAGTTTTATCACATGACTCGCTATTAACTTGTTTTCAACTTTGCATCTGCATAACCAATCGTGAAACATCTTATTGCCCAAGTGTAAACTTCTTTACACCAATGATACAACCTTTACTGTAAACACAATATAGTTCCCAATAATTAGTAATTTAAATAAAAAAAAACATTTTTAGTTTCAATAATTTTGTATATATTGAGTCTCACAGGATCAATTTCTCATATTTCATGACTGTGGGTATGTGTGTAATGCATAGACATAGGTATGACTATTTTTCAGAATATACTATTCCTAAGGCTATCTCATATTCATGACTTACTTCTAATGATAAACAAAATTCTGTTTCATTAAAAAAAATCCTTAAAAACCCCTTTGATAGATACTTCTAGAATTGTTAATTCACTGGAGGCACAGGGTCGTATACTTTCTATTATCTATTTTTATTAAAACTATGTTTCTCTCTGCTATCAATGATTCCAATATAACTATTAAAAACTTTGACGATCTCTAATAGAATATACTGATATTTCAAACTGAAAGTAAAAGCTTTTTAAAGAAGTTACACAAAAAAATTTATACAATATCGAGAGTGGAAAAAACAACACGGGATGTTATCTCAAAAGGAAATATATTACAAGTAAATATAATTTTTGCTCAATCTTGGATTATTACAAAAATATTCCTAAACACAAATTCTCATCTCTTTATGGGAGTCTAAGCAACAGTCGAAATCGTTAAGGTCTAAACCACTTTCCCAGAAATGTACTAATTTAGATACTGACAACCGACGATAAATTTTGTTTCCTAGACTCTTGAGAGGGCCTTTACAATTTTAAACACACAATAAATATAATATTCTGATCCACAAGTATGGGTAGAGCAATTACGTGTTCTCACTAGCAAATGTTTTTAACAACATGTCGACTACCGTCCTCAGTAGACAAAAGAGGGAAAGATCCCATGTTCAGCAACTGCACAAAAGCAGTAGAACTCTTTTGCTTTTTGAGAACTACATATGCATCAAATTTAGACTCGTCAGACGGTGCAATTTGTAGCATGGCTACAAACTTTTGTGCTACATAGCACAATATAGCACTCATAGTCACCCCACAATTTACAAACATAAACAAACACAATCTAGCATCCTAAAAATCTGAAGTGGTCTGCACTCATCTTTACCGCAAGCAAACTATTAGAAATAATGAACAGGCAATCTAAATAACTGATTTACTTAAATGTGGCTACTTCATTTTGACATTTGTAATGGCAATTTAATTGGTATGTTATTTAGGACAATGGGTGAAAATCGAAAGGCTTTTCTCTTAAATGACTGTTGTTGTATAATGAAGGTAAAAATGGTAACGTTAGCCTTTATTGTAAATTTTTTTAATCACAAAATCAGTCAAGTAACCATAGCTGCTAAACAGTTTGTAACACGCACTGTAATTTATTAAATGAAACAAAAGTGACAAGTAATCAATCTCATGCATAATAATTACCTTAATTGCTTAGACACGGCTGAGTTTGTGCAGGCAATTATATTGCCACTTTCTACCGATTATCTGTATACAAAATTCGTTGTAAGGTATGTAGGTTATCATATGTTGGGGTAACAGGAAAATGGATGAAAACATATTTCATATGATACAACATAAGTATTCTGTTAGGAGACAAGAGGAATCGTCGATTGCTTTGTTTCAGTATATCAAGAATCTTAAAATAAAATGGGGGCACGTCAAACTCTGATTTTTCTATCATCAGCCCTTGAAAGGAATATACTAGAAAGTGCTTTGACTCAAAATAACGAAAGTGTGTACTCTTGTATGAACTTTGCACTGATGAAGAGTATATATGACATATATTTTACAAATATTTGTGCGATTTTGATCAATTTACTGTAAACATATCTGAGACCTGCTCACATACCTGAGGTGGAGGTTACTGGTTAGATCTATTATGTTATGAACCCATTTTTATACTTATAAGATGATGTGTAGATGTCCTGAATCCACCTTTGATTATATCACCCACTGAATTGTGTGGTTATATCACCCACACAATACACCTACCAATTATATATCACCTACCAATAGCATCCCAAAATACCAAACATGAATTCAGATCTAAATCGGTAGAAATCTGAAATTTTTTTTTTCTCTTAATAACAATACTGTAAATACAGGGCAGTTCAGCAACATGAGACTTCGTTATCACTTGGATGAGTGACACCAAGTATCACTGACACTTGGGGTAATGATGCCTTGCCCGTGGATAATTAGTGCAGAATCAATAAAGATTCGTTTTTTCTATAGCACAGTAGGGCTTTTTATGTAAGGCGTGAAGCCTATTGATGTGAAACGTGTTGGATTAAGCAAAATTACAGTAAAGTAACAATAATAATAATAAGGGATTCAGGACATCCAGACATCAACCTAAAACTATCAACTCAGACCGTCAAAATCGACTTTTTCCATCATCGCTACTTAAAACTAATTTCTATAAGACATTCTGAGATGGTCACTCGGGGAAGGGCTTACGGGTCATTCGCATTGTTAGTAGAAGAATCTTCTCCCGAAGACAAACGTAAAAAAAATGTACTCAAGAAAACTAACACAAAACACAAAAGTAACATCCCACTAATTGAGGTCCCACAGACTCCTTCTGATCAACAAGTACAACCAGTTCTGTCACTCATGTACCACCGTTAAAAGTTGAGTAATAAGAACATACAGGGTTGCTAACATAACATGTCCATAATGGAAGTATCTAAACATTTAACAAGGAAAAGTAAATTAATTTCAATAATCCGTAGGCTTATAAATTGAGTTTGTTAATAAGAAAAGAGGACATTTTTCAAGTATTTGTTCTTGAAGTGGCCGATTTTATTGAAGTGAAAATATCGAATAAATAGAAATAGATGTCACAAAAAGTAATTACAAATGTGTCTATTAGTGCAGCGTAGGGAATTACTGAAATGTCCACCAAGAACTTGTAAAGAAGTAAAAGCAAAAGTGAGTATAGATACATTTTTATCAAAAGGTAAACGCTACACCAAATCAACTTTTAACTAAATGACATATTAGTAAATAACATCAATCAAGAAGCATATGGAAGCTTAAAAACAGATTTATTAACATATAGTATTAGAATGGCGACACGTAAGCTATACTATTCCAAGGTTAAATATGGTAAAAAACGATAAACACGCTGGCATTTATCCACAGATATGGCTGATCAATAACCTACGATAAGTGTTAGTTATTAGGTAATGTTTTTAATAAACCATATAAACTATAATCTAAATTTTCTTTCAAGGCCTTGGCTCTTTAGAAAAAACTTTTCTTTTTTTTTTTTGGAAGGAGTAATTTTGGTTTCTGAATAAATTACCATTAGGAATACGGAGTTTACAGCATTAACGCCCACCAAGAGGACGCTGTCCTCCTGAACAGGGTCACTGGTCTGTACGAATAACTGCCTCCTAACGATTCTATGAATATCAGCCTTCAGTTCTCTCATTTCGAAATATGCTTTCTGACTTCCGTTTTTTATTGGTGATAAGTGTAATATATATACAAAATTAAAGTTTATCAGGACTCGGTCAGTTTTTCAGGTTCAAATTAAACTCTCATTGCCAATGTTTATCTTTTGTTATTTAAAAACTTTTTTCATAGGCCTAAAAAAACAGAAGAAATACAAGAAATAATTCAATCATTGAGTTTTGAATGATTGAATTATTCCTTGTATTTCATCTGTTTTTTAGGCCTATGAAAAAAGTTTTTAAATAAAAACCAAAACTTTGGCACTGAGAGTTTAATTTGAAACTGAAGAAATGACCGAATCCTGATAGACTTTAATTTTGTTTCTATTTCACAGTCAATACTATTATCAATATATATATATATATATATATAAACGCTAAAACTTCCTATTTTTTAATTATTTACGATTTTTTTTATTTACTTTTGAACTTCTTACTTTAATTGTTTACAAGTTCTTTTTTTTTTATTAATTTTAGATTTTTACTTGGTCATATAGTTTACGGTTCACTCTTATACAATTTTTAAACTTATTGCAATATGCTTGTATTCAATTATTTTTATGATAATGACTGCTCAGAAAGAATAAGTATTCCTCCTTTGGATAAATGATTTGGAAATAACACCAATATAATGTAGTTGTTAGAATACTTGCGATGACCAGCACAAAAATGTATTGTTTATTACAATAAAATATATTAAAAGTGAGAAATTATACTCTCCCTTACTAATATATCTGATATTCCTGGAGTAACAGCAGTTATTATTCAATAATAATGAAATCATCATTAAGTAAAAGCAGATGCTCGAACTGTACTTGCTTCGCTAATCCGTAATGTCAATGCGCTAGTATTTTTACGCCAATCAAGGTATTGGTGAGAGCAAACAAAGTTAAAGTTTTTTAACAGAAATTGTAATTTTTTGGACATATGCAGGCATAAGGTATTAAATGGGTGCTATGTATATAATATAGTTTCGGCTGGCTTCAGATCAGAGTGCCCTCGAGCTCAGCCCAACTTGTCTTAATGCGGCACTAGGTCAAGTGCACACAACGCGTCCGCCTACATGACGTCTTTGTTTTTGAGTCTAAAACACGCTTAAGCAGTGCGACTTTATTCCAAGTGAGAACAAACACGTGTCAAAGCTGAATATAAGTTGAGCAGCATTAAGAGGTTTTTTAGTGGCTGTCAAAGCGATAAACTCGATTGGAAATCACATCATTCGTAACAGGAAACTGTAGATGATGAAAATGCTGCTGACGTATAATGTATGTCAGCAATTGATGAAAAAGCTTAGTCGGCGCTCCGATTTAGGCAAGGCACTTGTCTCGCGGCACCTGCAGCCTCGGTCCAAATGTCTTCGACCCAAACTATTTTACAACGGACTTTATACATTTACAAATATAGAATAATGATAACAACTCAAAGAGCACTATACTATAATAACCTTTGCAAATGTCGAACTTGTTTGGGTGATTGAATCTTCTCGAAAGTTCACATCTGTATTTTTATATATGTTAAAACGCAAGCTCACCATTAAATATCTGATTAAGAAAGCAACTTATGCCACTATTAAAATAAACGGCTCATTGTAGGGTAAAAAGCTAATGAAATGGTCTCTACATATAAAAATTTAATGGTATAAACAACGTGTTTCGAACACGTTGTGTTCTTCCTCATGCGTTAACTAAATACGTTAAAATACAATGACACCAGAGAGTTATCTATAGTACAAAGTAAATATCGTACGAACCTAAACCTAAGGGTGAGTGTCTGTGGTACAACTGACTGGGAATAGGATGGACGTGGGTGAGGGTATGGGGTACATCTGTTTGATATTAGAAGGCAGGTACATTTCATTGTTATTTTTTTCCCTCAAGGTTAGGCTGACCCTTTACATTTGTATTTTTTAGTTAATGCCTGAGGAAGAACACTACGTGTTCGAAACGCGTTGTTTATACCATTAAATTTTTATATGTGGAGACCATTTCATTAGCTTTTTACCCTACAATGAGCAAACACCACATAATAACTGATTGCACTACGTTAGAATTAAACGGCTCATGTATTAGGTTGATGCTAGGATGTAGTATTCTTGAAAAAAGTTTTTTAAGCAAGGTATCTTTTTGGTGACGAGAGAGAGAGAGAGGGGGGGGGAAAGGGCGAGAAAGAAAAGAGAGAAAGAGAGGGAGATAAGGAAAGAGTGGAAGAGAAGAGAGAAAGAGCGAGAGAGAAAAGAGAAAAAGAGCGGGAGAGAGAGAAAGATAGGAATCGTATTCTTTCAGTTTCTATTGATAATTATATTTAGAGGTTTATTCAAGCTAAAAGTTTTTTCAGAACCATGCCCATTTGGTCAACCCTGAGTCTGTTTATTGCTTAGGAAACACCGGTTTTCCCACATTATGCAAATGTATATTTTTGCCAAGAATTTGCCATTTCTAAGAAAGAGGATCCGATTTATTAATGTTAATTTCTTATTGATTTAAGAAATTCGAATTATTATTTTAAAGACCCAGCAATAATACTGAAGTAAATTTTAATAAGGTTCTAATTATTATTAAAAGAGTAATAGCGTTGTATCTACAGTAAAACAATGTGTGCAGGGCATGCTTTATTGGTGTCATTACGACTCAGTATCACCGTACACGCGCCTGCTTCACCAACACATAATAAATATCTACAATTCTCTCGGACAGAGACTGAATTTAGTAAGTGATGTCTTCTAGACAATATTGTTAATCTTTTCACTTATACTTTTTATCTGCTCAAGGATATAAACGTATTTAAATAGCGACTCGTCTTCTTATTACTCACACTTGGAGGGCAGCAGCTGTTAATTCTGATGACTGTCCTCGTGGCAGTGGTAGATACGACAGTGTCTCACTATTAGCTTAAATTCTGCACGCTTATCGCTTCCAAGGCCATCTGCCTTACCATTCGTTTGCTGGTCTATTTTATTGAGGTCTTTAGCGACAGGTCAAACTCTTTTACCTAAGACAGGTAGCACCAAACAATCAGGCAGACACGGTTCAAACCGAAAATTAGAGACTGTGAGTGTGTTTTTTTTTATTTTTCCCGATTTCATTTTGTGGTTTGTTCATATATACATATAGTTCAATGTAGAAAAAGAAACATAGAGAAATTAAAAGCACACACTTACAAGAATTTAAAGTAGAACAACAACCAATTGTTGGTCTCCAGCCGTCTCTGAACGAGTGCGCTTGGTTTCCCTCTCATCTCTCCTGAAGACGGTTCAAACAGAAAATAAGAGATTGTAAGTGTGTGCTTTTAATTTCTCTATGTTTCTTTATCTACATTGAACTATATTTGTCCGTTTCGGATCGTATTTTCAACGACAATGTATATATATATATATATATATATGAGAACTAACTCGGTCAGTTCTCAGGTTTAAATTAAACTCTCATTGCCAACGTTTCGGTTTTATTTAAATCCTTTTACATAGGCAGAAGTATAAAATTTTGAAACAGAAAAACTAAGTATTACATTACAAATCATTTTGCAAAGAAAAATAGTGTGTGGTTTTCAACAACAACTGTCTAGTTTGAATGAACACAAACTAGTGTTTATTCAAACTAGACAGTTGTTATTGAAATCCATATACTATTTTTCTTTGTAAAATAATTCGTAATGTAGAACTTAGTTTTTCTGTTTCAAAATTTTATACTTCTGTCAACGAAAAAGGTTTTAAATAAAAACCGAAAGGTTAGTAATGAGAGTTTAATTTAAACCTCAGAACTGGCCTAGTCCTGATAAACTTTACTTTTGTTTCTATTTCACGGTCCATAGTTTTATCAATATATATAAACTATATTCATAAAAAGAAAATGCAGAAATGAAACAGAAACTCACTACTATATTTTGATGACCTTGTCAATCAATTAGCCCTTGTCATGAAGTGAAAAATACCTAAAAGCATGAAAAAGGAAGATAACAGAGTTGGTAAGGCGATGAGAAACAATTGAAAATACAAGGATAAGATCTATTAAAAAATAAATATAATAAAATAAATAAATTTAAAAAAAAATAATAAAAAAATAAAAATAAAAAAAATAAACTATTTTTATCGCTTAAGGTTTAATCCGGGTTTGGTATGTGCCTTGAGCAACGATATGTGGGCCTGCCGCCTCCTCGGATGCCCTAAGAGTTACGGTATAGTCCTCAGGAGGGATCTGTCGCAGGATCTGTACTCTGAAGCATTCATTAAAGGTGAGACCGAGGGAGTTAGCGTGGATGGCAACGGGTAAATTTTGGTTGTTGCTAACGGATGCTCTATGACCGTTCATACGGAGGCTTGAGCATGTTAGTTGATAAGCCTACGTAGAACGCACCACAGCGAGTACACTCCAGTTGGTATACACAGTTTTTGGAGGTACAAGAGCAGTCCCTAGTATTTTTTCTATTCTTTTTCTGTTCTATATATATATATATATGTACTGTATAGGAGAAATCAATAATAATGATTGAAATATTCGACTCGTTCAGAAAATCGTAATCATTATCATTGGAATCAAAAGAAAAATGACAAGATCTCCCCCTGGGGGTATTAATAAATTAGATATTTCTTTAAAGAAAAAAGTCCAAATGTATTACATCTACAAACAATATTATACAATCAATGGCATGTGCGTGATCGAATTTCTAATACTTCGTTAACCTCAACAGCAATGAAATGTGTAAACAATATTACTCAAGTATTTATGCATGTTCGAGTTTCCAATACTTCCTCATTAGCAATACAGTGTATTATAAACCATATTCTACACAATCAATCCTACAAAGGGGTTTGTTCGCTTTTCATCCATATTTCATTTACCGTTTCAGGCATATTGAAGTTTCCAATCATTCAGTATCATTATTAGAAATAAAACAGACTAAAAATCAAAAGTAATAAGGTTCAATATTCAAGTTTTTACTGCAATTACAATTCATGTGTAAAACTTAATATACACTGATATTAAAGATTTAATCCCTTACAACCCTTTAAAACTCTCCCAACCCAAGCCATAATAACTCTGGTGACTATTATATGTGTTGTACAGTATAGTATATTTCAATGTGAAACACCATTACAACAAAAAATCTGAAATAAAAGAAATAAGTTATAAGTAAATACAATCCAAAATGAATGCTATTGATGAATACCGCCAACTAGCGAGAAAATTCTGAACCAAAAGCTCTCGTCTTTCCACTAACTACCTAGCAGCAAGTCATGCTCGTGTATCAACTTTTATCTCGGATTTCAAGTAAAAAATTCACCTCGAATTTGGGCTCAGATTCTAAAAAAATTGTATTTTATGAGGCTCGTATCTGAAGGTACCACTGTATCTTATTTTCAGTAACTTGTACTTTCCGACCTTGCAATTATAATAATAATACTTACAATATGCCTATTTATCGCTAGCTATTGTAGATTTGATTTTTTGTTTGTTGACTAACCTAAGCAACTGGAAGACAAAAACCTGCTTTCGAAGACACCGTATTTATATATGAACTAGGAGTTGTTAAAAGGGATATGTTCTGACATGAAAAATCAAAGACGACAAGGAGTAGCTTGTTGGATCAGCGTAGTGTATGAGACTCACTAATAGTGGAGGTCGAGTTAAACACCATGACTGAATGCCATGATTTGAACATCGAAGACATCATAACGGCATTCGTCCAAAGAGCCTGCATATCAATAATGGGTATAGCATTCGACAATTTAATACCATCTTGGTATTAGTTGAAGGCGTATAAATAAACAACACTTTAGCAAAACTCTTAATGAAGTCAGAGTTAGAATCCTAAATGTAGTAAGAGTTGGGAGTAGAAAAACTTAATTAAGGCGAAATCGAGTGGAAATTCTTATTGAATATGAAGCTGAAACAGAAATTCTTAATTCGGAATGAGAAATTGAAGTAGAAATTCTAACTGAATATAAATTTTGCCAGAAGTAGAATTTCACAATGAAGGCTACTCCGGAATCAGAATTCAATAATATGATGTTGGAATAAATATGAATTCTTAATTCAGATTGTGGAGTCGATGTAGAAATTGTTATTGAATATAAATATTTTAAGTCAGAGTGACAATTCTCAATGAAGGTTGCTCCGGAGTTGGAATAGGAATTCTTGATGACAAGTTGACAACAATTATAGCATGAACAGGAATTTGTAGCTTTTCTCTACTAAATAGTAAAACAATTTAGTTTTGAGGGACATGCCGTTTATTCATTTCCAGCCTTTACAGTCACAATGTACCGTTGTCGATGAATACAATATAGTTGAATAATGTATTTTTAATCAGCATTGAATTTTTCAAATTCCTGCCTTTTGTGCTCTCCCCAGTTTATTCAAAGGCGGAGTTCACATTTTTTTCTGCCGTTGTTCCACTCAACAATATAGATAGTTATTATAAATGACTTCAATTAAATTTAAATAGTGCTTCAATATAGTACAGCTGTATATCAATTGCTTTGAAATTAAGTCTTTACTATTTGTTTAAGCACTCCACTTAACCCTCAAAATAAAAATAAAAAAATGAGGAAGGATTAAGATGAAATAGTTCACTATCTTTACTGTAACTTAACTCCTATGAAGTATATTTATTACTCAAATCACTTAGATAACATTTAAACAAACAAAAACATATATTTGTGCAGTCTGTTATAGTGTGGTATTTATTCATATTGCGGATTTCAAGAATTACGTCTCTACACAAGAAAAAAGTTTATTATGAAACTAACAACGCGTTTCGAACACTTAGTGTTCTTGTTTAGTTGACTGAGAGTCGATCAAAGGGAAAGAGTTAGAAAGGTTTAATGAGTCCTCACAACAGTACATGTTAACCTGAAGAAGAACACTAAGTGTTCGAAATGCGTTGTTAGTTTCATTTTAAACTTTTTATTTTGTGTGGAGACGTAATTCTTGAAATCCCCCCCATTATACGTGATTATGTTTTTATTTCGATGCTTTGTTCAAGTTCTGCCTCAAAGTATTGATTGCCTCATCATCTCGTGTCTCAGCTGCCACTGCCTATAAACAGCAAATACACTCACGATATCGCCAACTAAAGTCATCAACACAGCCTGCTTATCAACTTTCATAGAGGCACTTTTTAGTCCTATTTAAAAAAACAATCCATTTTTAGAACGAACATTCAAAAAATGTTTATATCCTGCTATTTATCTGACAATCCCGAGATACTATCAACCTATCGTGAATAAAGCGAGAAATAAATAGTTTTTTTTTATAGGAATCACCTACTATTTTAAAATTAATACAAGAATATATCAAGTATCAAATATCTAATTTTGTACACAGGTAGTTTGTTCTATATTGGCCTATTGTAGAAACAGTGATATAATAAATAAAGAATTTCTAGAAGGAGTCCGTTCAAATTCATCACTGAGGCCAGCGACCTTGACCTTCTGATACATTTATTATAAACTAGCTGACCTACCCGGCGTTGCCCGGGCGGTGGATTATGCCCCGGCGTTTTGGTTATGGGCGGTAGATCTTAACTTAACAGGCTTTCATCTCCAGTACTGTACTAGAAAGGCAAACATTTCACTTCACCCTACGAGTAATATAACTTTTGGCACCGACCGTTTTATTTTACCTCCGAAATGGCCAAGATTTGAACCCTGAATCTTCAGCACTCAAGGCAAGCACGCTTGCACCGACCTCCCTTTATCCACAGATAGCAGTTAACATTACCTGACCCTAGATCATAACACATCTCATTCCCCCTAATCTCATTTTGCTTTCTACTCGGACACCTCTCTGATAACATATCCTTTGGAGCACTGGTTCACAAGCTGTGGTCTGCGGTCACCACGAAGAGTCCACACAGTGCTTACAATTATCGGGTAGCCTTATCTGAGATTGTTACCAAGTAAAACGGCAGTGTTGCTATTGGAAAAGAATATTATATTTTTAATATTTAATGTTCCCATTTTCCAAATGAATAATTGATTAAAAAAACCCTTTTTGTTTCAATAGAAATTGATTTGCATTTTTTCAAAATATTTTTTTGGGTCTCTTTTTTTTGAATAAACGATTGTCTGCCAAAAATGTTTTGTTCCAGTAGCCCATATGATAACTGTGGGGCCTTCTAAAATATTATGAAGATATACAAAAAATCTTAAAATAGTTGTAGGACCAACTGCTTTAGAGAATGTTTTCTTTTTTTCTTCGGGAACGAACATAATTTCTTGTTACCTAAATGGTCAATATATGGAATTCGATATTTTAATTGGACTATCTCGCTAGAGAAGTTTATATAACACCACATCAAGTACTCTGTTAAAATAGAGACCAGTATCATACATTAAACCACACTGTGGTGCTATGATTTAATATATCAGGCATACTTATTCATAACCTGAGATTAGCTACTGGAAAAAGTGCTTTTAAGTTCTCAAGAAAGACTTCAGAATGAAAACCTTTATTCACGGATTAAGGTCAATATACGTGACACCATGATTAGACCAGTGGTGGATACAGGGTTTTGAGAATGGACTCTTCTCAAACGTGGTAGAAAGGGTGATAAACCTATTCGAAAGGCAAATGCTTTCATAAATATATACATCTGTTGTAGAAACACTGATACAATAAACAAAGCATCTCTAGTAGGAGTCCGTTCGAATCCCACCACCGAGGGAAGTGACCTTGACCTTGTGATACATTTATTATAAACTAGCTGACCTACCCGGCGTTGCTCGGGTGGTAGGTTATACCCCGGAGTTTTGGTTATGGGCGGTAGATCTCAAAAAAGGACTCTGATCAAAATCAAATAGCCGCAGTTAGTTCCCCCGAACAAAGTTATATAAGATCCATATGTTTCTTTGTATCTAAATGTCTCCAGTTTTATTTCTATAGAGGACAGACAGACAAACTTTGTAATTTATATATACTGATTTATTCTTTTCTACATAAGTATGTAAACTGAATAAGTTTAAAGTACATTATCAAACAAAAGGATTTATTCATCTTATCCATGGCCAGGTCTTTGCATCTGTGGTATTCACCCATTCGATAACAGCATTTAGCTGTACCCAAAAAATATCCCTGTTATTTGGGAGAATAAATATTCCAGAGGAAAATTTATGGACAAATACTTGACAAGTGTCACTGCTTAGCTGAATAGGCGACCCGTTCATCGTTACTATATTGTTCAGAGATTACAATCGCCCATTGAAACCACTCAATTGCACTGGATACAAACATTTTCCAAGAACAAGCAACTCCATTATGACGGAGTGAAGACGATTGGCTTTAAAAAGCGCTAACTCCACTGACCGTATCACTCACCAGTAGGTTATCCAGAGGCCACGTGAGATTAACTCAGACGCAATCACTGTATCATCCGGTGTACATCAAAACTTTAACATTATTTAAGGTTCACACTTTGAAATCAACTTAAATCAATTTCTGTTGTAATATTACGAATGCGGTCTCCCACTAATTTGAAATGACTAATTTCAAGGCGGCGCACCTGTTGAACATTGTGTTGATTCATTCATCTACAATACTGTCTTCTTCTTTAGCATTTAATTTAAAAAATATTGTTTACTTGGTCTTTCATTGAAATCGTTCTGAACCTTACTTATTGTATACTTCTTTGTACTCAATCAGGAGTATCTAAACTGAGGTAGTGGGTGAATTTATTTGTTAGCTACAAATTTCAGAATATCAGCTAAACATGAATATTTGTCCAAGCTGATATTATGGTTACATTCCTCAATTTTCGGATATATAATGTAAGTCTTGTTTTAGTTCTGTAAAACATATTCAGGTTTATCAGCTTAGGCATGTGGCTTAGTCCTCCTGGGTCTGTTCGTTGTTGTATACTCGTTAAGACACTCTTCCCTTCACTCTAATACCTTTGAACAAACCCCCCTTTTTAAGCTAATACATCTGTGTAAACTGCTCCTTTACTCTAACAAATTTGAGTAGTCCTCCCTTTACTCTAATAAATTTAAGTAGCCCCTATTTATTCTAATAAATTTAGGTAGCTCCTCTTTTATCCTAATACATTTAAGTAAACCCCCTTACTCTAATAAATTTAAGTAGCCCCCCTTACTCTAAAAAATGTATGCAGTCCCCCATTGCTCTAATAAATTTGAGTAGCCCCCTCTTTTATTCTAATAAATTAGAATGTGTCCCTCCTTTACTCTAATAAATTTAAGCCCCCCCCCCCCCATTTTACTCAAATAAATTTAAACAACCCCCTTTATTCTAATAAATTTAAGTATACCTCCTTTACTATAATAAATTTAAGTAGCCCCCCTTTACTGTAATAAATGTAAGTACCCCCCCCCCCTTATTCTAATAAATTGGAGATGCTATCTCCTTTACTCTAATAAATGTGAGTAGTCCCCCAAACTCTAATAAATTCTTTACATTTTATACAATCATAATATGTTTTCATATGGCTTTATAAATAGCATGTATGTTCAATCACTGCTTGGTATGGCAATGATTGATTGTCTAAAGCAGTGATTCATTAGACAATGAACCCCATGAGGCACAGCAGTGAAGGTAAAAGCCTTACAGGGCAGGGCAAGGTGACTCGGCAAATGGTATGGATATATTTTATTTCACTGTGCTCTTTACGACTGTATGTGTGTACTATTCTCTTAGTTCCTCTACAAGAATTTTGTTTCGCGATTACTGTGTGTTTACCTTACACTCTACTCTGTCTTGGCTGCTGCGGATACCTAGTCTGTAATCCTTCTCTACTGATTCTATACATTACTCATCGAATCTCCATCCTCCCTCCTTGTAACACCGTGTAAAAGCTTCTTCTTTTATTAGGTTTCAATGCCAAAATGTCCTTATCAAATGAAATAATTTGCTTAAATTGACCTCTTTCTATTTGTAGCATTTCCATATTATTTAGATGTAAAATATTTGTTCACAATGACTTTCAGAGCTTTTCTGTTGAATGAAAAATTGCCAAGATTTTGCATTTAAGCTCTTTTTTATTTTTAGGATCGATTAGATCCATTTCAGAAGGTTATCAAGAACGATAACGTTAGTACCATAACACTTTTAGAAAAACAATGTTCTATTTAAAAATTGAACCAAGGCAAAACATAACGGCAAAAATTGAATCAAACATAACGGCAAAAATTGAATCAAACATAACGGACAATTTACAGGAATAGAAAATAAACGAAAATACTGCAACCTGGTCTAAAGAGTCAGGATTTTGTAGATTAGCAGAATTAGGAAAATAAGATCATGGTGTAGACATTAGATGATGATGAACTGAAATGTCCTCATACGGATGGGTATTCTCTATTTATATTATATAATATAAATAATAAATATTTATTTATTAATAAATTAAATAATAATAACAGCTCTTTGAGGGGATATACTGACAGGAGGTCTTGCCAATAACAGTGGTGATCTTCTACACAGACACTACACAATCTAATGCTTGATAAATCGGTATAAGAAAGAATACCTAAAAGCAGAGTTTCTCAAACTTTTTTGACGCAGAACCCTTTTTTGCTTCAGTTACTTTCCCAGGAACCCCAGATTTTAATGATTTTATTTAATCATAATATAAATATTTGCATATACCTTTATAAATTGTATGTATATTTAAAAACAATTAAAAAATAATATTAATGCAATGTGTATTTTTCGAATAACAATTCAAAACTAAAAAATTTTTTGATTTTCACATTTTCCACAAGTTCATAACATATAAAACAGAATTACTATCAATATTAACACAAAGTTTATTTTGTAATCATTTTTGGTTTTATAGTTGGGATTTTTATTCTCAAGTCAGCAGCAGCATTAAGTCTACGTCGGTATTTAGTTTTTATGGCAGTATAAAAGGAAAATCCAGTTTTACATAAGTTGGTAGTGGTAGTGGGAAGTGGCAGCAGTGTGTGAAGTACTATTTTTGCAATAGAAGGAAATTCGGGAATCAGATAACTGTTTTTATCCTAAATATCAGAATTGTATATTAAAACAATTTTGACCACTTCCACTCATGTATATAAGTAGATATACACATGATTCGGTTTCATGATTCTCAAGAAATACAGAATAAATCCATACCCCCTAAAAAAAATTTATAAAAATGTTCTTTCTAAATGTTTTTCGCGGAACCACAGACAATCCGTTATAGAACCCCTAGATTACACTGGACCCACTTTGGAAACCTTTGACATAAAGAACCCAGTTTAATCTATCTTAATGAACATCAGAGATAAATTACAAAGTCATTTCATCATTTCTAGATGGCGTATAAACATTATAAAACAATTACATATACAATAGAAAAACATAAAAAAAAACAGCCTTTTCTTAGCAGGCATAATGGATCTTTCCGACCAAAAAAAGTCTTTCATTAAGAGGTCCTACGGAAACATTAGTGCTTATTATTAATAACTATTGACCATCAACAATCTTTTAAGAATTGATAATAGAAGTGACTTGATATATGCTTCGTGAAATATCAGAAAACATCTGAATAACTAATTGTTGTTTACACTTGAACAACTGACAAACAGTGTAACCTTGAAAGAACATTACGTGCTCTTAGATAGAGGGTGAAAAGTCACACCTAAATACATCTTCAATGATAGCGAAAGCAACACAGGAACGTCATCGATAATCAAGAAGAGAAGTTGACCTCTGAAGAACACTTACTGCCGCATAACGAAATATATAGACAAACAAAACTGAAGATCCCTAAACTTTTGTTGGCCATTAACGCAACATGATGGAGAAATAATTTGCTTATTTTAATTTATGATTATATTTCTAATTAATTATAGTCCAACAAGAAAGCTGACCCCTGAAGAACTCTTTCTACTGCATACGATATGTATACTGCATACGACCGCTTGTTACGGTTGAAAGATCTTAGTCTTGTTTTCCCATTTCTTATTGTGGTTTGATCATTGATTATTATTTCACGTGTTTATGTGAAATCTTTATATATATATATAGACCAAAAAAACGGAAGACCCCTAAACTTTTGCTGGTCATTAATTGAACATGATGGAGAAATAATTTACTTGTTATTTTTATTTAATATTGCATTTCTAATTAATTATTATCCAATGTAACGTGACATATGAACAATAATAAAAAAAATTATTTGTCCATTATAAATTTGACAAGTAATGTACAGGAATTTTTTGTAAATTTGAATACCCCCCCCCCCCTCCCTTTACCCAATATTCTGGGTAACGAATGTTAAGAGTAATGTTCGATATTATTACTCTGATATCGAGTAATATTAAAATTAGAATTAATTAATTAATTAGGCTATACCGTTAAAGAAGTCTGTATACCAAAGTATCATATCAATCTACCAAGTATCATATCATATCAAAGTATCATATAATATTGTTCATTATTACAAAGTCTGTAATAATGAAATACTCATACATTAAACCACACTGTGGTGCTATAATTTAATATATCAGCATACTTATTCATAAGCTGAGACTAGCTAATGGAAGAAGAACTTGTTAAGTTCTCGAGAAATACAGTAATTTATATTTGCCAGTATAAACTGACAAAATCCAGTTTTGATACTATTTTAGTCTAATAGTTCATATCTATTATTCTCAAAAATTTCAAACTCCCAGCTATAAAAGTTTTAAATTATACTGAATTTGATTTGAGTATGCAAAACTGGTTAATAACTAATATATTTTTTCCCCAACATATTTTCTTTCTATATGAGATGTAACAGGAAAAATAAATTTTTAAAAAAAGAAATATTTTTCTTCAATAACATGCAAAAATACACTATTAAAAAATTGTGTTCAGTATATGACTATAAATGTTTATTTATAAACGTTTATTGTGTTTAGAAATGAAAGTTATAAACACAATAGCAATCACATAACACAGACAGACAAAGAAATAAATAAAAAAACTTTTGTTATATATTTTACGTAATAAATTCTAACAAAACACAAACCACAGTTATATACAAACAAATATGCGAAAAAAAAACCTAGTTCCTATACTTTTAGGCACATACAATTTAACATTCTAAGTAGAATATAATACTTTGATGAAGTGAAAACATAACATTATCACAAGAAAAGAAAATTTGCAGCAGTATGCTTTCAACTAAAAGGAAATATAATGTAAAACTCTTCGACGATCAATTAAATTTAACGATTTATTTTAATGTAACAATCACCATTTTATATTATAATTCATTTAGTTCACTCTTCCAAATTTAATTATGTAAAAAAAAAAGAAGGTTAATAATTCAAAAACTGTTTTATTAAATCTTTTTAATAAAGCTTCAATTTATCTAAAAGTTGCTCAAGTTTATTTTTAAAAATGATTCATCGAGGAGATCAACAATTTTAAGGTCACCTCTATCTTAGTCCATTTTTTAAAGCACAGTTTATTTAAATTCTTTTAAATGAGAAAAATTTGACCAAATAAAATTTTTTCAAAAACACATTTCATTTTATTTGTCCTAATGTAAAAAGTTTAATGAAAAAAAAAATCTATATAACAAGCTATAGATTTTAAAAGTTTTTCCAGCTCTTGCATAAAAGACATACTTAATTAAAAATCGGGGATTGGTAATTTGAAATTCATTTTATTAAGATTCCCTCAGAAATAGATTAAAAAAAAAAGTCAAATTAATCTTTTACTAATAATACGATTTTCCCCTCTAATAAGACAGACAGAATACACATCAATTTTGTCTGATCAAAATTGACTTTATAAATTTATTAAAAATTTAGCCAATTTATTACACATTTGTATGATTTTCTATCTGTGATTTAATTTTTTAACGGCACTTCAAGTCAATGATCGTTTGATTGAGGAATCATCTGCAGAGAGAATTGGGTCAATGCCTCGACGAAGGGTCAGCAAAGTGGAATAGAAATAGCATTCTATTATCTTTATAGAAGAATTTACCTCTAGAAAGTAATATTCTATTAATTCATAACTTTTTGTTATGCAGTTTTTTTTTTTAAATTAGGACTTCACAACATTTTAGTACCAAACCTATTTATTTTTAAAGTGTTAAAGAATCCTTTATACTAAACATTATTATTTCAACTTCAACTACAATATTCTTATATTTATTAGTACTAGGAAATTGACATTTACAAATAACAGTTGAGATAAATTAAACTAAACAAGTTTATCACCATTGGAAGCACCTTCCTCCAAAAATGACCTCAGACTTGACCTTAAAATTCTTGATCACTCAGATAAATCAATGTTCAAAAATAAAATTTGGATAAATGTTTTAACAAAAAGATTACACAATTATCGAATTATTAACAAATTCGGAACATTGCTACAACAAAGGAGTTGTACTGAATGAATAAAATGATAAAAGAAGTACATTTTAATTAAATAGAACTTCCAAAATAGGGTTTCTACTAACTTATTAATTAAACGATTATGAGATAATTTCTCCGATTTTGTTTTGCCTTACAACTTTAAGAGTATTATGATTGAACTGACGATATAAAAAATGGATCGATATCGGTCTAGAGTCTTTTATGAAATAGTTGTTCTATGAACTTTCAGATCCTGGTGGAGCATGATTTTATAGGAGCTACAAAATGACAGGGGAAGAGTTTTAAGTTCATTTAGTTCTGAATTAAAGAATTTTCGCTTTTTCCCCTTTTCAAGAAATAATGAAATATTTAATAGTTTATGTACAAATACCTAAAATATCTTACTAAATAATAAACATAAAAACTAATAAAAAAAAATTAAAGGCTTAATAACAATTACGAAACTATGTCAAACAAAGACAAATGCGAAGATTCATAGTAAATATGTGCCTTTTTCACTGCTCTTTTGTCATCAAGCATACTTTGAACAATTTTTATTTCCAAAAAAATTAAAAAAAGTTTAATATAATAATTTTTTTTATATATTAAAAAATGCTGCAAGCAAGTAATATTATATCAGTTTGCAACGAACAAATTTTTCTTTTATTAAAAAACAAATAGGAATTGGTTTTTAAAAAATCAATTCTGCTAAAACTTGTCACACATATCTATTGTTAATCATAAAGCAATGTTCAATATTTTTCCCCTTATAGAAGGTTTAATCAATGACTATAACATGATTTCTATTGGAAAATAGATTTTGGTTTAAAAGAATTTTTACGTTAAGAACGATCGCTAAGAACCAATTGATTTGTAAAGGCTAGAGGCAACCTGTATTCGGGACTGAGGAGAAGGGATTGTAACTGATTTATACTGGATGATTTGGTAGACCTCCAAATTACTACGCCAGCTAAGGAAGCTAGAAAAGAAAACATAGGAAGGGTATTAATAATAAAGGATTAAGACCTGAATGAGAGCAATGAAACAACTCGTTATCACAATAGCCCTCTAGATTTAAACTCCCTCTCTTATTTCAAATGAGTGGTCATTGAGTATCCTATCGTAGAAGATAGAATACTCAATAGAAAGAATTTCCGCCTTTTTTCTTTAGAAGCAGGCAGCTACAGAGTTCCCTTATCCACCGACTAGCCTCTCTACGGCAGAACAGCACAGGTGTAGGGCAGATTTGTGCGTTACTACTAATCAACCATCACTTACATTCAACAGTGAACCAGATTAGAATTTCAGCATTACTAATCATTACAAACACCAGCTTGTTTTAGGCCATTTAAATTTTACCATTCCGTTATGTTTACATATATTTTTATTCTCAAAGCATCAAACATCTTTCACTTTGTTTGATACCCTGAAACGTTTTCCCTCACAACTCACACCATCTCTCCTCTAATTTACTACACTGGTCAACAAATTTTTTGGTGCCCAAATTTAGATTAATTTAGAGGATCTGATTCCAAAAATCATACTAATTTTTTCTCATCAGATCAAGTTATTGACATTTCATACCTTATTATTTCATTACTGTTTATAATGATTTCATAATTTTGTTATTTCATACCTTTTTTTAACATCAAATTAGGCGTATTTCTAAATATATTCTAGCGTCACAATTACAATTGTAAGTTGTTATTGTGATCAATGTTAAATGATTATTACATCACAAACCTTAAAGCTTTTACTTGCGTTGCAGATTTTTGGAGTAAAAATTATGTATGGCCATATCCTCTCCTAGACGACATTCCTTAAACAAACCAAATCGGTTTTGCTTTATTTTAGGGGTATATACGTTAAAATCCAAATGTATTGCAAATATTTTTGGTGTGATTAACGAATATGTGTCTGAAATTTAAAAAAAAATTTGTTTCTTCGATTTGCCGATCTTTATTGTACCTACAGAGAGGGGTATACTATGGTAGAAAAAAAAACTAGACCTGAGAGAGAAAAAAAGACAGCATTTCTGGAATCAGCACCCTTAAATTAGTAAAAACTGTTAAAACATTTTAGACAGCGTGACACAAATTTTTTTTGTTCGTCAGTGTTAATGGTCAAGAATGATGTTAATTCGTTTACCATATTTCCATACTGACAAATTATCTCTGTTAAGCTCCTCTCCCCAACTCACTGTCTCTTCTCTAATCATTTATGATTGAAAGTTATCTTAATTTGTTCACTATATTTCCATATTGACACATTATCTCCCTTACACGTCTTCTCTCTCATTATATTAATTTCTAAATTTTCAACAACCTGCTACACACATTGCTTATTTTTCCAATATACTTAAAGCACTTTTATTGTCAGTTACTGCACAATAAGCCATTTGTGACACTTTTCAAATATTCACACTAAAACTCCTTCCCTCAACCAAAATCTTCCAGTACAATATAAACCCACACTTTACATATGCTTGCTTGTCTGTTTGCAACTTAAAAAAATAAAAAATTGTTTTATTTAAAACCAAATAGAAATTAGCTTTTATGAAACTAATTCTGCTCAAACTTGTCACACATATCTAACCATCTTGAATCCGAAAACAATATTCACGCATTATTACACTCTTCCTATAAATGAACTGTACGCACATATAAGCCTACATAACTCTAAAACCAAAAAGATCAAGAGAAAAATGAATCTTCTACGACCTTTAGACTGCTCTGCCAAAAAACATGAAGGTTTGTAGAAAAACTAACATTGTGAAGCAAAGAGGAGATTTGTAGAAACATATATATATAAATATTTCTATATTTAGCAGTAGATTTTCCTTCATAAATATTTCATTAAATCCCTTCTGAGTCCGTGTTCTTGTCACATTTCTGCTTAACTTTTCTAGCTTTCTTATCTGGTGTTTCAAATTTTCAGACGTACTAAATAGTAATTTTCCAAAGTTTTATTTATGGTTAACATTATTCTAAACTAATTACTAATGTAACTTTTTCAAAAATTCATCAATATTTCTGTCAACATTGACCATTTTCAGGGTATCATTATACACTAAATAAAACGATTTTAATAGTAATGACAAATAATTTTAAGAAAAAAAAAGTCAAAATCAATAATTCACGGTTGTAATGAGAAGTTTGCAGTTAGGATATGGTAGTTCGAAAGTGATACAGTTTAACATTTGTCCTCAAATATTTAACCCTAAATATGGCTGTAGATTAATTTCCAGTGGTTGTTCTTCTTCATTACTGTTTAGCACTGCTCTTAAATGTAGTTTCAATATTCCGATGAATCCGGACGTTAGACTATTTACACTTGGTTTTATTTCTAATATGTTGAGAGCTTTTACTATTTAGAGAATGAGAATTAGACAACTGAATTAGAAGACCATGCATTAGAAAACTGGAACGATAACATAAAAAAGAAGTATACGCAAGAATTCGTAAAAAAATATTATCAAGAACCATGAACACGTTATAACATCAAGTAGAACATGCCGTAAATTAAATAGACCTATATAAGGGAAAATGTGTTCACCTGAAAATAACGAATCATATTTAAGCCTATCAAAACATATACTTTCTCAAATTGAAATCAATTTCCAACCCCTGAGAATCAAGTGTCAAATAAAAACTAAAACTGACCCTATCAGAAAAAAAAACTGAGCTTGAGATTTTATATAAATATCTTCTAAACCTTCAAGAGCAGAAATACACCACAATGAAATCGGAACTCAAAGAGTAGTTAATGTCTGAAGCAAAAAAGAACGAGATTACAACAATAGTGTCTTTACTTATAGACATTATTTTAATAGACACTTAATTAATTAATACACTAATTTAACAACTTAGAGACACTGCAAAAGAGCTTAGATGCAATGAAAACGTCTCCACATAATAGAAGCTCTCAAAATATTAGAAAAGAAATCTAGTATGAAACTATATTTAGGAAAATCATCAAACATTAATCAGGAAGAATAACTACAAATCAAACTACAGTCTTTAGGGTTAATATAAAGCTGTATATTTGATATACAGAAACCAATGTAAAACTGTGTAAGTTTCTAACTACAATAGCCTAACTGCAACCTTCTCATTGTAACAGTGAAATCAACATTTCGATTGTTTTTCTTAAAATTATCATTACTATTACATGATACATATATATTCCTCGTTTTAATAAGTATGTAATAATAACCTGAAGATTTTCAATGTTGACAGAAACGGTTAACTATAAAATATTTACATTAGTAATTAGTTTTGAATAATCACAACTAATTGTAGACAAAGCCTTGGGAAATCGATATTAGTACATCTGACAATTTGAAACACCGGATAAGAAAGCTAGAAAAGCTATTCAGAAGAGAGACGAGAACACAGACACAGATAGAATCTAATGAAATGCATATATATATATTGTTAAATAACGCCCCATATTTGGCTTGTATCTGCTTCTTACACAATTTCTCCAGTTTCCGGAATTCCTTCCTCGTCTCTTCATTAAAACTAAAAAGTCTATCACCAATATTACTAGTCGACATGTTTCGAATGTACCACATTCATCATCAGGACAATAATGAGAGTAATAGTAGGGAAGCTAGTTACATATATATAGAGATGGAATATTAATGGAAAGTTTACAGGGCATCGCCCTGTATCACGGCGCATTATGGGGGATTAAGGTAGGGTGGTTGGGCTCACCTACTACCTGGCTAATCTGGGTGTTTCTGTTTGCAAATAGTTTTAAAATTCGACAAGAATTATTAACTTGGATATTTATGGCTGGTTGCTTTTCTTGAATAATTATTGCTTCTAATAGTTGTAATTTAAAATGATTTCTTTCTCGAGCGATAATTTTCGTGGAATTTACCATCATTTCTCTTGTGAGTTTTGTCTTATGGACTGCTGTTGTATGGCATTTTGGCGCGCCGGCAGAAAGGTGCATAGTAATTCTTCTAGACAATGAAGTCGAAGACATTCCTATATATGAGCTTTTACGGGCCTCACAGCTCCCGATATTACATGAGTACTCATATACAAGATTTGTTTCTTTTGACTCCTTTACGCTAGGACTATTTTTCATTAATAAACTGCTTATTGAAGGGCTTTGGTAGTAAGTTATCAGGGAGATAACTAAGTATTGGTGATAGACTTCATAGTTTTAATGAAGAGACGAGGAAGGAATTCCGGAAACTGGAGAAATTGTGTAAGAAGCAGATACAAGCCAAATATGGGGCGTTATTTAACAATATATGTTTAAATGAAGGACTGCTTCCAACTTTTACAAATATATATATATATATATAAAGACTAGATTAACAGAAAAAACACACAAAACGAGACCACACAACGTGCTTGGTCTCCCTTTCTCTTTTCTCCTGAAGACGGATTACCGAAAGTTCAAAAAATTAGAGGAAATGTATAGGGCTATTAACGATTGACATGATATTTAACTAAGTATATACTACATACATTAAAAATAAAAACAAAGGATCAATTAAATATATATATATATATGATCAAACCACAATAAGAAATGGGAAAATAAGACTAAGATCTTTCAACCGTAACAAGCGGTCTTCGTCAGAGTCAAAAACCGAACTGAGTTTCAGTTGGGTTTTTGACTCTGACGAAGACCGCTTGTTACGGTTGAAAGATCTTAGTCTTGTTTTCCCATTTCTTATTGTGGTTTGATCATTGATTGTTATTTCACGTGTTTATGTGAAATCTTTATATATATATCGATTAAGTTAGTAAAAAAACATAAGAGTACACGCACACCTACAGTATATAATTTTCGGGTTCAACTGTCCTCAGGATTGCAAATAGAGGGTACCAAACATATATTTCAATAAGTAATTATATAAAACGGTTACAGAAACTTAATAAAATACCATGGAACATCTACCAGATGACAAAGCAGTCAAAGTGAGTTCTGTGATCTCTTGTATGTCTTTACTTTATAATTGTACTTCATATATAGATAATCTATATAGTTCAAAGTTAGTAAAAAAATATCAATTAAAGAAAAAAAGAACACTCTTATGGTTCGTAATGATGACTCAGCGACAGTCAGAAACCAATACTGGTAACCAAACGCGCACTCTGCTAAAAAAAAATAGTCCAAACAGGGTAGGTAAGGATTATGGTGACAAAAAAATTCGAAGAGTCAAAAAATTAGAGAAAGAATGAAGTGAAGAAGAAGAAGATGTACAGGGAAGATAATGAACAAGATAACAAATGAATATAATAAATATGGCAGAATGGAAAAAAAATCATTAATTCTGCAATCTGTTATAGTGTGGTATTTACTCATATTGGGGAAAGTATTATGTCTCCACACAAGAAAATTTATTATAAAAAACTAACAAGTATATATTTATCCAGTATATATTTTTGTTATTATTACCATTTATATTTTTATAATTCTTGTTCATTCTTTTATTGATTTGGTAATCAATAAAATTTTGTCTGCCCTATTTATAAACTTCCTTTCTCTACACTAACTTTCAAATAGCTGTCCACACCGGATATTTTTCACAATAGTCATGTATACATATAAACTTGATGAAAAAAACCAAATAAATAAAAAAAAAATTTATTTACTATGTTACAGGATTTCATTAATTGGTTAATTTTCCAAGTTAAAATCAAACTTTCAAAGTTGATTTTCTTATTTAATACCTTTTTAATAGATAAATCTAAAAATTTTTGGAACAAATACAATGAAATCTTACAACAGAGGTTTATAAAAAGAATGTCCACCTTTAAACTTATTTATTAAACTTCTAATGTAATAGTTCATTGATTTTCAGTTCCAAAATTTGATAGATCTTTCTATGAAAAAAGTTTTAAACAAAAACTAAAACACTGGTTTTAAAAGATTGGTTTGAAACTGGAATACTGATATATTCCTGATACAATATATATATATATATATATATATATATATATATATATATATATATATAATGATCAAACTACAATATGAAAGGTCTTAGTCTTGTTTGCCCATTTCATATTATGGTTTGATCATTGATTGTTATTTCACGTGTTTATGTAGAATTTTTATAAATACATATATATACAAAATTTAAGTCTCCTAAGACTAGCCCAGTCCTCATTTTTGTTTTTTCTATAATCTTCTTTCTATTTCACGGTCGACACCTTTATCAATATATATATATATATATATATATTAGTAGGTGTTATTTAATCGGGATTAGGTCAATTTTCTTCGTCAAAAATCAAACTCTCGTTGCCGACGTTTCGGTTTTATTCTAAAACCTTTTTCATAGGCAGAAGTAAGTATTTTTTAACTAAGAAAATGAAATTACATTAACATGTAAATATGCCTATTCCATCGATATATTATTGAATATTATACATATATATACACTATACTTACACGATTAAGTAATGAATATAATTAACAAGTTTAATGAAAAACTTACGTCTCAAACGGGCAAATAATTTGAAAGCCAAAAAACATCTAGGGAGACAAGACATTCAATAATTTCGGCACTATGCCGTCTTCAGCAGAAGTGAATAAGTGAGTAGTCATACCACTGTAAAGTGACTTGAAAACGTCACTTTGAATGTAGCATGACAATTTCCTCTTTGTAAAGGTCTGCGAACTATTTTCCTCTTTTACATTCCTATTCTATTGTACTATTATTCTGAAAATGATGTAGCATTGTAAGGATGTGAAAATGTCTTCTCATTTTGTGTTACTGGAGTTTCAACATTTAAATGTTTATATACATGTAAATGGAATTTCACAGTAATAACGCAAAATTAAAAATAAATATAGCCCACATTAAAGAAATTAGAAAAAGTACTAAGATTTTCCCATTAAACTTGTGACGATCCCATTTTTAATTTCTAACAGTGGTACATTGATGAGTACAAGTTCATGCTTGAACATTATTCACATTTTGATAATGATTATACTGTAAGTTTCCGATAATTAATAAACATTCAATTGTACTAAAAAACAAGTTAATTAAAATAATTTTTTTAAAAAAATGACGTCTATTTCATAAGAAAGATGATATAACCATTTAAAAAGATGGCACATAAATTAATTACCTTCTATAAAGGAAATAAATTTATGTTTATACTACTTACAGTACTTATAACATTAATAATAATAATAATACAAAGGAATATTTAAATTTGATATACATCCCCAAAGAGATTGTCTTTGCTAAATACTATTGATAAACTTGAAGGAATTGTTTATCTCTGAAATTTGAAAAACTCAAGCCCATAGGTAAAACACTAAATAATCACTGAAACAGCAATACTTCCATGGAATCATAGCTCTTCTGATGTTCAATATCTTAATTCAGTTTAAGAACTACGTACTTCATTCTTTTCACATCAAACGTTATACTTTCCAGCTATTATGATCTACAAATCAATATGAATTTCTATCAACAGTGAGAAGGTATAATATAGGCTTTCTCAGATGGTTGTTTCAACTAGAATAGTATTAAAATTAATTAAAATATAGCAAACCTTAAAGCAATTATTGTAAACAAGTCCCAAAAAGTGGGCATTATTCATCAATTCAGCCAGTGGCAGGTTATGAAACCTTCCACCAGTTCACATTCATGGTTCGATAGCAATCGATTATATATCACTATCTTCTATCGACACAATTCAATATTGACTTCAAAACCCCTCGTAACCTTTGCACCAACACCTATTAGTAGACTTAATGAAAAAAAAAGTAATTATAACTCAATTTTAGTAACTACTAAATTAATTTTATTTTAGTGTTTTTATCTCGTATTGGAAAAGACTGAAATAAAATATCCAAATTATCTATAATTATAAAATAATGTACAGCCACAATAGTAAATTACGGATATAAAAATTTGCAAATTAACGTCTGTGAAATATACCAAGTAAAGTTAAATACAAGCATAACGTATAAGGGATTGAAATCATCGAGAAAAATTCATATTTCTTAGTGATTTTTCTGTTCATACTAATGAAAGATAGTACAATAAAATAAAAAAAAAATACGAATAAACACTAAACGACAACTATTCTACACTGTACACAAACTTCAACAAACTTAAACACTAAAGAATATATACAACTTTGAAGCAAGTTGAATACATTCTTTACAACTAAAATAATATATAAATCTAAAAAACTGATGCAGATATATGATTTAGCATAGAGAAGTACACTAATATGGAATAGCGTAAATAGATTTAAGAATTTACAAGTGTCATTAATATTTTGAAAAATCCCCTGAGTTCAGTTTGTAATCCATGCGACTAACCTACTAGTCTTATTTCCTCACATTTAAACAGTACTACCAATACCACTTTTACAAAAAAAAAAACTGCTCCTTTGCACCGGTATTATAGAACTGGTATGAAAGAAAATTAGTTTTTAAATACCAACTAAACAGTATATATTTCTTCCTTATTTTATTTGCCACTATCAAGTAAGTATATTTCTAGAGTATTTTTAAAAATATACTCTTGTAAACTAACAAATAAATTACTCCCTTCAATTCTAAAACAAATTTAAATTTATTACATAAAATGAATTTAAATTAACAATAATTATAGACTAACTATATTTCATGAAAACTAAATATTACAGTTTATTAAACCAAAAATTAAAATAAATAGAAAATGTAGGTAAGACCTAAGTAGTAATTCAGGAAATTTCAAGGTTACTGCATGCATTCATTTTCAACTGAACAAGCCAAGGTTAGTGAAGTAATCTAGATATTGCATTAACAGTCAAGACCGTTTTTTTAGAATTGGCAAGAGCAAAGTGTCACATTAGAAATGATTATTGAGTAACAATATTATACGATTACAATTACTATTTAATTATAATTCATTAAATTTGTATGTACTTAATTTAACTTGGGTTTAATTTCAAATTAAATCAAGATAATAAACCGAATGAAATAGATAGAAGTTAGATAATAAAAAAAGTAAATGAATAATTTAATTTTAAAAGATCTTGATATGGTTAAACTTAAATGGAATACAGCAGGTAGGATCAGAAAAATAGTAATGAAATTTATATTGGTAATGACTGGTTTATTTAATTTAGGTGGAAGTTTTCAAGCATAAATAATTTTAAATTCACTTGGGACGAGAAATATTCGTTAGGTATCATGCTTAGCTACCTCAGAAAGGTTTAACCTTGAGCGTTCCCTCTAGCAGCTGTTTAAACGGCTGTTTCTATCTAATGAACTTTCAGAGGGGGAGTAATATCATCAAAAGCTGTAACCGTACGCAGTAAGATAATAGTTATGCATAAGAGCTATATTTATATTTCTTAAATAAAAGAATCGAACAAATGAAGAAAATATAAATGAAAAAAAAAAACGAACAATTTTTTGAACATAATAAAAGTTAAGATTAACTTATTTTTTGTCAGAATATTCAGTTTAAAAAATTATACAAACAAAAAAATATTAAAAAGAAAAAAAATGATATCAAACAAAAAAAACCTAAGAGAAAAGTGAAATTCGAAATGACCTTGACCCCTTATCAATATTCAGAAATCAGCATTAGATTAATTTAAAGACTCTTAATTAATCATTTTATAGAATTTACATAAGGTAAAATACTAAAAAATGTTGGTTCTTATTTATACAAAAAAAAAGTAGCTTTAGGAGTGGAATGTGATTAGCCTTATCAAAAATCGATATAACCAGCTAAAAACAAATTGAGTTTATTGCAGAAATAAATATATTGTATTACTACAGGACTCTACATTAACTGGAAAAAATGCTGAAGTATAAGTCATCAGAGAAAGAATTTGCCAATACACCAATGGAGACTTAAAAACCTTTTGAATAAAACGTAAACTAACTATAATAAAAACACGAAATATCATTCTTATACAGAACATTTTTGAGATTACAGTATTAACTAATCGACTCTATAATATTAAACAAGTTTTATACACTACAACAACTGAACAAATAGGTTTAAAAACAGTACAACAAAATACTAGAACTTTATAACCTAAATAGTAAAATATCCTTATAACCTGTAGTCATAAGTATTTATATTTTTGTAAGTAATACACGAACCTGAACTCAGAAACAAAACAACAACCAATATCATGAAAAAATGTCACTCCTTCATTGCTACTATTTTGTGAATACTATAGCTCACTGAAGAACAAAAATCTGGTATATCTTGCCTCAGAATAGTAAACAGGTATTATGAAGATATCTTAGTTCTAATGGTTCTCTAAGCAGTACTTGCTTCAAAGAAATTCTATTCAAACTTTGATTTAACTTTTTTTGAAATCTATAGGAATAAAAGTTCACAACATAAGTGTGTACAGGGGGAAACCACACATCATTTGGAAAATCAATGACAACTTAAAACGAGCAATAAACGGTGGTCACAAAATTTACTGTTAAGACCTGTATCTTAAGTTTAACCATTTCTTCACTACTAACTGTAACCTACTATGTAGCAAACGCATTCTCATACTTATATAATGGTTCTAGCCAATTACATAAACTTAACAAAAATAGTAACGGAATTGCCTATTGCCTAAGTCAAAAAATTTTACTCAAAAATAAACACAAAGCAGAGGGAACCTCCCTCTGGCAGTGTTTCTCGAAATTAACACGTATCACAAATAGCTCAGGGGCTGGGACTCAGCCCCTGACCTTGTGGTTTTTCAGATGCACAATTAACAATGACGAATTTATAAAATATGGGGATAGTATGCAACACCAAGGAACTCAAGTTGGAAGTCTTTCAAGTAATAGTAAAAAAAAAATATAAGTACTCACCTATTCTTCTCTAACTCATTGTGGGTAGTCCTAGAGTAAAAAAAAAAGGTATTACTATAAAGTCCATTAACTAATTCTTAGTTGCAACGATTAAAATACAAAATTTTGAGCACTAACCTGCTACCTTGAGATTTTTTTGTCTTTGGTCTTTTAATCATATTAATTTTGAGATCATCGGGTGGAAGAGTAGAAGCATATCCATGTTCTGCTTCTAAAATCCAAAAAACGGACAAATTAGTAATCAGCTGACTTTTAGAAGAATTAACAGTGTCAGCCATGTTGACGTGGATTCAACCAGTAAAAAACTTAGGGTAAATAATTCCTTACCCCTATCACGTCTTTCCAAGTATTCAGCAGCTCTTAGTAATGCAGCAATGCTCATCCTAATAAGTAAAATGTAAGAACTAGATAGGAGAAACGCGAATACGAAGAGCCTAAATCTCAAAGTAGGGATCTAGTAACAGGACCAGTACGCGCCCTGAAATTCACTGCTTGTATTTATTGATGTCAACTAGAAGCGAGCGCACTCTGGCGGGCGTTTAAGAAACAGACGTTCCTATTGGACGCTCAAAGCCCCAAAAGGCCGTCTCAACCAATAGCAGCAAGCGTCACAAGCCCCAACTCCTGAAGGGTAGACACGTGAATTTCATGCCTTGCAACCAAAACCATCAAACACAAACAATCAGCTGTTTATAACACATTTCAAACAGGGAGAGGGAGATCACAGAGAATGTCATTATAACAAAAGATGCCATTACTCTAATTAAAACTGCTTTTAATTTTTTTTTCACAATGATTAAACCATTTTAGTGTTTTAAGATAATTAAAAAGAAATAAACTAAAATAAATGGTAGTAACTTAAATAAAGAAAATAAACAAAAATAGCAGGTGTTAACTGAAATTTACCTGTTACATAAAATCGGGTGGATTAATTCCAAGTACATTTAAAGCATCTTCATACACCATCAAGAGAGTTTTTAAAAAATATATTCTAGCCTGTAGAGTAGGAAGCAACATTTTTCTCGGAGGCTGAAAACAAATTAAACAAATATTAACATTTCTAAACATTTTATGATAATAAAAAGAATCATTGTATACATAGTAATTGTATCTATCTTTTTATACATTATTATTAGAATCAAAAATAAACAAACTGAAGCATCTCAACTTTTAGAACACTACTTTATGGTAAATTCAATTCTACATTATACCTACATATAACAAATTGTCCATATTAGAAAACAGATTATTTATAGGCAAGATATAATTTGTATATGAATTTATAGTTGCCAAAGTTCAGAAATTAAGTTAATAAAACATTAAACTATAATTAGTATCCAACAGAAAAAACAGATTTACAAAAAACAAATTACCAGATAACGTGATATAAAAAAACTTAGCATTTTCTTCACCTTCTACATCTTTCTAATTAATTTTTGTTTACACATCTTGAGTTCTTCTTTCAAGGTATACAAACACATATACAATCTTAAAGATTTCTTATGGTAAACTAATATCTATTATAAAAACGTAAAAACTGCTTCAAAAAAACTAAAGAGAGAATAAAGTCCAACAAGACTACACCAATGTTAAAAAAAAAACCAGATACAAAAAACACACCGATATTTTGACGACAATATATGAATTTTTTCAAACCCTCACGTTTTCTAGTCGATATTCCAGACTGAGAGAGTATCTCTCTCACTTTATCTTTCCATTATACTTCTCCTAGTGACTAACTTTTATTGGAATATCGATCGTAATAAGTATTCGGTTCTGTGTAATCTATGCTTTAATTAGGTCAGGTCGAACAACAGTTTTTGTATTTTTTACACACACAGACACACACGTATATATTATGGCTTAAAGATTTCTTATGGTAGACATCTATTATAAAAACGTAAAAACTACTTCGAAAGAACTAAACAAAGAATAATGTCCAACATGACTACAACTCATGTTAAAAAAACATACAAACACACCGATACTTGTTATATATATATATATATATATATATTGTTATACATATAACAAGATTTCACATAAACACGTGTAATAGCAATCAATGATCAAACCAAAATATGAAATGGGAAAAAGAAGGCTAATATCTTTCAACCGTAACAAGCGGTCTTCGTCAGAGTTGGGCTTTGACTCTGACGAAGACCGCTTCTTACGCTTGGATGATCTTGAGTCTTTTTGCCCCCATTTCATATTGTGGTTTGATTATTGATTGTTATTTCACGTGTTTATGTGAAATCTTGTAATATATATATATTCGCTTGATAAACGGAAAGACGATCCAAACTGGACACAATAAGAGTTCAAAATTGAAGATAAAGAATAAATTGAAGTAAAGAAACACACTTACAAACCTAAATTTTCGGGCAATCCGTCTTCAGGAGAAAAGAAAAAGGGAGACCAAGCACGTTGTAGACACAACGGCTAGTAACCCGTTACTAGTAACATTACCTAGTTAACGTTAACGTTAGCTAGTAACGGGTTACTAGCCGTTGCGTATAGAACGTGCTTGGTCTCCCTTTCTCTTTTCTCCTGAAGACGGATTGCCCAAAAATTTGAGTTTGTAAGTGTGTTTCTTTACTTTGTGTGCTACCTATCTTCAATTTGAACTGATATATATATATATATATATATATATATAATATATATATATATATATATATATATTAGGCATCAGAGGATAATATGATTTTTAAATAATATTTACAATCATTTGGTGACGAATTATTATCGAAATATTGAAGTTAGTTCTTATAGTGTTTCCTACTGTGATTTTACATACATCCCAGGGTTTTTTTTAATTTCATCGGATATATTCTTCACATATTTTTTTATCAATTTTTGGTCCAGCGTCAAACAATTCTGAAAAAACATCTTAGACCAACGTTTCGTCAATATTTTTAGACATCTTCATTCTGGGCTACATCAATACAGAATTAATTACACTGGTCAACACACTTTTTCGTGCCCAAGGTTTCTAAGCTGATTTAGATTTATTTAGAGGTGCTGATTCCAAAATTCATACTAATTTTTTCTCATCAGGTCAAGTTATTGAGATGTTTGCTATTTAATACCTTAACTATCTTAAAATTAGAGGTATATCTAAATATATTCTAGCGCCATAATTACAGTTGCTGGTTGTTATTGTGATCAATGTTAAATGATTATGGCATCACAAACCTTAAAGTTTGTACTTGCGTTGCAGATTTTTGGAGTAAAAATTAAGCATGGCTACATCCTCTCCTAGACGACATTCCTTAAACAAACCTAATAGGTTTTGCTTTATTTTAGGGGAATATACGTCGAAATTCAAATGTATTGCAATATTTTGGAGTGATTAATGAATATATGTCTTAAAGTTAAATAATAATATT
The DNA here is from genome assembly GCA_026182355.1 of Hermatobates lingyangjiaoensis. NCBI lineage: Eukaryota > Metazoa > Arthropoda > Insecta > Hemiptera > Hermatobatidae > Hermatobates > Hermatobates lingyangjiaoensis. The sequence continues at coordinate 1,393,704 of JAPFBL010000025.1, forward strand.
GTTTCATCTATTTGCCTGTCTTTATTGTAGAAAGAGGGGTGTGCAGTAGCAGAAAAACTAAACGTGATAGAGGAAAAACGACAGCATTTCTGGAATCAGCGCCCTTAAATTAGGTATAAACAGTTAAAACATCTTAGGCACCATGACAAAATTTTTTTTTTTGTTAACCAGTGTCATATTAACATAGAAAAAAATGACGAAGCCCTGAAGTTGTCTAGAAATATAGAGGAACGTTAGCATAATATGTTTCACTGGAACTGATCATTGAAAGTGGTCTTAAGTATGCATTCACACGGTCAGTTCAAAGAAAACTATTTTTTTTTTTAACTCAGTAAGAATTACCTGAATTCTTATTGTTCTTATATTTTTTGCAAGTAAGAATACCGTTTTTTTGGTCGAAAGACCTCAGTCTCATTTCTGAATTTCTTACGCTCGTTTATTAGACTTCGATTTTCATTTCACGAGTTCATTGTGAATTTTAAATACAAATATATATTTAAAACTCCAAAATCAGAAACTATGATCTAAAGCAAAAAGTTACGATTTTCAATGCTTTTAACACGCCGTCTTCTGAAGAAATGAAAAATACAAAAGGGTAAGGAATTGTCCTGGTTCATAGATGATTACATAGAATATATATATATATATATATATATATATATATATATATATATATATATATATATATATAATTAAAGTTACAGCTAGAGAACACAAGAAAAAGGACTAACACTCACGAATCTCGATAATTTCGGCGTCTTGCCGTCTTCAGGACAGAAGAAAAAAAAGAAAATAAAAAGGAGAAGGAATGAAGGTACGGAGACGTAAATGCGTCCACTGGCCGATATAAACAACGATACGATGACACGCAGTGCAGCCACCTTACCAACGTGAACGAGTTTAGGCTGTGAGTAAATAAAATTATAAAAGTGATATTTAAGTAAAAGGGAGGAAAAAAGTAAAAAAGAGAAAGGAAAGGAAAAAACATAAAACTAAAATTAAACAAGTAAACGAGGAAGAGAAAAAAAATCATCTGATTAAATTTAGACCAGGGGAATTTCTTGCACCCAATAACCAAATGAAGGCATCCTCAGAAGCCCTTAGAGTGGTCTGGGTGTCATCATTTGAGAGTTTTCTTAATACTTGAACCCTGAAGCAATCGTTGAAGGGAAGGTTATGCAGATTGGTGTGGGTGGCAACAGGCAGCTGCTTGCGTTGATCAACGGATGACCTGTGACCATTCATAAGGAGGCTAAGTAATATATACATATACCATGATAAACGAAAAACGGTCCGGCAGGACACTTAAAATAAACTGTGACACATAGACTGAAACATAACAAAGACTCACTTTTCAATATTTCGACCATAATGGCGGTCGTCCTCAGGAGAAGAAGTGAATTGACGGAGGGACGACAGTCAACTGAAGAACTCACTAGAAGAGGGCTAAAGCAGTGCTGCCGCAAAAGAGAAAAATAAAAAAAGAACTAAGGAGTCGAGAGCAAAGAAAAGAAATTTGTTATTTAAAAAGGAGAATAAAAGTGAAAAAAAAAACAAACAGTTTTATTTTTGTATTAATTTCCTTCATTTTTTGTTTTCTTCACTTTTATTCTCCTTTTTAAATAACATTTTTTTTTCTTTGCTCTCGACTCCTTAGTTCTTTTTTTATTTTTCTCCTTTGCGGCAGCACTGCTTTAGCGCTCACCCAGTGAGTTCTTTAGTTGACTGTCGTCCCTCCGTCAATTCACTTCTTCTCCTGAGGACGACCACCATTACGGTCGAAATATTGAAAAGTGAGTCTTGGTTATGTTTCAGTCTATGTGTCACAGTTTATTTTAAGTGGTATATATATATATATATATATATATATATATATATATATATATATTGATAATATTGACACTACTGATAATATTGCTTGTTTATTACTCTACGAATATACATTGCTGAAGAATATTTCTATAATTACTTTGATAGGATGTTCAATATTTTAATTCATTCAGGAAAACCACATCCCCTCTGGGCCTCTTTAGTGATAACATTATAGCAGTCTTTAAGTTCACCAGTTTTGAGTTCGTTACAAGAGAATACCAAAGCTACCTTAAACGAATTTCTTAATGGTTCAGAGACTGAAAATCTGCAGGTTAGAATGTTTGTTTAAGTTAATAAAAGTTAATAAAACACACCCCAAGGAACCAAATCCTATCTTCATCAGTTTACGGTTGATACGGGTATTGGAACAAACAACAGCGTTACCTTCAAATACCATCTCAAAAACAGCTATATACAATTTTACCTGGTCTTAAGGTCAACTTTATACACAATCTTGATATTCAGGAATACCTACAGTCGGTGAATGATTCCATCTGTATGATGGTAATCGGGGCTACCATAAATTAGATTTGTTCGACATGGCTCCAGGCAGAGCCCGGTGCAAATTAACAAGTGAACAGGTCATTTGTCCGAGGTCACTGCCGTCGTCTCATGGGGCCTACAGCGGCTGCCCCAGCTCGCCCTAGCTTGGTTCCAGTGAGCAAAAAAGTAATATGAATGAAATTCAGGTAGTCCATCTTGTTGGTATGCTTCAAATGTCATATCCAAACTGATCTGTAAGCGACAGAATATTTCACTACTTGATTGTCACAAATGAGGACTCTAAAATCCCGTCCTATTCTAGAATGATCATATAAACTCAGTCTCCCTGTATACCTCCCCCCCCCTCCGCATCCTACATAATCGTCAGTAAGAAATCCGAAAAAGGACTTAAGATCTCTCAACCGTAACAAGTGGTTTTCATCAGAGACAAACTGAATCTGAGTTATGATTTAGTTTGATTGTGAAGAAGATAGCTCGTTACGGTTGAAAAAGTCTTTTTTTTTATTTCTTTCTGTGAAATCTTGTTATCCTATAAAATATGAGCCGCTTAAATGAAGAAATAAAACCGTTCATACTAACGTCCCTTCCAATGACTCAGTGACTAGTAGCAGAAAGATCAGAAACGAAACATGAACTTACAACTTCATAAATACTACTGACTTTTACTTACTCAACACAAACTCAGAGTGGCACAGTTAATTTAGCAGGATTATGTAAATGATCTGGATCTGCTAATTAAAACGTACATTCAAGAGGGCGGAAAGATTCGTTGGTCGTTTGGTATATGGGGTTAATAACTGCACTGGCAAATGATTCACGGGCTACTAACTACACCACTGACGACAATAGTACGAGAGCAGCATCACTAATATTAGTCGTAACATTAAAACAAAGAAATACAGCTAACTTTGTTATTTTCGAGGGCTATATTGGAGGCTTTCATATTTAAAGTTGTCCCAAGGGACAAAAGTGTGGCTCATTTGTAATATGGTACCTATTTTAGTCATAGGTGAGCCATGTTACCAGGTTGGAGTGGCGTAGCAACTATTTTTGCCATCCGGGGCGGTCGTAAGATTTGTGCGCCCCCCCCCCCCCCCCCCCCGGCCGATGATAATCCGTTAACATTCAAAATTCCAAAACGTCCTCAAAATATTTATTTTCATGGACTTACAATCAAGGATCTAATTTTATACTTCTGTTATTAGTTCCAGACTTTCATCTTATTACAGTATTCGTATCAGTATTCAGTCATGATCAAAGAAAATCAAAAACTTTTCAAAATAAAGACGTATAATTCAAATCATAAAATTACTAATTAATAATTCAAATAAAATTGTTAAATTAAATTAACTGGCTACGCAAACAAATATAACGAACTTGCAACCCTTTAAAAAAAAAAAACAGTTTTGAAAAGTCTAAAATAAGTTTAATTTGATTTTGCAAATGTTATAGTTAAAAAATCTGTTTACAAACTGTATTATATACATAAAACATAAAAACAATTATGCCTTAAAAAACTCATTTTGGTATAAACTTTCAAATTTATTGTTACCTTTTTATCATTTTAATATTTTTTTAATTTATATTTTTTCTACCTCAAAATGCCGCCCCCTGGCACGTGCCGCCTGGGGCGCCCCCCCCCCCCCTTTTGCAACGCCACTGCCAAGTTGATTGTACATCGGGATTCTTGCATTTTTATTTCACTCAAGTTGATTAGAGAAGGTATTTTAAACGAGTGTTATCAATTGTACAGCCCTTTGGGCCGATATCTTACCTTCTTGTTCCGAGGGATGGCATACACGAAATTTTCCATCTTTTACTTGAAAAATTACGGGTCATAAACAAGATAAAAACCTCCAGTCTTGACTACCAAAGGAAACTATGATAATTGTTGGATCATATCTGAGTCTATAAAAGAAAACTGTTTGTTGAAATGAAAATTGGATTTGAGGGGCCTTTGCAGTTAACCAGTAGCACTCCTGCTAAGTATAAAGGTAACAAGGGGTGTAAAACAACCTTGCTGATTCAATAATGATATATTTGATGTAATCTGTAACGAGTATACTCAACAGTTTTATAGGAAAACTGTAGTAACAAGAGTGCTTAAATTGAGAAATATATGTTTATACTTTACAATCATGATGAATATAACAACAGGAGATATAAGAAAGAATCATAATAATTAATTGATAAAGTAAATAGGAATGGTTAAAGATTCAGTTACCACATTTCACTCAGTATATTCGCTCTTGAAGATGGACAGAATAAACTTTCTTTGTGGGCACAGTGCGGCAAGCTGTTTCCTTCTTTTAAAGAGTCACTTGACTATCATAGGATGAGCTAGCCAAAATGTATTTATTTTATCATGAAAATGTAAATTTTTTTTTCAATATCGCGCATTTTTGCTGCTTCCTCAACTGCTACAATAACTTTATCGAATACATATGTGTTGTTAGTACCACAAAGCTTAGGAAAGATAATATTTTTATAAGATTCCGTCATACCTCGTATAAATGAGGATGGAAACGCAGCGATGATCAATCATCACTGATGATGAGGTGGCGGCTCCATCGATATACGAAGTATGACGGGAGCTTATAATAATATTACTTTATCGAAATGACTACTTCGCTATAAGGATATCGTTTTATCAGCCTCCATGCAGTATAATCCTACTACTGTAACACCCACTGGTCTCCCAAATCATATCAGTGAAGGTTACAGACTTGTTATATCTCATAATGAACTTTGCTCAACTCTACATGACGGGAATTTGGTTTTGATTCCCAGAACAACTTTCGAGAGTATTTTTTTTTATTCAACTTCTTCGACTTCAGTTGCAGAAAATATTGCAGTTCTTAGCTTTAATATAAACTCGAAATATTACACTATTCCATTGTACATCCTTCTAATGAAACCCAGAATTCCAGTAACACTTTTTCTCTTCCCACGCTACGGTGGGTTGCAATTACAAGTGATGAAAGTACACTGGACCCTTCAAAGGGAAATTAATTAAGCCGATGGTCCATGATTTTTATAACACAGCGTATGGTGAAAATGAGTACAGGGCATTGTATTTTTTTCTTCATAAAAAGGAAGAAGGGGAAGCTCAATTATTGGGCCAAATCCTGGAGTTGACAGTAGAGCCCTAGCAACCTTGGGGAACTCCGTCTGATCTGTTGATCATTACTGAATGATAATCGGTTCAAAGAAGATTGAAGCCCCTTTAACTTCAGTGATATATGCCTAACGAAGGGGGAAGTACTCGAGAATAAACACTTCCTTTGCAATAATAACAGAAAAGATTTATTAAAATTATGCAACATAACAAGTGTTTGCGATTTGCTTACGCGGACACTATGTTCAAAGATCCTCGAATAACATACAGTTCAGCAGTAATTGAGGATGGATGCACAATGACTAGAAAATGAGAAAACAAAAAAAAATTATTATAAAATAGAAAAAAAGGTCTGCTGATCAAACTTAGTCGAAATATTGTTTGTTTTTAGTTATTTTTTTGAAGTTTTACTCGTACCTCCATAAATAGGCGTTATTGTCCATACGAACCTTTCCAAATCGTTATTTACCCGATAAATCATTACAAAACTAAAAGAATTATGGGAAAACAAATACTGAGACATTTCAAGGTAGGTCAATGTCAAAGGGGAGTCATTTATCTTACTGTCTGGGTCAACGAACTCCTTAAACCACCTCCAAACTATCTTCATCTTTATTTTCCTATCATAAATTTTTAAATTTTTTTTTGTGATCATACAAAACGTACTTAGAAAAGCTGCTTAAAAACAAAACTGTTGAGAGTCTGAAGATGTCTCTCTGATGGACTTAAAGTTTACATACTAACACTTTTTTGTTTTTGTATTATATTTCAAAGGGATAATGATAAAAAAAACTATATAATTTTCATACTGATATCAGGGTTTATCCATGTTTGGAATGAGCCCATCTACTTTCTGTTCCTGCTGATTTAAAAATACTATTATATTATCCACGGGGTAGTAATGGAGTGAATAAGCGCCTCTAATACTCAACTCCGACTTTCGGCCTTCACAAGGATACCCTGTTAACCTGCTATATGCAGGGACAAACGAAAGAGGAGGAGAAGGTGATATGGGACTGGGCCTGACTACCTTCGTTTCCCATCCTTCCTAATCCCCAAATCCCCTCCTTTTATCTTAGCCCCAATCCAAGCTGTTATGCGAACAGTGCCGAAGTATGATGATACAGGGGTTTCTGTATTATGAACGAATCGGACAAAATACCACCGATAGAGCTTCAGCAACGGATCAGTCCGTTATACCATAGTTATTATAACGGACCGAATATAGTTATTATATTCGGACGTTATTATATATATATAAGTTTGAAAGTCATTAATGCCGAAGCTGCAGTACATTTCAACAATATACATGTATATATATACTTTGAATTGAAATCAGACGGTCCAAAATTGGTAAGGTGGCTGCACTGCGCGTCATTGTATCGCGCCAGTTTACATCGGCCAGTGGACGCATTTACGTCTCCGTTCCTTCATTCTTTCTCCTTTTATTTTCTTTCTTTCTACTCTCCTGAAGACGGCAAGACGCCGAAATTATCGAGATTCGTGAGTGTTCGTCCTTTTTCTTGTGTTCTCTAGCTGTAACTTTAATTATATATATATATATATATATATATATATATATATATAATATTCATATATATAATATTTCACATAAACACGTGAAATAACAATCAATGATCAAACCAAAATAAGAAATGGGAAAACAAGACTAAGGTCTTTCAACCGTAACAAGCGGTCTTCGTCAGAGTAAAAAAAAAGCATTTTTTTGACTCTGACGAAGACCGCTTGTTACGGTTGAACGATCTTAGTCTTGTTTACCCATTTCTTATTGTGGTTTGATCATTGATATATATATATATATATATATAACTGAAAAAAACAACACATAAAGAACGAGAACACTTACTTTTTTTATTTTATTTTGTATTTTATTCCAGCATGTTCCACTGTGTATTACATGCTTCATCGTCAAATCGTACACAATACTTCTTTCATTAACACTACAAAATACTTATTTTAACTTATTTTACATTCATTCATAATTCATCATTATAATATCTTTTTTTTTTTTTCTTTTCTTATATATTAAGAAATGTAAATTTTAAATATTATAATATTGTATATGTGTATATATGTATGTCTGTGGGTATAAGTATATATATGTATATATGCGTGTGTATGTGTGTATATATATTATTAATTGAATATATTATAAGAACATGTAAATTAACACTATATAATGTAATAATTAAGTTGTAAATGTATGTAACTTTTGTGTAAACCTGTAATCAATATGGGAACAGGTAAAAGGAAAATAAACTACCTCATGGTAGGGTTACTACCCGTGAGGAAAATAAAAAAAAATCTTTTTTTTCTTAAATGTCTATACTGTTCAAGCATTTTACAAATTCTTTATAATAACGTTTTTTAATTAATGAGGAAGGCCTAACAGGCCACTCCTCTCAACAAACCAAGACCTTACGTATGAGAGCCAGTCTTTGTGGTTCCCTCAAACAGCACTCATACACCATGTGTCTAGGAGATTGGGGTGTCTCCGCGTTACATGGGCATGATGGACTAGGAGCTATTTTCAACCTGCTCAGGTATTTTTTAAATGACCCATGTCCTGTCATGTATTGGGATAGTTTATAGAGAACACTTACTGGATCAATATTCCTAACCGAAGTTCGTCATCAGGACTGGAGTAGAAGGGAAGAAGAACAGGTACGTGTTATACAGTACTGATTTAGTTATTGTGGATTAGGTGAACAAATTAATAACTCCTGATTATATGCGACTTTTCGGCGAAATTTGTTCGGCATTCTCATTTCAAAAATGTATTGAAAAAATTAATTGTCGTGGAAAAAAAATGGTGTTTGACCTTGAGAATGGTGAACAAATTTCGGCAAAATGTCAGCTTTTAATCAGAAGTAATTAATTTTTGGTCCTGACAATCAAAAACTAAATTCTTATTTACGATATTTATAATTCTGTGAACTGAAGATGTAATACTTGAAAAATACATTTTTGATTGTATTTTTAAAATTTATAATGACAGAGCATATAATTGAAAAATGCGAAGGGAATGGGGGTGTGAAAGAGATTAGTAGAATTAAAGTACTTAAGGCGTGTTGGGAAGAAGACAAAGAAGTGACTTGACCAAACTAATCCGAAGGCCTGCCTCCGCATAGCCGGCGATGACGACGTGTCTATGGGGCAGGCTGACGCAATGAGCCTGAGTCTGCTTCACGTCATCCTTCAAAGCCGACACCTGCCACGCTTGCTAGGCCCACTCTCCCCCTTATCTAAACGTAGATATCTCCAACACTTGCCCTTCAATATCATCGCAGTCATAAACCAGTCATCTGCAGCATAATCATATTTGCAGCATAAGAACTCACGATGGGCTTGTATTTGAGTTTCGCATTCTGTTAGTTTCAGTATAATGAAATCAGCTAATTAGAACTTTGTGAGAAATACTTAGGATTGTCTCATATTCCTAATAGGGCATATATATATATATATATATATATACATATATATATATATATATATATAAAACTAAATACAATACAAATGTATACAAAATTTATGTATTTAGTTTTGTATTAATGTATTTAGTTTTGTATACAGATATATACAAAACTAAAGTTTTTCGGGACTCAGTCAGTTCTTCAGGTTCAAATTAAACTCCCATTGCCAACGTTTCGGTCTTTATTTAAAACCTTTTTCATAGGCAGAAGTATGAATTTTTAAACAGAAAAACTAAGTATTACATTACAAATTATTTTACAAAGAAAAAAAAAATATATGGATTTTAACGACAACTGTAGTCTGAATGAATCCATATATTTTTTTTTTCTTTGTAAAATAATTTGTAATGTAATATTTAGTTTTTTTGTTTCAAAATGCATACTTCTGCCTATGAAAAAGGTTTTAAATAAAGACCGAAACGTTGGCAATGACAGTTTAATTTGAACCTGAAGAACTGTCCGAGTCCCGATAAACTTTAGTTTTGTTTCTATTCCACGGTCGATACTTTTGTCAATATATATATATTAGTTTAAAATCGAAGATAGGTAGCACACACCTATGTTTGGCGCGCGCCAAACACACCACACACATACACACACCAAACACACACACGCACACACACCGCATTGAACTTTGATCCGAACATACTTCTTTTATTAATCTTATATTTTGTATAAAGAGTAAATGAAACTAAAAATAACAAATATTGTATTACTACCAAGAATAAATATTAAAATTAAAATGAAACCATTTGCCATTCTTCAGTAATTTTCAAATTTTTAGAAATATTTTTATTTTTCAAGAGATTATTTATCAATAGTTAAAAGTTTTGTTCAATATTTAATAATTATGTTATTTTTAAAGAAGTTGTTGTAAAATCCCTATAAACTGTTGACCTATATGCATAAAATACAAAAAGAACTTTACTGCTAATGATATATCGCTGAATGTAATTTAGCAGCATTTGGAGAGATCTGGTTTTTTTTACAGCGTGGAGAGCTCATCTCTTTAATTATAATCTGACGAGTAATACAAAAAGCATAAATCTTTCTTAGACCCTCAGGAATATCATTTTCTTAAGACGCATGATGTGAAAGAAAAAGTAATAGGACGTATAATTCAGCCCTATTGCGAAAAATAAAACAGCAATAATGTTGAATTATAATTAAAAAAAAAATTGAAGAGAGTAAGAGCAGTAAGTTCAAGGTTACAAGAACTTACCAACAGGGACGGCTTATAGGATCAAAAGAAGTCAATTGATACAAAATCATTGATTGAAACTAGCTAAAAACTAAAGTGTCCATAAAGGTTTAAATCTGTTTTAGGAATTCTGCGTGTTTGCCGTTATACTAAAGATAGGGTATTCGTACCTTCGTCATAAACCTAGATCTTATATGTGAGAGGTTGAAAATCCTACGGACGCTATTACTGGGACAGAATGTAAACCAATCGGCCCAGAGCCTGCAACATGCTGGGTTAAAAGATTCATACTTTAAAAAAGTTGAATGAAGTAAAATTATTTTCAATGTAGAATTAATTTGGTAATGTGGTAGGACCCATAAATAAAATGGATACAAGATAATAAATGAAATAATTTTCAGCTCCTATTACACTCTAAAGATGAGAGCCTTTAAGAACTGTGGATTTAGTAAACAAACAAGCAACATTGCTAGGTAAAACTAAGAAGGTCATAGGTTCAGTTGGCTCTAAAGATAAGAGCCTTTAAGTGAGGACGTAGGGAACAAACAACCAACATTGGTAGGTAAAACCAGGGCTGTGGAGTCGGACCTATTATGGCCGACTCAGACTCCTCTATTTTGTAACAGCCGACTCCGACTACGGTACCAACTCCAGCTCATTTTTTTATTACTAAAAAAATAGATTGCAGGTGGCTAATAATAAGAATTAGTACTTTGTAGCTTTGGTGCAGCTCTAAACCAGACGGAGAATCCATAGGTCATAGCCGAACGAACAAACTCCATATAGACAAGGCCCTTGACTGAGTCGACCGCCAGGAATGAAAGACTAATAAACATCTTCTATTTAAGCATTTATATTATGTCTAAATACCACATTAAATAACGAAGAAGTTTGATATTATATTTACTTATCACAAAGTAAACACTGAACAAGCAAGACCATATATTTTGTATTAAACTACACATTTTGTGTTCTACCATCAAATGTTCAAATGTTCAATGTCCTCCGGAGGAAAAAATTCTACTTGGACTAATTAATCATTTTTTTTATCATTTATTTTTTTTATCTCATTTTCATATTCACAAGTAATAACTAGGTGAGGAGTCGGAGTCGGTTCATTCCTTCCAACTCCGACTCCGACTCCTCTAGGTCAAAAATATGCCCGACTCCGACTGCACAACCCTGGGTAAAACTAAGCAGGTCAGAGATTTCAGTTGGCTCTAAAGATGAGAGCCTTTAAGTGAGGACGTAGGGAACAGAAACCAACATTGCTAGGTAAAACTAAGAAGGTCAGAAGGTTCAGTTGTTCTGTTTGTTGCTTATCATGCTTGGTATGTGATGCGATTCTATAAATGAACTCAGATTTAACAGGGAGATGAGGAATCTTAATCGGACAGGACCGCAAACAGCCTTGAGTAGGCTTGCCAGGAATTCATGAAAGACTCAAACTATGCAACCAAAACTTCAGCATGAGACACTAATCAATACCTTAGAACCAATACAGTTTTAATTCGTGAGAAAAGTCATATTAACCTAACCTTACATGCTCAGGGAAAACTAAAAACATTCTCATCACCCTTCCTTCATCAGCTTAAGGTATGTTGTTTTCATTTACCACGCTTAAGGTTTTCATCTTCAGTTCTACAGATCATTTGTTATTTGGCTTAGTTTTTGCCATAGTTGAGATATAGTATCGGGTACCTTCCACTTGAAAGTCCTCAATTTTGACTTTTCTCTCGTTCATTAGAGTAAAGATCTTAAGTGAATTCCTCACAAGTTGCAAACACGGGTCTGATACATGTTTACGTCTTCTCTATTGAATAACGTACAAAAGATTTTTTCATCTCCTACATTGCAAAGTCAAGAGTAAGAATCAAGAATAATTCCCCTATGATTAGTAATGAAAGCAAGAACGATACCACTAACGACGTCTGACTCCTGGTTAAAAAGAAAAACCTAGCAAAAATAAATGAATTGTATAAACAAATTTACAAACTATACTGGAAACCTCGCTCATAGAAAATTTAAACAAACAATAAAAACACCGCATGCATTAGGAATCTTATAAAAGGGCAAACAAAAAATTCCTTCTGAATATCAGACAAACAAAACACAAGAAAGAAAGGAAGTTCATCTGGGGGCCATAGTGACTTTTAGAATTGTAATGGAGAACCTTCCGGAAGAAAGGTTAGGGACCCCAAAGGCAAGACGAAGCTGATCCGAAGGCGTAACGAGGGGCAAAGACGCTGCCGGTCCAACAAGGGAAGGCCATGTGGAATTAAAACTATGTGGTTTGGCTGGTTATTCGTCATTAAACACTTACAGTGAACTTGTCTTTATCATTAAACTAACTTCAAACTCTGAGATAATCTCAATTTTATCAATTGATATTTAAAAAAAATATATATATTTGAGTACAGCTTGAAATTGCATTATTTGTACAATGCAGTAGTACTTAAGATTGAACGTCCAAAGGCACTTGCTTTACTGATAATATATTAACATTGGAAATATACAGAGAAAATGGAACTACGAGTACTACACGGTCATAGCAAGGTGATACCAACTCATCATGTATTTCACATTATTTGTACAAAATGTTTGAGTAAAAAATAAACATAAATGGTAATTCTTTTACTTCAACATAGTCTTTTGACTCATACACTGTAAAACCCACATTCATACAATTTTAAACTCACCTTGATATTAGGACATTTTCAAATACGAAACATACGATCAGTAGATGACCAGAGAAGCAAAAAAGAGAAATGTTTATGGATTGATATAATACATATAAAAATTATTGGTATAATAATATAAAAACTACATGTCCTATGCTCCGACAACGCCTCAAAACTATTATCTCTTCTATCCAAGAAAGGCATCATTTTGGAATTTTATTGTTATTTTGTCAAAAACTTAGACCTTGGTAGTGATCCCAGAGGAAACTATATAACAGAAGGTACGTAAATACGATAAAAAAAGTATAGAAAAAGAGAACTCGGTACTAAAATCACAAAAAACAGTTACAAACTTGAAATATTGTTTTCTCCATTATACAAAAATTTTGGAACTTGTGAAATGAGTTACTTCGCAATTAAAAACCTTAAAATTAAAAATGTTTTATAAATTGTACTCTGAGGTTCAAATTGGTAAAAAGAAATAACAAGTTTGAGATTCGCAACCACATTTCAGATTTGCCACTACAACGAGTTTGACATAAATGTAATTTAAAATACGTAAATTAAGTTCAATTAAAGTACATGTATTTTTAATTTCAATTAAACGAGTTTTACTCAAATTTAGTTACGTATGGCAGTGATACTCGAAGCAAATTCAAATTCAGGCACACAAAAACACTTCCTTTTGTAATTTCAAAATTTTAATTTTTTATTTTTTTTTGTTTTTTTAAATTAAAATTTTAATCGACAAATAGAAACATAAAAGGAATGAACCTAAGTCTAGAATGGTCTGTACACATTTTGGAATAACTAATATTTATTAATTTATTTAACAGTATATTATCTTTTATGAAATGAATAAATAAAAAAAACAATTAATTGAGCGAAATATTACAATCAAATAGTTAAATAAAATTCACTATATATTTTCCTAAGATACAATAATGCATTAAATAATGAGTTTCGAACAAGTACGGTGTTCTTCTCCAGCTAACAAGAACGGAAAGTTCTTACTATCCCATTACAGCAGTATATGCTCTGTGTTGTTATAAACAACACGTGTTTGAATAAAACAACAGTGTTGAAACGTTGAATTATTTTCTCAACATTAGTAAAAATTATATACAGCACCACAAACTTCTCGTTAACTTAAAGAATTTCTTTATACTGCAAATATCGCCCGGAAATTGTTTATACCAGTTCGATTATTAATTTTGTTTTTAAATTCTGAAATCAGTTAAAAATTATCTGTATGTGATTCATTGTGCAAACAGTACCAAAGTGAAAAAGGTAACAATGAGGCACAAAGTCATGTAATCTTCCCACAGAAGTAATCATATAATTACAACATTCAGAATTCACTTTAATTCTTTATGAAATATTTGTGTAATATTTCAATATTTTTGCTAAAGAATCATTATTAATATTGTAATCGTAGTGGTATGTTGTTTCGAACGCCCACAGTTTTCAGGAGTCCATCCTCAGTGCTGATCAAGGGAGTAGGGAGTTAGGCTCATTTGTTATTTAGCACCCATTTTAGTTATGGGAAAGCTAAACTATCAGGTTTATTTTACACTGGGAGTTCTAGATTTTTCATTTGCTCAAGTATAATAAAGAAGGGATATTTAAAGAGTTTGTGATACCGTATAATCTAAAGACCGACAGTTTTAAGTCTTCTCCGAGGAACGTCATTGGTTTTAAGATCTCTCTATCCTCCGATACATGAAAATTCAAAAGGCAAGCCCCTACCTCTAGACCACACCTGACCCCCATTGAAATAACAAAATATATCAGTCTCTTTACTCAACTTTAGTTACATCGGTAGGTAATGAAATTATTATTACTAAACTGGTTGTCGTAGTTTCTTAGAACTCCTGCAGTCTGTGTCTAAAATCTGTCCTCCAATCGTCCTAGCTTTTGTCGTTTTTAAAAAAAATTAAAGTTCTAGAAGGAAGAGCATAATTATTCTTAAAGAAGTATCTCTTAGTTTTATTTGATGAAGCTATACGACGTCAAAAGTCGTTAAACCATTTAAACGAGGTTGGTTCGCATTAACATAGAATAAAGAAGTCTTTGAGATCTACACTCTTTCATCTTCAGAAAGGATTGAAAACCTTATTTTCTGCTTGCTGCTGGTGCAGAAGATCCAGGGTTTGAAGATCTCCAATTCGGTCTGATAATACAGTTATGGCAGAAAAATCTTGGACCTCTGTCTCACACAAAGAGATCTCTGGTACAAATAAAACTACTGATATGTATCAAGATTTTAAAAAAGTGTAAACAGATCTTCGTATAATTAGATTTAGCACATCCAGTTACTAGTCTAATAAAGAGTCAACTTGTTGAATGGTGTGGGGAAACCCCATACAGTATGTCTGTTCTTGGGCCAGCTGCCTCAACAAACGAGTGAGTCATATTACAAAATTCTACTAGCTAAGCAACATTTCACACCAATAAAAATGATTTGTTCAAAAAAAAAAAATATTCATTCATGGATGGCATGGTATTCATGGACAATGACTGATGTTTGCAATGGCTGGTTTGGGGCCCGGTGGTGGGAGGAAATCAGGTTTTAAAACTGATGCAATAAAGAACAAAATGAAACGAAACTGAGTCAAGGAACCTGTAGTGAGTGTCGTCTCAACACGTCTTACTGTAACCTTGTACAAGTCAGGTGAACGACCTGGTGCTGTGTTCCAGTTAACCCTCATAGTACCCACACATTGGAATTAGTTTAACCACTTGAACCACTGCAATAGTATTAAACAACTTTGTTCTTAAAGTACCCACTGTATTTAACTACAGAATTCATCTGCCTGCAAATAATATATCCAACGAATACGAGTCTGAGATCGTCTGAACATGTGTTCATTACGGGGACTTCATGGGGGGTGGGGGACTGTTGATTTCACTGGTTGTATTCCGTCAATGGAGAGAAGGGGAGAGCATAAGAATCCTTATCTTTCTTTAGCTTTCAAAGGTGAAGATGCTTTAGATGTAGATAGTAAAGTGAGTTCAATTAATATGCGTCAAACTGAAGCCGGGCGGCATTCGAAGACATGAGGTTTAGGGGGGAGATGTTGTTGGGGGTTTACATTCAAAGTTTACAAAATTAATTTTTAAAGGTGGGCGGGCATGGCGTATTTTGTCTTCACAAATATGATTGTCAGTGTACACCATCGTTATGGGTGCAGCTTTTAGGTTAGAAAGACTTATTACATAAAATAAGAGTCAAAGTAAATAGGGGAATCATCATACATCAGCATGATCAATGACGTAAAAAAAGAAGGTAACTATGGCAACAAGATCAACTTCTTTTTCTTGAGACCTCTTTAGCTTCGTAGACCTCTTCACCACCAGAACGTACGTATACTGTCATGGCATGAAAGCTTATACCCCAAGCAAAGTAGTTTTTCTTTGTCTTTGCTAAGGGTAACCTGTGCTTTTGCGTGCCAGAGACAAGTCATCGGCGTGCCAAGTTTGGCAGGCGTGCCAGAGGTTGCCCACCAACGCTCTAGAGTAATAGAGGTAAGATCGGGCTTAAAAAATCCAGCTCGACCGACCCAACCCGAGCCCAATATATACCCAACTGCCAGGGCTCGGGCAGTGTCGGGTATATATTGGAGTTTATTTTCCACCATAGACATGCTCTCATAATAACACTTGTCTGTATACTAAACTTGTGACACATAAGTAAAACCCTGAGTTCAAAATTCAAGTAGAGTAACACACAAAGTAAGGAAACACACTTATAGACACAAATTTTGGTCTCCCAAAATTTGTTTACAGACACGTGCTTGGTCTCCCTTTCTGTTCTCTCCTGAAGACGGATTACTCGAAAATTTGAGTCAGTAAGTGTGTTTCCTTACTCTGTGTGTTACTCTTCTTGAATTTTGAACTCGTGTATATATATATATATATATATATATATATATATATATATATATAGGCTATAAGCCTTTGTACTATCCAAGAGGGAAAGGCCCATTAACATTAGGGGTGCTATTCTTATTCGGTGTACATTAACCAAAGGAGTAGCAATATTACATAGGGCACCAACCCTACTTGGTGTCACCCATCCAAGTGATGTCCACGCCCAATGTTGCTTAATTTCGGTCCTTTTATATTGTTTAATGTCATATCTTTTATGTTATATATTTTAGAGTTTATCATTATTGTACAATTCTTAAATAATTTTTGCTCTGAAATCTCTTTTAAAATATAATACTTGATTGCAAAAAAAAAAATAGAGAGTAAGAGAGAGTGAGAGACATACTTTCGACAATATATAAATAGACTTGATAAAGGATTCAAATAACACGTGGCAAACTACAATTGATGAGTCGCTGGCAGATGACTCATGTTGCGGGATATAGATCAAAACGACTTATTTCTTAATCGCTTTTAGTATTTTATTTTCTCTCTGACTTTGATGTTCTCTCAATCGTATATAACCCACTGATGTGTCCTAGCATTGCAAGAGCAAAATATTATAATCAAGAATCAAATAACAAAGTAGGTACTAATAATAAAACAACATATTTTCTCCTAAATGATTAAACTTTATAGTCAAAATACGAAAAGTATTTTAGAAATTTTTCTAACTCATATAGCCTTTCATAAGATCTTGTGTATACCAAATATTAATCAGATTCAACAACATTGTTTTGTTTTAATTCTTGTTTATTTCAATTTTTATTGTCTACTAGAAAACGTTCCCGTCTTTAACGTGTATTTTTTCAAAAATTCGGAGATGTTACATGGGATTACAAAATATAATTAGAAATTATAGAATAGTAGAAAATATCATTATTAGTACAGTGTTAAGTAAATGCCTCTGTATACACCATATTAGTTGCCTGTCCTTCAGGTTCATGGAAGAACAAAGAGTTGGAACCTCTGACTATTGAGAAAGTAAACTACAGTTGACCATGTGAGAATAACTTGGTCTCACTCACTACAATTTCTGCGGTAGATAGAGTAATCCGCTACGACTTAGTTAGCGTCATTTCAAAACAGACGCTGACGGCACATTACAATCGTTTGAATAGAAAGTGATGGTAACATGGAATCAATGCTGTGGGTGGAATGCGCGCTAAAAGCAGACTAAGTTTAGTACAAGTTAAACGCACATGAAAAGCTTAGCAGTGAGTATAGTCCAGTTAGTAGACACAGTTTTAGGAAAATCAAATTAAAACAAAAACAAAGTGCAAAACGTTCTTTAAATACGATATGGAAGCATACACAACTTTTCCCCCAGAATTTTCAATGCTATTAGAATTAATTATCCAATTGATCAATAATTAAATATTAAATATAAATAAATAATTACTGATTTTTTTAAGATTTCGAGAACTTAGATAAAGTCAGAGAGAAAAATATTTCGAATAAAGGACTTAAAGAATAAACTTCATAATCGACTATGAATTGACTTCACCTTAAATCAATTGTATAGAAAATTTTTAATTTTTTTTTCATACATATTTTGAAGATAATGACTTTCATAATTTGGTCACAGACACATAATCTCATAGAGGTTTCAACCATGTCGATTTGGCTTATTTGTATCGCACAGACAGGGAGTACGACCTTTTAAAATTATGAAACAGTGTCCAAAATGTGAACCGGTACAAAAAAAAAATCAATCGTACGACGACGTCAGTATAGGTAAATAGGTAATGCATAGTTAAAATACATAAATGAAACATACAATTCCAAGCAGCTTGGTTCAAAACCACAAATCCTCAAAAGCACAGGAGGAGTTTGAAAACAGACATACAAATAGATCTGCAACTTTACAAGATTAGATGCACTAATATCTTGGAAAACAAACATACTTAACAACTTCTTTTTTTTATTAAACAATTGTTTCCAGTATTTGGTATAGAATGCAACAGTTTTGAATTGTCCTGAGAGTAACATATTGTAAAAAGTTATTAATACGAGAGCCGAGATTTTAAAAGTAGGGCAATGATTGCTTGCATGTTGCTTTCTTAAAATCGATAGGCAGACTGCATAGTTAATGTATTTATTATTTATTTCTTTACTTAGAAGTACAAGAATGAATAAATGAAGACTAGACGTTTATGTGCACACCAGGGTCTGCTCAATACTGTAGACAGATAAAAGCTGTACTTAGATTTCACTCAGAACTACAGGTAATAACAATAATAATTTTATATGTAAACATATATATATATATAAAGATTTCACATAAACACGTGAAATAACAATCAATGATCAAACCACACTAAGAAATGGGAAAACATGACTAAGATTTTTCCCATTTCTTAGTGTGGTTTGATCATATATATATGATTAAATCACAATAAGAATGGGGAAACCAAGACTAAGATCTTTCAACCGTAACAAGCGGTCCTCGTCAGAGTCAAAAACCCAACTGACTTGTTGAAAGATCTTAGTCTTGGTTTCCCCATTCTTATTGTGGTTTAATCATTGATTGTTGTTTCACGTGTTTATGTGAAATCTTTTTATCGATATATATATATATATATATATATATTATATATATATATATATATTAGTGAAGGTTGGTAGCAATCCTTCTTGCAAACATGTTTCTAAAAATTTTATGCCAATTTCATGTTTGATTGCCTTGTTAGAGAGTTTCTCTAATGTCCTACAGGCTCTTCTCAGTTGCTCGGGGAATAAAAAAAATCAACTGGCCCAAACTTTTCCTTTCATAAATACACATTCTCACACTATTTCTATCTAACACTATTTAGCTAGTTATTAAATAGTGTTAGATACAAAATAGTGCCAGAATGTGTATTTATGAAAGCAAAAGTTTGGGCCAGTTGATTTTTTTATTCCCCGAGCAACTGAGGACATTAGAGAAACTGTCTACTAAAAAGGTAACCAAGCATGAAATTTGCATAAAATTTATATATATATATATATATATATATATATAGTTCAATGTACATAAAGGAGACGGTCAATGAACGTCTTCAAGAGACAGTTCAACCGAAAATTAGAGACTGTAAGTGTGTGTTTTTAATTTCTCTATGTTTCTTTATGTACATTGAGCTGTATTTGTCCATTTCGGATCGTATTTTCATCGAAAAAGTGTATATATATATATATACACTTTAAATAAACTGTGATACACAGACAGAAACATAACAAAGACTCACTTTCTCACCGTAATGACGGTCGAAATATTGAAAAGTGAGTCTTTGTTATGTTTCTGTCTATGTGTCACAGTTTATTTTAAGTGTAATCTGTCCTGCCGTACCGTTTCCGTTTATCATGTTATATGTATAATCGGAAAGGCGATCCAAACTGGTCACAATACCAGTTTAACATCGAAGAAGAGAACACACTTACAAACCCAAATATTGTAAATGTTAATCTTAAATAAACATTCATTTATTTGTACTAACTCATTTCAAGCTCATACCAGTATGGGAAAAATGGAGATAAATTGCAAATATAGAAAACATTATTTATTTGTGCTATCTCAATTACTCCATATATATATATATATATATATATAAATTTGCCTACTTTTATTTTTTCGTTTTTCCTAGACTTTCTCGAATTTTTTGATTAAGGATTTTGACTGGCAGGAAGAGAATAAACAAGATCACCAAACGATTGGATTTTAGAATCCATAATTCATTTATTTTATACCTATGACTACACTACTACTACACTACACTATTGAAAAATATACTAGTTTCTGTTACCCAATAACCATTATCAATGTAAAATTTACAAATTTATACCATAAATTTCAAGCCTAAGTAACTCTCATCCACGAACAGGCCAAGCTTCAAAACGAACATTCACATTATATTTCAAAGCAACAGCATTTAGTTATACTCTGCCTAGCTTATATCAGAAACGATTTCCATTTACATTATAAAGGGACATATTTGCTAAAGATGCACCCCAGCCTGTAATTGTCTGTGGTCACAGGTAACGTCATTTCATTTCCTTTAAGGAGTAGTCGAAAAACATCTTGAAGACAATGAAAAAAATGAATTAGAATTTTGCCTAAACAGAGAAAACAGGACCGTAAGTTAGCTAGAGTGAACCGGGACAACCACCCTGGGCCCCGTGAGACGACGATAGTGACTCGGACGTAGTAACACCGACGGCAGGTCGGATTAACAGCTGCTGCAACCATCACTCCGCAAATCGATAAGCCCATGGTTAAATATAAAAATTTTTCAGATAATAATTGGTGGATGGGTGAGGCGCCGCAGTAGTTGAGTTGCCCCGTGCCCTGCACGGGAATATTTACTCAAAAGGAAGAACAACACTACACTAGCGTTTATATTTTGGTGAGGTAAACAAATTGAATAATGGAGGAGCTCGGGCCGCATATATGCGTGCCATCTATTGGCACGACTGTCCCATTAGATATCTATAGAATTGATCTATAGAATAGAAGTGAGAGGCCCATCCCTGAATTAGTGCTCTTCCTCTCTCTTTAATCTGCTCATTATGATTAAAAGAGAGTCTGATGGAGACTGTAATGCAAGGTCTTTACTTCGGCGTTTACTGTTATTCACACTGAATTATATTCGTACATTATGAAACTATGTTGTAGCCTCCGTTGTAAAACCCGACTCAGTCAGTGGCATAGCAACTATTTTCGCCACTCGGGGCGGTCGTAAGATTTGCCGCCCCCCCCCCCGGGCCACCGCAAGGCTTAAAAATTCCAGGTAGTCCTGAAAATATTTATTTTCATGAAATTACAATGAAGAATCTAATTTTAGATTGCTATCATTTGTCCCAGACTTACATCTTATTATAGTAGTCATATACATACACAGTCATCATCAAAGAAAACCAAATTTTTCAAAAAAAAAAAAAGTATAATCCAAATGATAAAAAAATTTACTAAATTAAAATAACTAGCTTCGTAAATAAATATAACATATTTTCAACCTTATTAAAAAATTAGTTTTGAAAAATTTAAAATAAATTTATTTTTAATTTGCAAATATTACAAAAGAAAATACGTTTAAAAACAGTATTACATAAATAAAACA
The DNA here is from genome assembly GCA_026182355.1 of Hermatobates lingyangjiaoensis. NCBI lineage: Eukaryota > Metazoa > Arthropoda > Insecta > Hemiptera > Hermatobatidae > Hermatobates > Hermatobates lingyangjiaoensis. The sequence continues at coordinate 1,415,600 of JAPFBL010000025.1, forward strand.
TAAAAACAATTAGGACCTTGAAAAACTCATTTTGGTATAAACATTCAGATGTTTTGTTAGCTTTTTAATATTTTTTTTTTTTTTTCTGTTTTCACCACCTCAAAATGCCACCCCCTAACTGGCACGTGTCCTACGGGGCGGTCAACCCCCCTCCCCACGATACACCACTGATCCAAGTAAAAAATTTACTAATTTCAAGAGGAATTTACAAGCGGTTTTCAAATACAACCGCCAGTTTGATCAATAGTTCTTTCTATTCAGGTTATCCCTTAAACACTCCTAAAAGGGTTGGCCGTTGCTGGGAACTATCAACTCAGCACATCGTTAAATCAAGGCAGTATCCAGGACTGAATCAGAGACAGCTACTGTTAAAAGAGGCAAGGAAAGGCATTTAATCTTATCACGACAACTTCTTACCGCCTGCACTGCAGCCCCCCATCGCAGCAGTGCAAACACTTCTTCCATCAAATCAATTCATTTCTGCCTCTTCAACAACCACTAACTATCCTCCTTCAGCCTCTAATTGTTTTGATGATGCAATTTTGTTCCAATGCTTATCTAGCATTTCCAGTATTTATATAAGTTGTTATTATATTAACTATAAAATTTGTAATAATATTTATATATAACAAGATCTCACATAAACATATGAAGTGAAAATGAACGTCTCAAACCATAGTAACAAAGATGGCACAATGATTATTCAAAAAAAACAACTGGTCAGAGTGACGTTCGAAATGGTACAAGTAGAAGTGGAAATTCGGGAAGGGAGTAAGGCAAGGGACTCTAAGAAGAGTCATACTTAGTTGATTTGGTTGGAACATAGTCAAGCTTGTTTAAAGGTTGATTTTAAATCAAGTGAATACCCTGAAAACATATTTCTATAACCCAGTATAACCCAGTTTTACATATTTCTATCAACGTCTAAACCACAGTAAATAATTAAAAAAAAAAAGACTAAGATCTTTTAACCGTAACAAGCGGTCTTCGCCAGAGTCAAAAAACCCAACTGATATTTATACATGTAAATATATTAAATATATAAATTTATATTTATATAGAAATACCATCCGAAATGGACAAATACAGTTCAATGTAGATAAAGAAACATAGAGAAATTAAAAACACACACTTACAGTCTTTAATTTTCTGTTTGAACCGTCTTGAGGAGAGATGAGACAGGGAAACCAAGAGCACTGGTACAAATACCATTGTGTTATTAATTTTTTTTATGTTTCTTTATCTATATTGAGCTTTATTTGTCCTTTTCGGATCGTACTTTCATAGAAAAAGTGTAGATATATGTTCACAATAAAAAGGGAAAGATAGTTCAAGCTGGACACAATACGGGTTCAAAATCGAAGAAGAGAAACACACAGAGAATGAGACACACTAACTTAAATTTTCGGATAATCAATCTTCAGGAGAAAAGAGAGTAAGAGACCAATCATACCGGAAATACTATTGGAAAAATCGATTAAAAAATACAAATAAATGGTTCTCCTAATCTAGAGCAAATAATTCAACCTTTAAAGAAAATTGAAATTATATGGTATTATGTCCGTAAGAATTAGAACTAAATTTATTTAGTAACTTTCTTTTAATAAGTAAGTCAGGATTTATTCTACAAGTATGACGAACAGTCTAAAGGTATAAGAAAACACACGTTTTTATCGTTCTTTTTAAAAGTGTTTTTAGTCATTTAAGGTATTCAGTTATTGATATCCACTTATTACAAAATCTGCCAGGACAGAATTAATATTACACAATCAACATTATGTTTTAATAAAATCAATATGATATTGATTATTGATTGTCACTGTTATTTCTGGGTATCATAATTAAGAAGTCTTTAAACAGTTTTCAGACCTGCAAAGTTTTCAATCAATTAAAATGATATATTTTCTATCCACTTGTTACAAGCAGTGTTTCTTCTTTTCTGCTAAGATTTGAACAAAATACACTATTTTCTTTAAACTTAAATCACTTGAAGTATTTCAATATATAGTAAATATATAGTCATTGAAGTAACGATTTAGATTAATATAATTTGTCAGTTCAGGGCCCTTGAAAGTAAAAAATGTGCCAGTGTAACAGCTTTTCTGGACACCCTTTTCCAACAGTGGTCATTTTTAGATATTTTAGCATTTTATTAAAAGGTTTGTACATTTATAAAGAATCAAAGATGGGTTAGATTTTATTAACATTATAAATGCTTAATAACTTCATCAACTTTAAGTACTCGGTAGCAAATGTATGTTTTATTTGTTATAGTTTTCCATGATTACAAAAAAATAGAAATTCTCACTATCAAAAGAGATTAAAGAAATATATAATGTTGTGACAGTGCATTCTAATTCCCTTCTTCAATTCAATCATAATGACTTTGATTTATAACTTTGATATTGATGGACCCTGACACACTAGATGCACCTCCTTCTTGTGGAGCCTTAGTCACTTCAGTAGGCTGGAGATCTCAGGACAACGGAAACAATTTCTAGCCTTTTCAATTAGGCCCGCCTTGGAACTACTAAGACATTTGGAACATTCATGCACAAACCTGTCTGGTTGAAGGAAGTTTAACTGAGGTGACTCTTTCATTTAGGATCTTTAAGTAAGCCCTGGTGCAGTGCACCGGCTGCACCTCCCTCCTCTGGGGTCTGGTTATAACAATTAGTATTTATATGCCTTCTCGACCTCTTATTGTTCAAAAACTAATTCAGTTATTGAGGATTAGGTCCAAATTAATAACTTTTAATTTTTCAAGCTTACATTTACCGAAATTTGCTCAACATTCTAAGACTAAAAAAACTTGTGGTCTTTTAGCACAGAAATTACAGCAGACTACCACATAATGTCCTTTAACGTGGAAGCTCTTTCACCACATCGCAGCAAGTGATAGGATCAAAACAATCCGCTGGAACACATTAAACTTATCGGTCCCGGGACTGTACGATATCAGGTATACGTTGTTAAAGATCCCTACTCTAAAAAAAATTAGTACTATTATAAACAACTGTGAAAAAAATACCTCCACTAAAAGAATATCCACTAATACCATAAAACCGTTACTTATTGTGTTTTTGTTCTGGTATTTGATATTCTCTAGAGGTATTTTTTCAGAGTTGTTTATAGTAGTACTTATTTTTTTCAATAACTTTGTTTATATCCTTAAAAACGTCGAAAAATTTCGTCGAAACGTCAGATCAGAATTAAATCAGAAGTTTTTAATTTGGACCTAATCCTCAATAACTAAATTAGTATATTATAATTAGATTAATATAATTTAGATTAATATAAATTTAATATAAAAACCACTAAGCAATTAAAATAAACGATTTACTATTGAGTAAATGATTCTTTAAAAAAAAAAAAAAAAAAATGGAGGGGTCAATATTCGTTTTGCAATAAATTATGATGAATATAATATATATATAATATAATATATACATAATGTAATATATATATTATGATGAAACTCAATCTCAAACCATGTTTTCAATTATAACGAAAAAGTGAACAGAGTAATGATACCTTATATATAACATTGGTAACTCACAGTTAAAACAGTATCATTATCAAATTACCTAGTTGAATAAAAGGAATAAAGAACGTAATCTGAAGCATTATCAATTAAGCGAGGTAGAGTTTAATTAAGTTTCTATTTTATTTTCGTCATCGAATACTCCCATATATATTATTTTCAATTATCTGAATTCAGGCAAATCTGTTATACATAAAATAAAATACAGTTAGTTCCCCTTGTATCAATATTACCCAAAAACTATAGGCTAAATCCCACACCAAGAATTATATATCTCACTAATATAAAAATCTGTGAAACAGGGCGCCCTGAAGTACAAAATTTTGTTTGTACACACCCACACATTGATATATTATAGTACAAAATGTATCAAAAAAGAATTCATTCAAAAGAATGCCTCCAACCGTTAAAATTTGGCAATATATTTTGTTTATTACGTGCTGTTCTATTCTATTAGTAAGGTACTGTGGATAACAGTAGAGATGCTATGGTCACCTCTGAGGTAGGGAACTATAATACTTTAGTTTTTAATCGGGATCTATGAGGATATCCATGATATGAAAAAGGTATTCAATTGGGCTGGACGTTGCATAACATGGTAAAGAATTGCTCAATTGTATGAAAAAAAAATAAATAAAAAAACAAGGATAAGAACTGGCACTGTCCGTGACCTGATAAAAATAACTTGTTGCCAGCTCTACACTGGTAAAGTTACTCCAGCAATATTATTGTGAGTAAATTATTTTACTTAGGGAACCAGGTCGGCCCGGTGGCAACGTGCTTACCTTCGGACTGGTGTCCGGGGTCCAATAATCACTCTAGTCTTTGATTAATTCACGCGGGAAGTGTACAAATCTGAGCCTGTCGTATATCGAAGAGGGCGTTAAGCCTGTTTTGATTTATTCATGTACCTTAGCATTTCGGTCATACAATGATAAAAGTAGAATAAGCTGATGTATTTTAAGGTACAACCCTTTCTCTACGTCATGATAAAAACCAACCGCCTTCTCACGAATGAGAAAACAAAACAGTCCTCGTGAAGTACCCAAGGTTGAACTCGAGGATGCGGGCATACACGACCTACATAGACAAAAGCTATAAAACATAAACCTGATATACTCTTTCATCAAGAATGACAGAGAGAACGCTAAGCTTGTTTTGATATAATTACGCTTACCTAGGCCTCTCTGCCATACCGAAAATTACAGCAGACCAGGTCGATGCCTTTGAACGTGGAAGCTCTTTCACCACATCCCAGCAAATGAGCCCGACCCAGGATAGGATTAAAACAACCTCCTGGAACACAACCTAGATGGACCTCGCTGAGAGGACGCTAAACCTATCGGTCCCGGGACTGTACGATGTCAGGTACAAATTAAAGATCTCTACTCTAAATATACTTGAGTTAGACAAAATTTAGGATTTGGTTATCCAATGTTATTGAATGTTCATTTTGTGGTATCATAAAAAGCGAATGATACAACTATATGTGTTCTCTTGTGGGACTACCATTGCAACCTAACCTAAACTATTTATTAAATAGTTTGCTAAGATTTAGTGTGAGTATTTCGAGCCAAAGAAGCACTATATATATACAGTTCAATGTACATAAAGAAATTAAAAACACACACTTACAGTCTCTAATTTTCGGTTGAACCGTCTTCAGGAGAGATAAGAGAGGGTACCAAACGCACTGATAATGGAGACGGTTGGAGACCGTCGCGCTGTACCAGTGCGCTTGGTTTCCCTCTCTTATCTCTCCTGAACACGGCTCAACCGAACATTAGAGACTGTAAGTGTGTGTTTTTAATTGCTCTGTTTCTTTATGTACATTGAACTGTATTTGTGCATTTCGGATCGTATTTTCATCGAAAAAGTGTATATATATAATAGATATTAAGTTATAAGGTTTTGGGGGGTTTAGGTCTTAGGGTATATAAAACAAATATAGTGATAAATCCTAATAATAATAGTGGGTCAAGAAAATCATAACGAATATAATGTATGTCATTACTTTGAATTATTTTCCCAATCTATTCGTTCATTATTTCCCTGTGTCCAGTATCATCGTGTTTTCAGTCCCAATAGAAGTAAATCATTAGTTGTGCAATCCGTAATTGTGTGGTATTTACTAATTCTGAGGTAAAATGGATAAACAAACTCATTAAATTAAATAAACATTAATTAAATTACTTAAAAAACTAAACTTAATTAAACAAACTCATTAAATAAATTAACTCATTTGTGTTGAGACTTTTGTTTGTCTATCCATTTTACCTCAGAACCAGTAGAAGTAAATAATGTTAGCACTCTGATTTGTTCATTGATTAAATAAATTATCAGTACCTTTATCTAAAATAATAAAGTTACAGCGTCTCGCTGTTTGTATTTAAAACTCCCTGTTAGTGTTTTAGAAATATACTCTAACAACCAAATACATTCAGAACCACATTCAGAAACTACATGAACCAGGCTACCTGCAAATGTATATTTCATTTTTGTATTATATGTATGTGTGAGTTTCTTAATGACGTCATTATCAAAGGTTTTTACAAAAATTAGGATTTGTAATGGTATCTCCTATATATATATATATATATATATATATTATATATATATATATACATGTCAATGATCAAACCACAATATGAATGGACACAAAAATAAAATCGAAGGAAAAACCCAATTTTTTGACTCTGACAAAGACCGCTTGTTACGGTTGAAAGATCTCAGTTTTTTTTTTCATTTCATATTGTGGTCTCTTATTTCACGTGTTTACTTTGTTTACGTGTGTGTTAGTTACTCTTCTTCGTTTTTGAAGTCGTATTCTGTCCTGTTTGGATGGTCTTTCTGATCATTAAAAGAATATCTATATATATATTAAACTTACGAGTTCGAACAAGACTTACACACGGAGTAAAGAAATGCACTTACAATTTTTCGGTTAATCCGTCTTCAGCAGAAAAGAGAGAGGAAGCCCAAGCACGCTGTAGACGCAACATACAAGTAACAGTAATTTGAGTTTGTGTATTTCTTTACCCTGTATGTTATTCTTCTTGGATTTTAAACCCGTATTGTTTCCAGTTTTGATCGTCTTTCCAATTTTATACTGAATGTATATATATAGTTCAATATACATAAAGAAACATAGAGAGATTAAAAACACACTCTTACAGTCTCTAATTTTCGGTTGAACCGTCTTCAGGAGAGATAAGAGAGGGAAACCAAGCGCACAGTGCGATTAGTTTCCCTCTCTTATCTCTCCTGAAGACGGTTTAACCAAAAATTAGAGACAATAAGTGTGTGTTTTTAATTTCTCTATGTTTCTTTATGTACATTGAACTGTATTTGTCCATTTCGGATCGTATTTTCATCGAAAAAGTGTATATATATATATATATATATATATATATATATATATATAATATATATATATACATTCGGTTGCTAGCCGTTGCGTCTATAACGTGCTTGGTCTCCCTTTCTCTTTTCTCCTTCAATTTTGAACTGATAAATAAATATATATATATATATATATATATATATATATATATATATATTGTGTGTGTGTGTGTGTGTGTGTGTTAAATTCATGTCAATCTCTAAACCTGTAAAAGTTCTATGCGATAAAACATACGAAAATTAAAAGCAAAATTCTATAAAATCAAATAATTTTTAGAAAAATTCTAACAACTTATAGTGGATAATTTTTATTTGAAACATTTTTCACATCATCTAAGACAGAAAAATTAAAAAAAAAACTAAAAGTAGAATTGGCGTTTGCCATTTGTTTACTTGTTGACTCTCACAGCTAGTGATTCTGATTGAGATTACCTGACAAGTATTTGACTCATAACAAATATTTGCACTTCATTGCATTGCTTAAATAAAACACTCTTAGTTAATTAACAATAATTCTTAAAAATTATTATTTCTATAACCTAGTCTATAACCATTAATAAAATTTTAATTACATGAACTGTTCGTTTCAAGACGGTTATCTGTATCAACGATGCCGTCGTTGAGCGAATGCGTATACATGCATCAGTCAAGAAGCTCATAGTTAGCGTACCCTACACTGTTTTTCTCTTTTTAAAAATCAATCAATAATCATTGTTTATTGTTTTTTTTCTTCATTATCTTCAGTATGTTGAACATTTTTATGGCATGAGCACGGTGCTAGTGTTCAGTCAGTCAGTTTATATCGCCCACGCCCAACTTATCGTACTGCATACAGACGAATATCGTCTCGCTCGGGAGCTATAACTGCGAAAAAATTATGATAAACGAATACTAAGCCAGTCGGAAGCCCCGCATTATTCCTAGTCGTCATTAAACCAGGAATACCTGTATTAGTATATCATTTTTATTTGATACTTTCAATTCTAACAAATTTCTATTCACTTACAAAATTATTTTTTTCGTCACCCGTGCGATGCATTCGCCTGATATTATTATAAATTCTTACTTTACATTATGTCTAAAGCCTTTTGTACTTAAAAGGCAAAGACTTCTAAAGTTATAACAAGTCAATTCAACATTTTTCAGGCTATCTGGTACGTGATGATTTTGAGTTAAGAGATTGAGGTTGTTTGAATTATTCAGGTAATATTTGAAAAGATTACAGACTACCTAAATAATTCAATGAAATTGAACAAGGCGCACGTACAAGATAGGATCGAAAATGCAATGAATTTGTTTAAGACAGAGTAAAAAAGGGTAGATTTTCTGTTCAGAAGACGATATGAAAAATTATGAAACTCAATGAAGAGAAAATAACGTAAATATATATGGAAAATAACAACATGGGGAAATTAATAGAATAAAATAATATTAAGGAAATGAAAAAAATTAAAATACAGTTATCACGATAAAAATCATTCAGGAGCTGAATCAGTGAGATCAGTTGTTGATGAAAATGAACAGAGTTAGAAATTGGGACTTACTCTTTACTAGACGCCATAGAGCACACGAGTAAGACCTTAACATATTTAACCTCTGTCTCACTTACACCTATTCCAATAATGGCAAACCTATGACACCCGTGTTTTTTTTTTGGAAACCCAAGCTCATTTTTGGAAACACGAATCTTCAAAGAGAAAAAATTCAATCATTGCCTCTCATAACAGCCAGAGTTCGTTATTAATAATAATATTATTACTTACAATTCAAAATAGGCTTTCTGATGATTTGGTACAAAGAATTAACTGCTCTTGATAATAAGCCGATATTTCGCCGAAACTTGTTCAGTCTTATCAAGGCTTTTTTTTTATGAAAAATGCGGAACAATTTTCGGTGAAACGACGGCATTTATAATCAAGAGAAGTTAATTAAAAAACTGAAATTATAATTTAATTCTGAAACTAACCGTGCATGTACAAGTCAAATCATATTGCATATGAAATATACAAACTAAAGAATTTATATATATTGTTTTAATATTGATATTAATACAAAATCAATTATCAAACCACAAGATGAAAAAAAAAAAAATAAAATTTTTCAACCGCAGCAAGCGGTCTTCGTCAGAGTCCAAAAGTCTTATTTCCCCATTTCATATTGTGGTTTGGTAATCGATTGTTATTTCACGTGTTTATGTGAAATATTGTTATTAAAACAAACTCGTATTGTGTCCAGTTTGGATCGTGTTTCGTTTTATTAAGTCAAGATATATATATATATATATATATGAGTTGCTGTTTTCTTCTCAACGCCAGTACTTCACATTTCTTCCTGATGACGACGGATGACGAAATATCAAAGTGGGTTCTGTAGTGACTTTCTCTGTTCTTTCCTATATATATATATATATATATATATATAAAGGTTTCACATAAACACGTGAAATAACAATCAATGATCAAACCACAATAAGAAATGGGAAAACAAGACAAAGATCTTTCAACCGTAACAAGCGGTCTTCGTCAGAGTCAAAAACCCAATTGAGTTTCAGTTGGGTTTTTGACTCTGACGAAGACCGCTTGTTACGGTTGAAAGATCTTAGTCTTGTTTTCCCATTTCTTATTGTGGTTTGATCATTGATATATTTATATATGTAAGATTGTAAACAACATGATTTTATTTTATGAACAAAAGTTAAATTATACGTTAACCCTCTGAATTGGGAACAATTAATAACTGATAATATTAATCTAAACAGAATTAAATAATAAGTCCATATAAATGTAAATAAACATTAAACACCATATTTAGGAAGGTTACACTCATATCAGCTGACAGTAGGGTTGCCAGCTTACACCATACCCTCCCAAGTCACTTTCCAGAAGGGAAAGGTGACAATTTACTGCAATGAAAAAAATTGGCGTTAGATTTTCTCTTACCAGATGCAATTTCGTAAAAACTATATGATAGGCGTCGAATAACTTTAAATGGGCCAATACTAACTGGATCCAGTTTCTTCCGATTTATTTTATTTCCGTTTTCAATGTAAACCATATCTTGGTGTAGTGGTTCGAGTTTTCTTGTAGAATTCTCTGTGTATTTTAGGTAGAATTTATTGATCCGAGAATGATGCGAACTTCTGTTTTATCAGTGGGGGGTTTGTAGTTTTCTTATCGCTGCTAGGTTTTCTTTTACAGTCAAGACTTCATTTTTCCGAATGATGTGATCTAAATATTTAACGGATGGAGCTGCAAAAACACATTTGACCAGTTTTATTTTGAAACCTTCTGTGTCAATAGCTTGGATAAATTTTTCAACGTGCGTTATATGTTCATCCCATGTGCGAGAAAATATTAAAATATCATCAATATAATTAACACAGAATTCATCTAAGTTATTTCTGCGTATAATATTTGATAAGATCTTCTGAAAAATGGCTGGTGCATTTTTGAGGCCGAATGGCAGTACTTTAAACATAAATTTACCATATTCTGTAATGAAAGCAGTTTTTTCTCTATCCTCAAGTTTCAATAAGATGCACCAAAAAGCTCAGTTTATGTCAATAACAGTGAAATAATTACAATTTACGGTTTTATCAATAATATCGTGGATGTTTGGGAACGGGTCACATTCAGGAATAATTAGTTTACTAAGTTTCCGAAAATCAATACATAATCTATTTTTTTTACCTTCGTCCTTTTTAAATGTAAGAGTGATGGGTGAATCATGAGTGAATCTGACTCCTCAATCAAATCTGCTTCTAATAGTTTCCGAATTTGTTTTTTTATTTCTTCCTCATCTGGCAAGGAGCATTTATAGGCCGAGCTGTAACATATTCTTCACGAAGGAGTTTAATTTCTGCTTGTTTTGAACTTACTCTGCCGACAACAAATTTATCTCTAGCAAACATACGTTTATACTTCTCGATGAGTTCTAACAATGATTTTTGTTTATTTTCATCGGTAATATGTTGCAGATAGGCTGTGTATGCTTCAATCGGTAAATCCTAATTAAAGTTAACTTCTATGATATCTGTAGTTGTTCTGTTAAATTTTTAATACACACCCGGACTTGTGTAAAATCTGTTCCATTAAAAGTTTTTAATAAGCTTTGCTCTTTATTAACTCAAAACTGCAGCGAGTCAATAATTCTTTGATTGATAATAGTGGTGTTAGAACCAGAATCATATAAAGCTGTTATTTTGAATCTGTTATTTATGGTGACATTCAATTTTATCAGTGAATCCGATTTCCCCGGGGCTATTAGTTTAAATGAGCTTGGTTTGAGTCGGTACTTGAAACGTCAATGAAGTTTGACTTCACTCTTTCTTTTTTTACTTCACTGTTTCGACAATCCGCCGGTAAATGATATCTGTTTTTCCAAACAAGAGATTCGCAGATGTGACATGGTTTACGAAAATTACCAGTATCGTTTTTCTTATGAGTTTCCTCTTCTTTTCTTAAGGGTACAGTTTTATTTTTCTGGTAGTCTATCCCTCTTTCCTGTATTAAAAGAATCTTCTAATTTACGCAATTCAGTAAACAATTTATCAATAGTAGTTATATGTTGGCGGTCCAACTGCTTCTGAGCTTCATACGGTAAACTAACCACAATAAGATTAATGCGTGAAATTTCAGTCATACCAGGTTCAGCTTCTAACCACAATCTCTCCTTAGTTAAAGCAAAATCAAGGAGTGATCCTCCAAGGTACTTGTAACTGTGAGCCTTCCGAACAATTGTCCAGCCCTTATCAACAAAAACGATCAAGAATGAATCTTTCCATGATCACCATGAACCCAATTTTATTAGATTAGATTCGTACCATTTTGAAGCTCCTTCGACCAAAAAGTTTAACGCTTGAATTTTCATTTCATCAGAAGTAATATGAAAACGTTCACATTCATTTTCAAATCTTTCTAACCACCTTTCTGAATCAAGCTGTTTTTTTTTATCATATTTTGAAATTAAAAACTTTTTCTCAATTTCTTGTAACTTTATTTCGTTATTATGTAGTTGTAACTGACTTTCTAATTGATTTATATGGTCTTCTAAAGCAGAATTTGTATATTGTGCCGACTGCGAATACCCACCTTCAGTAGATTTAGACACCATCTCCTCTAATGGCATATCTTTAAAGCATAGGTTTTCTTCTTCATCAAAATATTATCCTTTTACAGCATCATCAATTCTAATAGCAACTTTCCTATAGCCTGAAATTGGCTTCATAGCTGAAATTGAATTTTTTATTGTATTTTTACCTGCTAAAATTGTATGGAACTTTATGTCTCTCGACTCCTCAGGTACCAAAAACCATAACTCCTTATTTAAAGATAACGCCTCTATAAGAAATGTCTTCTCAGCTTTCTTCATAATATGAACATAAAGCCGGGCCGGGCCATCTCCTAATCCATCGAGTGTAATTTAATTTGTAAGATTGTAAACAACGTGATTTTATTTTATGAACAAAAATTAAATTACACGTTAACACTCCGAATTAAGAACAATTAATAACTGATAATAATAATCTAAACGGAATTAAATAATAAGTCCATATAAATGTAAATAAACATTAGACGCCATATTTTGGAAGGTTACACTCATATCAGCTGACAGCAGGGTTGCCAGCTTACATATATATAGTGTAACTGATGGATTGAAAGGTTGAGAAGTCGGATGATTGTTTTATGACGATTGGCGACAAGTCAGAGAAACTGGTTTTACCATGCTCTTGGTCAGTCAGTGAGTAGCGGGAGACCTGATTGTTAGGTCATTGATCTACTTCACAGGTCTCCTATTAGGATTGACCTCTACTTCCATTAACTCAGCACCAAAGCCAGTTAAACGTCCAATCAATAAGAAAAAAAAACTGCTGAAATAACTGTTACAGAGAATACTGGACGTTAGTATATTGATGAAGTAGTCTCACTAAATGGTATAAAACTTATATTGTTTTGACACATGCTGTAATGGAAGTGCGACCTAAAAAGTAACTTTCAAATGATACAATGATATTTTCTGATATCAATCGATTTCTTCAAACTTAAATCTTTTCATTAAGAACAAACTTGCTTCTACTTATCCTTTAAAACTGTGATTAAACTCGGTATCAGCTCTATACTATGGTGTGTATAGTATAGATACCGAAGGCTACTAACTTCATAATAATTCTAGATCGAAAAAAATAATATTGTTAGTACAACCAGAGAGGTGTTAATAATATTATTGGTTAAATACTTTGTCTTTTTGTTCCTGTCTTTTCAGTTCTACGGATTTACCAAAGTCATTATTTTGTGTTTTAAGTGTATTTGTACATTACATTGAGTCGACTACAGGCTATCTAGCCAGTTTGAACACTTTAAATAACGTATAAAGAACAAGTCTGCAATTCTAATTTCACAGAGCACTTAATGACACAGGGATATGAACCGGACGACATTGAAAACTGGATGGACTGCACCTGACTAACTGGAAATATTGAAGCATAAAACAGTTCGGATGACTATAATTATCGAACAGACTAGCACCCCGATATACGGCTTATTCAGACGACTGACAGTACTCAGAGACAAGTAAGGAAAGACAGAGATAGAAACAGGGGGATTGCAAAGAGATAAATTGAAAATTAATTAAATCTAACTAGGTTAGCTTAGTTTAGCTTGCAGTGGCAGTCCAACGAGAGAACACAAATAGGCAAAAAAAACGTTGATGCTCTGTGATATCACACAAATGAACATTCTACATTGGAAGTACAGTACTAAATTTTTCCTGACTCAAGTGTATTTTGAGTAGGGATCTTTAAGGAGTACCTGACATCATATAAGCTTAGGACCATTGGGTTAATGTCCTCTCCTAGGAAAGAGGTTCTCACATTGTTTTCGCACCTTTTGCGTGAAGAAATGAGGGGCCAGAGTGGGTATTATCTAACCCCCGATCTACTAGTCCAGAGGTAAGCTCATAAACCACTGAGCTCTCTCTCTCTCTCTCTCTCTCTCTCTCTCTCCCCCCCCCCCTAAATTCTAAGACATAAATGATAATGATGTTAATCCTTACAAAAAGCAGTAAAAGACTCTACAGAAGATATAAATACAAGGTGACGTAAAAACTATTCTGTTTCTCTTAATAATGGACTAAGCGTGCTAAAGACCGAGCAGTGAAGAAAATGTACAAAGGAAATATTTTTGTATCAATAAATATTCAAAGGGGGGATTGAATATTTTGGGCACACTATTCACAGCAATCATGGTGGCCTCCTCTCCAATATTTATGTTAAACATGACAAGCATGCCTACTCAATAAAAATAGAGAGTCGGGCACAGCTTTTGACTCCCGATGGAGAATTAAGTCACAAATTCGTCTAAATCAGGGGTTCCCAAATTGTTTTTGTTTGTGCACCCCCTGACAAGTATATTACCATCACCCCCTCCCCCCTCCGGGTACTTGAAAAAACATAGGAGTGCCGTGAAAATTTTCAAAGACATATTTCTTTGTAGCTAAATGAAAAGTGTAAAACTGAAATAAGTTAATTACATTTAAAACGTGAGTCGAAATACAAACACCTTTTTAAAACAAACAAAATAATCCTTAAATCACAATACCTTATAAAGTATGGTGAAATAAATTGTAAAAGAATCAGTTTTGAATATAACAAAAAATAAATTATAATAGATCATTTTAAAACATTGGAACATTATAACAAACTGACTAAAATATTGGGTCAGTTTGTTTTAGCCCAAACTTTAGTCAAAACAAATGTTTGACTAAAAGTTTATATTATAAACATAAAGTTATAAAACATTATGTTTTATAATGTTTAATATTCTAATGGTCAGCTCACTATGCTATCATGTATTTTTAGTTATGTTATCATGATATATGCATATAAATTTATCATGGAGTGCTACCTGCGTGCCATGGTCCATAAAATACTAGTTTTCCTTATGGACCCCTAGTAACCCTCTATGGACCCCTGGGGATCAATGTGGACGACTCTGGGAACCACTCGTCTGAATTGTATAATCCAATCAGAGATTAAACTCGTACACAGAAATACTTTGCAATTTAAAACCTGTTAATCAAAAGCCTACAATAATATAAGCAATTTTAATTCAGTTTTTAATTTTTAATTCTTATACACATATTTATGAGAGCAGTTCAAATAAGATATATAAAAGTATATCGCATAATAATACACCCTGCAAAGTTGCATACTGATAAAGCCCTATTAGCATACCAAGATAACATGCTTTATCACTGTATAGAGGAGTGAGTACGACTTCTCCACTAATCCAAAGCGGCCATTCACACTGACGTCAGTTCTCAACTAACAAATGAGCAAGCTGCACGGCACAGTTTAGAAGCATACAAATGTGAGACTTAGAAATAGTAAATACTAATTAGTTTACAGTTCTTAATTACATTCACCAATGGGATAAAGTGCAAACGAATGCAACATTATCAGAACTTGAACAACAATAAAAATCTTGAGTGGTCTACACTCGTTTTTGCTATAAGTAAACTATTTGGGTAAGAACGTATTATATGTTTAACGTGTTATCAAGCTCATTTACAATCAATTGTTTATTATAATTTAACGTGACTATATCAATTCTATCAATTATAACGAAAACGTGTTTATTGTTACAGCATAATCTTAGAAGTGACTATATATATACTTAATTGTTGTCCTTTTTTCGAGAAATATTTCTTCATTCAATTTTCAAAACGTATGATATTTGCCAAAAGCAGTTAATAATAATATTACTTCATACAAGTACTAAAGTTTCTAGGATAACCAAATGTGACGGTTATATTAGTACCCCTTTTTAACATGAAAAATTAGAAAAAAAAACCTTTTCCATTTTTCAATATTACTCAAACAATAGGTTTGTTTACAACAAAAACTAAACCGCAAATATATTTCTTTCAATATATACAGCCATAAAAAAAAACACATTTACATCAAGAAGAAACAAATTATACTTTAAGTGTATTGGATCAAAAAAGACTTATCATACTTTTACTAAAGATTATATTTCCATGCTTATAATATCAACGTCCAACCACAATAAGAAATGAGAAAAAAGACTAAGACCTTTCAACCGTAACAAGCGGTCTCCATCCGAGTCGAAAACTAAACGTTGAGTTTTTGACTGTGTTAAAGACCGCTCGTTATGGTTGAAAGATCTTGGTCTTTTTGCTTTACTATAACCAAAGTATAGTGAACGTGAAAAAATTCTATCTCCAGATCTTGACGGAATTACATGTTTTGAGGTCCCAAAAGTCGTTTTATGAAGTTTTTCCGATGATATCTGTGTGTATGTGTGGGTGGGTGGGTGAGTATGTATCCAAAGTTTGTGGTCACGCTACGGTCAAGAATCTTTGATGGACCAACTTGATATTTTACAGAAAAATGAGCCTCATAATGTAGATGAGCCCTATTGTTTGGGAGCAATTATGTACGATGGGAAGGAAAGTCACTTTTTTTGCCAAAAACAAGTTTTTAGACATTTTTTTCTCCTAAATTACTAATTCTAGTGCCTTGAAATTTAGGCAGTACCTTTAAGGATACAAAAGCAATAAACGAAAAATAGCATCAGATTTTTTACACAACAGAAAATTTATTTTCAATAAAATGTAAAAATTTTGACTTATAATTCAATCTGAAAGCTTGTGAGAATCATACAAGTCAAACCGTTTGACGGAATAAAATGAAACTATCCCTAAAAATAGAACATTATGTGGAGAATAAGTTGATTTAATCTTTTTCAAAATTACATTCACTAAAGGGGCGTTACAGTACATTTTCTGTTTTACAGAAAATGTTTTTTAATAACAAAAAAAAGCTCAATTGAAAAATCATGAAAATTTGCCCAAAAATGGAACAAAAAATTACCAAATAATGAAAAAAAAATTCATGAAATTTCAATCATGGCAAAGAGCAATAAAGTTATAAAAACTGATTGTTTATCCTAGACTAACGGACCACCTGCTATACTTGTCGGATTTATTGATATTTATTTACATTGTTTATATTGTTGACTTAGAAACTTTTTGGGTGTATCTATTGAAATAAAATTGATGTTTAAAAGTATAATGGAAAAATTTAATTGATGTATTGACTGATATGAGATATAATTGGTATAATATTTGGATAAGTAAAAAATTACCGCCAATTAACATAAATTTCTAATGCTTTCCATGGTATGATGGATTTGTATCACAAAATGCTCTAATCAATCTATATGTTGGACCCTTGAACAAAACTTAATATCAGATGTAAATTTTTTTGTGCATGTGAATCATAGTATCTTCGGATAATATTTAAATGTGAGGAATGGACTCTTTCCTCAAAAAGGAGCTATTAAGTTTTTCGAAAAATATCCAGTTTTTCACTATACTAGTCTAATAGTTCACATGTTTTATTTTCAAAAATTTTAAACTTCCCGCTATAAAATTATAATAATACTTTAGTATTATATTATAATAATACTTTTTTATCAGTTATATCATAATTCACTAGATAAATAATGACATTGATTTTGATATCTTATATTTGTTTTAGAGCCAGCAATCAACCCTGGTGGCTTAGAACTGCTGGTAAAAACGTTATACGTTTTTACGTATAACGTAGATTCTTTTGAAGCTAGTTTTTTTTACTAGCTTCAAAAAACAGAAATTGACAAGCAATAAAATGATTAATAATGCTCTATGTGTTGCATAGTCTGAACCTGAACAGATTTGCAATTAAGTATTTATATATATATAAATTATATTTTTATTCAATAAAGCCATTTGCAAAGCAATAGTTAAAAAATATGAATCGCGCAGAAATTAAACTTCTTCATTTTATCAGTTTTCTTTATAACTTTAAAAATGGGCGGAATTTTATGGATTTTTTGTTTGTTTGCGCTAAACAAGAGTTCGAAAAGACGTAATCTAATTTTTGTGGTGGACAGATATAGCTCTGTGATTTTTAAAGTAAGCGAATATCGTAAACTTTGCTTTCTCTC
The DNA here is from genome assembly GCA_026182355.1 of Hermatobates lingyangjiaoensis. Taxonomy (NCBI): domain Eukaryota; kingdom Metazoa; phylum Arthropoda; class Insecta; order Hemiptera; family Hermatobatidae; genus Hermatobates; species Hermatobates lingyangjiaoensis. The sequence goes on from JAPFBL010000025.1 coordinate 1,433,555, forward strand.
CCGAGGCAGTTCTCATTATATTTCACAAAAAAAAACCGGTTTTACTTTATCAACTTTTCTTATATATATTATAAATAAAAGTGACTTTCCCATTATGCATAATTGCTCCCAAACTGTACAGCACATCTACACTATGAGGCTATTTTTGTGTAAAATATTGATTTGAACCACCAAAATTGTGGTCTGTATTGTCTACAAAAATTTTTGGATACACAGCCACCCACATTTACACATACATCAAAAAAGAAAAAAATTCATAAAACAACTCTGAGGACCACAAAACATGTAATTCTGACAAAATTTCGAGATAGGATTTTTTCACGATCACTATACTTTACTTATAGAAAATTAATATCAAAACAATAGTAATCAAATGTTATTTGTCTATGATATCGTAAGTCCTTACGATATCGTAAGCTCTTTGTTAAATGGGCTTCCTTAATGGCTATTGACCCAAACACCTATCATCTTCAAAGCTGTATCAAGGCTGGCAAACACAATAGGGTCATTAAGAGGCACTAGGGAACATTAACTTCTAATCTACAACATATACTACGAGACCTAATGATGCCGTGCATAAAGCTGAAACATTTTGGTCACAGGTAGGTATTTATAGTGAGTGAATGCTTTATATTTTACTCACCAATATATATAAACCGTTAAATGAATAAATTTATTTGAACCTCATTAGTTGTGCAATCCGTAATGGTGTGGTATTTACTCATACTGGGGCAAATGAAAATCTCCACACAAAAGAAGTTTTTTAATTCAAATTATGGGTCTTGAACACTTCGTGTTCATCGTTACGTAAAATCTAGAATACAAATTACAAGTTACAAAAATAAACCGGAATTACACAATATAGTATATTTTATGCTATACAGTATACAGCGCGTTTGAATTTTGTCTTCATTTCGACATTAAGCTGTTAGTGACACAGGTGTTATACAGTATATGTTATACATATACTGTATATGTATATAATGTATATAACATAAAAAGATTTCACATAAACACGTGAAACAACAATCAATGATCAAACCACAATAAGAAATGAGAAAACAAGACTAAGATCTTTCAACCGTAACAAGCGGTCTTCGTCAGAGTCAAAAACCCAACAGTTGGGTTTTTGACTCTGACGAAGACCGCTTGTTACGGTTGAAAGATCTTAGTCTTGTTTTCCCATTTCTTATTGTGGTTTGATCATTGAATGTATATAACATATGTTATACAGTATACAGCGCGTTTGAATTTCGTCTTCATTTCGACATTAAGCTGTTAGTGACACAGGTGTTCATAGCGAGTAAGTTTCATATTTTTTTTCTTCTACTTTAAGAGCTGATAATATCTCATTCATTCAATCTTCATATGACTGGTTAAGAACTGCAAGTTAATTAACAGTAACTATTTCCAAAGGAAACACTTATAGGCTTTGGAAATTCTATCAGCAGGGCTGTTCAAGGAGCGGAAAGTTTAGCTTATTTGTTAATCATATATGACAACGAGAAATAAGTTCGTCTGAAGAAACGAGCAACGAGAAGTAAGATTGAAAATCAAACCAGAACTTCTTGATCGATCCCGTTCATGTGAAACAAACGTTCAACTTGAATCCAGTCTGAAAATCCATTCAAACAAATCACTGCTCAAACCAGAAGAACCACACACCCTGGTTTCAATCCCAGTGCTGTCCATTACGATACTAATTATAATGACTACATTCATCCAAGTGTAGTTATTGGACGTCTGTCGGGTCAGCTACTATGTTACTACTTAAATACTAAATTAAATCCAGCAAGAGTTACTTCGGTCTTCCCTTATGCTAGGCGGTACGAAGTTCTCCGGGTGAGTTAGTTAAATAATAAAATTAAAAAAATAATACCAATAAAAAACCATTACAACAAATATTTTTCAGTCACTACATAATAATTTATAGTTTACAACTCAAGGTTGTTTCAATCAAAAGTTTAATGGAAAAGAAAAATACATTTTTGGTTTGTTATCAAATCCATCCTTCATTCAGCAGATGGAGAAGCATTTACAGGTTTAGCGAAATAGTCTCCAATAACCAATGATACAATTAATGTGTTGAAAGTATAAGATTACTCTCATTGGAGTAGTGATCAATAAATGTTTATTCATCCGTATTAAGGTCTATGTTTATTATTAATTATTATACAAAAAAAAGGACTGGACCCAAGTTCTTCCACTTGGAACTAAGGATCTTGCATCTTGAAATGCTTTAAGAGTAAAGAAATTTCAGAAAACCGAGGAATACACGGCTTAGGTTAGCCATGAAAGAAAGGCTTCAACTGATCAAAACACACTAGAAAATGAAGAGGGCGCAACAAGCCTTGAGACTATAGTCAAAGATATGTAGTGTGTACAGAGCACAACAACCAGCATAGGTTAAGAGAAGACATGTTGGCGACATTTTATCTGGGTGAAAATGAAGTTCATTATCTCATTGATAATACGATTCTAACTGAAGAAGTGAGTTTTGTTCAAATATACTCTTCGTTTACTCTCTGAGTCACTTTTGTTACTATTTGCTCTCATAACTTTCTCAGTAAGTGCGTTTGTTAAATTTTACTCTGATGAAAAGAGTTTTGTTCATGTTTACTGACTGAAGATGTGAGTTTGATATTCTATCTATTAATTTACATCAAATAAGTTTTCTCTGGCTTTATTTTATGAAGAAATAAAGTTGGTGGTTTATTTGCTTTGTTTAAAAAAGACTATATATATATATAAACTAGAAAAAACTTTGTTCTAGTTTATTCAGTTCGAAGAATCGTTTCATCTAATTGTATATATATATAATATATATATATATATATATATATATATATATTATCTATATATATATCTACAAAACTAAAGTTTTTCGGCACTGGACTCGGTCAGTCCCGAACTATAAACTATATATATAGTTTACACAGGAAAGAGAAAAACAAATAAAAACACACACAAAAAAGATCACAACGATATTTCGACATTCATCGTCGTCATCGGGCAGAAGTAGTCCCTTTGAGTAGCTGAAGCTAACTGATATATTGATAAAAGTATCGACCGTGGAATAGAAACCAAACTACAGTTTATCGGGACTCGGTCAGTTCTTCTGGTTCAAATTAAACTCTCATTGCCAACGCTTCGGTCTTTATTTAAAATCTTTTTAAAAGATTTAATTTAAAAGGTTTTAAATAAAGACCAAAACTTTGGCAATGAGAGTTTAATTTGAAACTGAAGAACTGACTGAGTCCCGATAAACTTTAGTTTTGTATATAAATATATATATATATATAAAGTTTATATACAAACACGAGAAATAACAGTCAACTCATTGAGTTTTGACAGTGTCGAAGACCACTTGTTGAGAGATCTTAGTCTTTATTTCCCATTTCATATTGTGGTTTGATCATATATATATCTGATGACGAAGGATGTCAAAATATCGACGTGAGTTCTATAGTGACTTTCTCTGTTCTTTCCTAGGTGTTAATATATATATATATATATATATATATATATATATATATATATATAAATATAAATAAAACAATAATATAGCAAAACAATAACAATTAGTTATGTTTTTAGCTTTTAAAATTTAAGAAACGTTTTTAAGATGTTTACAGCACAAGTAAACCTCGCGAGATATTTTATCAAAACGTCACTATCGATATCTATAACAGCAGACTGATAACATCTTGATAAAACATCTTGAAAATATTATTTAATCATGAATCATCAATTCGATTACTCCAGCCTAGGTCACACAAGTCTAGACATTTATTTGCTGTTGTAGCATATTCTAGAGAAAGTCATTTATTTACTGTTTATGTGATTAGAATATAAAACATCGTAACGATTTCAACACTGGCTTTTCAACTTTAACTGATTATAACAAGAAATATTATTTAAAGCTTGATTCAATACAAACTAAAAGAGCATTCAATAAAAAGCGTCCATTGTAAAAGTGTTTATCAATGAGTGTTCTTGAATCTACATTACAGTTAAGAAAAAGTGATACTAATAAATATTTTACTTTTCATTAGAGAAAATAATTTTTATATGGAATGTTCATTTGGTGAAGTTCATTTGAAAAAAAAAACAGAAGCTTTAACTTCGTTGATTTTCTTTAATGAGCGACTGACGATACTGTTTTCACAATATACGCATTTATTAAAATATTAGTTTTTTAAATATTTTTTTAAGATAATTTTTAAAGTTTTTGCGTATTATTCACTCGTGTTCTTTTTCGCTTTTCAAATTAACAATTATGTACTTTTTTTGTGTGTATTATGCTTAAAAATAGAAGTGCAGCACTGTAGTTATTTGAATATAACGGTCAGGTAAACTTTTTGGTTTTCGTATTTTCACCGAACTACTTGCTTTCCTGAAGACGACGGTTAAACGGGTCGAAATGTTGAAAGTGAGTATTAGCATGTACTTTTCATCAGAGTTTCTTTCTCTCTGTAAAGCATACTTACATTTATATTCTTCACCATGAAACAAATAAATGAGTTCCGGTAATCTATACGGTAAACACATTAGCATATACTGAATACAAATTCTTTACACTTATGCATTCATTGTTTCTCCCGAAGAATGGTGTTGCCAAATTATCGGCAGTAGCGAGTGCTTGTATGCTTTTTGTATTTCTGAGTTTCAACTTTTAATTATATTATAAATTTTATTATATTTTCTTTTTATCAAGGTTTGGTCTAGCTTCAAACAATACATCACCTTTAAGCCGACGTTTCGTTTATAGTTGTAGTCATCTTCAGGACTACATCAATACAGAATTTAAATACAATAACATGGAAAAATGTTTATAAGTTACATGATTTAATTATAAATAACAAATTATAAATAATAAATATTAATTTAAATTATAAACATTTTTTCATGTTACTGTTGTGGCGGGTGTGAAGTCGTAAGAGTGAAGAGCCGGGTTAACTTTCTTGTTAGGGACTTTGTAAATAATGATTAACCTGGCCTGGCCAGTGGTATACTCAAGGGACCTGCTCCTTGCTTCAAGTCAACGTTTCGTCTATATTTGTAGCCCTGAAGACGTCTACAAATATAGATGAAACGTTAGCTTAAAGGTGTCTGACGCTACACTAAACCTCGATAAAGAAAAATAGTGTTAAATATATAAGGTCGAGATAAGAAGACACTGCATTACATTATATATACACATTTTATATGAAGGTAGTTTGTATAAACACCAACCACGCGTAATGCAATTCTTATAATATCGTTTAAGAACAGACAAAATAATAGATCACGAATATTAAAGATTATAACAATTTTAAAGTAATGTCAGAGAGGTACTTACGTCCCGTAATAAAAGATCAAACATACCCAGTCTCAATCAAACCCTGGGGAGGATATTTATCGATTTACTAACATATGGTTTAAAATTAACAATATCGACACAGATTTACTTTAAAAGAACCAACCACAGATATGCACCAAGATTATAGACCACACGATACTGGTATTCAAAAAAAAACCTTAATACGTATACGGGTCACAGACCAATGTTAATGACGATACAAAAATTAAGCACTAAAGCTGGGGAAAAGAGCTATTGGTTTTTGGGACGCATAAGTAATACGGATGTTGCTATAAATCTATTGTACGTAAATACCATAATTAAAAATATTGTCGATAGGACAAAGTAATCTAATAAATTATAATAATGAAGTAAAATCAATACTATAATATAATCAGGAAGGGAGGGGATGACATTAGTTTCTTAGATATGACCTTAATTACTAGTATCTATGAAGGTCCAGGATCATTTAAGCCCTTCGTAAGAATGAAGTCCTATGAGCCTCGTAGAAATACCTGAAGGGTATGAGTTTTACCCCTCAGCAAATTTTGGCAAGGAATATTACTGTAATTTTTGGCATCTATCCGTCCGACTATTAGGTGCTAACAATAACGTTTCGTCTTACTAATATCATACATATACTCACACCCATTATTATGGTTGCAAAATTCAAATTCGTTGTAGAAAGGGAGAATTTATTAAAAAAAACCAGAAGTACCCTAACTACTGATATCTCTAAAAGGGGTCATCGTTCTACAAGATTCCATGACCAACACGTATACTCCCACCAGTCATCCACTTCTATTGGAGAGGGACAAATCTAATAGTGTACGCATGACCTTCTTACTAATATTCAACAGGATTTGAGTTTGGAATCTATCTATTCCTACATTGCTCGACTTGGCGGTAATGAAGACAAAAAACTGTCAACCCATCCAAATCTCCTTGTTCGGGAACTAAATCCTACTCCCAACCTTTCCTAACCCCACGAGCCTCAAAGTTTCCTACTAAAACTAAAAATGACGACCACATGACTCCAAAAGTATACAGTACCTCAGACAATGCAAAGCCTGAAGACCAAACGACCACGAAGACGACACATTCCCTTACTGACTGACTCCCCCATTTTTGACAATTTTTACTGACCTAACAAAAACAGCAGGATGAGAATCTAGCAGTAGTGGGCCACTGGTCCGGAACTGCTATTTACGACATGCACTGCTGTGCATGGTAATATTCGTTGGTCGTTGGTTGGTTCTTACTAATACCCATAATAGAACAATCAATAATACTCCCCTTGGAGAGGGCTGAGACTACTAGCTTTGACATACTAAAGTATGAGGCATATCGATCTGTTTCTGTTGGAGAAATAAAAGTCTCATAGTTTCGTTTATATGACCTTATTAATTATCTCCATAACAGTACAGTTAATGCTACTCCTCTTAGAGAGAATAGTACAGTTAATGCTACTCCTCTTAGAGAAAATAGTACAGTTAATGCTACTCCTCTTAGAGAAAATAGTACAGTTAATGCTACTCCTCTTGGAGAGAATAGTACAGTTAATGCTTCTCGTCTTGGAGAGAATAGTACAGTTAATGCTACTCCTCTTGGAGAGAATAGTACAGTTAATGCTACTCCTCTTAGAGAGAATAGTACAGTTAATGCTACTCCTCTTGGAGAGAATAGTACAGTTAATGCTACTCCTCTTGGAGAGAATAGTACAGTTAATGCTTCTCCTCTTGGAGAGAATAGTACAGTTAATGCTACTCCTCTTAGAGAGAATAGTACAGTTAATGCTTCTCCTCTTGGAGAGAATAGTACAGTTAATGCTACTCCTCTTGGAGAGAATAGTACAGTTAATGCTACTCCTCTTGGAGAGAATAGTACAGTTAATGCTACTCCTCTTGGAGAGAATAGTACAGTTAATGCTACTCCTGTTAGAGAGAATAGTACAGTTAATGCTACTCCTCTTGGAGAGAATAGTACAGTTAACGGTCCTTCTCTTGGAGGACGCAAGGATTACTCATGTTATAATCACAGAATCTGATTACCAATGTCTGTAAGTAAAAGTCTAATGTAAAGTCCATCTAATCGCTTGAAGGGTGATAACTTATTATAGAAATTACTATTGGCGTAAGTACACTTTTTCCTAACAGAGTGGATACCGGTATCCCAGAAGTTTGCAATAATGCTCCCATTTCTAAATTGTACGACAGTATAGCTTCCTAATCGCCTGAAGAAGAGAGACGATGTTTGTGGTTCCAGAAAAGCTCTTGCTTGAAGTTTTTGTATTAAAAGGAAGAAAAAAAATCAGACAGGGTCATTCAAATATCAATCTATATAAGGTTAAAAGAGAAAAAGCCTGCAACTTAGAAATTTTTATAAAAACTAAGGTAGTGCAATCAGTTATTACGTTGAATTTACTTATTGTAGGGTAAAAAAGTTAATAAAATAGTTTCCACTTATAAAAGTTCAATAATATAAACAAGGCGCTTCGAACACTTAGTTGGTTTAGATTATTAAACTTCAATATGTGGAAACTATTACCCTACAAAGTGTCATATATCATCATTTCCAAAAGCAATAGTTACGTTACAACCAAAACAAAGATTATATTCCCCGCGAAAGTTTCAAATTAGTTTAGCACTCACATTTATTTTACTTGCATTATAACTCAATATTAGAACATTAACTAAAATGTGATAATTTTTCACTTAACTGAAAGGAGAGTGCCAATGGTTTATTTACAAAATTATTTATAATTGTTGGGTACAGTCCAAGTGGATTTTAAAACACACTGGGTTCCACTATATTCTTAAGACACTCTATTTATGCAATTGAATTTTATGAAATTACGATTTTTTTTTTATTTCTGAATTAAAAAAGTTGATGGCATTATTTTAAAATGGCTCTGATCAAATTGTTTGCTCTGACTCTAATCTTATTCAATGTTGCCAGTTTTATCAAATTTAAGATCGTAATATTTTTATGATTTAATTTAGTAGGTGAAGTTTGAGGAGTTAGATTAATACCAGATCTAAGAAGAGGAGTCGGAACTAATTTATGGACTAGGGGAGTTGGAGTCGGTAAACTTCTAAAGACTACTACTCCTCAAAAGAGTTAATAAGAAACGTAGGAATTTAAGGTACTGTGCTGCACTCATTATCAATATAATTTATATTTGGCCTCATTAAAATATCTATGAATGGCGTAGCAAGTATTTTCGGTGCCTGGGGTGGTCATAAGATTTGCCCCCCCCCCCCCCCTTGGCTGTTGATAATTTATTAACATTCAAAACTCCAGAACATCCTGAAAATATTTATTTTCATCGAATTACAATCAAGGATCTAATTTTAGACTGCTCAGATTAGTCCCAGACTTACATCTTATTACAGTACTCGTACGCACATACAGTCGCCATCAAAGAAAACAAAGACTTTTTTAAAACCATTTTAAGGTCGTGAATGCAGAATCTGCTCTGCTTTTCAACAATGTATGTTTGAATGAAGATCTGCTGCCAACTTATACAAATTATATATATATATATATAAATCAGTTCACAAACGAAGAAAAGCAACACACAGAGAAAGAGACACACTTACAAACTCAAATTTTCGGATGATCCGTCTTCAGGAGAAAAGAGAGAATGGGCGACCAAGCACGCCGGAAACACAACGGCAGGAAACCCTATATATTTTAAGTGGATATATATATATATAAACTAGAATTTAAAAAGAACACATAGAAAGGAAATCACTGAACTCACTACTATATTTCGATGTCCTCGTCTTCAGGAAAAGAAGTGAATCGCTCCTAAGGCTGATAACGACTGACTTGGCGTTCGAACTGAAGCACTCAAACAGTGTAGCCAACTTTCGGAGGATAGGTAGACAGGGAAGATAAAGAGATAAAAGCCAAATAAAAATAAAAAAATGAAAACATTTAACTAAAATAAAATTAAAAGCTGATAACAACTTTAAGAAAAAAAAAATCAACGATTGAGGTTAAGCCCAGGAGCCGATCTAACGCCCAGAAGCCTAATTAGAAGCCAATTAGTCTTCTACATCTCAGTATATGTATTCACTCTAGTTGCTTACTAGAGTGAAGCAACATAAATACACTATTAGGAGGCAGGAAGAATCAAGTGCCTTGTTCCAACATATTAATTCAAAAAATCATTCAATAAAATGGGAAGATTCCAAGGAATTGATATTTCTCTCATCTGATGTGGAAAGGAAAGTGCCCTAATTAAGTATAATTTTGATAAACTAATAAATATAAGTCATGGGCTTTTTAGATTGGATGAAATTTTAATTGAAGGTATAGTTAGGCAAATTGGTCCTGTGGGTGACCTTCGAAATGTACTTGCAACGTTGAACATGAACTCTGACCAGATTGTGGATTCTAATAATAGAACATAATTTATATTTGACTTATTTACTTTCTCATGTATTCTTGTTTTGTTAATCATTTATTATTGTTTATTTTTTGATATTGCATTAATTTAATTTGTATCTATTTGTTTATATTTATTATATATTGTTTATAGTTAGGAATTATATATAACACTTGTTTCTTATTCTATTTATATTTTTATTTTAATTAATTTTCTTATTGTTCATTTTGCATTGTTTAATTGTATTGGGTATTTTTTGTTTTTCTTTTATTATGCCTTTTCGACTCTTGTTTTCCCAGCTGTTTAGTTACCTTCCTTGTACATACCTTTTATGTTACCTTCTAGTTCTTACCTTGTTTGCTCTCTGATGACATAAATTGAAAGGCCTCAGAGCATTTTTTCTATCTGTTTTCTTTTTTTTTTTTCCTTGTGGTTTGTTTTCATTGATTGCATCACGTGTTTATTGTGATTTATCTGCATTCATATATATATATATATATATATATATATAATATATATTTTCGTAGTGTCTTGTTTATATATCTGTTTGTTCTCTATAGAAATCAAAACTACTGGACCAATTGGGCTGAAACTTGGCATGGGAGGTCTTTGGGGGTAAATGAACAAAACTAAGGGGGTACCAGAGGCAATCCCCCAAGTTATGGTGCAATAACTTCTAATTATGGTGAAATACCAGATGAAAATGGTGTAATTCTTTGAAAAATAAAAATAAAATAAGAACAATGTTTAGACTAAATTTGGAAAGGTATATAAAGGACATTTCAATTTACAAAAGTAACAGTATTAATTTTGTAAAATAAAGTTGTGTTATATATATATATATATACACTTTTTTGATGAAAATACGATCCGAAATGGACAAATACAGTTCAATGTACATAAAGAAACGTAGAGAAATTAAAAACACACACTTACAGTCTCTAATTTTCGGTTGAACCGTCTTCAGGAGAGATAAGAAAGGGAAACCAAGCGCACTGATACAGAGACGTGGTAAAGGGCAGGATGTCTTTATCCCAAGAATTCCAGTCATTCCAACAGATGTTCCGTTCAATTTCAAGCGTCTACAATTTCCCGTCAAACTAAGTTTCGCAATGTCCATTAACAAATCGCAAGGACAAACTCTTTCAGTTGCTGGCTTGCATCTGCTTGAACCATGTTTCTCTCATGGACAGTTATATGTAGGATGTTCAAGAGTTGGCAGTTCCAAAAATTTATACATCCTTGCACCAGAAGATAAGACAAAAAATGTTGTTTATCATGAAGTACTCTGATATGTTTATTATGATTTGATAGAATAAATATTAACTTAAATTCTTCCTTCTTAAAGCTCAAACCTAAACCTGACAAAAATTAAATGTTTTTTGTATCAGAATTTTAGTTGGGATTAAACCTCAATAATGGAATGTGTCTCTGTTTATAAGAAACTTAATTTGTTAACATGTTATGAAGTTTTGTTTTGTTAGAAAATATGTTGTACTGTTATAGAATTTCTGATAGAAATATATACTTAGAAGTTTAGATTCTTTGCTTCATTCAATACTTAGCCATAATTTCATTATTTTCTTATTTTGTCCCAGGCAATGCCGGGTAGTTCTGCTAGTTAATCATAATCCCTAGCAGACATTTAGATATCCCAAGCAACTCTATCTTTACACCAGCCAAGTATATTTTCGTTGGTATTGTTCTGCAAGGCCATTTAATCTTCTGAGTATCGCACCTAGGTTCTTAGTTTTTGAAATAAGCGAGTTTTTCATTGTGGTATGTTCTTAACTAAAGTCTCACGATATAATTGTAAATGGAGCCGCTAACAGTCCCGAGTAAATAACGGTACCTCTCTTTAAATGCCTTCAGATGTCTTAGAGAAACAAGTTTGGAACAGAAACGCTCTATTATTCCTGTTAAACGACCAATTTTCGTTTTAAAATGACCATTTTTCCCTCCCTGCAACACAATTTATAAGCCATTTTTAATGACTTCCGTATCAATTAGACCCATCACATTTCATGTATAAAATTTTCTAATATAATAAATAATATTTTTGTGAAAATATACCATTCAGTTCCAGTACATTTTCTCATTCTTCTTTACAGTTTAGGAACTCCTTTAATGTAATAAACAGCAAACTAAACTCAACATTTCAAATATGTAAACATAAAACAGTTCAGAAGACTAAAATTAAGTTAGGAGAGATTAGTAAGCAGCACACCAAAGGAACACACATTGGTCCTTTTGTGATACCACACAATGAACGTTTTACATTGGGGGTCCTACACTTTGCTTAACCAAGTGTACGAGTTAATCAAAGAATTAAGGTACTGTTGACTTATTTACATCTTTAAGGAGTCCCTGAAATGGTGCAGGCTCGAGACTGACAGGTTAAACCAGTGCTTCTCAAACGGTGCGCCCTGGAAGGTAGCCAGGTGCGCCCCAAGATAATGGAAGATTAAGTTTATATAACAGATTTATATTTTAGTTTTTGCACCATTTTAATTTATTTGAGAAAACACCAAGTATGGGGTTTTCAAGTCTGAGTCAAGTCTCGGCTACTTCATATTTTGAACTGGAAGGTAAATTTCTTTAATCTTTAAGCATGAATGGATAATACTTCATCTGTGCCTTTACTCGGGGATTTAAATCATTTTTACTAGCCCTCCCTCTCTCTCTCTTTCTTTCTTTTTCTTAAAAAAAACTATACATTTTAATTTCCAATCATTTTCCTGTTATCAAATCACAGGACTAAATTTTCTATATTAAAATCAGTGATGCGCCCCAACGTTTTGGTTTGGTTTCATAGGTGCGCTCCAAAGTTTTGGTTTGGTTTCATAGGTGCGCCCCAAAGTTTTGGTTTGGTTTCATAGGTGCGCCCTGAAGTAAAAAAGTTTAAGAAGCGCTGGGTTAAACTCTTCTCCGAGTGACGACTGGCTCAGATTATTTTTCATCTCCCACGTGACTAAATCGATGACCAGAATGGGTATCGAACCCCGGTTCTACCAGTCCAGAGACGAGCAAGTAAGCCACTCGGCTACCTTTGCCCCAAGACGATAATTAACCAAGCGATAGACGGACGTACGAGTATTTAAAACATACGATTTATTGAACACAGAAAAACATCAAGAGACTAACGTTAGATATATGATAACAAAAAGTTAAAAATTAGAATAAAAATATACAGGTACCACGACTTAAAAACATACCGGCATACGAATATTTCGATATACGACGTAAATTTCGAACCAAAATTCGTCTCAATATGTATACAGTTTGTTTAGTAAACGATATACGATAAAACATCGCATAGTGTGATCGTAATGAAACGAGTAGAAGTGAACCAAAGAAAAAAAAAGCATTAAGTGTGTGAAAGAGAAGAAGATCAAGATGAAAATTAGCAAGAAAAGTAAAAAACGTAAAAAAAATTCTCTCCGTACAAACTTAGTAAACTAGGATTCGTTTTACGTTAAATGAAGCATTAAATTTAAAAGAAGGAAAATAAATAATTAATATTAAACATATAATATAACGTCTTACCTCGTACACTGCTGCTGTAGCTCTCGGACCGGTTTCGGGTGTCACCCATCTTCAACAAGAACTGATCTAAGGAGTCCTACCTTTCTGATTATATAACCTACCTACTATCCCAATGCTGCCTAGATTTTATTATTTAATTATTTTAATTCTAATTTATTTTTATTTTAGTTACTATTATTTAGTCTCATTTTTTTTTTCTATTATTTTCGTCTTTGTCAAGTCGTCGCTTCAGACAACTTGAGAGCGACGACTTGACAAAGACAAAAATAATAGAAAAAGAATTACAGTAAATAAGATTAATTAAAATAAAAATAAAATAGAGTTAAAATAATTAAATAATAAAATCTAGGCACCATTGGAATAGCAGGTAAGTTATATAATCAGAAAGGTAAGATTCCTTAGATCAGGTCTTGTTGTAGTGGGTGACACCCGAAACCGGTCCGGAGCTACAGCAGTAGTGTACGAGGTAAGACGGTAGATTATATGTTTAATATTAATAATACTAACCTCTGTGGTAATGACGAAATGCATGAAAATAAATAAGCTAAGTTACATAGTGTACTGGAGTGTTTGTTACGATACGCTCCACGCCAATGTATCCTCTCAGCCCCTGCATCTTCTCCTATTTTAATTCGAAAGTCTCTCAAGTAAGGCTTTATTCTTATTTTAATCTTATTATATTATGCTTTATTCTTATTTATTTATAATTTATTTCTTTCAAATCTGTCGAACTTAACTGATTTCTATTTATATGTATGTGTAGTAGTTCACTTCACATAAACACATGAAATAACAATCAATGATCAAACCACAATATGAAATGGGAAAAAAAGACTAAAATCTTTCAACCGTAACAAGCGGTCTTCGTCAGTCAGTTGGATTTTCGACTCTGACGAAAACCGCTTGTTAGGGTTGAAAGATTTTAGTCTTTTTTTCCTATTTCATATTGTGGTTTGATCACAGTATTTATTAACTGTGGATTAATAAATCCAGGTTTCTGGGCTGTGGAACAGATTAACCGAATTAACCGAATGTATTCTTAAGATTAAATTAGCTTCGATATACGACCCTTTCGATAAATGAAGTCGGGTTTTTAAGTTTTTTTTTAGACAGAAAAGGTACAATTAGAAAAAATAAACAGTACTGTGAATGCAATATGAATAATAAAAATTCAAGTTTTAATTTTAAACTTAATTATTAAACTTAAAACGGAGACCATCTACGAATGAGGAAGACGGTCGTTTGCACTAAGAATTTTTACTCGTCGTACAAGAAAAAAAAGTCTGGAGTGGCCTACACTCTACTTTACTATAAGTAACTCAATGTCAAATTTCTTGAGTATATAAAACATAACGTATCATTTAAGCATAACGTATATATCTAAATGGGATATAATTATTAGCATTGCATTCGTGAGGTAGTACAGATAGTGATTGAAGGACATATCAATTTATAAGCTTATTTTTGTACATCACAAATAATTTATTATTTGCAAATAAATTCATTAGTATAACAACAGCAGTAATAACATTTTTAAAAAACCAATGTGAACATTTCTTGAAACGAAATATTATCCTACAAGAGAACATGGCTATTGTTCAAATAGCCAGTAGATTTCTTACATCGTTTACTTAACATCCTTCTACATTGAATATTAATGTAAAATTTTCAAATTTAAAACAGTAAAATACCCTTTTTTTCTCTGAAAAACATCTTAAACAGCGAAGAAAATGTTGTTTTAAGGTGATTTGTTAATTAAAGATGTACGATAATTACAGTTATTAATCTCTAAACGAAAGATTTATATTTTGAATTATCTTTTACATTTTTGATTTTTAACAGAATTATTATACTGGGAATTTTATGGCTTCTTAGTATTTAATAAGATCATTTTCCTTCCCCTTTGTCAAATAACATATATACGATTTTTTTTTTAATGAGTGTTATCATTTACCTGCACAATATTATTCCTCTTACATCTCTTATAAGTCAATAATATATTTTCATTTTTCCATTAGAAACATCAATTTTATCTCAGTGGATTCGCTCAAAAAATTTCTAAGTCAATGTAAACAATGTAAAAAAATCTGGAGTGGCCTACACTCTACTTTACTATAAGTAACTTAATGTCAAATTTCTTCAGTATATAAAACATAACGTCTCATTTAAGCATAACGTAAACATCTAAATGGGATATAATTATTAGCCTGTCATTCCTGAGGTAGTACAGATAGTGATTGAAGGACATATCAATTTATAAGTTTATTTTTGTACATCACAAATAATTTATTATTTGCAAATAATTTCATTAGTATAACTACAGCAGTAATAACATTTTTGAAAAACCAAAGTGAACATTTCTTGAAACGAAATAGTATCCTACAAGAGAACATGGCTATTGTTCAAATAGCCAGTAGATTTCTTACATCGTTTACTTGACATCCTTCTACATTGAATATTAATGTAAAATTTTCAAATTTGAAACAGTAAAATACTCTTTTTTTCTCTGAAAAACTTCTTAAACAGCGAAGAAAATGTTGTTTTAAGGTGATTTGTTAATTAAAGATGTACGATAATTACAGTTATTAATCTCTAAACGAAAGATTTATATTTTGAATTATCTTTTACATTTTTGGTTCTTAACAGAATTATTATACTGGGAATTTTATGGCTTCTTAGTATTTAATAAGATCATTTTCCTTCCCCTTTGTCAAATAACATATATACGAATTTTTTTTTAATGAGTGTTATCATTTACCTGCACTACATTATCATTATTCCTCTTACATCTCTTATAAGTCAATAATATATTTTCATTTTTCCATTAGAAACATCAATTTTATCTCAGTGGATTCGCTCAAAAAATTTCTAAGTCAATGTAAACAATGTAAAAAAATACAAAAAATTCGACAAGTATAGCAGGTGATCTCTTAGTCTAGAATAAACAAACAGTTTTTATATCGTTATTGCTCTTTCCCGTAATTGAAACTTCATGAATTTTTTTTTGTGAATTGCTAATTTTTTGTTCCATTTTTGGTCAAATTTTCATTTTTTTTTAACGAGCCGTTTAGCGTCAAAAAATAATTTTCTGAAAACACAAATCGTACTATAACGCCCCTTTAGCGAATGTAATTTTAGAAAAAAATATCTCAACTCATTCTCCATATATTGTTCTATTTATTGGCATAGTTTCATTCTTGTCCGTCAAACAGTATGGCTTGTATCGCTCTCACAAGGTTTGAGATTGAATTATAAGTCAAAATTTTTACATTTTATTGAAAAAAAAATATTTCCTGTTGTCTTAAAATTCTGAATATATTTTTCGTTTGTTGCATTTGTAACTTCAAAGATAATGTCAAAATTTCAAAACTCTAGGGTTATCAGTTTAGGAGAAATAAATGTTTAAAAAAAAACGGTTTTTGGCAAAAAAAGTGACTTTCCCATCATGCATAATTCTTCCCAAACAATAGGGATCTTCGTCTAAATGGGGCCCATTTTTGTGTAAAATATCAACTTGATCCATCAAAGATTCTGGACCGTAGCGTGGTAACAAGCAATGCTAACACACGCACCCACCCACGCACCCACCCACCCACCCACACACACACAGACATCATCGTAAAAACGTCATAAAACGACTTCTGGTACCTCAAAACATGTAATTCCGTCAAAATCTCGAGATCGAATTTTTTCACGATCACTATACTTTACTTATAGTAAAGTAAAAATGTTACAAAGCGAATCACTCGTACAAAATGTACTCGTTAATAAGAAATATAGGCGTTAATAGGCGTCTCTTTAGTAGGAAATGAAAATAATAGCTGAACTCCATGAAAGATGGTCGTAATTAGTATGAGTAAACTGATTAGGAGGACAGATGTTCTACTGGGAGTTTCCATATCTATACAGTCCACTTACAGTTATCAGATAAAGGGAGTTAAACCAAGTGTCCACTAGGTTTAACTAGTAAATTCTACTTTAACCTTTAAGGACCATGCACTACTAAACAATGTGTTTTAAACAAGTTCTGTTCTAACTCACTACTATTTCTCAGTTCCTCGTCATTAAGTAGAAAGATGTGAGTCAATCCACTTCCTGCATGTCTCTCATCTCCTTAAATTTTTACTTTACAATAAGTAAAGTATAATGATGGTGAAAAAATTCTATCTCGAAATTTTAACAAATTTACATCTTTTGAGGCACTTGAAGTCATTTTATGACGTTTTTCGATGATGACGTGAGTGTGTGTGTGTAAGTGTGTCAGCCCCCCCCCCCCCCCCCCCCCCAACGGGTAGTAACCCTATCATGCGGGAGTTTATTATATTTTCAGTATGCTCCGCAGTAGCATTACATACTTTATATTACATATTTATGACATTTTTTATTACAGTATTTGCCATGTAAATTTACTTTTTTTTCCTATATAGTTTTACAATAGTAGTTACTTACGTAGTAGTTAATGATATTTTTTTTTACAATACTTTTCACTTATTACTTACTTAGTAACTATTACATAATATTTAATTAGCATTTGTATATTCCTAGTTATATAATGGTGATTAATTTTATATGACTTATACATACTTATATACTAATACATAATGTGTAATGATTAAAATATTACATTATTATTTGTATTAGTTCTTGAACATTATTTCGTACACTTTAAAAAGAAAGTTTTTGAAGTGCGTTATTATGTCTTCACTGATTCATTCGTCCTTTTCCATTGGCCAGTCTTTTCCAATGGGCATTACTATTTTTTTCAAGGCTGTTCTTGCTGGTTCCAGTATGGGATAGTCGTATATCAGATAGTCTACAGTTTATAAGTGGTTTCCTATGAAGTCACAATACCCGTTGTTACCTATTGCAAGTCTGTATAGATACTTCTTAAATTTCCCATGTTCTGTATAAAATTGCGTCAATTCCCAGTTAATAGTGAGTTTCATGTGATGCATCATGTATTCTATTGAAGGAAAATATCCTTTTGTGATTTGTCTTGTTGTGGATATCCGCCACTGTGTGTCCCATTGGAGCTGACTTCTGGTTCTTACCCAGTATTTTAAGTATGTATAGGGTTATAAGTCATAATCTGTGATGCTATGTTCTTCGTTTGCAGCCTCCTTGGCCAAGGCATCCGCTCTTGCATTGCCCTTGTTACCGCAGTGTGCCTTTACCCATGTGAATACTATTTTGTTTTCCTTATTTAATGTCGTCAGAACATGCTCGATATTATGTTTGATAGAGTGGTAGTTTCTGCATTTTCTTAGAACGTCTAGTCTTATTTTACTGTCTGTATTTATTCTCATTGTTTTATTGGCTGTTCTACATTCATTTACCCAGTTTAGGGCTTTCAGCATGGCTAGTAGTTCAGCTTGAATATTTGAGCATTTTCCTGCCAGCCGAAATTTCTTTTCTGCAATTACACACTGGCTTTCATAGACTACATTGTGGTTAATTTTACTTCCATCTGTATATATTTCTAATTCACATGGTATGTTGGGGTTTTCATTTATATTTCTTTTTATAGCTGGGTGGTGCCAGTATTTAGGTTTGACTGGTTTCTCTAAGTATTTCCCGTTCAAGTCTTCTACTGCTCCTCCATTGGAGAAGAAATGTATAGTTTTTTGCTCCTCAGCTTTAACGCATGAGGCATTATCTGAAATAGTTCTGTACCCTTTGATCATTCTGATGACCATCAGCCGCTGTACTCTTTCCAGTTTCGCCCTATTCTTCTTCTTTTTAAGTGCATTGAACCACACCGGTACGCAGTACATCATCATGGGGAAGAATGCTCCTGTGTAAATAGTCCGCAAGGCTCCGTGGCTCAATCCCCAATGTACTTTTGCAGCTTTCGTCAAGCAATTGAGTACTTTGAGGCTTTTCTCTCCGATATAATCGACATGTATGTTCCATGACAGTCTACTGTCTATGACTAGTCCAAGGTATCTGATCGTCTCTACCTGTTTCAGTTGTGCCCTCTGCAGAGTTAAGCAGATTCTTGGAATCTCTCTCCTTCTACTTATATAAATTACTTTAGATTTCTCCTGGTTAAATTTGATCTTAGGGGTAGAGGCCCATTCTTGTATAGAGTTAAGTGCCCTCATTGCATTTGTCTCGATATCTATGCTGGACTTTCCTGCTACTAGGCACAGAAAGTCGTCAGCATATGCCACGGCCGTCCAATGCTGTGGATAATCCAGCTTTAACAGGGAGTTGAATAGTATTACTAGTACCCTGGAGCACTACAAGAACGAAGATAATATTAAACACTTAATCCAATCTAGTGATGATCTCTTCTCTTCAGATTTAAATGATAATAGTTCGCTTGGTGACTTTGGTATAAAGAAAGAAAAGAAACGAGTAAGAGGCGTGAAAAGAAAGAAGACAGAATCAAAACCGGAAAAAGGAAGTGTAGGCTGACCTGAAGACTTCGACTTACAGACTTGGAGTAATTTACCTTTATCTGAAATTAAAAGGCGAACTAAATCTAAGCTTTTGTCAGAACCAGAAAGTAGTAGTGATGATACTGAAAAAAAAAATGATGTCGAGAAGGAGTCAAAGAAGAAACGTGAGAAGTAAGCGTCACTGGAGACATGGTAGATGAGGATAGTTGTGACTCGGTGAAAGATGTCACTATTTCTCCTTTGAATCTCTCAAATTTGTCCATCATGCTTGATAGATTCAACGATGCACTTGAGGAATTGGGTTTCTTGTCATCAGAAACAAAAAAGGAAGTTTTGTCATCACACTCGGAGGGCTCATTATTAATGTCCGATTTTGATGAGGGGAAAAAGAAAAGCAAGAAGAAAGGTCCATAGAAGAAAAAGGAGGAGATTGTGGATACCGACGATCATCTGTTGTCTTCGGACAGTGATTTACCTTCTAAGAAAAAAAAGTGTATCTTCTTCTCTTTTGACTGCTAAAATAATCTCAGCCACTTCTAGTGATAGCGATGATGTCAAGGGTATTGAATAGAACTTTAAGAAAAATTCCAGGAAAAAGAAGAAAACGATTTCAAGTGATTCGGATGACGATATCTTTAAAAAGAAGAAAAAATGAATAGTTGAAATCTCACTGTCTTCTTCATCAGAGGATGATGTTACCGCAAAGAAACGCAAAAGTATTCGAGGAGGAATTGAGTGGTTCGAGTGACACTTCAGACAAAAATGATGGAACTCCAGGAAAGCACAGAAAGAACATAAGGAAAGTATTGAAAGAAGACAAATTAAAAGAAACTACTCAAAATGCTTTGAAATCAGAAGAAGAAAGGAAGAAGCGAATCCGAGAGAGACAGAGTTTGTATAACGAACTGATATCGGACATTTCAAAGCTACCGGCCAGTGCCAAGTTGGACAAGCTCGTTCTGGAGTTTGATATTAAGGAGAAGAAGGAGTTAGTCTGTGTGGACAAGGGCTTCGTCACTAAACTCAAACCTCACCAGGCTGAAGGAGTGAAATTTATGTGGGATTGCTGCTTTGAAATGCTTAAAAAAAAACTAAGAAGAGCAAGGGATCTGGTTGTATCTTAGCGCATTGCATGGGACTTGGAAGACCTCGCAGGTGATTACGCTGAGGTACACAGTGCTCATCAATGAATCATTGGCTCTCAAGACAGCTTTGATACTGTGTCCTCTCTCGACCGAGGTCAATGAATTCGAGAAATGGCTCTCTGATGTTGGCTCAAGCCAAGATATCGATGTCTTCCACATCACCAAGGTGTTGGCATCGGTGAGGGCGCAGCAGTTGCGAGATTGGCAGCCCCGAGGCGGGGTCATGATCATGGGCTACAATCTCTTCGGGATCTTGGTCAACTCGCCCAAGAAAGTCAAGGCAGTTTACCGAGATACATTCATTCAAACTCTCACTGACCCAGGACCAGATTTTGTTATCTGTGAAGAAGGTCATATCTTAAAGAACGAGGCCACAGCTATTTCAAAATCTGTTTCTAAAATGAAAACTCCCAGAAGAATTGTTCTAACTGGAACTCCACTTCAAAACAACATAGTGGAATATCATTGTATGGTGCAGTTCGTAAAACCTATTCTTCTGGGCACGAAGGAGTTCACAAACAGATTTGTCAATCCCATCCAAAACGGGCAGTTCGTCGATTCGACCGCTCACGATGATAAGGTGATGAAGAGGAGAGCTCATGCCTTACACAACATGCTGGATGGTATTGTGCAGCGGAAAGACTACAACGTATTAACTTCTTTCATACCAACCGAACACGAATACTGCTCAGTTTAGGTCTAACTGAACTGCAAATAAAAACTTTACCAGGAGTACTTGCAAAATTACTCAAGAAGGAATTCGGGAAGTGGAAAAATCAAGGGAGAAACACTTTTTTCTGATAGGCATGTTTTGGGATTAATTTGTGCTCGCCCAAGGCTATTAAAAGTCTACGCAGAAACGATTATTCCTGCTAGATTAGCAAGAGATGATGATGAAGATGAAGAAGGGTCTTTGAAAGAAATTATTGATGATTCAACATCTGAAAGTTCATCTTCAATTTCTTCTTCTGGATCAGATAGTGATTCTTCCTCAGAGAAAAAAACCTAAAAAGAAAGCACATCAAACAAGATCAAGGACTAATGAAAATGATGAAGTAGAGGAGGAAGGAGCAGAAGAAACTGTACCTATTGAAGAGATACCTGAGGTTCTTGAAGATGACCCCAATTGGTGGTAAAACATGGTTTCTGACGATGATTTGGAAGATATAACCAATGTCAGTAAATTACGGTTATCATTGTCCGAAATTACAAGTGGAAGTTTTGATAAAAGATTTCACATTTAAAGATTTCATTAAATCTTGTAATGAATATAAACTAAGAACGTTTCAATCTGGAATTAATAGATGAGTGTTTAGAGACGTTTACGAATCGCAATCTAACAGATAACCAGAAAAGTTGCGAAATTATTAGCGGAATTCGTTTTTTTCTTGTTAGAAATAAAAAACAAATTATACTGAAGGAAAAATTAATTGATTGAAATCCCATATATGTGTTTTCAATATATTTCAATATACTTTTAATATATTTTTAATTTGTATTTTCAATATATATTTAACATGTTTTTGTTTTCAATATATTTCAATCGAAATAATATTGAAAAAAAAAATGGTTTTTCAACATATTTCAATATATATTTTACTCAAAATATAAATTGAAAAACCATATATATTTTTTTCAATTCAATAAGACCACTGTAGTAACAAAACTACAAAAGAGTACTAACAAAAGAGTTCAATATCGAAGTAAGCAGTAAATTAACTTAAATTAAGTTCAAAGTTAATGTTTTTTCTCAATATCCTTCAATCAAAATGGTATTGAAAAATATTTCAATAAAAATATATATTGAAAGAAATATATTTTTGTTTCAAGATATTTCAATGAAAATATATACTAAAAATTTTTTTTTTCAATATATTTCAATCGAAATATACATTGAAAACCCATATATACTTTTTCAATTCAATAAGATTGTTACTGTTGTAAGAAAACTAAAGAGTTCAATATCAAAGAAAACAGTAAATGAACTTAAATGTTTAACGACATGTAGATAAAATAAAAGAAAATAGTTAAAATGAAGATTGGATTTAGACAATGATGGAGCGGCGTAGATTGTCCTTGATTCGCTAAACAGTTGACTACTGTCTAGTCGGCCAATTTCGGTTCTGTTTCTTGCAATTACTTCCCCTTGACTAATCACGACGACCACACCACCTGGGTGATGACTCACGCTTATCTATCACCTCATAGTGTCCATTTATATGCTTCTTATCACCAAATAACCAACATTTTAGAGAGAGAAAAAAAGAAACGCATTTTTAACACTTGTGTATTAAATTAATTGTTAATTTTTTTTTACTATCTTTTTTTAAACTACGATGTCTTAGATATTTTACGGAAAGGAATTTCTAAAGTACCTTCCTTCTTTATTTTCAAAAATTATAAGAATAATAAAATCAGTATTCAGAAATACCTTCTAGTATGCTATCATCTATTTAATTCAGTGGTTCTTAATATTGTCCACATGGACCCCCAGGGGTCTATAGAGGATTCCTGAGAGTCCACGAGGATATGACAGCCATTGGCATGTGGTTAGAGCTGGGCTCCATGTTATGTTTATATGCATGAATATGAATTCATATTGCCGTTTGATCATTGGTTGTTATTTCACGTGTTTATGTGAAATCTTGTTATCAGAATACCATAACAAAAAATATATCAAAGCATAGCGAGCTAGCCGTTACAATATTCAAACATAATAATTAAAACGTAAGGCCCAATATCCTCATCAGTTTGTTATAATGCTCCAATGTTTTAAAATGTATTACTTTTTACAATTTATTACAATTTACTTTTTGTTATATTTAAAACTGATTCTTTTAAAATTTCTTTCAGTATACTTTATAAAATATTAATAAAGACCTTTTTTTGTTTTTTTTTTTAAGTAGATTTTTTTATTTTATTACATTGTTGATGTGAAATTATTCTCATAGTTGCACTTTTTATTTACCTTAAAACGAATATTTGTTTAAATATTTAGTTTACACGGTCATAATTATGTTTTTTTAAGTTATCGGTGACGGGGGTCCACAAATTGTAAAATACGAGTAACTCTCAGGGGGTCCACAAACCATCTATGGTTTAGTTCCAAAATGTCATCTTACACACTGTCATTTCTATTACTCTATTGGTATTTATATTTTAATAGTCATATTAGCTGCAACTGTTATAATCACTATGCGATATCAGAAATATGAAACAGGGTAACACATGCAAGGATTAGGAGAGATGGAACTGACGTCCCAGTGACCAAGGTAAGCGACCTGATCCAGTCTCTCTCAGACGCTGCTCTCTTTACTACTTCTTTAGACAATATAAAGCACATTATCACTTTGGTCTCTCTTTTATATACTCAGGTAGACATTATAACTCTTATGCCACCTTTAGATACTGACGTCCCAGTGACCAAGGTAAGCGACCTGATCCACTCTCTCACAGACGCTGCTCTCTTTACTACTTCTTTAGACAATATAAAGCACATTATCACTTTGGTCTCTCTTTTATATACTCAGGTAGACATTATAACTCTTATGCCACCTTTAGATACTGACGTCCCAGTGACCAAGGTAAGCGACCTGATCCAGTCTCTCTCAGACGCTGCTCTCTTTACTACTTCTTTAGACAATATAAAGCACATTATCACTTTGGTCTCTCTTTTATATACTCAGGTAGACATTATAACTCTTATGCCACCTTTAGATACTGACGTCCCAGTGACCAAGGTAAGCGACCTGATCCAGTCTCTCTCAGACGCTGCTCTCTTTACTACTTCTTTAGACAATATAAAGCACATTATCACTTTGGTCTCTCTTTTATATACTCAGGTAGACATTATAACTCCTATGCCACCTTTAGATACTGACGTCCCAGTGACCAAGGTAAGCGACCTGATCCACTCTCTCACAGACGCTGCTCTCTTTACTACTTCTTTAGACAATATGAAGCACATTATCACTTTGGTCTCTCTTTTATATACTCAGGTAGACATTATAACTCTTATGCCACCTCTAGATACTGACGTCAACATACCACTTGTATTTCTGTCTCAAATATTGACAATATCACTCTAATTGCTGTCTTAGATATTGAAGTATACATTATCAAATATTTCTTAATTTGACACTGTGATACAAATTATAAGTTCTCTTTTTTTATAACATTGTTTTATGCATCACAATTTCTATTTCCTACTCCTTAATCAATCAGAATCAAAGGAAACGATAAATGGAATGAAGAATATTAAAACACTTATAATTATTGAGATACAGCTATAAAACAGGCCCTATCAAGATTAAGTTAAGAATTAATAATTGAAAATGTTGGTACTCGATCTATCCTTCAAGAAAAAACAGTTGGATCTCGAAGAAAATCCGATAAAATCATTAAAGTTTTATTATACGTACAGTATCGTTTATATTTTCTAATTTCACCTTGTCTATTTCAAAAATAAACTATAAATCTGAAGTGGCCAACACTGAACAATACTATCAGTAAACGTAAGTAAGACTTCATGGGTACATAATATTAACAATGTATCATTTAGGCATAATATTAATGTCTAAATGGGAGATATTTGTCTTTCAAAGCATATTTATAGTTTTTGAGTGCCTCCCACAAATGCAAATATGCATCCAAAACTAAATTAACTATTGTTATATAATTATAACTTGTTAATTGTTATAATTTCATATTATTAATAATATTACATTAATATACAGTATAACATCGTTGCACGAGTGTCTAATTGCATAAGGAATTCACTTTACCAGCTGCTATTCGAAGGAATTTTTGTTTCGTACGGATGAGTAAAAATTCGTAGTACGGGCGACCTCGTAGTATGAGCGACCGAACCGTCTTCGTCACGCCTAGATGGTCTCCGTTTTACGTTTGGTAGAATAATAAAGCATATATATTTATTGCATGTATCTTTATTCATATTATATGCACAGTATTCTTTATATTTTATATTGCACCTTTTCTATTTTAAATTTGAATGAAATACACTGTATGGTACTTTACTATAAGTAAACATAATGTCGGGGCCAGATTAGCTCAGTGGTTAACGTACTCGCCTCTGGGCTGGTAGTCCAGGGTTCGATCCCAACCTGGCCCTCGATTTATTCACGCGGGAAGAGAATAAATCTGAGTATGTCGTCCCTCGGAGAGGATGTTAAGCCGTTATTCCCGAGCCTGTACGATGTCAGGTACTCGTTAAAAGATGACTACTAGAAATTCACCTGAGCTAGGCAAAATTTAGGACTCCCAATGTATAATCACCGATCAAATTACTGACATCACCCGCTAAGCTATCGGTTTAAACAATAAATAAAATTAACATAACATCAAACTTCTTCGGTACATAATGTATCATATCCCATTTGCATAATATAAATGTCTAAATGGGAGATGTTTATTAGTCATCATTCCTGGAGGTAGCACAGATAACTATGTATGTTTTCTGCACATCTTGAACAGTTTTGGAGTAGTCAAGGATAAGGGACAAACTGAATGAGATTCTGTGTTCTTGTGTCTGTTATCTTCCCTGCTTTGCTGCATTAACACAGAAAAACTAACGATAACAGAAAACTAAAAACTATTTAAAAATAAAACAGTCTGCGTAAGGAGAGACAAACCACTGCAACATGATGTGATTACTTCCACCATTGACATCTAGAAAGCGAGAAACAGACAATGAAAAGGCAGAAATCGACTTTAACTCAGAAACAATAGCAATCACTGAATTTGGTGGGAATAGCTTTAAAATACATCATATTAAATATGTTATCAATTTTTAAACCACAACCAAAATATACAATAAAACTTATTTCCTTAAAAAACTTATAAATATTTAAACATCCAATTGTTTCAAACATGTCTTGCAAACACTTGTGTTTTGAAATCTCTGGTTGTTCATCAATGCCAAGAGTGTTTTATGTAATATTTGTAATTTTGTAGTTGTCTTGGAATCTAATCGTGCATTTGCCAACATGTTCTCCTCCCGAGAATTACATACCCTCGTTTTCAATTAAATGTACTTACTAATGATAGGCTTCTACAGCAGCCTACCTAGTAGGCTTGACACAAATTCTTTTCTGTTTTAGACGCACCGATTTTAATTCTGACAATTTATCTCGACGATGTTTTCGGATATTTTGTTAAAAATTCCTGTATATCTCCGCATTATAAAGTTTATAAATACAGTAATCCCTCCTACTTCGTGGGGGGGGGGGGGGGGGTGTTACGTTCCAGGCTCACCCGCGAAATAGAAATTACAGCGAAAAAGAAACTAGATTTTTTTGATATATGAGCCAAAATTTTAGCACTCCTGAACACTTAAACTGCTTAATAAACTTTCGCAATTACTATAAATGTAAGTACATAACAAGATTTTACAATAAACATATGAAACAAAAATAATCAATGTCCAAACCTTATCCAAAGGACTATATCCAAAACAATTTTTTCAACACAAAATAAATCTGTCGAAGATATTTATGTATTAATAGGAATAAAATGAAGCATAGGAAAGAGCTGCGATAAAGAAATTAATTTATTTCTTAATACCTGCGATACAGCGAATCCACGATAGCTGAAGTCGCGAAGTAAGAGGGATTACTGTACATACGAGTATAATGTAAAATTAATCAACTGTTGACGTAATTGAGTTAGACTAACGTTTTTGCGTAATTTTTAATATTAAGATTACAAAAAATCAATAAAACAGTTACAAAGACTTGATTAAGATTGGTATTTCAACATAAAGAAAGATTTCCAGCGCCAATAACTTACCTATGGTGACAATTTGATAAGTTCGCGGAATGAACGACAGGGGTCAGCTCTGATGGAACTATTAGACGAAGTAGTATGATCTCACCAGGAATTATTGGACTAAATGTGGCTTTGGATTATTGTAGACTAAAAGTGCGGAAGAAATATCGTCTGAATGAATGACTTCATTTGCATATAATCATATTTTGAGTGACGGATTGGGTTTGAATCAAATATTTACTTCATGGGTGTTTATATGAGATAAAAAAAAAAACGGCTCAAAATGAAATCGTCTGTAAAATATTCAAAAAAATATAAACATTTTGTTCGCTCGCTAGTGATCACAAATCAACCATTGGTAACAACTACAGTCTTGATATGAGAAAACTGTACAAAACAACATTCCCAAGCAAAGGAAGCAGTACACCATAAATGAAAGCCAACTGGATAGGCCATGGCATACAATTTATGTTTTGTTTTTAGGTTATATTCCCAACGGACAGATAATTACACTAGAGTACTAGGCAAACCTTTTGGAATAATTGTACACAAAAGCTGATAACGTTTAGCAAGGAAATGGTACACTCCACCAAAACAACGCACACCAGCATAATTATCATCGCCACGGCTCAACTAAAATACTAACTATTAACACATCAGTATTATTCGTCAGAGAGACTCTATCAAACTTCCATATCCCAAGTTCAACATTTTCCTTGGTAGGGGAGACAATCTTCAAATGAAAAACTAATAGGTATAGTATTTTGCAAGTCTGAAAGAATTTAATTTTCTTGATGGAATAAAAACATACGTACATCGATAGACTAAGTGCATTTGCTTACAGGGAAAATATATTGAAAACTACAAATACTTCCTATCAGCTTATTTTTCTGTTCAGTGAGAGATCTTCTCAAACCTGCAAACCATGTGAGGTTTAGTGATAGCAGTAGTTAAAGATAACGCGGTTAAAGATAATTATTAATGTTAAAGATAACTTAGTTAAAGATAACTATTAATGTTAAAGATTACGATCGAATCTTGGTCCTAATCTGAAGCTGTAAGACATCAGGTAAGTGTTAAATACCCGTATTCAAACAAAACTTAGTATGGTAAACGTAAAATCAACGCACCCTGTATTGAGGCCAACCCATAAATAAAACACTAAATAAGCACCAATTAATATAAAATTAGAGTTTGCACTCTAATATTGTGTATACTTAGAAAAACAATAAAAGTTTCACCATACCCCCACAGTTGATTCTGAAGTTAAAGTGTCAAATCAAGCTGTGCAAGTGAAAATGCTACAGGACACATGGTTTGATGGGATCCTATGAAAATAAAAATAATACAGTTCAAGGTCACAGAAAAAAAAACATATAGTTTTTAGGCAATATAGAAGCCTGGCAATTTTATTTCACGTCATAAAATTACAGAAAAATAAAATAAAAATTTATTTTATGCCAATAAACTAGTAATTTAAAAATATTTAAAAAAACTGTTGATTATGTAATAGTATATTCGAATCAATTTTTTTATATTTATATAAAAGAAAAAATCATTGTTCTATCAAACGCCTCGTGTGGCATTTTCACCGCCCGAACTGACAACAGGCTATAAATACAGAATCAACGACCTGTTGTGAAACATTTTATTGACCTGTTCTTAGTTTTATATGGGTGTTCCAGAAGAAAATACGTAATTTTTATAAAAACAATATGAATATTAATTTTATTCATCATAATCATAACAGATGCTCAAATTGTTTACTTATGAAGTGACAGATGCATAAATTATGGATGGTTCATTCATCTCGTCTATTTTATTCATTATATGACTATGACAAATAAAATTAATATCAAACGATTTAAAGGAAAGAACACGAAGAAACAATAGTTGTTGCTGCTTGCCAGACGAGCAGAACTCATCTTCTTCTTCTTTTCCTTCTCCTGATGAAGACGACGAGGTCGAAATATTGAAGTGAATTGTATATTGTTTCTATGTGTTCTTTTCTTTAAATCTTTCTGATATTTTGACCTAACGGATCGTTTCATTTTTGGAATCAAAATAATATTCGTTTAAGTTTTTATGAAAATCTATATGGTGTTTGACTTTTGGAATACTCTGTTGTATTAGTTTTTTATCGGCATTTTGTTACAAACAATTTAACTATGATTGGACCACAAAAACGGGTGGAGTCATTTACATGAGCAGTCTTAATTTGACTGCCACACCAACCTCATCAAAAAACCTAACAAATAAATAAAATACAGCAAAAATAGTTTCACAGATTTTAATTCAACTAAATAAATCTGATCCAACTATGAATTTTAATTAAGCTAATTAAATACTCTTAGCAGCTCCCGAAAACAGTGGGAAATATCAAAATGCGTTTTCGAAATCTGTCCCGGATATATGTAGGTTCCGGATTAAAGTTTCCCGGTTTGCGAATGTCAACAAGTACATGATATTTGAAAACATACAAATAAAAAATACAAATAAAGCTTCCACCACCAAGCTTTATTACCCAACAGTAGTAGAAAGAATGAAGAACAAAATACAACATCCATATAAAACCACTATGACTCTAACTGACCTCGGAAAAAGTAAAGCTTACCTTGCCCGATTTAAAATCATTGATCAACCAATTTGTCCATATACGAAAAAGAAAAATCGACGTTCAAAAAAGAAGTGATTATACAAAGTGGAAAGTGGCCAATGACTGAGTCCGAAACGAGTGCTCTTCAAACTCGTAAATTTATAAAATTTATACACTCCCATAGTCATAGACAAACTGTAACATAACCCTTAAGTGTATATATGCGTTATTATAAGACCTAAAATAGTAATTATAAGAAAATCAATAATATAATTATTACAATTTATAATATTAATATTAAGTACCAAATGTTATACCTTTTATACTGTATTTCTCTAAATTTAATTATTTGTTAATTAATGTCTATATTGTATTGGAATTTTTCAGATTATTATAGTTTGTTAATGAATACCTATGATATATGTAAGGGAACAAGTGATAAATAAACTCCTTGATTTGGGGGGTTACCCAAATCAGGAAAAAACCTATATATGCTTAGAAAATATTTAGACTGATTTAAATATTACTAAGTATATGTAGGTTGTGGCTAGTTTGACTTGAAAGCTTTGACATATCTGTGTAGGAAAAGCAATACGCTGCCTTCTTTCCTGGAGACGTGTGAGTGACACGTCGCGTGACTAATTCCGCTTTGTGCTTAGCTCTCATTCGGATAAAAATCAAATAATAAAGAAGCATTCGTCTACTATATTTGACTGTATTCCACTTTTCTAATCTGTCAGCTGTGAATTTATTCTTTTTAAAATATTGGACTAGTTTGATTTAAAATCAAACAACTTAAGAGTTGTTTTAAAAATTATACAGATAAAGAACTCAAAGCAATGTAATACTGAATCATTCTCCCATTTACAGTGAAATAAGGACCTCAAAAAACAATATACTTAGAAATCGTATATTTCGAATCAGTAAAAATGTGTAAATCGAAAACAAAATTAAATACACCAATTCATCGGTTTATTATTGCTTATGACAACTGAAGAAATAGATCAGTTGATATTTCTGGACATTGACATTTCAAATTATATCTTCTCACTATTGTATAAACAGATAAACCTGAAGAACAACACTTCGAACCTTTTCAAAATGCGATGTTTTTGTAATAAACTTTATTCACTGTTTTTCTCCCTATACAGTTTCAAAATATTCAGATAGATAGTATGAAAAAGACTAAAGAGTACAAACTGCACAGGAAGTATGCCTTAATTTTTTTTTTCTATATTCTATATTTAAAAAAAAGGTAAAAATGGAGTGAGTATGTGCCTCTAATAGCTTCCAGCACTCAACTACGACTTTCAGCCGTCACGAGGTTACCCTGTTAACCTGCTATATGCAGGGATAAACGAAAGAGGAGGAGAAGGTGATCAGGGGCTGGGCCTGACCACCTTCGTTTCACTTCCTTCCTAATCCCCAAATCCTCTCCTCTTATCCCAGCCCCAATCCAAGACGTTATGCAATCCGTGCCGAAGGATGGATGATCCATGGGTTACTGTATTACGAACGGAGCCTCAAGGGTACCAGGCAACCTCCTTGGGTTAATAGCCTTACTCCGGTATGCGATAGTCTACCGGAGCGGACAAAATACCACCGACAGAGCTTCAGGGATTTTCCCCTGTATGGCACTAAGGAGACCATCCTGTGGAAGCGCAGAGAGTCTAAAAGCCCTAATTAGAGGGAGCCAACCTCCCACAAATGTACCAAAGGACCAGACGAAGACTGTCCCAAAGAAGGAGAAAGAAAGTCACTTTCTCCCGAAATGTAGGGAGCCTAAATGGGCATTATCAATGATGGTTTGTGCAGATTCTGCAAACAAGAGGAAGAAACACCGTTACACCTGATTGTCAGGCAACTTTGCTGCACAGAGGTATGTGCTTCGGGACACTCAAGAAAACCATAGAAAAGCTTTTACCGCTGGACCCAGCAAAAGTGCTGAGCTTCTTGGGGGCATTGAAGTTAACTGTTGGGGTACTTTAGTACGAAGGGTGGAAGTATAATGGTTTTTAAGTCGCAATGCTATAGTCACCGTGAAATAATAATAATAATATAATAATAATAATAATAATATTAAAAAATCATCTGCAATTATTACAGTTAACTATTAGTTAACTCTAATTACTACTATTAGATAATAATTACTCTAATTAATTATTAGTTAACTATTTAGCTTCATTCAGACAATAGTATTTAGACACCGATTATAATTGTACTAAGCAAAATAAGACTTTAAAAAACAGTAAACTATAATTATAGTGAATAAAAACAAGGATGTGGATTAATATGTAAAATCTACGATCGTATTTATTTACGGCAATAAACAGTGAACACTGATCTTGTAAATAAGAGAGATTCGAGAATGAATTCAGCTGCGTAAATAAATGAATCATATTACAAAGTAACCATTTCACATTTATATAAGTGAAATAATACATAAGCGTAGAACACTACAATGGAGAAAACTGTTCTTCAAAGATGAGTCATATGAAACAAAGTTAAACAAGAATCATGTTTTAACATTGCGCAGTTGAGCAGTCCAAACTTTGGGGTTATTGACTCCTACTTTGAAAATTATAGACAAGTCTACATAAACAAAGCTGTATATCTCTATTTCATTTTTATCTAAATATAGTGGGAAAGAAGAAATGAAAATGCTCTATCATTCATCACATTCCCAGTAATGGCAAGATACAATTCTATAACATTTACAACAGTGATGGCAAATCCATGACACGCATGTCAGTGCTGATATGCAAGCTCATTTTTTTTAACACGCATCGAAAAATAAAAACATTCAAAATCCAAATATTTATCTCTCATAACTGCTAGATTTGTTATATTATCACTTACATAAATAATAATTAATAATTTAAATCTGAAACCAGACATGCAGATACAAGTACAATAATATTGTTTATTGTTTATTGCGTAACAAATAAACATATTACAAATATTTAAATATGTTTTAATATGGATATTAATATAAAAATGTATCAAGTAAATAATGTATCTATTACTTGATTTCCTATGTTAAGTATTAATGAAATATGTAAACCAAGTCTCCAAATGTACCTAGGTTTTATTGGTTTCGAATTTCGGTTTTTGTATTTTAAATTGCATTAAGCAAACAATTAACTTCGAATATTCCTATTTTTTTGGTGTTTACTTTTTTGAAAAAAAATTGTTTCGATTTTTCAAAATGTTGACAGGCCGAACTCATCGCTGATGAGTTCGTCATCGCTGATGAGTTCGTCATCGCTGATGAGTTCGTCATCGCTGATCTATAAGCGCCTGAAGAAGAAAACTAGATGTTCTACTCAAGTTATTTTCACAATATAAGCATATTACTTGAAGATTTTGCCTATTATTTACACAGACCCGTGATTTTTACCTTTTTATAGTCATATCTGACACAGAGAAGAAGAATTCAGTGTTCTAGATGAACTGATGAGCTTACATAAGAGTTTAAGTATAAATGCTGTAGTGAATACAGAGATAAATAGTTTTTTGGTGTAAAAATTAAAGGATTTATGTAATTCAAATGTTGAAAAAAAAATGTACATTGCAACTTTACAGCAATAAATGAATACATTTCGATTACTAATATGTTTGATTGCATATAGAGTGAACTATTTTAGATACGATAATCCTCGTGAACAATGTTAAGTTCCTCCTTAATTCCCTTAATGATCGTATTCTGTTGTTTATCCATGAACTAGTAATTTCATTAATTATATTTCAAGTTGCAAGCTATCTTTGGTTTTTATTGTTGTTTACCCGTTTCTACCATAGACACTATATAAACAGGAATAGAAGTAAGAAGACCTTACTTTAATACTGAATTGACAGAACAAGTAATTTGTTTAATTTACTATAAAAATATAAGTGTGTGTTTATTGCACAATTCACAAGAATCATAACTTAGAATGTAATGTGAAGAGTAATTTGTTAAAATGAATGCGATTAGTTATGTTATATTATTCATGTTAACTGACATTTTTCCGAATTACTGAAACATGCCCTTTTGGTATGAATCATTAGGGGAGCATCGCTCCAACAGAAGGGAAAAAGAAGAAGACATAATTGAAGCATCAATGACACAGTAATTCAATAAATAAGAGACAATGAAAAACTATTGGGCTTGTAATGGGATTTCAAGAATGATAAGAGGTAAGACAGATTGAAAAAATGAGAAGATACTAAAAATAAATAAATCATTAGTTAGTTGTGCAATCCGTAATTGTTTGGTATTTACTCATTCTGAGGTAAAATGGATAAACAAACAGAAGTCTCCACACAAATGAAGTTTTATTCAACAGTAACAACGCGTTTCGAACACTTTGTGTTCATCATCAGGAAGACACTGATTGACACTATAATAATTCAGGAAGACACTATAATATGTATTATAGTGTCCTCCTGATGATGAACACAAAGTGTTCGAAACGCGTTGTTGCTGTTGAATAAAACTTCATTTGTGTGGAGACTTTTGTTTGCTTATCCATTTTACCTCAGAATAAGAATAAATAGGTGAAAAGCAAAGTGTACTCACTACAAGCACTCTGGTGTGATGATAGTAGGTACTGAAGGTTGAAGAAACAGAAGATAAGAAGGACACGATCATGTGAGGCTTGGGCTTTGAAGCAAGAAGAGTATCGAGAACACTCTTCAGGGTGAAGGACCAAGCGATGACTCCGTTAACTAATAACGACCACTCTGTCTGAAAACAATAATAAAAAAATATTCATCTATTGAAACAACGACACAATTCAAATAACTAAACATATACATTCTATAAAAAAATATCTCAAAAAGTAGTTAACTCCCTGGAGAAAATTAGAAAAAAAGAGGAAGTGGGAGAGATTCCTTCATATTAGTCTTTTCCTGATGACGGACTAAGGTTCGGAATATCGATTACAGTAAATGTTTGTTATATAATTGTACTATGTTACATTTTATATAACATCAAATAAGAAGAAAAGAAGCGCACATAACAATCAAACAAACCTACCATCCGTAATTTTCAGTAAATACGTCATAAGTAAAAAAATCTTGAATGGCCTACACTCAACTTTACTATAAGTACACATAATATCATAATATTTGGGTATATACTATACCATATGTTACATTTCGGTGTAATATAAATGTCTTAAGTCACTATAAACAATGTAAATAAATGTCAATAAATACAAGTATAGCAGGTGATCCGTTAGTCTAGGATAAACAATAAGTTTTTATAGCTTTATTGCTCTTTGCCGTATTGAAATTGCTTCAATTTTTTTTATAAATTTTTAATTTTCTCTTTCATTTTTGGGCAAAATTTCATAGTTTTCTAATGAGCTTTTTAGCGTCAAAAAAAAACCTTTTCTGAAAACAGAAAAAGTACTGTAACGCCCCTTTGGTGAATATAATTTTGAAAAAAAATTATCTCAACTCATTCTCCACATAAAGTTCTATTTTTAGGTATAGTTTCGTTTTAATCCGTCAAACTGTGTTGCTTGTATCGCTATCACAAGTTTTTAGATTGAATTACAAGTAAAAATTTTTACATTTTACTGAAAAAAAAAATATATCATGTTGTTTTAAAAATCTGAATATATTTTTCGTTTATTGCATTTGTAACCTCAAAGATAATGCCAAATTTTCAAAACTTAGAATTAGTAGTTTAGGAGAACAAAATGTAGTCTAAAAACAGGTTTTTAAATTAAAAAAAAAAGAGGGAACCAAGAACGCCTGAGACGCGATGGCAGGTAACCTAACTTCTTCGGCGTGTTTGGCCAATACACCGACATCGCCGAGATTTTACTTTGCGCGTTACTTTCCATCGTATTTGGACTTGTGTCTGTCCAATTTGGGCTGATTTGCAAAATTTAAATTGACTGCATATATAATCAATTATATAAACGGCTCGACTACATCCATAGAAAGAAAATACAAAAAAAGAGATCACAAAAACTCACTATTAAATTTCGACATCGTCATTATAATGTATTTGAAAGGCCTTAGAGCACATTTTCTCTAAAAAAAGTGTTTTTTTACTTTTTCCTTGTGGCTTATACTTTCATATATATATATTCGCGCTCCGTTCTTCGACGTGGGGAGATCTCTCTCACTTCGTCCTCTCTTCTAGTCTACTCTCCTGATGACGAACAACAGTTCGAAATATTGAATTCTGTAAGTGTTCTTTTTATTCTCTTTTCTGTGTCGTGCTTTGTGTAATTTAAAGTTTCACTATAATATATATATATATATATATATATATATATATATATATTCGTGCATACTGGCAGCAAGTCTTCTTTTAACAACACTTATATATATATATATATATATATATATATATATATATATATATATATATATATAGAGAGAGAGAGAGAGAGAGAGAGAGAGAGAGGGGAATAGATAAATTGGAATTGTGGTCCCCCCCAGGTCAAATTACACTTTCAAATATCAATTTATTTAAAATCTATTTATAAAGTCTACAAAACAGAGGAATAAAAAAAACTAAGCTTGTATAAACAAGTGCATACATAATAATGTGATACAAGGTGTAGAATGATAGACGTAAAAGTAATGTGGCAGTAGTAAAATAACAGAAGTAAACATTTTTGATTGGGAAAAGAAAAATTGAACTTTTAGTTACATAACATAATTAAGAAGTAACATATTATGTTATGATAAGAAAAAAACAGTAACTAAAATTATAGTAAATAAAAAAAAAAGAATATACATTGAGATTTAAAATCTACAGCCACATTTGTTTAAGGCAATAAATGGTTAACATTTTAGTTCTTGTAAGTAAGAAGATTCAAGAATAATATCAGGAGAGTAAATAAATGAATAACATTACAAAGGAAGCGTGCATTTCATTTCACATTTACATGAATTCTAAAGTGAATTCATTCATCACATTCTAAAGTGAATTAGAACGCTACAGTTAAGAGAGAATTGTTCAGTTAATTTTTCAAAGATGAGTCACATGAAACTTAATTAAATAAGAATCATGTTGTTTCAACATTTGCGCAGATGTGCAGTCCGATATTTTGGGGTGTACACTCCTACTTGTTATTATGAGTAGAACTGATCCCCTGCCCAGTTGGATTGGCTACTTTTACTCTTTTGTCTTATGGAGAGAATACCATAATCTACTACTCACTTCATTACCTTTTCTATCTTCTCACTAAAAACAAACCTGAATAAGGTCACAACTACTTGTTCGAAACGTCGTTTTGTTAATAACTATGTTGATTTGTATGGCAACTGCCCACAATTTCTAAATAGAAATGATATTTAAACCTTAGCCAAGGACAAGGTTAACTAAATAACTGTACATAATATTTACGATAAAAGTACATTTTCAAGGGCCCCAAACACCTGCTTTTAGTGACGCACATAGATTATTACTTCTACAGGAACCGGCGTTTCCACTCTCTACTGCTAGAGTTAGGCATCTAATAAATGTCTAGCTGCAGCAAAGATTATAGAGGAGTTGGCTGAACTGTCCGGGCAACAGACAGGCCAAGCAGTTTATTTTAGGCCCCAGTGTTAAAAATAGGAATTTCCTTCTAGGACTTGGCAGAACTAGGCTGAGGAATCTGAAAGGAGTTCTTACCGGTCACTGTAGACTAAGAAGATATTTAAATAACATGGGCTTAGAGAGCAGGGCAGTCTGTTAAAAGTGTGGCGGGGAGGACTGCACTTCTGTCCACTATGTTACTGACTGTCCTGCATTCAGCTTAATTAGGTTACATGTGTACGGAACAAGCACTATTAGGAAAGATAAATTAAAGGAACCAGAGTGGAAAAATCTCCTGAGCTTTATGGAGAGATCAGGTAGATTTTCCTTAGGGTAGGTCTAGGTCACCCAGGGTTAGCAAAGAGGGCCTACTTGCCAGGTCTTTGGTCTCTCCTCCCTTGTAATGAAGACATTACTTCTCTGTCGAGTGTAAAACTTAACTTCTATATGAAATTAAAATTATTTCATTTTTATTCACAAAATACACAACATAACGAAATGGGGCATACAGCAGATGGTGATATTTCCCTATTTTAATAGTGATTTTTTTTATATTTGTCTCCTTTGCATAAACAGATTCCATAACACTTTTATGACAACATTCTAGAAGCAGGATGAGAAAAAAAATATAAAAAATAACCATTTACGATGAGTAGTTGAATAAAAAGAAAAAAAAATTACTTTCGGATGATATGAAGTAAGGGGTTCCCAAGCTTTTGTTTATTCATGGACCTCATAATCTCTGGAGTCTTTACAGTATATAAATCCCAACTATGCACATAATTTTTGAAAATAAAATATTTGTTTCTAGACAAAAGAAAAAAAATCTAACAATGAAACAAGTCAATACACAAGTCTGTTTTAAACGAAAAAAAAACTTCATTAGTATAATTTTATGAATATATCGTTTTACAAATAATTTTTAAACAGTACCTGATATAAAGGTAGCCTAAAAGAAGTAGTATAATAATTTAAATATTATACTATATTATTAACGAATGAGAACATTATGCCTGATGTTTTAATTCTGTTTGGATTCAACATCCAATTTGCTACGTTATTGAAATACACGTTAATATCAATTGATCAATACGTTAATATCTGCTACCATACATTGATACATATAAATCTTCAATGGATTTCTTCCTGAGTACAATGGAATCCCAAATTACTGTTTCTTACTCCTGCATTCCTTTTACATTTCTGTGAACCATGTTGGGTTGGTCCAGGGACAATTTATCCCTCCCTGGCATAAAATATGCTTCTCATGATCTAATTTTCCAAAAACTAGTCATTCAGCTATGCAAGAGGTGTTAAAATAAGGAATTTAATAAAGATCAATCAAACAATTCAGCACCCTATAGTGTATTCATAAAATCAGTGAGACGAATCGCTGAAAATCCATTAAAACCTGAAAATTGATTTTTCCTACTATTACTATAATTTTTTTAATGTCAAGTAAAAGTGTGCTTTTCAAATGAAATAATCTATTTAATAATATACGTTTAAGGGTAAGAGTGTGTAATTGAACCGATGGTTGAAAGTTCAAAATTTGTAGATTTTCCAGGCGGAATACAGTCTAATCTTAGCTCATTAGTTGTACAATCCGTAATTTTGTTGTATTTACTAATACTGGGGTAAATGGATAAATCAAAGTCTCCACATACAACAAAGAAGCCTTTTTTGTCACCTTATCTTTTCACTACCCTTCCCCGATCTATCTCACGTGACTTAAATTCTTCAGTGAGCGTTTGACTCTGGTCGGTCCTCCACTCCTGCCTTTGGGTATGTCATTCTTTTTTTTTCCATTTTATTGTATATAATTTCAATTATTTTTGTAACTTTTACTTTGTAATTTGTATTGTAGAAGTTTACCTGAAGATGAACACGAGGTGTTCCAAATGCATGGAATAAAAAAGCTTCTTTTTTGTGCGTAAAGGCTTTGATTTATCCATTCACCCCAGTACGAGTCTTAATATTCTTCAAGCTATCAATGTTCGTGAGCCAATATAATATCAGATACTCGTTAAAATCTTTACAGTAATGAAATTGAATAAGGAAAATGTATAACTTCCAACACAGAAACAATCTTACAAATAAATTACCTCCTAACTAAAATCAACTATAAATAAAATAGATGACAGTGTATAGTCAGCCACTCGGTAACATCTCTGCTGTATTGAAATTAAATAAGGAAAAATCTAGAACCCCACCACAACATATTAATCTTGTAAAGCTAGGCTAGAACTAAAATGAGTGCTAGATGTTCCGGAAAAATAAAAAAAATTATCAGATTTTCATCCTTAGGACAGTGAAATGGCGCGAAGATTTACTAGCGTGAACGCCATAAGGATTTCTTACGAGTTTTCTTTAGATAGGTGTAACTAAGCTTATAATTGCTTATTTGAGTATTTACTCATGATCAGAGTACAAAATAAATACTAAGCCTTCCCACATAAAACGGATTTTATCACTTAGTGTTCGAAACGACTTCTCAACAGTTTTGCAAGTAATAGAGCAAGAACATGGATATTGTTGAATTCAAATAAACATAGCACACAGCTACTTTGCTTTCATCAGTTTGATTTCAAGTTCAACTATACGGAAATTTGTTGAATATCAAGAAACTTGGCAAATTACTACTATACTTTAAACCAGTGTTTCCCAAACTTTTTCGAGTGACCGCCCTCTTGGGTCCATAAACCTATAACTCAACACTCTTGAATAATAATCAGATTCCTAGACTAAATAACCAAATTTATTTAGAATCCAATAGATGTATTGCTTCATACCATATTTATGCAAAAGAATTATACACAATAAAAGAATCTTAGGTGAGAATATACTTTTAACATAAAAATGAATTATCAAAACAAATAATTTT
This sequence comes from Hermatobates lingyangjiaoensis, assembly GCA_026182355.1. Taxonomy (NCBI): domain Eukaryota; kingdom Metazoa; phylum Arthropoda; class Insecta; order Hemiptera; family Hermatobatidae; genus Hermatobates; species Hermatobates lingyangjiaoensis. The sequence goes on from JAPFBL010000025.1 coordinate 1,474,184, forward strand.
AAGAAACTGTTTCCTAGTTTACATATCGTGTTTTCACTTAAATTTAGAAATTATATTGCATGAACATTTTCAAATTATGGAAATAGAATCCCCGCTCCTTTTTGCATTACCACCCCCCCGATATCAAAGCACCGCCCACTTTGGAAAACACTGCTTTAAACCATTTATAAATTCATAATTCACCTTTAGGAAAAATTCTTCAATTAAAAAACTTGGTAAATTGCTACTATACTCTGAACAGTTCTGATTCTTAATTAACCTAAACGTATGTTTATCATCAGATTACATTATCAGATGGAACGTGATGATGAACACTGAGTGTTTGAAACGCGTTGTGTGATTAATTCTTTTTGTGTGGGAAGACTTAGTGTTTCTTTTCCCCTCTAATAATAGGTGAGTTAACTTAGTAGTTGTGCAATCCATAATTGTATAGTATTTACTCATACTGGGGTAAATGAGTAACACAGTCTTCACACATAAAAAAAGGAGCTTTCTTATTCTACATGTTTCGAACACTTCGTGTTCATCATCAGGTAAACATCTAAATGAAGGAATAGAGAACCGACCATAGTCGAGCATCCAACTCTGAACTTAGTTGAAAGCTCAACTCTGATCGGCCCTCTTCTCCTTCATTTGGACGACTACCTGACGATGAAAACAAAGTGTTCGAAACGCGTAGAATAAAAAAGCTTCTTTTTTTTTTGAGTGGAGACTTTGATTTATCCATTTACCTCAGTATATAGTTGAATTAATTTAAACAGCCATAAATATTTTAAATAATCTAATTAAGTTAAATAAAATGAAATATCTAATGATTACTTCTTGATTTAAACAGGTGAAGTCAATCTCACTGATTGGTGGAAGTGGAGGATAGTCACCTGCAGCTACTTTTGAATCAAACGTCGAACACAGCGTCCGCAATCTCACAAAGTTATAAACAATGAACAGAGCCTCTGAAATAAAAAATAGTCAGTTAAAAATTGAAATAAGATTTCAATATAATTACATCAAGAAATAATAAAATGATAGAAGGGTTTAGTTCATTCTTTAAGTTTTTGTTCAGTCAATCACACAATAATGTTACATAGTTTCTTGCTTTGTTTAACTACTCGTATAAATGAAAAAAAAACCTGTTACCTAATTTTTTAAGCTTCTTGTAAATTTATTTTAAAAATAAACAAAAAAGATTAAAACATGAACTGTATATATGTATGTGTGTATTTAAATAAATCACGGAGACTATACCGAGCAATACACTTTCCAACAGCTATCAATCCATTCAAAATAGATTATTGAAAGGTTTTATTAAGGCTGGAAAAAAATTCTTCCTCATATTCTATTTTGTTGGAAGGTAAAAACTGTTTTTTCAAAAAATGTGCTTTGGGTGCTTATCAGATGATTTCAAACTTAAGAAAAAAAAAAGATAAGTTCTATTTTCTTGTTCGACTAATTTCAAACTAACAGTTGAAATATAAGAAATATTATTTCATTAATATTGTATGCAAAAAAAAAGAAAAGAAAACAATACATGTAGATGAAATAATTTAGACTGTTTTGCCTTATAAGCAATGATTTTAAGAGTTTTGTTGTTATATTTGCGTAAGGTTTATTTAATTGCATATAATTAATTAAATTATTACTTTTCTCTACTTTTAAATAATACTGTAAGTAAATAATAATCACAAAGCTATAATTAACTTATGTATTATCAATTAAATATTTATTTTAAAAAAAAACCGATCCACAAAATTATATTTAACAAATTTTACTAGTATAAAGGATTAAAAAGGTTGAGAAACCTGATATAACGTATAAACTAAACTGCATACAAAAATAAAAGAAGCTATTGACAAATTTACTAGAAACATCTGGTGGTGTTTACTTCATACACTAGCAATAATCAAAATCAAATTATTAATCTAAAACCCACTTTTGCTGGACGTGTTGACCTGAGGAGAAAGTCGACTCAAGTTGATTTTCACTGGTTTCCACACAGCAGAATGTAACATATCGTATACGACGGCAGCTTGGACCAGTTCATTGATACATGTTGAGTCTTTATTGCTTTCCAACTTATGCTCACACATCTCAGTTATTTCCTTTCTTCTAAAACTACACAAAATTCAAAAGGAATTAATATTTTTGCTTTGCAAAATAGGGATTGTTGATTTTTAAATGACTTAAGGGGGCCAGGTTAGCCCAGTGGTAATGTGCTCGCTTCTGGACTGATTCAATACCCACTCTGGGTCTCGATTCATTCCCATGGTGATAAAATCTGAGCACATGAGAGATATATGCTATACAAGTCTGTGCTTTTGTCAGGTATTCGCTAAAGATCCTTACTCTAAATACATTGAGTTAAGTAAAATTTAGGACTCTCAATGTAGAATCATTGTGTGTTGTCACAAAGGGATCAATGTGTGTTCTCTTGTTAGACTACAACCTAACCAAGTATAAGTCATTTAACTTTCAATTTCAAAAAAATCTTAACTAAAACACTACGAAGATTCGATAGGAGAGGTGTGAATTTTAAGTATATAGGTCAGTCCGTAAAGTAACGCCTCTCAAAACGGTGTACTCGAAGAAAAGAAAAAAAATATACTGGGGTAAATAGATAAATCAATGTCTCCATCCACAAAAAAGAAGCCTTTCTATTCTATTCTACGCGTTTCGAACACTTTGTTTTCATCATCAGGTAAACATCCAAATGAAGGAGTAGAGAGTAGAGGAACGACCAGAGTCGAGCGTTCAACCGACTTTAGAGGTGAATGTTCGATTCTGGTAGGCCATCTACTCCTTCATTTGAAGGTTTATCTGACGATGAACACAAAGTGTTCGAAACGCGTAAAAAAACAAGGCTTCTTTTTTGTGTTTGGAGACATTGATTTATCTATATACCCCAATATGAGTAAATACCACACAATTACGGATTGTACAACTATTGAGTTTAAAAGAAATATATTTTGCACATAATACCTAGATCAAGAACTACCTATAACTTAAAAAAAAAATATTTTGCATATAATACCCAGATCAAGAACTACTTAAACTTGAAAAAAATACATTTTGCATATAATACCTAAATCAAGAACTATCTATAACTTAAACAAAATATATTTTACACGCAATACCTGGATCAAAAACTACCTATAACTTAAAAAAAAATTATTCCACTAAACCCAGTTTCAATAATTTCGATGAAATTTAAAACTTCAAGTAGCAATGGCAATTCTTTCTTTATTCTTTTTCCTACTGACATTTTCTCTTCATAAGCTTTTCCCATGAGCACTATAAAGTAGGAGTGTCAAACATACGGCCCACCTGGGGGTTTGGTCCGACACGGGGGATAAATCAGCATTATTATTAAAAAAAAATCGGTTTACCCTTATTTCCTTAAAAACCTGTGGTTCTTATATTATCCGCTAGGGGGAAGAGTGTTTTAGTACGCGCAGAGAACATGAAAGGAACACTTCTGCGAAACAAAGAGGTGAGTAGCATTGAACGTCTGTTCAGAGTCTGTTGGCGTATTATCCACTTTTACTTTGTCCTCGCACCTTCACCAGCGAAATATATCAGTCAAAAATGATAAGAGTGGATACACAATCTCGGATTTTTATAATTGACTTACTCTTCTTTGCATCAATTATTAGTATTTGTGACTACTACAAAGAAAAAGGTGTTAGTTCTATGTAATTTTGCAATTAGCTTACTGGTATGGCCGACTTGAGATCATACTAAGGTGTATTCGGCCCCCAGACCAAAATGAGTTTGACACCCCTGCTATAGAGCTATAGCTACTACAGTTTACTTGTTCTGAGGTAAAATGGATAAACTAACAAAAGTCTCCACACAAATGAAGTTTTATTCAACGCGTTTCAAACACTTTGTGTTCATCATCAGGAAGACACTATAATACAAATTATATCTAATTAGTTACAAAAATTAGAGTGAAATAATAAAATTCAATTAAGAGAATTTTATTATTTCACTCTAATTTTTGTATCTAATTAGATATAATTTGTATTATAGTGTCTTCCTGATGATGAACACAAAGTGTTTGAAACGCGTTGAATAAAACTTCATTTGTGTAGAGACTTTTGTTAGTTTATCCATTTTACCTCAGAATGAGTAAATTCCACACAATTACGGATTGCACAACTAATGAGTTTACTTGTTACTTGAAGTCAAAGTCCCAACTGATCCGAAGCTACAATCCCCCACCTGGACTTGGCTAACAACAAAAATTTTGTTATATGATTCCTTTATTTCAACCCACCTATTAGAATGAGAGACTATCTCAAATGTCACTAATGTTTGCTGCATACCAACGAAAAAAGGAGGCACTGTGAGCCCTTCCGCCATGTATGTTGGCAGGACAACACAAGTTATTATTTCTAATACAAGTGGATTTATATTAGAAATAGGTAAAACCGTCATACCTCGTAAGATGGACAACGTCCGGAAGCGCTCCAACGACTCCATGATCATCTTACGAGGTATGACGGTTTTACCTATTTCTAATATAAATCATACTAACCTCAGTGGTATTAACAATATGCATGTATTTAACAAGTGGATTTGCTTCGCCCAACATCTCTGACTACATTTCAACATCCGACACCTTCAGAAGAAAGGCAGATGTCTAAATGCTCAAGGGTCCAGTAATGTTTTTTATTGTAACTTTAAATGAATATAAATAAGTAACTACGTGTGTTCCACAAAAAGAACTATCAGTGTAGACAACTATCAGTACTTCAAATTTAAGATAACTCAAAACAAGCATACGATAGGTTGAGGGAATGAAAACTCCTATTTTCAACGCCAACATATTTATTGTTTCACGCTCCACTGTATAAATAAAAACAACTAACCAACAATAGCAGAAAATATTACTCCCATATACTAGATATTATTCGACATTTACCAAAATTAAATATACACATTTGCATGAATTAAACTTTAAAAAGAAAAGATTGAGCAACACACTTCCATGTCATGTAATTAAGTTTCAGTAAATACTAATAAAAATCACTACACAAAACCATTCAATATTATTTTATTTAAAGATAAACCTACGAAATGGTAATATTAGTTGATTGACTGACATTTTGCAGTAAATGAATTCTTTACAAATAACATGCAAGTTGAGACCACATGCAAAATGATTTCTAAGGGAATTTTAATAAATATGATAAAATATCTTGAAATTCATACCATAATTAACAATAAAACAAATACTGATATTGGGTAGGTTAGATTACAGTGACAGTCCCACGAGAGAACACACACAGGCAAAGATTAGCCCTCTGTGATTCCACACAATAAAAATTCTACATTAGGTAAGGCATCTGCCTAACTCAAATATATTTATAGTGGGAATTTTTAACGAGTACTTAACATCGTACAGATTTGGGACTTGGAACCGACGGACAACGTGCGTTCCTTCGAGGGACAACGTGCTAAGATTTTTTCATCTTCCTCATGAATAAATCGAGGGACAAAATTATCGAACCTCGGATCTAGAAGGCGCTACCCTCGCCCCAAAATTGGGTTTAACTAACTACTTCTAGTTAGTAGAAATAGTTTATAAAGCAAAAAAAAAACAAAGTCAAGTATAACTTTATACATTCGATATCAATTCTATAAAAGAAAACCTTAAACAATATCTATAATTCATAACAGGAACCCATCTTGTGCGATATTGTCTACATAAATAAGGTCAAAGAACATTTGCAGAATTCTGGCCAGGTCTTGAAGAATGGAAACTTCTGAACACACATTATGCAATTGCGAAGTAGTCCTGTACAAGCAGCACAGAAGTAAAAAAATACTTCGTAAAACTGGTTTTGAATTTTTAAAGAATATATTCCTAATGAACATAAATTAAAGTTCATATTAAAGACCAAGGTAGTAGGTCATCAGTGAACTTAGTATGCAAGAAACTTTTCAGACCAATTCGTATATTAGAATAATATTTCCCTGATTACAATTCAGTAATGGTAAATGTCAATATGTTATTCTTTCAGCATCATATACCTACTACAAGAAAGTCTCAATAAACTTTCATTTGTACTTATTGACAAGATCAAATACTAGATTGACACTCATTAAAATTAGGCTTATATTCATCAATATGTCACATGACATATACTCTAACCGTCAAAGGTAAAGCAACTACCTTTTCTTGAAAATAAGATGCAATAAATGTTTTATTTGTGAAACAATGCTAACTGTAGCATTATTACAAACATCACCGTATGGATCATGATTCTAGTTAATTGATCTTCCAAGAAAAAGTGGACAGCAGATAAATGATTTCATTAAGGCTTTACAACAATATGGATAACAAAAGAAAGTAATACCTCAAGTAGTCTGCCTTTTCAATACTCTCTCCATCAATTAACACATTAGCAATTCCTATCGGAATTAAAGTGGCCCCGGGACTGTTACGAACTTTATGCGATAGAGTTACATTAACTTCACTTCCTGTTCCACGCTTACTAACACGACTTTTAATGTTTTGAAGCACATTGAACACAATATGAACTCGAAGTTCAGAAAATTGGTTAGAACACAATTCCAGATCTTCACTGATGTTGACTTCCTAAAAACAACATTCTATTCAATAACACATTTACAAATTCAAATAAAACTGACACTTTATGTTTCAGAAAGTAACACTATATACCGAAACAAAACAAGCAACTAACCTGTCCCTTCGTGTCATCATATGAAAGGCCATCTTTAGATAAAATACTAGTTACACAATGTTTGTACATTTCAGAGCGCTCAAATTTCAAAAACACATATTGACCGATATCTGAAAATGATATCAAACCGGCAAGGGAAGGAAGCTCCAAATTGAAGGCATTAACTAGATCCTAAAACAGTAATAGTCAATCAGGAGACAAACTTAGAATAAAATATACATGTTACATAAAATTCTCTACACACCTGGAAGCCAGTGAAATTATTTTTAAAGACCATGAAATCACCATTGACATTACATTTACTGCATTTGGACAGTTTTAAATCAGCGTTGTTGGTGCTGGCATACCGTTGAAAGAACGAATACAAACAATTCAAGATATTACTCATCGTTACAACATAACCAAAATAATAACCATGAGGTAGGAATTGACACTATCTTAAATTTCCACTCCCGCCCACCATAATAAGAGAAAACCTCAGAGCGGGAAATTTAAATTCATTTATATTAAATCAATTCATATTGTTTTATATCTTAGATATTTAATAATCTAGAACTTAATTTTTTAATATATGTTTTAATGTACTCATTAAAAAAGATTTCATACAACATTTAAAAAATTAGGTTATACAACATTTCAAAAATTTAGTGCTCATAGCTGACAGTTTTTCCTCAACTTTTTGGAAGGGTATAATGAATGTATGTTTCTGCTTTAATAAAAGATGAGCTTTTAATATTAATATATTAAAAACTTTCATAAAAAAATAATTTCCTAAGTCATGAAAATAACAGTTTCAAAAAATTGATAACAGGTTATATCAATTCAACCTACTATGAAACATGTTTGCTTATTGTAAATGAATACAATTTGAATATAAAATAAACTAATAATGATAATTTAATTTATAAAATAATTTATTATAAGAAGTACATGAATGAATTTTAGAAATATTTCATTGAAGTACACTTAATAATATTGCAAATTCGAGTAACAAATTTACTGGATATAAAATAACCACATAATCTACATCAATGCAAATATGTTACCAAAACAAAAATGACACAATATTAAAGGAAATCACCTCAATGATAAAGGAAATATGGAAAACTTCCTGAGTTATTTTATTTTTTTAGGATTCCTGAGTTATTTTTTAGGAATTCTGAGTTATTTTATTTACTTGTTATATACAACATTTCCCGTCTTTTCTCATTTCCCCTTTTGTGGTGTTATTTGGAGCATCTAAGGGTATAAAACAGATCAATGTATTATGCGCACACCACATGTGGCCTAAAACAGTTAAACTGCATGTCCGAAGAAGTAAGTTAAAAGCTGACTGAGATATTTTAACGGAAACAACATTGGTAATACTTCAGTTTTCAAACAAATGTCTAATACTTATTAATTGTTATACATGCATGAAATTGCAGTTTATTACTTTTGATTTTTTTTTCCAATTTAATCACGGTTGTTTTGAACTGGAATTTAGATTCCGCAGTGGATCTAAGATTAAAACGTATTAAAAGACGTTTGGGTGGATGAGAGAAATGGTTTCTGTTGGCTTTTCTTCATGGTGAAGATTTATTAATTCTTAAATGTTACCATAAGGACTTCGGAAGAACAACTTTTTGAATTGTTCCGCTTCAGCATCAAAGTACGAGGATGTATTTACTTCCAATTCCACTCCGCGCTCTCCTTGAAATATTATTTAAGAAAATACAATCAAATTTTATTTACTTATAAGCACATATAAAAAAATAATATTTAAAACGAATTATTATACTAATAAAAATGGGATTAAAACACAAAACTTCAAATCAAATAATAAGAAAAAACAGCACATTTAAAGCTTAAAATAAGTTACAAATAAATTAAATTTAATATGCTTTGATTTTAATAAATAAAATAAATCAGGAAATCTGATTATTCAGAGCATTTCCTCCATTTTGTCTCTTGTTCCAGTGTCACAGACGATAACCTTTAATCGCTAATACCGATTTACCGCTTGGCAGGTTTGCCAGAAATTAATATCAGTGTTGCAAATTAATCATTGCAAAATAACAAAAGAGCCTTTGATAATTGACTAAGTCTCGACCTATGCAAGAATTGATTGTATAGTATTTATTCATGATTAGAAAGGGGAAGAAACACTTATGTGTTCCGAACATTTAGTGTTCATCATCAGGTTATTCTCCCTCAGTTAAATAATTGATCTGACGATGAAACTAAGTGTTCGGAACGTTTCCACGTTTGATAAACTCTATGTGGAGACTTAGTGTTTCTTTCGTTTTCTTATATTGAGAAAGTCACGTTATAAATTATTAGAGAAATTGAATGCATGGTTAAATCTGCTATTAAGAAAAAAAATGTAAAAAAAATGAACAAGAGTGCTCTTCATGACGGTGAATTTCTGTGGTAATGACTCAAGCAGCTTTAATTCTAAACAAAATAGATCTGTGACAGAAGATGGCTTTAACTCAATTTTTAGATGTTGTGACTTACGCCACTACCATTCTTACCGAAATAAATACTGAAAACAAAGTATATGTACGAGTAAAGAAGAGTGAAGCACTACTACTATTCAGCTCCGTGTACAAATCCATTACTGCATCTGTTGCACATTCTGGCTCCAAAGACCCTGTTAAAATAGCCAAGTTAAAAATAGTATTTTTAGGAGTCAAACGGGACTCTTTTATATATTTGTGTTATCGTATAAGAGAATATTAAGAATATACTCTTAATATATATATACGAGGTGAGTAAATAAAGTAGTGAGACTGGTAACGTCGCTTTCGATCTGGCAACGCTGGAGACGCGTGGCCTTGAGTAGCGTCAGGTGCACGTGTGATGCGCCTCCAGTATGAATCTGAACTCGCCACAGTCATTTGTTTGTCCGTAGCGTTGGTTTTCGTGAAATGGTTTTTTCTTGAGCGTTTTAAAAATGAGTGACCTCAAAGTTGAGCATCGGTGTGCAATCAAATTTTGCTTCAGACTTGGACAACTTGGACTTTTGAAAAACTTCAGGAGGTCTATGGAGAACGTGTTTTATCAAGGGCACAGGTTTTTCGGTGGTTTAAGGAATTTTCAGAAGGAAGAGAGTCGATTGAAGATGAACCACGAAGCGGAAGGCCTTCAAGTGCAAACACCGATGAAAATGTCAACAGAGTACGGAACCTTGTGCTTTCAGATCGACGCTTGACAGTCAGAATGATCGGGGAACAGTTGAATTTGAATCACACCTCCGTTCATCACATTTTGACCAATGAATTGGAGATGAGAAAAATTTCCCGAAAAAAAAAAGTTCCGAAAAACCTTTCCCAAGACCAAAAAGATCTCAGAAAGGGAAGGAGTTTTTGGCCAGTAAAAACATTCCTGTTGCTCCTCAGCCTCCTTATTCACCAGACTTGAGTCCTTGTGACTTTTTCCTCTTCCCGAGATTGAAAAATCACCTCAAGGGAACTCATTTAGGGACACTACAAAACATACAAACTGCTGTAACCGACCAGCTGAAGGCCATTCCAGAATCCGAGTTCCAGCAATGCTACAATGATTGGAAGGACCGTCTCCAGCGCTGTGTGGCTTCCGAAGGGAACTATTTTGAAGGTGACAATATCACATTGTAATTATATTTGAATAGAAAATTTAAAAAAAATCAGTCTCACTACTTTATTTATACACCTCGTATACTCGAATGAAATATTTAATATCGTACTATTAATTTGTATTTTATGTTTTACCAAAAATATGTCAAAATTTTGTCAATATGACAAAACCATTGTGTATTCAATGGTTTTTAGTTTTGTTTAAAATATATATTTATAATTTTGAGCATTATTGATGTTTATCTAGCGGTTACATATATATTAATTCTTCAAATAAAACCCCACTATTCATACTACTGTTTGTTGTTTGCTGAATTCTATTTTATTTCTCTGAAGAGCAAGTAGTAAGTAGAGGCCCTAACCCTCATTCCAAAATTTCATGAATCAATACTCTTAATATAGCAGTACTCGAATATTGCAAAATTGTTCTTACATCTTTATAAATAAAATAATGATTTTGTCTGTACATTGCTTAGAACTGACTCATTTCAAGTTTTCTTTACGTTTCATACATTGGAGAAACCGAATCCACCCTTAGAAAAATTTCTGTCGGTTTGTCCGCAAAACTTTGTCACAGGTAAACTCAGCTACCATAAGACATATAAAGCTGAAACTTTTACAGTAGATTTGTGTAGGTCTAACTTAAAATATAGGCTATGAATTGATTGGAAATTCAACGTAGAAGTGAAGTTATGGACGTTTAACGCAAACATGTTTGTCACAAGTAAACTCAGCCACCATAAGACATAGCGAGCTGAAACATTGACACTGGATTTGTGTGTGCCTAACTTAAAATATGGGCTCTAAATAGATTATTAATTCAGTACAGGAGCGAAGTTATGGGGCTTTTAGCTGTATTTTCCTAACTTCACAGACAAGTTTGTTTTGAAAATACACAGGTGTGGCAAGTAGGTATTGTTAGTTGATTTTAATTTCAATTGAGCACATGAATATATTGCGTATTTGACATCATTGAAATGGTGTTTCACAGAGTTAAGGATATACTATCTATTGAGAATAAATGTTTTGTAAACGAGCAATTCTCAGCCCTTAATATGAACAGGCATGAGAAATCAACAAACAAGTTCTTACGCTATATGAAGCCGAGGAAAGAACTTACAAGTCAGTAAAGAGATTGGATTAGTGATGAAGAAGCAGTTCATTATCTAATTGAATTTCTTGACTCTGAATTTATTTCTCCTGGACTGCCTGCTCATGAGTAAAAACTTAAAGTAGGAGCACCAATGATGCTGCAATTTATAGCAGTAACAAATTTCATGTTACGAAACATGAGTGACCCAAAAACTGTGCAACGGGACACGACTCTGAGTTCGTGCTCTACACAGATATGCCATAGAGGCGGACATAATGACTGGATGTGGTATTGGGGAGTCCTCCGAACCACTGTCTGTTTCCATTCAAATGATTGCAAGGTCCCCTCAGAGTCTATTTCGCAATGACGTTAACTAAGTCGCAAAGGGAGACTTTATCTAACGCAGGAATTCAAGTTAGCGAAACCAAGTTTTTCTCACATGGTCAACTGTAGTTTACTTGCTCAATAGTCAGAGGTTTCAACTGATTGTTCTTCCATGAACCTGAAGGACAGACAGCTAATGTAGTGTATACAGAGGCATTTGTTTAACACTGTACTAATAATGGTGTTTTCTACTATTCTATAATTTCTAATTATAGTATTAGTATAATACTATAATTGATATGTTGGAATACCAAGTATAATAGAATTTTTGATTCCGTCAAAGACGGGTACATTTGCTAGTATACACATAAATTAAAAAAATGTTCATATTAGAACACTTTTTTCAGTAACAATAGATAAGGCAAGCTAAATCAATTTAATATGAATTATCAAAAAAAAACCTCCTAAAATCAGAAATTAATCTAATATAACCGTATTCATTAAAAACAAAATATCGCATAAAATTATTCTAACAAAATCAATCATATAAGATACAATTAATCTAAGTAATTAACAGGAAACACATTATTTCTTCTTCCTTTTTAATTCCGTTATTTGCAAAGTAATATATTACTCACTGTTCTCTTTAATACTTATTTGAATAATTCGGCATAAACTGGAATGCCGTAAAAGTTCATAGAAAACATAATAGGGGAAGAAAAATATTTTGAAATAACTTGAAAGGAATATTTCCCAATATTGATGTTATAAGTATTCTTAAAGGAGTCTAGTGAATTGTTTTTAATGTTGTCATTGTTAATCTACACAAAATATAGTACAAGTTTAGTAATAAAGTAACAATGTAGAAGTAAATATGGACAAACTGAGGATGGATTCATTCCACATTCCAAACAGATGCGTAGAACTTCTTCAATTACCACCTGTCATGTTTATGGACATATTTACTGTCTGTGATCTTCGATTGCACAAAATTGTATAGTTTTGATATCGTAAAGCCATTGAGTCATCGTCAAATCGATCATGAAACATAGAAAAACTAGTACTCAAATGTAATTTTTTTTATTAAAAAAATATTTATCAGTGTGCAGGTTTTTAAAACGTATAAACGTTTTTCAAAGATGACCGAGAAAATATTGATTGATGATGCACATACTATATAATAAAGATAAACGCCTTTTTAACTCAAAAATACTTAATATTGTAAAATCAATAATCAAACCGTTTGAACATCTATGATTATAAAACAGTTCAAATCGACAAAGAATGCATTAGGCAAATTTTGAATAATAATTTCAATTTTAACTATCTATATACTTATAAAACTCTGTTAATTTAGATTGCTTAGATGTTTACACACAGGTTAAACTTGGAATACATGTTAATTCCAGTTTTTGCCGAATTATTCAATTAAGTATTAAAGAGAAATGTGAGTAATATATTACTTTGCAAATAAAGGAATTAAAAAGGAAGAAGAATGAAAAATAATTCTCTCGGCATAAGTCAGGTAAATTTAATGACTCCAGATGTAAAGTCAATTACCGATATAGAATTGACCAAACCAGTTATTTTCTAGGAAATGTCTTAGTACCATTTTCAGAAATCTTATTGTTGTCTAGGCGATGGTTTTTTTTTATTTTACGTATTTACTGTTAATTCATGTAATACATATGTACGTAAAACAAATTTTATTTATCCAGAATCAATCATATTTCCAGGTTCAAATCAAACTTTGAGAGACGATTTGATTTAAAATTCATATTTGGAACCTTCGTAATAAGATGTATTAATTCCGAAATTATATATAATAAACTATTACATTAGAGGTTTAAAAAGAATAATTTTAGGAATACAAACTTGATCACAACTGTCAGCTTAAATATGAATGTTCTAAGGTTATATTATAAAGGCAAATTCCTTTCATCTATGTTATTTTATGTTGAGTATAATAAATGGAATATTTCAATTTACAGGTTTTGTGTTTTAAATATATTCGGTTGTTTATATAACTTGAATTGATGTATATTTCTTTATGTTATAAAATAAATGAAATTATTCACTTTTAAATAATTTTTTGATATTATTAAATATACTTACTGTGAATGTATCTTGAATCATGTTAAGAATACTATATCAAAAGAATCATTGTTTTCATGACTTAATAACAAGAAACAACAACAACAACAAAAAAGATTGTGGTAACAAGTAATGGCTACCTTCTTATCAGAAGAAAGGATTCATGCACATTTGATGCTTATCAAGTACTTTCTAGACAAGTCATCCCTGCACCATACAACCACCTTGTTCAACTGATCTGATACCATGTCACTGTTATCTGATTCCAAATGTCAACACTGTTGAATCTGACAAAACTAGTACAAACCATGAAAGATCTCACAGAAGGAAACTTTTAACACTATTTTAAACAACTGAAAATTTGCTTTGAATGCTATAAGGGTACAAGAGGGAGTTGAGGGATTCAAATATTTCTGGATTTCTAGAACTTAGATTTCAAGAGAGAATAATCAATCAATTTTCATTTTAACGTGTTTAACGATTTTATTTTTTAAATTTCAATAAATTTATTGAAAAAATACTTCGATAATAACTTTAGGTAAACTTGACTAGAGAGCCATAAAAGTTTTGTTTTCACTGATACTGTTTTTAATTTTATCCCAATCATCATCAGAAAATTACCTAAAAATTGACTTTTATGCCAAATAACATTAACATTAATTGAGTTAAAACATTAACTATTTGAGTTTTATTCAATTAGTTTTTTAACATTCAATCATAAATCTGCCATTCAAATTTTAGTTTTTATCATTATTATTTTTTTTTTAATTAGGGTAATTATAATCGAATAAGGAAGCTTTACATGATGGATTTTTAAAAGGACTAAGGAAATAAAAGAAAAACAACCCATTGATATCAGATTTACAAAAAATATTTCAACAATAACATAACAAATAAAAATAATACTTCTGACTACAATATTCCCACACCATTTGTACATATATATCATTATCATAAATTGTTATGTAATTAAACAAATGTATGCTCAAGGGTAACAATATATAAACTGAAATTATTTTACATTTTGGATCAATGATTTATAAACATACATCTTTATAAGTAAAAACTAATTAGTATATCGAGTATACAAGTATTCTGTGAGAATACGATAGTTGATGATTTTTATGAAGATATTAATATGTTTAAACAAAAACTGTCACTTTACCTCATTTATAACTTGCGGAGAAATTATAATATAGATATTAAAATAACTTTTTCATGATGATACTTCCAGTTTGTATATGAATAAATCTATTTTTTAAATATTTCTTTTTCAATTATAAACCAAATAGAATCCTTAATTATTAAAATTAAGTACTGAATACAATAAATAACGTATTAAAGTCAACAATAATGAATACTTTTATTCTGTTTTTAACTTGATAGTAATTATTCAAACACTCAAGTTTGTTTTAGCTCTCAAAATGGATTAGCTCTATATTTTACGATATAATTTTCCATTTAGAACATCATTATAATAATGATGTATGAGTTAAAATGATAAGTTTATATTTAAGATCATTAAAAACTATAAAGCCGATCAATTCAAATTTTTTGTTTTAGAAATAATAATGTAAATTACATTCAAAATCTTAATTAAAAAAAAAAGAGTTATTTTAGTGTTGGAAGTATTTTATACAATTGAAAATACTGAAGATTAAATGCAAATATATTAATTAAACAAAAGAACAAGGAAGTCTAAGGTAACAAAATATCTAATTGTTTTACAAACAATATAATATTGGTTTTTTAAACATCAAGTGATAGAACACTGATATTTTCTCTAGATAAAAAAATAAGACGCCCGATCAATTCATAGTAAACTCAATACTATCTAATAATAATAATAATGACACCATAAAAAATACTGAAGTTTGTTTTCCTTTTATAAAAGAAAATAATATATAAAATAAACTTAATAGTAACGAGAGTAGTTTGGATACAAGTTTAAGACTAGTTAATCATTTTTAAGCTTTGATTAAATAAAAAAAAACCTTTTATAGAAGTGTGATACATAATGAAACAAACTAACTAATAACTGTTCCTTACTTAAAGAAACCGGTTCAATGGTATTTATAAAATATCTATTATTTTGATTGCTTCATTTCATTGAAAAGAATATAAACGTCTATTCATAAATTTGAACACTTAACGTCAAATATATTCTAAAGATATCCTAAACAGACGATAATCATTATATTTATAATGACATTCAATGCAATGATTTGAACTAACTTCACTGTTGGTCTTACACTATTCTAAACTACAGGCTTACCAGTTATACAATAAAACCTCGAAATAACTGATAACACATTTTTAAAAATAATAATATATACATATTATCAGTTTACAAGAGAAACAGATTAAGTAAAAAAAAATTCAGTATATTGATTGATTTAGTAGATAAAAAAGAAACAAAATGCCCGTAATAAAAAAGTAATAAATTTTTAAATTGCATTCATCAATTTATTTTAATACTCAATTTTGTAATTTTAGGGAGGTTTTTAATACTTTCGTAAAAAGTTTGTTTCTTTTTTTTATTGTCATCAGGGTAACCAAACACAGAGCTTTGACATCAAACGTTAATGTCATTCAACAAAACATTACATGAAGAGGTATAAATAGAAGTCTTTACTTTACAACGTAAACAAGTAAATGTTAATCAGGCAAGTTTGTTTATTAGTTTCTGTTTGATAGGATTTTGAAATTAAAGTTTAATACGAATTTTATCGTGAAAAAGTTATTATATTCATTATAAAACATATGTTTCGCTTTAAATAACATAATTCACTGTCTGCCAGATCGGTTAGTTATATCGAGGTTCTAAGGTATTCTAACATAATTATTATATTAGAACAATATAATTCTTCTGTTTTAACATTGATAAGACACCATATAATAAACAGTAGAAGTTCTGTCGGTATTGTGAGGCCATCTTTTAAATATTAGTCAATAATTTTTTAGCAATAATTACTAATATAGTTTTTAATGTTCATTAGTTATATAAAACCAAAGATTAAATGTACAAATTCTAGTCTAACAATAAAAATATACTTCAATAAAATGATTAAAACTGAATCCAGTTTAATACGATATTTTGACCGTCTTTGGACCTTGTATGTCAAATTTCTTCTTTCCATTCAATCTTTCAAATTTCAATCCAGTGTTTAATTACAAATATTAGTCAAATAATTGTAATCTATAACAAACATATAGAAAAATAACGACATTGAACATTAATCCGTATTTTGTTAAACATGGTTCAAAAGTTGACATTACTTACATTTACTCAAACTAAACCATATTTAAATAAACATTATAATTTCTAAATATGATTGTTAAAATATTCACTCTAAATAGAAGCTAAACAAACTTTTAGTGAGTACAAAGAACTTTATAAGCATTGCAATTTTATTAAAATTACTTTTAAAGCTACAAAACAAAAAAATTTACAAGCAACAGATAATTTGCAAATTCTATGTAGGCTTATATTGCTTTTACAAGAACCGAATGATTTAAAGTTTTTTTTTTATTTACTTATAAGCTAATTAAAAATTCATGTTATCTGTATAGTTCATTTTTTTGGTATTATCTTTTCAAATATGGTAATAAAAGAATTTTGTTGTTATTTAATTAAAAATTCCTTAAATGGTTTTTGAAAAGAATTATATAAATAAAAATTACATAGATTACTTAATGTTAAATGATTTTAAAAAAGATTTAATTACAGTTACAATATACAGAAGTGTAGTCTTTAAAATGAATGGAGAACAGAGACTATCAGGCAACATAGAGAATACATCTCTCAGTTTTTTATAAATTGTTATTTTTTGTATAATAAAACCAAGTATTCAAAATATTCATTTTACCTGTAGGTAACTACAAATAAAACTTGCAAGAATAATATATTTACTTCAACATGTGTATCTCCAAAATTAATTTTAATAAAACATTTTAATTAATATGTGTTAATTTTTTTTAAAAAAAAAACCTAAAACACCATCACCTAACACTCCTGGAATAATAATTTCCTCTTATTTAATTAACAAATATAGTTTGAACAATTAATTTGCTTAATTAATTACATGGTTATATATATTACATGTAAAATATAAGATATATATTCTTCTAGATGTTGTTTTTTTTGAACGTAAGTATATTTACAATATTAAAAAAAATAATGAAATTATATTTATTATTCTTATTATACAATTGACATATTAGTCATATTATTTTAAGTTGTTATACAATAATAATATGTCTGTCGAACTAACTACAGTAAATAATCCAAAATGGCACGATTTATAAGACATTTGTAAACAACTACTGTTAGATGCTTTAAACATTTGTTAATTCACCAATTACCCTTAATAATAAAGCTATTGATAATTCTAAACTTCACATATACATATACAATACTTTTAATGCTATAATAACATTTTTTGTTATTACGTTTATACATATTGATATAGCTTTAGATTTTTCTTTTGGTATAACATTAATAGTGTTAATAGATTAGTAAAAAAAAAGAAAAGAAAAACAAACAAAAAATACACTATATACAGCATCCAACACCATTAATAAATAATAAAAAAAAACAAACTTTGCTTGGACGGAATTGTTTAGTAGAATGTATCATATTATTTATAAGAAGTTTTAATTTTTTTTTATGTAACTGTAAATTTGGCTGCTTGATTGTTTATTGCACTTAACCAAGGCCTGCAACAACAAACTTGCTTACGAATATATGAGCAATTCATTATTTTGCTTTGAAACTGCATTTGAGGAGTAGTGAACATTCAACTGAAAGCCAGTTGTAATGTTCGTAAATTAATCTGTACTTATTAAAATTATTTAATTAAATTGAAAAATATATTTTAATTGAGGTATAGTTATTTATAAAGCAAAACATAAAAATTGGATTACATAATAGCAAATTAAAAAAAAAGAAAGGTTATTTCTAAAAAAATAAAAAAAAACCAACCGTTAAAGATATTATACAATAATTAATATAATTTGTAAAATGGTCTATTAAAGGAAGATAGTTCTACGTTTGTGAGCGTGTGAAGTATATCACTTGAACATGTGATGGGTAGAGGTTATGTTCTTACTCCTGTATAACGGAATGTTACATAACCGCAGGAGCTGATCTATCATTAGTCTTCGCCTTTTTAAGCTTTATCGTTGCAAATACATTTTGTCTGAAAAAAATATAGATCAAACATAAATACACTAATAAATATAATCTCTTAAAACTAAAAGCTAATAATTGTATTTCCAATTTCTCAAAATATTATTAATCTATAAATAGATATTTATAATAAATATTAAAAAAAAAATTCATATTGGGTTTCTTTAGTTTGGTCCAAAGAATTAACTACTTCAGATTATATGTCAACGTCTCGTTGAAAATTGTTCAGCTTCTTCAAGACTAAAAACAGTTTATTAAAAACGTAAGTACTGAAAACAAATACATCCAACAAAATATCAAATAGTAGAAAACAAAAAACACAATAAGCAAGAAACAAAAAAAGTAAAAGAAAACCAAAAATAGACATCATTATTTATTTTAATAAAACAAATGTGCTCTAACGCAGTTACTGCAAAGAACATTCAAGGAAACAACAACAAAAACACAATGAGCAAAATATAGCAATAGATTTTAAGGGGAAATCAAAAATCTACAAGTTATAACCTTTTTTTTTAAGGAAAACTTTTTAAGTTAGATGCATTTATTTAACATCGTCATAACAGACACGAAAACAAAAGGGAGGTTACATAACCATAAAACAAAACAAGCCACCCCTCCAAGTTCAAACTAATTACTGTATAATACGGTTCAAACAGAAATCCTCAAGAAACCTTTTTTGAATTTTAAGAATTAATGGTTGAGAGGCTATATCAATACTAATAATTATTATGCATTAATAATTATTTAACAAATAATATTTTATTTGACTTCATAGACATTTTATTTATTTAAAAATACTATAAGGGAAAATAGTTAAAAATAGTCCGAGATTAGTTAAAACTTTATGCGAAACATAGAACACAGAACGCCTCCAGAAATGAAAGACCCAAGCTTCATTCATTATGGATATAACACATATGCTATGTTGTCCAGTGTATTTTTTTTTGTTTTTTTGTTGAGTGATTAATTTCACAATAATCACAATAAACTCTCTACAAAATTGTGATGATTCCTTTATACATAAATCTAAAATTATACCTAGAATAACAATATAAACAGTTTGGTATAAAATATAATTCAAATTGTAAATTATTTCAGGCGTTCTTAAGAAAATCGAAGATCTTTCTATAATAATGGTTCTAACTAGTATTTATGCGTTTCCTTTTGATGCTTGATTAGTAGCATTTGTTTGATTATTTGAGGAACATTTGCAGCATTTTTACTTTATTACAAGTAAAGTATAGTAATCATGAAACATTCCTTGTCGTTTCTTGAAATATTATGCTACATAATTTATGTTTATATATCGTAAAAAAGTATAAATATTACTTTTGTAACACTGGTTAGAGGCTAAAAAAAGACAAAGAAAACAAAAAAATATATATGAAAAATACTCAAAAAATAAAAAAAAAAATAAAAACGTACTTGTATGTTAATTAAGCTTTGATATCGTCCCATGAACTGTACCAAGAATCATCTACATTCTTGGCATTAAATTTGCGATGTTCCAGCCTCCTTGAAGGAATCTCTATGTCGGAGTTCCTAGAAAGCGAGTTGTCTTTCTTTTTGATGAGGTGTGTTCGAGGTAGTATGGTGACGACGTCTTCAGGCTTTTTGTGATGATCATCGACTACAATGCAGGACTCCGAGTCGGCTTGTTCGTCAGACTCAGATTCTGAGGTCTGAGGAGGTTTCGGTGGCTCTGATGGTGGGCGAGGCAGTGAAAGTAATTTCTTTCCAGGTCGAGGTGTAGATCTTTTTGTTTCATTTGTTATATCTATTAACGATCTATGTTTCCACATTGACATTCCTTCAATAACGTCATCATTATTCCTTTTGAATTTCCACAAAGATTTTGTTCTTTTTACTTTTTTCTCATAAGGCAGTTCAATAGCTTTTAATTGCATCTGAATACCCAAAATTTTATCATCTCTATGGTCATCTCGAGCTCTTCCTAAAGTGGCTAGATGTCCAGCACTTGATGAATGTCTGGCCACTGGAAGAGGTGGGCGTTCATAGGTGCCGTCAGTATCTGGATACCATTCATCTGTTGAGTTCTGCAGCCACCCAGTCACAGTTGTCTCCCTCTTAATATCCGTCTTCTTCCCCAGCTTTTTCCTTCTAAAAATGTAACCTCAGAGTCAGTCAAAGATAATCCTCAGCTTCATTCACAGTTATCCAACCGACACCAAACCGTCACCTTTTTATATATTTACAATAAAACCATGCCTCAACGTCTAAAGAAATTTTAATCATTTTTTTTTTCGAAAAAATTTCAGTTCAAATATTGGAAAAAAGAAATCACAACAGTCTAGATAAAACATATTATTTGGCAAGATAATTAAATTTGCCAATCCAGGGATCACTTCACTCTTAAACCTAATACTCTCCTAGATCAGTGTTATCATATCAGCTGCAATGCTTTTATACTTACAACTAAAATGTTAGGTTAGGTTAGGTTGCACTGACAGTCCCACAAAGAGCACACATAGACCGATCATTGGCCCTTTGTCATACTAATCAATTAACATTGAGAGTCTTAAATTTTTCCTAACTCAAGTGTATTTAGATTAGGGATCTTTAATGGTTATCTGACATCGTATAGGCTTGGTACTGAGAGCCGACGTACTCGGATTTATTTACATCCGATAAATAAATATAGGGCCAGAATGGGTATTGAACACCCATCTAACAATCTAGAGGCAATCACGTTTCCACTGAAACGTGGAAACTGTGGTCTACTCTGCCCCCACTAAATGTTACCAACGATGCAATCAAATTTTAAACAAAATAACAACCGTTACCCATAAATTAATTTGTAAGAGTATTTAGAAATAGGTTATTAAAAAAACAACTAAGTACTTATAACATAGCGAATATTAAATATTAGTTATACTAATATATTAATAAATTCGAAAATAAAGGGGAAAATATAAAATTATTATAATAAAAAGAAATAATAATACTAACCGTAAAATATTTAAAACATACTCGTATTAAATCAATTAAATAATTTTAAAGAACGATATAAGGTAGAAAAGACATTGGTTTAATAAATAACAAAACAAAATAAAAACAATAATTAATTATGAGATACAAGTCGTCGGTGAAAAAGAAGTTCCAGTTTATTTCAAAGATTTTTTCTTTTTATTAATTAATTAACTTATCGTTCAAGAAAAATGAACTAGTAATTAATTAATGAAATATAATTACTTTTGTCTTGACATTTCTTTTACTTTTTTACCTTAAAAATAGTTTCTTTTCCTAAATTCGGAAAACTTATTTTTCACAGACATGTATGAAAAGGTGTAGTTACTATACTTCTAAAATGTAAGAATTTAATTAACATATTGATAAAGAGGCATGCATGTTATATACAGAACCTTAAAAATATTTTTTTTTACTTTTAAATGGTCATGTCTACTTTTTCCTTTTTATTAAGAATCTATTTATATATATCTCTTGTGGAAATAGAAAACATATGTAAATTTTAATTGTTAAATATATATAAATTTAATATATTAAACAAAATATTTATCTATATTCAAGTTTTATAAATTTAAATAAAAAAGCATATATTTAAATTGAAAAAAAACATGTTTTGACCGAGAACTTTAAGTCATATTTATCCATAAGTATCCACTTTGAATAGGTTGATTATTGTAACCCCTTGTATTTTATTACGGTTGATGGTTCTATCAATCTATGGATATTTTATACACATAAATTAAAAACACGGTCCTAAAAGCGAACAAATAAAAGTTAAACAATTGAAAGCACAAGGTAGCTGTTATCAGCAGTGTGCAGGAATATTATAGTGCGTTTTAGTTGTCAATTCTGTGAGGTTTCTCTCTGAGAATTTATTCACTCCTTTATGGATCGTTCTGTTTGTATACCTGGATGTTTGTAGCTTAGGATATTACATGCAATTTAGAAAATAAATTGAGCTCTACATGAAAAATTAAAAATGACTGTCCTTTGACACTGACCTTGTTGTATCATCATCGGAGTAGTCTATCTCCGGAGCTGGAGGAGGGTCATTGCTAAAGCCACTGTCATTGCTCGAGTGAAGCGAGGCCGAAGGAGGAGGGTGCTGCCGAGGAATCCTCGCAGGATTGGGAACATGTTTCCTTGGCACTGTTGGAGCTGGGCCGCTTGGAGGACCACTTCCATTCTGGAAAAAGTGCAAAGCTCACAAGTTATAATTACAATAAGGGGAACGGACTAATATCAATGAATTACATGGGATTATTCAGCAGCTTAGAGTCTTATATCAGTTCTTACAGGTGATAGTACTGAAGATCACGAGCTAGTATCAAGATTGATTTTTGATCTTGTTATAACAGGTTCGGGTTATGATCTAACTGGAGTAGCACAGCTAGTCTCTAATACTGATCTGATTCTAAATCTTCTTATATTGGGGATTGTTATACTCTAACGAGGAGCGCGCTTACTTTTAGTACGGAACATTAGAGGTCTAAATGTTGGCCCCAGTTTTTCCATGTGCGAGATGGAAAGTATGGTAACTCTCTTCCTCATAGACACGTAGAACTATTACCTTGTGTTTGTATGATACTAGGTACTAATTAAAATCCCTACAGTAATAAATTCATAATTAAATAATTCATAATTTCATAATCCTTACCTGAGGTAAATTCATAATTAATAATTAGTTATTTGGTTATCCCCTTGATAAATATGAACTTATAATGTTGACGTTTTAAACCTACATTTTCAATATTTGTGATTATAAACAACTGTCATGTCTGCTATGAAACAGTAACAAAGTGTTCCTTTTCCTTTATACGAGGCCAGATTCTCTTTTATGCTATCTAGTTGTCATAATATGGCACCAGATCTGGTGCTATACTGATTTAAATAGTATTTATATTTTGTTTTATATTTATACGTATTTTTATTTTTGAAGGGATAGAATGCACATTTTAAAAAAAATACCATAATGCTTACATATGATTAAGGCTAAACAGTTTGAAGTCATAAGACATTAGATGAACACGGTTACCTGACTGTTGTTCCTCAGCAAAGTATCACCAAATTTAGTTAAAGTTGCTGGTCTGGGCGCGGGGCTTGGGCCCCCTCCGGCGTCCTCTCGGCGATGCGTTGGCGATGAAGCACTCCTGAAAAACGATTGCAAAATCAGTTAATTACTCAACTTTAAAATCATGCAGACAGATGTTTGATTTTAGAAATTATATTCCCAAATAAACGAGCATATATCATAAAGCAAATGAAGTTACATTTTATTAATAAATAAAAATTTAAAAATATTTACTCATAATTATCTATCTTTTGCCAAAGATACCCTTTTCATGTTAACGTTCCAAACCTGTACCCATAGTTCTTGAATTTGTGATGCTATAATAAAGCTATGGACTGATGCACTGATTTATGGCTTATGGACTGATAAGTACATAAAGCGTAATTATAATATTCATGGTGATATGTAGAAATTTATGAAGCCTGTTTCCACGTACATTATAAAAATTATTATACATTTTATAACATATCATTGGTATTACTATTATCCTTAGATCATAAGGATAATAAAACAAATTTTGTAATATTTTATTTCATTTTATAATAATAAGGACATTTTTTTTTTACAAGAATTGTAAACTTTTGAAAAATAAAAGTTTACAATATCATATGACAATGAACTAATAAGGAATATTAGAATTAATAGTAATAATACTATCACAACTCGTAAAATCTCTGGAGAGCTCGACCGGTTTATTGTCTTTCTGGTTCCCATCTTCAAGAGCAATTCTTCTATTTACTCTTGAAGATGGGAACCAGAAGGACCCGAAACAGATCGAGCTTTCCAGAGATTATACTCGTAAGAGATAAGACAGATATTATTACTATTAATTATAATATTACTAACCTCAGTGGAACTAACCCATTATAACAAACTAACTATACTAATCAACTAACTATACCAGGGAGTGTTCCCAAATTATGGTAGGTGTACCCGAGGAGTACATGCTCGTATAGCTAAAGTTTATTTTATAATATTAATATTTACCAAGTCAAAACAGAAAAAGGAAAATTCATTACGTCTTGAATCACATTTAAAAGTAAACTTAACAACGATATAACACAATTATGACTAATTTTCTTTCAACATAAACAATACCATCTTTCAAATTAATTATAATAAATGTTATCTACCATATAACTTTTCTTTTGTTCTCTATGCATAAAGTAGCTGTATTTATTTATCATTTATTTATGTAACTATAACTATATTAATATTGATAAAAGTATTGACCGTGAAATAGAAACAAAGTTAAAGTTTATCAGGACACGATCAGTTCTTTAGGCTCAAATTAAACTCTCATTGCCAACGTTTCGGTTTTTATTTAAAAACCTTTTTCATAGGCTTGCTTGTTTCTCCAGTTCAGTGTATCGTGTTCATCAAACTAGACAGTTGTTGTTGAAATCCACAGACTATTTTTCTTTGTTAAATAATATCTAATGTAATACTTAGTTTTTCTGTTTCAAAATGTTATTCTCCTGTAAGTTACTCTCGCTAAACTATTGTCAAAATTTCCATTGTAATTTCTTATTTGTAAATTACTTACGCTTTTTATGTATGATTGATTTTTGAATGATTGAATTATTTCTTATATTTCCTCTGTTTTGTAGGTCTATAAAAATAGTTTTAAATTTAAATACAAACCGAAACGTTGGCAATGAGAGTTCAAATTTGAACCTGAAGAACTGACAGAGTCCTGATAAACTTTAATTTTTTTTATAACTATATTGTTACTATTCTAATGAGAAAAAAAAAGGTTGTTTGTTATTAAAGTACAATACGATTCCTTTTACGAGTGGTATCCAGAGTTAGAAAGAATATAAATGAGTATACAAGTCTCGAAATAAGATAAGATCAAGTGCTATCTTGTTACCATTATTTGTTTTTAGTTAAAATATTGAAAAGACACTTACGTTGCTGTATCATCAATGAAGGGCTCTGTATAAGCCAGAGGGAACCAGCCACTGCAGTGGGTGCGCAGATTCTCTCCGAACTGCCATCCTTTGTTCCGTTCCCCTGAAAAATTAAAAAAAAAAAATAAAACTGTAATTGAAATCAGTTCAAGTCATACAGACGACTGGTCGAATTGCATTCTTTTCTCTAATTCACAAGGTATATGTAGAAAGGTCTTCGATAAGAAGGTGGTATCAGTTGTATGCTGAAGGTTGAAAAGGTTGCTCATCATATGTTGAAATTTTGACTTATTTATAATTTGACTTCGAGTTTTCTGAGATCATTGGTGGGTTACATTTTCAACTATTATTCAGTTGGATATAAATTAGGAATATATTTATAATTTGACAAAATATAACACATTTGTCGAAAAGAAGTTCTGTGCTAACCACCACTGTTAATTAAAGTACAATAAATCATTAGTTGTGCAATCCGTAATTGTGTGGTATTTACTCATTCTGAGGTAAAATGGATAAACCAACAAAAGTCTCCACACAAATGAAGTTTTATTAAACGCATTTCGAACACTTTGTGTTATCATCAGGAAGACACTGTCATTCAGGAATGTCTTCCTGATGATGAACACAAAGTATTCGAAACGCGTTGAATAAAACTTCATTTGTGTGGAGACTTTTGTTGGTTTATCCATTTAACCTCAGAATAAAGTACAATAGTACTAAAAAGTGTTAAAGTACAAAAAAAAATTAGCACTTATTTCAAAAGAATTTCAGAGTTCTTGGTTATTCATACCCATGTGAACAAGTACTTCCTTGTTTGTATGCAATTAAAACTAATACACTGTTAAAGTTAGCATCAGCTTCTGCATTAAACAGTTTTTTAATGAGGTTTTCTAGTATTCTAACTAGTTTACAGTGAGTCAAAAATATTCTTCAAAGAAGTTCAGGTAAAGACATGGAGATGTAGAACTAAAATTCTTTTGGAGAATTCTGTGATTCACCACAAACTAGTTAGTAGACTAGAGAACTTCAGCAAAAAAGTGGTCAATAATGTAGAAACTGCTGCAAACTTAAACAGTACTTGTTTGAGAGAAAACTTGCTGCAATCATGCACCAATAAAACGAATTAATACCCCTTTGCGATAGTCAGGCTTCAGACGGAGGTCCTAAGCTAAGTCTCCATCACTATAGGCGATTTGCACTATCAGGTGTTGCAATTTGTTTGTTTTATCCATTAAATGGTACCAACAATATGGTTAATGTCACTATTAAGTTACATTATTGAATCTCTTTATAGTTTTATATACATAGATTCAGCATAAAAACCCATCTTCTTGACTATTTCATTGATTTTGTATAACATGTCACTTCGCCTGCTCCTATTCCAGTTAGATCCTGTTAGTAGAAGTTCGTAGAATCGAATCCCTCAGTCTGAAGATTGTAAATACCGAGACTGCCGTTCACTTTAATAATCATGTTTGAAAGAAGATCTGCTGCCTATATATTTCAATAATAAAAATTACAAATATTAAACGGAATATAATTTTAAAATCATTACTTTTTAATAATAGGAACATCTAGACATTAATAAACAAATATTTGAAAAAATCCCCGCTTGTTTCTAAAGCATGTAAAAGTTCTCTGTTATTCACATTTCTGTGAAAAAATATTTCCTTGTTTCTATGCAATAAAACTAAACATAGATCATAATTATCATGTTTAGTTTTCATGTCGAATCATGAATTTACGCCTTAGATAATTCATGTAAAGAAAGGCCTTAGAGCGTTTTAATTACTATATATTTGTTTATTGTGGTATTTAATTCATATATATATATATATAAAATGTTGATACATATATTATGAGTGGTAAGAAATATTGATAAAAAAACCACTAAATGTAAGAATGGGAAACTACCCACTGGGAGCACTTCATATAAATACATACATCTAGCTAGTCTATTCTATGTTTTGTTATTGAGGGCTAGGTCAAATAAAAGAAAATAAACTTCTTCCTAGGCCAACGTTTCGATGTATGTGAGTTGTAGATTGTTTTGGTAAATGTATTATAGTTCTTAATCTAATTTTAGCCCTGAAGATGATGTACAAATACATCGAAATGTTGGCCTAGGAAGGAGTTTATTTTCTTTTATTTGACCTAGCTCTCAATAACAAAACATAGACTAGAATAGAAGAGGTTAATAACAATTTTTGGAGATTATCTAGCTAGTATTAGTTCTTATTATGTCATTTCATGACCGCTATGCAATAGACCTGAGATCCAACATGTCCTCGGTATAGGGGATTGGGGGATGCTATTAGGTGAATAAAAGGGTTTAAAGTGGTAGGTGACAATTTGTGGAACTTTCAAACTTTTTGCATTGGAATGAGATTACTGTGGATGAAAGGAATATTACTGAGGTCATTATGAATAGCGTAAATTTATAGGTAACTAAAAAAAAATTTTTGTTTGGTAAAAAAATACAACTTTGGTAGGTATGTAGGTATATATGAGGTATCCACCCTCATATATAACTTTTACTAAAAAAAAAAAGTTGCCTTCCTGTGTTGAAAAATTTGGTCACTTCTGGTTTATAATAAAGTTGATTAGAGATCAGTTATTAATACCCATTAGAGCAATGATGTCTCCTTCCAAGAAGCTGAGCTGGTTTTCCCCGCTGGACAAATAAGCATACATGGCTCTGGCAAGAGGAGTATCCCAAGAACCAGTGTCAGGCACGGCTACTGACTTTGGCCTGCTGCTTCCTTCAACTTCTGAGCAGGAAAACACACACATCATACCATAATTAGTAACTTCTAATTAAAACCATTACAAATGTAGAGCTTGTAACATTACAAAAACTAATTATAAAATATAAATCTACTTTGCTACAGTACTAAGAACAATTTCTGCTTCCTCCCAAACAAATAATGAATCATTTAAATACTGGAAACACTATTTAATAAAATGACTTTACATTTCAAATTAGAATTACTTAATTCTGAAGTCCTAATTTCTCTACTTGCAAAGGAAGGAAAGAAATATTTATAAGGAATTATATTTGGTAAATCTTTTTTGTGAATATTGCAAAAATTCTTTTCAAGCAGCTTTGACTTTGTTGTGATTATTTTATACACAATACCTGATGATTCTTCACCACCAACCAAAACAAAGCAAACAAAAAAAATCATTAGTTGTGTAATCCGTAATTGTGTGGTATTTACTCATTCTGAGGTAAAATGGATAAACAAACAAAAGTCTCCACACAAAAATGAAGTTTTATTCAACACCAACAACGCGTTTCGAACACTTTGGGTTCATCATCAGGAAGACACCAAGGATGTGGTGCTGACGAGTTGGTCCAGTGAAAACAACGACCAGTGTTTTCACTGGACCAAGCCGTCAGCACCACATCCTTGGTGTCTTCCTGATGATGACCCAAAGTGTTCGAACCGCGTTGTTGGTGTTGAATAAAACTTCATTTTTGTGTGGAGACTTTTGTTTGTTTATCCATTTTACCTCAGAAAACAAAAAATAATTAATTGAATTAAAATTAAACATTTCAATTTAATTTAATAAAATTAAATGTTTATTAAATTAATTTTAATTAATTTTTTATTAATAATTTAAAAATTTTTAATTTAATAAAATTCAAAAGTTTTTAATTTAATAAAATTTAAAAATTTTTAATTTAATAAAATTTTATTAAATGAATGAAATTTTGATTCTTGATGACAAGATTAATGATAAAAACTTATCAATAAATGGATAAAATGACGAATATTTCAAGAAATAAGGAAGAAAGCAATTGTCAAGATTATAAACAAATCTAGAAAAAGCAGAAAAAGAATCTGAAGAAACAACGCAGCGATTATAAAGATGGTAAAAATTAAGGGTGCAGAGAATTTTATAAGCTCCTTGAAGGGCTGAATGGATTCAAACGCCAGTCGTTTAATAGACGTTATATCACATCTACTTGGAAATTACAGGCAAGGGCATCACTTAAAGAACCATGCAATGAAGAAAACAATGAATCTTTTGTAAGGAATCTTACAAACAGGTTATCCACTTTCTGGACCTTTTGTATTTGGTAAAAAAAATTAAGTTTGGTGAATGTAGTTAATAAGACGTTTGGTTAGAGTTAAACCTCAAAAGTCTCCACTTTCAAATGTTTTAAAATATAGATATTCAATTTCCTACAACTTCTGCTGCTATAGAAGGATCGTACAAAATTAAGAATCTATTTCATATGCTGCTTGCAGGGCCGAATGCATTCTGTAGTCGACAGTCAGTTGGTAGCTGTTTGACTATTTATACTAGAAAATTATAAGTATATAATTACTGTATACATAACTATATATTTTATGGCTCATTAAAATATCTTTATTAAAATATCTAATAATATAATTCAATTTTTAAAGGATTTAATTATAAATAAGCTTGAGTGCTTATAATTATAATCAAACAATTATAATTATAATCAATTATAATAAAATTATCTTCTGTAAAATCAAACCAGTTATTGGATTTTCAAATCTAACAAAAAAAAAGTTTCATTGGTCAATATGACTTTCAGACATTGAAATTGGTCATTGACCATTATACCTAGTCAATGACCTACATATCTAGTACTGCCACCACTGTAATTAGTAATATCCTTTCCAGTACTAATAATATATTATTTTAAACATAGCAATGAATCTGTAAGAAACATGAAAATATTCGTGAAGCATGTTTGGAAGAGTTGCGTGGTGATACTACCTTGGGTGAGCGAGTGGGTGCTGGAGGCAATGTTGAAGTCAGACTTAGCTCTGGTGAGGTGAGGATGATGAGATGGAGGGCTTCCCAAAGTACCTCCACTGATGTCCAAACAAGAGGCGTCCATGGACTTGGTCTTGCGAAGCTGCGAATTTACTGAACCCCTGTCGTCCATAGGTGACCCGCCATCATCCTGCCACATGCTGACCTCCTGAAAATGACATATTTTTAGCAGAGTTACAAATAATACAAAACCCTGCTCCAAAGTTAAACTAACATCAAATCTGCTTGACTATTCAAATATCTTGTTTTTTTTTTTATCCAGCAGACATGATTATAGACTTAATGTTGTTTGTAATATTCAAGGGGCAAAATCATGGATAGTTTTCAAGTCGACACCCATTAACTAAGAGCAAAGCAAAGATAAATGCCCATGATCATTAATGAAGATAAAAGAATACTTATAACAATTATCTTCAAATAAAATAGAAAAAAAAACAATACAATCTCAACATAACAATGTTTTTAATAAAATATATTTATACTCTA
Organism: Hermatobates lingyangjiaoensis; assembly: GCA_026182355.1. Classification (NCBI taxonomy): domain Eukaryota; kingdom Metazoa; phylum Arthropoda; class Insecta; order Hemiptera; family Hermatobatidae; genus Hermatobates; species Hermatobates lingyangjiaoensis. The sequence goes on from JAPFBL010000025.1 coordinate 1,505,471, forward strand.
CAAAATAAATCTAGTTTTTCGTAACTGATATACCTACTACAGAATAAACTGGATTAAAAGTTGATGAAACCTCAGTATTCTTTTTTTATTAATATTAAACACATAATATACCATCTTACCTCGTACATTACTGCCGTAGCTCTCGGACCGGTTTCGGGTGTCACCCATCTTCAACACGAACTGATCTAATGTTAGATAACATAACGGTCCGAGAGCTACGGCAGTAATGTACAAGGTAAGACGGTATATTATGTGTCTAATATTAATAATATTAACCTCTGTGGTAATGACGAAATGCATGAATTCTTTTTTTACCTGACAAAGTTTACTTTTAAGTGTATGGTTTGGAGCCAGAGACCGATTTTCTTCTCTTAATATCAGAACAACCCTGATAAATATCTTGAAGTTCAGAAATAATTTCGCAGATAAGAAAATTAATGATAAAAAGTTGAATCAATAGGGGAAGTGAACGAATATTTTTTTATGTAATATGGAACATAACAAAAATCCAAATTAAACCATTTTAAATTATGATCAGATTAATCAGCAAATCAGTATATACATGAAAGAATATTTTAAAAAAATATTGTCATCAAATAACAAAAATATTATAAATATAATTAACTATGACTAGTTTTTTTTCCTTACCGTGACCTATCTGGAAATCTACCTTCTTCCGTTGAAGAATGATTTCTAGAATTTATTAACAATTGAACCATTTACTAGGAAATTCATACATAGGAAATCAAATATTTTTGTAGCAGAAACTGACTCATTCTGGGTGGTAGAAAAGAAATGGGCACCGACATTTGATAGACCTCATTTAGTAATTTGTTGAAATAATTAAAATGAAATTTTCCTGATAGCTAATTTATTTTGTTTAAAAACAGTTGTTACATGAAGTTAATAAACTCTCACAATTATGGTGTTCTGAGATTGTTTAAAGAGGTATTTTTAATTATAAAATATTAAGTATATTACTCATTAAAGCAGTTATTTTGTAGGAAGTATGATCCATTTTTAAGTACTCTTCCAGCATTAGTTGAATTTTGTTTATTATCAGCTTTCATTTATAAACTAGGACTTCACAGTTCATAACAGTTTTGAATGTAAGGAGTATTGATTGAAATTTTGCATATGCATACAATAATATATATCAGGAATCAATCAATTTTTCATGTTCAAATTGAACTTCAAAAACAATGTTAGGTTTCATTTAGAACTCTTTCATAGGCGTAATATGAAACTTAAAGTAAAAAAAAAATTATACTAACATATTTAGAATTTTAAAATAATATGTGTCTCAATAAAAGCATTAACACAACTATTCAGAAAAAAAACATCATTTAGCAGTCCAAGTTCTTTTTACCTCAGTACTGTTCTAACTTATTGTTTGTATAATTATATTATAAATATTTATTTATAAAATGCATACATTAATTAAATGATTGAATTTGAGCTTGTTCAGTATCTAGATTTTACCAAGCAGGTACGTTTTCTTACATTTATTAAAGATCATTGAAGAAAAAAAATATTTTGGAAAAAGTGCATGTTAAATTATTTTAAATATGAAATATATGGAGAAATATATTTCTGTTCGTGTGAAATTAAGAATAAATATATATCATGAATAAATATCAAACTATATCATATAGCACAACTATGACATATGTTGTGGAATAACTATAAATCTTAAAATAACAAAAGGTATTTAGTATTTTAGGTATTTTCTTCAAGAATATTTTACATTTTTTATATTTTATCAACATAAGCAGGCATATACCTATAAATAATTTAAGTATGCCATTAAATTCACTGAATCATGTACTTATAAAAAGAATACATGTTCATATACATATATAATTAAAGTAGTTTAGTTTAACTACAAAATAGAAAAGAATATGAGAGCTTTAAACTAATAAGCATATTGAAGTTCTCTTAAACATACACTTACTTTAACATGCACTCATGAACAGTATAATTTTAGTATGAATTCTTTTAATATTGAGGCAATAATAATTACATTGATTTTGTTGGCGAACATATTTTCAATAGATTTCGGTAAAAATTCCTGGTTTTTGCAATTTCCGCCCAATCATCCAAATGATTTTGATACAAACTATGTCCTGCAGAGTGATAGGCCAAATAGTGCTTTGCAAGGGAGCATTGTCTTTCCAAAACAAACCCATATCTTCTTCTTTCCTGGGTCATTGCCTAAAATGGATAAGTTATACATTAGTTATCACTATTAATAAAAAAATGAATACTAAATAATTGAGAAAAGTATCTCATCTTGATACAATCATTGTTTAATTATTCAATACACAATTTAAGAAATATATAGTCGCTAAAATATAATAAATTATTAAAATTCTTAAGTTATTTAATATTATGAATGATATATTAAAATAGAAAACCACATTTATTAGTGTTGTAAGTTTAGTGTATTCTATTTCGACGTGAAGTCAACATTGGGTGTGGTCTTGCAACACTGCTTATTGACGTTTCCATTATAACCTTACCTTTCCTGTTCCTTAAACTAGTATATTCTTAATTCTGAATAATGCAGTGTGGTTAATGTGTTATTATTTATTTATCTAATTATTTTATTTTAAGCCATTATGATATCAAAAGCTAAGCATGGTCAGTCAGACGTCGAATTGTGGGGTGAAATATCAGAGGAGAGCAGAAAAATAATAAGTGATGATATTTTAAGGACTCTTATTCGTGGTGCTGTGAAACAAGAAGATCCGAAACCGAAATTGCCTGTTACAGATGATGATGAAGAGGATAGTTTTCCTTTGTTGAATTTCAAGGTTAAGCAGAATGAATATGTACTTCATACAATAAGACTTAATGAACATGCAAGAAGAGTTCAAGAATTGATAGAAGGTCTTTCTCCAGGTAAAACTGAATTTGAAATTTGCCCACCATTACCAGATATACCACTCGATATAGCTTCAGTTCATGGAAGATTGAAAGATGATGAGAAAAAGTCAACTTTTAATTTTGAGTTTGGTCAAGGACCAGAACTACCAGTTTTAGATACTGATAATATTAATTTAATGCTTCAGAAATCTGTTCTACTTACCTTAGCTGAAACTGGATTTGAAAAAGCTAAGAAATCTGCTGTGCATGTCTTAATTGATATTGTTCGTGATATATTAACAAAAATAAGCAGAATGTTACATATGTTTTCCCAACATGACATTATGAGGGATCGAACTACTTACTCTGATACATTAGAAAAAGTTTTGCAACTTTTAGGATTATCAGGTATTAAAGAGTTACATGAATTTTATGTACAAAATGTTATTGGGAAAAGAGATGCAGCTGTAAAACGTTCACTTCGTTTAGTAAATCATTATAATTCAATGGTAAATAAAATGAAAGAACAAGCTGCTATTGAAGCTGACGAGGCTAATATTCCTGAATTAAATCTGTCTATAAATTCAGGTGAAGATAGCCTTGAAAATCTTGATCTTGGCTTTCTAGGCTTTCAAGTTCTTTTGGACTTAGAAGCTGAAAATCAAATGAACAATTCATCAGATTCAAAATCTGTTGTTGCCAATGGAAATCCTGACAAGAGGATCTTCAAAAAGAGAATATCTTCTGGTAGCCTACAAGGAAAAAGGAAGAAACCACGAACAGATCCATAACACCTGCTTAAACTTTAACATCTTTCTGTTATATATTGATATCTATTTAAGTATATCAATGCAAACAGACAATACATCTCGTTATGTGTGAAAATGTGATTGTGTTTAACTTAATGCTGTTTTCACTAAATGATAAGCTTTAGTTTTACGTCTACAAGGATTGTATATTATGTATATTATATCTTCCATATATGATTAGTTATTAAGCATGAAAGAGTGACTGTTAATAAATAATTTAATCTATAGTTTAATAATTAAATCATGTAGTTTTTAACTTTTATCTTTTAATCCTAAAGTACCATACATTCTTTTCCAGGAAAATTGATGAGCATTTATAAAAGTATAAAACAGTATAAATATTTAATTTTTTAGTCAGTATAAATGAAAAATCTATGACCATCCTTTTTTTAATTATTTCATCATATAACATATCTAATTTATATTAAAATCTTTTTTTAATGAAAACTTGTAATTATTCTTGCAAGTGCAAATTGCTTTGGTGTCCCATTAGTTTTTTGATAGCTGTAAAATAGAAACATTAACATTCTATAGGTAAAACAAATCTTTGAAGTGAGACCCTAAAAACATCTTTTTTTTTATGTTTAAATACACTTTTCAAGTAATTTATAAAAATATGCATAACATTATAAACATTATCTTCTCATTTTGTTGAGTCTTACCTTCTGTTAGGTTTTATATTTTTTTTTTTTTGTAAAGCTGAAAATGTATTATTTTTCTTTCAAAGAATTTCAATATACCATTAACAGTAATATTGATGGAAGAGTTGATTCAAAAAGGATACAAATATTTAAAAGCCTAAAGATATGATAGTTTACATTGACTTTAGTTAAGAGGAGGAAAAATATGTTTCAGTCGTTGAAATGAATGAAATTCCTTTTTCATAAAGGAGTATTAATTGTTACAGCCGATACAGCCTGTTAATACGATTTACAGCTTATGTTACTATAGCTTGTATGTTTAATTCAATTTTCTTGTGAAGTAAACTGCATGAAAGTATATGACTGAAAAAAACTCTGAAATAACTGAAGTTAACTCAGAAGTTAAGTTATATCAGAACCGTTTCTGATAGTTTTTTCTTGTTTAAAATGTTCGATTTGAATAATATATTTTTTTTTATTTCTCGTTGACAAAAACAGAAAAACTTAATGTGAAAAAAGTGTTTTGCTTGAAAAACCGCATTTTGAAAACTGTACCACTCTAAAAGTTAATTAACCAAAATGATAATAGAAAAATAGTATTTTTATTTTAAAATTGTCTGGTGTGGTGTTAAGTTTAGTAACAAGTTAGAAGATAATATTTCAGGTACCAACAAATATAAAAAAAAATACTATAAGTCAATCATAAATTTAAGTAACTAGCAAATATTACATATGTTCAACAAAACAAAATAGCCAAGATACTATGTTTTCCTCTTTTTAACAATATGTTTTTATACTTTCTCATCAATTTAGAAAGTATGATTATAAAAAATGAACTTCTTGATAACTTTAAAATCCTCCAAAATGTAATTATCTAAAATCAATGAAAGGAGTCGTTTTTATTTAATCTATCGTTTAGAATGCTTATTTCGTATTTATAAATAAGCAGTTGGTAGATAACATTTTAAACTTTGACAAAAAAAAAACTGAATAATTCTGTTATTGCATATTTGGAACACAGAATAGTTAATTAAAAGAAGATACATTAGCACACTTAAGTAAGTATTAATGTAAACAGTTTGAAGAAATAGACTGTTTTTGTGCTTGACATCTTTTGTGTTACTTCAAATTATATTAAATTTATCATGCTATTGCACAGTTATTGGAATTTTATATCAATAGATAAGCTTACAGAACAAAAGTTTTTTTTTGAGATTTTTTAAGAATTTAACCTTCTTATTGTTTAATATTTTTCTGATAGGGTTCCTTCAAATTATTGCCTAGTAGTTAAGAAAAATATTTCATGCTGCAAGCCCTTTACAATATAACTTTTGAGTTCTGGAGCAGAGGTTTCTTAGCACATGCACCTCTCTCGCCATTTGTCACAATGCATTCTCTCCTCTTCATTCTAAGATAGTCTTTTTTAAAAAGTGCATTCTAAATAATATGCGACTATCACTCAAAATCTTTTTAATCTTTTTTTCAATGGTATTTTATTTATATGTATATTTCCAACTTTACATGGGCTATGTTTATAATAAAACTTTGCAAATAGAATGCTAATTCAAAATCTTGATGGATATATGAAAATCAATTCAATCAAAATAGTGTTTTTGTAATTTATAATAAGAGGTCAACACCTATAATAGTTTTACTCACTCTGTGAACTTACTAGGTCACAATTCACCCCCTGATATTTTTACTAAGTGAATTTCATTTAGGGAGACTCATACCTGATCAGGTAATATGGCCTATATTGATTATCAATACCAGGACTCATACAAGGTAATATAACCTATATTAATTGTCAATACCAGTACTCATACAAGGTAATATAAACCTATATTGATTATCAATACCAGGACTCATACATGTTAATATGACCTATATTAATTATCAATACCAGTACCCATACAAGGTAATATAACCTATATTGAATATCAATACCAGGACTCGTACAAGGTAATATGACCCATATTGATATCAGTCTTATGGTTTTATGATTACAGACTTTCATATGTTGCTTATAATAATACATACAAGAATGCGTCACTTTTGTTAGTTTTTTATTGTATTTGATAAAAAAGCTTCATAAATAAATACTATACCATCGAACATTAAAACTGTGTACATTAACATATTAATACTTCAAGGTGAGAGAAATAATGTAATCAATGTACTCCAACTCAATTTGTACTTCCAGGATAATTACAAGTTTTGATCAATAAAGTATTAATACAAATTTAAGGTTTTATATAATAAAATAAATTAAAAATAGCGATAGTGATAAGTATGTGAAAATTTTTTATGCATACTCATTTATTTTCCGAATTGTATGGATTCACTTACATTGGTATTAAAATCCGATTTGGATAGACAGTTTCAATTTTTGAATATTTCTAATACAATCTTTTAATAAATGCAAAATCGAACTAAACCGGATACAAAAGTAAGGAAATCAATCAAAGAAGCACATACTATGAATATAAACACTTATATTTTCTAATAATCGGTTCAACCAAATCAGAAAAAAAAAGGAAGACTGCTTCTTTTCTTGATGATGGTTGTACACGAAGTTAAAAATCGTAAGTGGTTTATCCTTTTCAGTTTATTTTTAAACCTTTATATACACATTAAAAGTATTATTGAACAAAAAATTAGTTTTTTATCACTTTTTTTTATAACTTTAACAAGGCCGTATAAACCTCAAGTTTTAACAATAAATAGAACCTTTAACAATAGCATGAACCTCATGCTATTAATAATTGTTGAAAATCGTTCTCCTCTAGATTTATGCGTATAACAAACAATAAATTCATGGTTAACATGAATTATAATCGTTTTTATTCATTAGATTGATTTCAGAAAATTCTGATTCATTTGAAGTTTAGTAGAAGTACTCAGTAATAAAGAAATGACAAAACGCGTTTGCTGGTATTTTAAACCAAAATAAAAACCTATCAATTTAATTATCACTGTCTCTTATTTTTTGTTTACCATTGCGATGCAAGTTGCATATAAAAAGTTATATATCTGTAATATTGAAGTTATTCATGATCTATGATAGAGGAAATCTAATACACGTGAACTTTAATAATCCTTGTACAAAAAAATCTTAAAATCTCTCATCTGTTATGTATTCATTAAAGAAAAAAACAATTACTTTTGTAAAATACTTCATTATTTCTTATATATAAAAACTCTCTTGCATGGATATAACGTTTTTTTTTTGTTAAAAAAATGTTTACAAAGGATATGAAGTGAAAATTTAATCTTATCTAATAATTTGCTTCATAATTATGTGCTGGGTTGATCTTAGGAGAGGAAAGCTCTTAATTAAGGTGAGCTCCTAAATCATTTTAGCCTACAATAAATGTAGTAATCCCACATTCCTCTCGCATTTCTTATCCCCTATTAACTACTTCGGTATTAAAGGGCATATAATAACAAAAAGCAGAAAAAAAAACAAGAAATAGCTTGCATACTTAAACTTAATTATATCAGGAAAAGGAATACTGAAGGGTTTTAGATTCCAACTTAACCCTTTTGGCAAACGATTATATTTCAACCTTATACAAACTTTCACCATATTGAAATTACAAAAAATAAAACAACTTTCACTGACTTTTGCCTGGCTAATAGTAATGTTAACTGTTAGAATTAGTACTTGTAATTAAGGTACCGTTTAACTGAAAATAACGTTCAAATTTACCGCAGTTATAGCATTCACTATTTTATGAATGTCTTTCCCCTTTCTAGCAATTTTCCCATCATCAAGGGTTGATAAAATTACAATTTCTTTAAAAGACATAAATTTAAATAATTCAGTAATAGAGAAATAATATAACTGAAATTAAAATACTCAAATTATATACATACTGTAAACATGTAAAATAATAAATGTTAATATTACGTCTCCACACGAAAAAAAATGTTTAATATCAAAACTCACAAATATGTATTTTTTTAGATGTAAACCTGAAGAATAACACTAAGTGCTCAAACCTCGTTGTTAGTTTTCATATTAAACGTAATTTTTGAAATGCCCCATTATTACTAGATTTTATATAAATATGAAATTGAAGAATAAATATGTAAGCAATTAAAAATAGTATATCAAAATAAATAAAAGTTGAATACATATAACATAAAACAGAAAAAAGGAAGGATAATTGGTCGTATTGAGAAAATCAAAAGAAACAGGAGAGATGTGCTCAGATTGGCAGGTCGAATATTTATTTGTTCTACTAACAATGCCATTTAAAGTAAAAATTTCGTTATTTACGATCATTTTGGACAGTTTTAAGAAAGCAAGGTTTATTTAAACAATTTATATTTTTTTCAGCAACATTTAAAGTATGTTTTTTAAAAGGTTAATCGAATTACTATACTTGTGAGAATAAAGTTTTTGTATCAACAGAGGATAAAGTAAAGGGAAAACTGAAAGAGGTTAATTATGGAGTTATATTACATAATTAAAATGAAAACAAAATGGATGGTGTTGGTAATGTTATAAAAAGATTCTAAGTAGCAAATTTTACACATGGTACATACGTTTTATCAACGACTCAGGGAAATTTTAGAAAGTTTTTTTTTTCTTTTCTTTCAAGATTGTTTTGTGCTAATAGTATCATGAATTTCTATACACATACTCAATTTTTTATGAAATTTTAAAGAAAAACAACTTATTTTAGTATTTCAACAATCGTCGTCATTAGGAGAAGATGACGAATATGAAAGAGAAAAGTGAAAAATGTTTTGTCAACTACTTTTCTGTTATTTCTTTCTGAAATTCGATTTATTGTTTTTTTTTTGGACTGTCAAATTTGACATTACAGCATATTTAAATATACCTAACAGAGCTTAAGAAAGACTCACCGACAAAGGACTAACTCCAATATTTAGATATCAGTCTTCACTATCCCCACAATATAATAAACACATCACTGTCTCCACACTCTCTGAAGTTAAGAGTAAGACTGATGATTACATTTACATCTTTCAGTTAGGCAACATTACATATTTCAGACTACTGCCGTCTTCATAGACTCTCCAAAGTTTCTGAAGTTATCCTTTAGACTAAACAAGGATTTCTACTATTTCAGTATATTTATTAGAGGCAATAACTTGTGTTATACTATGGAAATCTAGAAAAAGATCAATATTCCATACCATATCATCCAAGTAGAAGTTCACAGCCACAAGTTCAAAAAGCTGTTCTAGAGTAAAGTTAAACTGACTTTGCAGCAACTCCTATTAATGTGGCACAAATTTCAAACAATATTCAGTAAAATATTGGTACTATACATCAAATCTGGTCTTTGACATGAGTAATACAACCTTTGTACGTTTTAATGTAATCATTTGATTATTACTATTCTTCCTAAATAAAGTTCACTAGCACTTCAAGTTACAAGTTACATGCGAGTGAACATCGCATATAAACAAAAATAAAGCAAATATTTATATATATTTATATTCAACACTTCTTCTTTCTTTATCAAGGTTTGATATAGCGTCAAACAATAAAACATATTTAAACCCAACGTTTCGTCTATGCTTGCAGATATCTTTAGGGCTACATTTGTAGCTACAAATGGCTAAATTTGATCAAAGCTCGATGAAGAGGGAAAAATAGTGTTGAATATATGTCGTCGGGAAAAGAAAACATTGAATTTATTTATGTTTTATCCAAAATGTTCAAACAAGTTAAACTACGCTTTAATTGTTATTTAAATATATATATTTAGTAGTTTATATAATATACAGTAAAAAGATTTCACATAAACACGTGAAATAACAATCAATGATCAAACCACAATAAGAAAATGGGAAAACAAAACTAAGATCTTTCAACCGCAACAAGCGTCTTCGTCTGAGTCAAAAACCCAACTGTTGGATTGGGTCAGTTGGGTTTTTGACTCTGACGAAGACCGCTTGTTGCGGTTGAAAGATCTTAGTTTTGTTTTCCCATTTTCTTATTGTGGTTTGATCATAATATACAGTATACATACAATAGTTCACATAAACACGTGAAATAACAATCAATGATCAAACCAGAATATGAAAATGAAAAAAAAAAAGACTAAGATCTTTCAACCGTAACAAGCGATCTTCGTCATAGCTTTTGACTCTGCTTGTTACGGTTGAAAGATTTTAGTCTTTTTTTTTCCCATTTCACCTTATGGTTTGATCATTGGTAATAGTATATCCATTAATGAAAATAACACCAAACTGTGTAGACAGCTGTTTCTTAGTAAGCATTTCATTTTCTAAACAACACTCTCGTTACTTTAAACAACACTCTGTCAACACAGTAAAGCATATTTCCTAACACATAGTCGATTTGTTTTAAATAATCACCATTCATCTTCAGTACATAAATAACTCCTTCCCCCTAAGAAGTTATTTATGTCCTGAAGATGAATAGTGAATAGATTTCAGTTAAACTCATTACTTACTACATAGCTTATGATTAGTTAGAGTTACTTTTGAATAATTTAGTTCTATACTTACATTTTTCAGACTTTGCTCACAAAAGGCATCCAGTTTTGACCTTTCTTCTTCCAATATCTGCATACTCTGAAAAACAGTTCAACTCATTATAAATATGCAAACTTAGCACACTAATAGAGATCATATGAACAGTAAATTTCAAAATTAAGATATTTTGAATTTTTCAATATAAATAGGTCATATGAGAGACCTATTATTAGGTCTCTTACTAATAGGACCTATTATAAGATACTCTTCATCTAAAAGATGAAGAGAGTATCTTGAATTTTATAAAATCTTTTTAATTCACTTTTCATCCATTGTATCTTCATTTTATCAGGGTATAATAATATTCAGAGTGTAGAAACTCTAAATACAGGGTGATTGAGAAGTTAGGCAAATAAAGGCGCCCATATCGAAGTTTAATAGTATTCAGAGTGTAGAAACTCTAAATACAGAGTGATTGAAATGTAACTCCCTATTTTAAAATAAATACAACTTATTTTAAATCTCAATTTTGTGCATACGAATATTACTTAATGCATGGTAATTTAATTTATGTTCTTGTTTTCCTTTCAGATTTATTTAAATCTGAATTTGGAAGAACTTGAAGGGCGAATACGAGAAGTTATGATTTCCATCCCACAAGAGTTTATTGCGAAATCAGTTGATGCGATTCCTGGTCGACTTGAAAAGCTGGTGGCAAATAAAGGCGCCCATATCGAATTTTAAATAAAGGCCCATGCGTTATACTTCCTTCTCATATTCATGAATTGTAGAAATTATATTTTAAAAATAAATTATAGTTTTTTTAAAATAGGGAGTTACTTTTCAATCACCCTGTAGAATAAAGGCAAAATGGATGAAAAGTGAATTAAACAGATTTTATAAAATTCAAGATTCTCTTTCATAAGGTACTTTGTTATACTAACAGTTCAGTGTACCAAACAATATCATAGGAATTCATAATTTAAAAACACATTACGAATAAAGACGCAATCTTTTAATTAGTAATACAAACACTACTAGTGCTAATTGTTACTATTAATAGCAAATCATAAGGAAAGTACTTGTGTCAATTTAGATGTTTCTCATTTTTGGCCTGAGATGATAAAGGTTTCAAGTTTCGTATTTGAAGCTTTCTTAATAATAGTAAGTAATGCTAAACTGTTTATAATTGTTTAACACTTACAAATATCCTCATATGGTAGATTGATGGATAAAGTACAATAAAAAAAACAAAATCTGTTCTTAGGTAGTACTTTTGCTTAAATTTGCATAATTAGTTATAAAGTTTCCCAACTTATGAAAACAAACTCTGTTTGTCTAACTAAATCGAATGAAAATGACCGAGTTTATTGAATTGTAGTAAATATATTTATCAACAATTTTTTTAAACCAAGTAAGTTGATAAAAATATGTGCAATGCTTGTAAAATATGAACAGAAACATGTGACATAGTCATTCAAATTGTTCAGATTATATCATATTCTTTAGCGAAAAACTAGTACTCATCATTCATAATGATTCCAACCATATTAGAATGAATCAGCTAATTTAATTACACTGGTCAACACTTTTTTTGGTGCCCAAGGTGGTTTTGATTAATTTAGGGTTGGTGATCCCAAAAATCATACTAATTTTTTCTCATCAGATCAAGTTATTGAGATGTTTGTTATTTCATATCTTTCCTACCTTAAAATTAGACGTATTTCTAATAACATTCCAGTGTCATAATTACAGCTGTAGGTCGTTATTGTGATCTATGTTAAATGATTATGATATTAGAAACCTTAAAGCTTGTATTTGCGTTGGAGATTTTTGGAGTAAAAATTAAGCATCAATGCATCTTCTACTAGGCGACATTTGTTAAACAAACCAAATGTGTTTTGTTATATTTACGGGAAATATACGTTGGAATCAAAATATATTGCATGCGTATTACAAATATTTGGGTGTGATTAATGAATATTTGTCTTAAATAAAAATATTGTTTCTTCAATTTGTCTGTCTTTATTATAACTATCACGTTCCTACAGAGAGAGGTATACCATAGCAGAAAAACTAAACCTGATAAAGAAAAAATGACAGCATTTCTGGAATCAGCACCCTTAAATTAGATAAAACATGTTAAAACATCTTAGGCACCATGACAATTTTTTTTTCTGGCTATTGTTTCAACCCATGAATCAATCAGTCTTTTAATTGATTCCTAAAGAGTTTCATAATAGGTTTGTTTATTACGAAGTTGAGAGTAGAGATTTTCTGTTATACTGGCTATATAGGGTGAATTGTACATATTTGTCCTCAGTCCTAACCAAACAAATTACCAACTTAGCTCTACATTTATCAGACTATAAAATTACTTATACTGGGATAAATGGGTCATACAAAGTCTCCACATAAAACAAGTTTTTTTTCATTTATATTCAAACTACGCGTTTCGAAACGTTAACAGGAAATTCCTTCAGTGAACGTGATATTCCTTCCTCCACTCCTATGATAAGATGTTTTCCTGTGATAATGAACCCGAAGTGCTCCAAACGCATGGATTGAATTAAAAAGCTTCAATTTTTAGAAAAACGTCTAATTTTAAGGTAGGAAAGGTATGAAATAACAAACATCTCAATAACTTGATTTGATGAGAAAAAATTAGTATGATTTTTGGGATCAGCAACCCTAAAAGTCTCTTGTGCGGAGACTTTCTATTATCCATTTACCCCATTATGAGTAAATACCACACCATTACGGATTGCACAACTAATGAGTTATAAATTACTTATCCTAAACAAATAGTGATAACACTATTAAATTGTATAACACTATTTTGTAATATTTTTTTTATGTATTAAGACTCAAATTGTTATATTAGTTTTTAACTTTAGAACAAAGTTTAAATTGCTTTTTTTTTTTTTTTTTTTTTTAAAGATTTAAAGGGTGAATGTAAAAGGTCAAAAGCTAAAGGATCAAGAAGGGTCTATTTCACGAAAGGTTTAAAGAGAGATAGAAGGAGAAGAGTGAAAGAGTGAGAGGCGTATTTTTGAGGGCGAAGGGATGGGAATCTAAAAGGGAGGACCGAGATTCCGGTAATAATTAAGGGAGGTGAGACAATGGGAGGGGAATTGGTGTTAGGGTGGGTGGGTGGTGGGGGAGGAATCCGAAGACAAAACACAGGGGGTTAATTAATTCCTGTCTTCTGGATTATTGTGGAAATTTTACTTTAATTAAGAGGGAAGCGAGACAGGAGTTGTGTAAGGATTGGGGTTTTTGGTTGTGATGGATGTATCTTTTATAAGGAAGGCGTATCAAGGTATTTTCTGTAAAATTTGCAACAAACTTCTTTGGTGACAAATTTATTCAACGAAAGAGAATTCTGGCTTATATCGTTATAATACTACTGATACAATTGCAAATGTGACTCGAGATTTATATTATACATAATCAACTTTCGCTTTATTTGTGACAAAATTTCTCACGATGATAAGAAAAAATACCACACAACACCTCGCTTAACACTTTCCAATATGATTGCTTAATACATGATGATAATAGTTTAAAGATTAGAAAAATAACACATCTAAAGCTTTCCCATACCTCCCTCTGGCACGTGCTAGAGGGGGCAAAAATAAACAAACAATAATAATAATAAAAAACTAACAAAAAATTTGAAATTCTATACCAAAATGAGTTGTAAGGTACTAATTGTTTTTATGTTTTATTTGCGTAATACTGATTTTAAAGGTATTTTCAAATGTAATATTTGAAAATTAAAAATAAATGTATTTCAAATTTTTCAAAACTTTTTTTTAATAGGGTTGAACATTTATTATAATTATTTGCGTAGGTAGTTATTTTAATTTCACCATTGGTTATATTTTCAATTATAAGATTTCGTTTTGAACAATATTTGGTTTTCCTTGATGACGAGTATATACTCGTATACGTACGAGTACTGTAATAAGATGAAAGTGTGGGATTTATATCATCAGTATAAAATCATAAATTAAAGAATAAAAATTAAATCATTAATTGCAATTCATGAAAATCAATATTTTGAGGTTTTCTTGAATTTTGAAGGTTAACGGATTATCAGCTGCATGGACAGGGGAGGGGGGGGGGGCGATGCTGCAAAAATAACTGCTATACCACTGTTCAAAATATAATTCTCTAAAAAAACTGCTTTGATTTTCTTAGAAACTCCTTTTCAATCTTACTATTTATCAATTAAATTCTTAAAGTACCTAATGATTCTGAGAACGATAAGTCATAAGAACGAAAAACAGTTATGTTTGATTACCTATCATGCCGGGGGGCGGTTAACCCAATAGTTAACGTACTCTCCTCTGGACTGGTGGGTCCTAGGTTCGACACCCACTTGGTCCTCGATTTATTCACGTGGGAGGTGAATAAATCTAGCAAGTCGTTCCTCGAAGAGGATGTTACGCCGTTGGGTCCCTTAGACTGTACGGTGTCAGGTACTCATTAAGGATCCCTTCTCTAAATACACTTGAGGTAGGCAAAAATTTAGGATTCCGAATGTAGAATCAATCTTCATTGTGTGGTATCATAAAGGGACAATGTTCGGCCTACGTGTGTTCCCTTGTGGGACTGCCACTGCAACCTAAAGGATGCCTAATACTACTACCTATCATACCTTCAACATATAATTTTCTATCAATAATAATAATAATAATGATAATAACAATAATAATATAAAGATTATGATATTATCAATAATGATAAAAAGCGCAATTATTGATAAAAATAAACTAAAAATATAACAATAGAACTGGTTCTTACTTCTGATGATGCATCAGCACCTCGCGAAGCATCCAGCATGTTACATGGTAGAATGAGAATTTCATTTTTCATTGTGGTTTGAATATATATATATAACACACACACACACACACATATATATATCTATATGATCAAACCACAATAAGAAATGGGAAAACAAGACTAAGATCTTTCAACCGTAACAAGCGGTCTTCGGCAGAGTCAAAAACCCAACTTGGTTTTTTGGGTTTTTGACTCTGCCGAAGACCGCTTGTTGTGGTTGAAAGATCTTAGTCTTGTTTTCCCATTTCTTATTGTGGTTTGATCATTGATTGTTATTTCACGTGTTTATGTGAAACCTTTATATATATATATATATATATATATTTCCAGGATAAAAAATCAAACTCTCGTTGCCAACGTTTCGGTTTTATTTAAAACCTTTCTCATAGGCAGAAGTAAGAATTTCTTTAACTAAGAAAATGAAATTTACATTATTTAAAGGAACAACAATGTTAACCGGACAAAACCTTCGACTAATCATATTTCTTCTTATATGACACACAGTCGAAGGTTTTGTCCGGTTAACATTGTTGTTCCTTTAAATAATGTAAATATCATTTTCTTAGTTAAAAAAATTCTTACTTCTGCCTATGAGAAAGGTTTTAAATAAAACCGAAACGTTGGCAACGAGAGTTTGATTTTTTATCCTGGAAAATTGACCGAACCCCGATTAGAGAACACACCTATTCTATCTAACGGTCGATATATTATTGAATCTGTTAAAATAAATTTATATATACAGATAAATTACATATGTAATATATATAGATTAAATATATAATATAATATATATATATATATGTATTATGTACAAGCAAATTTTAAAAGAAGTATTTTAAAATCTCACACTTCTCAACCCCTCACCAGATGTTTTCTGCATCTAGTGTTTGAGTTGGGTTTTTAACTCTGACGAAGACCGCTTGTTACGGTTGAAAGATCTTAGTCTTGTTTTACCATTTTATATTGTAGTTTGATCATTGATATATATGTGCGAGATTTCACATAACACGTGGAATAATGAACAATTGAACACAATATGAAATATATATATAACATAGAATGAACCAAATTCACAGAGATGAACATGGGTCACATAAAAAACTGTACTTTTTGAAACATATACATGATAAATGTACAATATTACATAATACCTTCACTACGCCAGAAGTGTTATGTTTATTTTCATATTTGAAAATGAAGGCAAAGGAAGAGTTTAATAGCAAGAATCAATAATGCTACAGTCTTACTTGGAATCCTCAAGTAAGCGCTCCTTCATGAGAGTTGGTTATGAAGTTGTAGCACTTTATGAATTATTTAGCTACAGAAAACTTGAACAAAGCCAAGTTTAGTGAGTAGACAAGATTAAAGGTAATTGTCGTACAATTCATTTTTGTTTTTTGGAAACGAAAGATTTAAATAATAAAGATTGCTTAAGTTTGAAAGTAGAGAGTGCCTTAAAAGTTACTTATACTATTCTTTTATGCTTACTTTGAATAAAGTAAATTTCCTATATATATTGATGAAATCATAATTTCATTATAATCATATAGATAAATGTTATATTCTTCATTAAATTATAGTCACTAGTCGAATACCCATCACTTCGCCGACGGATATAATACCTTTTTGAAACACACACACACACTCACACAATGTCACAATGACACAATGTTGCGTGTTCATTCAGACTACAGTTGTTGTTAAAATCCACATACTATTTTTCTTTGTAAAATAATTTGTAATGTAATACTTAGTTTTTCTGTTTCAAAATTTATACTTCTGCCTATTAAAAAGGTTTTAAATAAAGACCGAAACGTTGGCAATGAGAGTTTAATTTGAACCTGAAGAACTCACCGAGTCCCGATAAACTATAGTTTTGTATATATATACATATATTATATATATATATATATATATATATATATATATATATATATATATTATATATAGATCAAACCACAATAAGAAATGGGAAAACAAGACTAAGATCTTTCAACCGTAACAAGCGGTCTTCGTTAGAGTCAAAAACCCAACAGAGTCAGTTGGGTTTTTGACTCTGACGAAGACCGCTTGTTACGGTTGAAAGATCTTAGTCTTCTTTTCCCATTTCTTATTGTGGTTTGATCATTGATTGTTGTTTCACGTGTTTATGTGAAATCTTTATATATATATATATATATATATATATAATATATATATATATATTGATAAAAGTATCGACCGTGGACGATGTAGACACAACGGCAAGTAACTTGCCGTTACTTAACCACGGTAAGTGGTTACTTGCCGTTGTGTCTACAACGTTGTTGGCCTCCCTTTCTCTTTTCTCTTGAAGACGGATTACCCAAAAATTTGAGTCTGTAAGTGTGTTTCCTTACTCTGTGTGTTACTCTTCTTGAATTTTGAACTCGTGTATATATATATATTATAAGAGACAATGTGATATTTGTAATTATAGAGGCTATTCAGCTATGTAACGACAAAGCTCTGGAACTTTGCCATTTTACTAGAGATATTCACAACTTTTTAACATATACTATACTAGGCTATGATTCTATGAACAAACTAGCTGACTCGGCGACCTTTGTTCTCCTAACAATCAGTGAATGTTTTGTTAATTTTAAGTAAACTTAATATGACATTTAATTATTAACATAATAGCTAACCCGATAGACGCTATTCTGCCTTACCTATAAATATTCAATTCGAACAGGAATAAGAACTAAGATAAAAAAATTGGGTTGGCCTAAACTCAACTTTACTATAAGTAAACATAATATCAAACTTGTTAACAACCAACTTATCTTTTTGTTTGATTAGTCAAACACTTGTTCAAGAACTATCCACTGCACCATGGAATGCATAAGAAAATATATGTTTGATTGGGGTTAACTTTTTACATTTAACAATTTCATTCTTCTAACATATCATATTAACTCGTTAGAACAATACACTTTTTTTAAATAAATTTCTAAATAACAATTTTTTTCACTATTGGCAATTGATCAGTACTTCGACCCCACTCGGTTAAACTTCGACTACTCTCGTGTTACCATCGGTCTTAACTCGGACGTGACACACATAGGTAGTTAGTATTAAGAAATAAATGCTATTTTATATTTATTAGTATTATAATCCTATATAGGGTTAAGAAATAAATTGATAAATAGCTATACATAACCGCCTTTTTAGCAGTGCGTAAATACTGTTCACTCTTCAAGTTGACAACGTCCAAAAATCTTAGCACAACAAAAATAAAAAGTATAAAAACTTTGAATTATACCAAGTCCAGGTGTAAATAATTTTCTATTAGTTGAAATAACTATATTAGTTTTTAACAAATATAGTTATAACTTTTAAATTGTTGAGTGGGATCCCACATCCCTTCAGTTTAAGGACTACCATAGTGTTCTTACGAACTCGGTCGTCCCCCTCCGAAGAGGGTATAACTTTTAAATTAGTTATAATTTCTAACTAATATATTGGTTAAAAAATAGATATATTAGTTTTTAAATTTTTATAAAAAATATAGTTAAATTATGGCCATCACTAACTAATTTATATCTTTTGAAACCAATAATTACATTTAAAACTTGGTAGAGTATTAAATTATATATTTAGCTATTAGTCATATTTTATAGTATACCAATTAAACTTAGTTATGTTTTCTCATTTAACTTCATAAGTGAGTTAAATTGGTTTATCTGAATTAGATTGAATTATTGTTAATTAGTTTTTTATTGCAGTGATGCAGGTAGTCTCTGGCGCACTTCCTGTTGATCCCTGTTTCAATATTTTCTTTCTTTATTTGGGGACATTTCCTATACTTTTTCTTTATTCAATCCAACATTACAAAACAAGTTGAGTTTTAGCTATTAGAAGTTTATTTTTTTTTCAGCTGTTTCCTCATTGGCTCTTTAAGTTGATATTAAATTCATTTAAATTTAAGTTTTAATAATGATGAGGGCCAGAGTAGTCCAGTGGATTGCGTACTCGTCTTTTGATTGGTAGATCCGGGGTTCAATATCCGCTCTGTCATTTGATTTATTCACGCAGGAAGTGAATACATATGAGTACGTCGTCTCTCAGAGAGGTTAAGCCGTTGGTCCTGAGGCTATACGATATCAGTTACTCGTTAAAAATCCCTAATCTAAATACTTGAGTTAGGTAAAATTTAGGACTCTCAATGATCATTGATTAGTATGACAAAGGGTGAATATTCGGCCTATGTACCAAACATTCATTTGGCCTATGTACAGACTATACTCATGCCTCAGTTTAACTGACTAAAAGCTGTGAATACTGGTCCGGTATTCCCGATTGTCCGAAGTTTCCGATACTACTGTATTTCAAGTTTTTAATCAACTCAAGTTCCTGTGATACTGTTATCACAACTCTTCTCAGTTCTTTTACAGGTTTGCAGGTGCCTTGGTTAAAAATAATATTTAATATTTACACAAACAACACACAAAACAGGACCAAACATGTTGAAAAACACTGACCAAACGCTTACACGGGTTCCGCCACAGCTGTAAACAAAGCTACAGATTTTGTCCATTGCTTCAGAAATCCGTTAAAGTGAGCTCCGTTAATTCGAGGCATGAGGCACGTGTTTAAGGGAGATATTACTGTTATATATGATCAATTTATTGCATTATTCAAATTTACAATTATTTTTTAATTATTTATTATAGCTGATTATTAATATATTATTTCTTAAATAGAATAATTTTCCAAAAAATATTTATTCCTTTTATAATAATTCTTCAGCAATTCTGCATCATTATAAGTAAATCTATATAAATAAAAGAAACGTTTTGTCCAAATATTGCTCAGAGCTGACTCATTTCGAGTTACCTTTATGTTTTATATATTAGAGAACCCAATCCACCTTTAGTCAAATTTCTGTCTGTATGTTTGTCCAAAACTTTTGTCACAAGCAACCATAAGTCATTAGAGTTGAAACTTTGACAGTAGGTTTGTGTACGACTAACTTAAAAGCTAAGATTTCAATAGATTGGAAATTAAACGTAAAAACTAAGTTTTTACTATAAACAAGTTTTTAGCTTGTTTTTACTAAAAACAAGCTGTGTTTGGCTAGCTACACAGGTGTGCAGGTATATAGCTAAATAAGAATATACAGGTATATTTTAGGTGCCTAATACTGCGCAAGTAGGCATTGTTAGTTGATTTTTAATTTTGTTTGCGTTTATCATAATTAGCTCGTTTTAAAAAACTAAGTCCTACTTACCCACGTACTAAATAAGAAGTATATTTTATAGCAAAAATCAAATTGAGCTCAGTATTTAAAGCTCAAAAACGTTAAGGAACTCCAGATCTAAAGACAGTTATGGGCTGTACTAATAATGATTATTCTACTAATCTATATTTTTTAATAATATTTTGGAATACCAGGTATCATCTCTAAATTTTTGTAAAATACCTGTCTAAGTATTTTATCAAAGGCGTTAAATGTATACCAGCACGTGTGCTGGTATAGAATATAATCATTAAAGAAATTATATTTGGAGTTTTAAAAGGACTTTCATGTTTAAAGGCTGCCAAGACCGTATTAATTTTATCGTAATGGTAATAGTGCGTGCGTGTCTATTAGGCTTTTCTCCGCAATTTCTATAAGCAGGTCTTTCCTCTGGACAGATCATAATGACATTTAAAATATAAGAGCTGTACGCACTTCGGCATTGTACGCACCTCGGCATTTGTTAGTAGACTAACAAGACCAATTCAGTGATAATGCATGGCATTATTAATATTTACACTCATTATTATTATTTATTAAAAGTAATGTATATCTATTTAAGTAATTATCTTGATTCAAAGAAAAGTTTCCAGCTATAGTCAGTGTTCAATTCTTGTAATGGCTTGCGATTTCTTTATGCAAGAGGTGAACAAATCTGAGTACGTTGTCCCTAGGTGAGGACCTTAAGCCGTCGGTTCCGAGCCTGTATGATGTAAGTTATTTTAAAGATTCCTACTCTAAATACACTTGAAATAGGCAAACTTATAACTCCTAATGTACAATTGTGGTTGTTCCGTATTAAAATGGGTTCCAAATAATGAATGAGCCATACTTTCCAACCATTGAGCAGCACTGAAAGGTGAAAGCCTTATAAGTGTGTGGAACACAAAAGTTTGATTACACCTGTGATTCTGGTGAAAGCATGGTAGCTGAGTTTGGATTACTGTGCAAACAATATAATAAACAAATCTGTTTATTAGCCAGGGTTAGAGAAAAGAACCAACTGCGCACTTTGTACTACTTATATCGGTCATGAGCTGACAATGCAGATGTCTCTCTACAAGGCCTCATTATGAATGGTGACACCAGACACCATAGCTGCACTTTATAAACGCTATCCAGAGTTAAACAACCATACTATTCAACACGAGTCAACACTTACTCATACAGATTTCAAATATCTTAGTTGAGATTCTCATCAACATAGCTTAATATTTAGCATTATAATGCTAAATAATGCTAATATAGCTAAATATTAAATCTTTGATTTCAGGAAAGAAGTAGTTTCAAAGTCCCGGAGGTAGCAGTAGAGGTGAAAAAAAAGTTGTCTAAAACCAAATTTTTCCCAAAAAAGTCACTTAAAAAAAAAAGAATAGGGTGCACCTACATTATAGAGCATATTTTTTTTTTAAAAAAATCTGGAGTGGCCTACACTCAACTTTACTATAAGTAACTTAATATTAAATTTCTTGAGTATATAACACATAACGTTTCATTTAAGCATAACGTAAACATCTAAATGGGACATGATTATTAGTCTTTCATTCCTGAGGTAGTACAGATAGTGATTGAAGGATATATCAATATATAAGCATATTTTAGTACATCACACAGCTGATGAAAATAATTTCATTAGTATAACTAGAGCAGTAATAACATTTTTGAAAAACCGAAGTGAAGATTTCTTGATACGAAATATTCTCCTACAAGAGAACATGGCTTTTGTTCAAATAGCCAGTGGATTTCTTACATCGTTTACTTGACATCCTTCTACATTGAATATTAAAGTAAACTTTTAAAATTTCAGACAGGAAAATACCCTTTTTTTCTCTGAAAGACATCATAAACAGGGGAGAAAAAATGTTGTTTTACGATGATTTATAATTAAAAATGTACGATAATTACATTTATTAATCTCTAAACGAAAAATTTCAATTTTGAATTATCTTTTATATTTTCTTTTTTATAGAATTATTATACTGGGAATTTTATGGCTTCTTAGTATTTAATAATATCATTTTCCTTCCCCTTTGTCAAATAACATATATCCGAATTTTTTCTGAGTGAGTGTTATCATTTTCCTGCACAATATTATTCCTCTTACATCTCATATAAGTCAATAAACAATTGAAATTGTTCCTTTATAAATATCAATTTTATCTCAGTGGTTCGCTCAAAAAATTTCTAAGTCAATGTAAACAATGTAAAAAAAATACCAAAAATTCGACAAGTATAGCAGGTGATGATCTCTTAGTCTAGGATAAACAAAGAGTTTTTATATCGTTATTGCTCTTTCCCATAATTGAAACTTCATGATTTTTTTTTTATGAATTGCTAATTTTTTGTTCCATTTTTGGTCAAATTTTCATTATTTTTTAATCAGCCGTTTAGCGTCAAAAAAACATTTTCTGAAAACACAAATCGTACTGTAACGCTCCATTAGCGAATGTAATTTTGAAAAAAAATATCTCAACTCATTCTACCCATAATGTTCTATTTATAGGCATAGTTTCCTTTTGATCCGTCAAACAGTATGGCTTGTATCGCTCTCACAAGGTTTGAGATTGAATTATAAGTCAAAATTTGTACATTTTATTGAAAAAAAAAAATATTTCCTGTTGTTTTAAAATTCTGAATATATTTTTCGTTTGTTCCACTTGTAACCTCAAAGATAATGTCAAAATTTCAAAACTCTAGGGTTATCAGTTTAGGAGAAATAAATGTTTTAAAAAAAACGGTTTTTGGCAAAAAAAGTGACTTTCCCATCATGCATAATTCTTCCCAAACAATAGGGATCTTCTTCCCTATGAGGCCTATTTTTGTGTAAAATATCAACTTGATCCATCAAAGATTCTGGACCGTAGCGTGGTAACAAGCAATGCTAACACACTCACCCACCCACCCACCCACCCACACACACACAGACATCATCGTAAAAACGTCATAAAACGACTTCTGGGACCTCAAAACATGTAATTCCGTCAAAATCTCGAGATCGAATTTTTTCACGATCACTATACTTTACTTATAGTAAAGTAAAAATATGAACTTGATTTATCAAATGTTGTGGCCTGTAGCGTGTCCACAACATTTTCGATACACACCCACCCAACCACATACACACAGATATCATCACCGGAAAGACAGCGAAAAAGGCTTTTGGGAATCTCAAAACATGTAAATCTGTCAAAATTTCATAATTTTTTTATGATTACTATACCCTACTTATAGTAAAGTAAAAAATGGAATAACTGTAATACAGAAATATATACAGTACAATTTAATACTTATAGTAATGTATAAATGGAATAACTGCAATATAGAAATGCATACAGTACAATTTAGTACTTATAGTAAACTAAAAATGGAATAACTGAAATAGAGAAATGCATACAGTACAATTTACTATGTCAAAATATTTCGATGTAATAAATCTACTCGAAGTGGTTTACTCAGAACATGAAATAGAGGTCAGTTAATAAATATACCATTCTTTCTTCCCTAGAACAACATAAAAATAAGGAATTTATAGTTGCAGGTGTTAAGGAAAAAATATTGACTTTGATGAAGCAATAAAAAGTGTGCATAAGAGCCAAATCACCTTTAATTTATTTACATATTTAATATTTAACTGAATCTAGAAGTAACTATGGAATTGGTAATTTTCGTTTTTAATATAAGTGCTGTAAAGAACTGAGAGGCGAAGGGTTAAACCTGAAGGGAGATATTGATGATTTTCAGGCTGTGTTTTAACGGTTTACACCAAACGAGTGAAATAGTATCTGAATGAGGTAGAATTTAAAGGATTATCTAGTAGGATTACGGAAAAATCTGAAAAATTATATTGCTTCAATCGATTTGAACAAACTCACGAGCTATGCATTATGTGCTACTTACTCATGATTAGAATAAGGACAAGAAACACATAGTCTCCACACAAAAGATTTTATCTAACGTCGACGCATTTCAAACAGTCAGTTTTCATTATTAAGTTAGATCTACAATATAAAATATGCATAAAAATGCAAAACTCAATACAGAAAAAGAACCAAAATATAAAATAAAAGATCTGATCATTTTTTCGATTATTGAATTTGTCGTTTCCATGATAATGCCAAAGTTTGAAGACCCTAGAGTTAGTAGTTTAGGAGAAAAAAAAATGACTAAAAACACATTATGGAAAAAACAAGTTACTTTCCCATCAAGAGTAATTGCTGCCAAACAATCTATACTATGAGGTCCATTTTTATGTAAAATATCAATTTGATCCATCAATTTGAGACTGTAGCGTGTACACAAGCTTTTAGATACACACCCAACCACACATACACAGAAATCATCGAAAAAACGTCATCAAACAACTTTAAGGACCTCAAAACATGTAAATCTGTCAAAATCTCAGGATCACATTTTTTTCACGAACACTATACTTTACTGATAGTAAAGTAAAAAATCATCGATAAATTAGCTTAAAATTAATATCTGTTCTGTAATATAGAACACAGAGTCCATTCCTTATACTAAAATATTAAACAATGATAACACCACGCAAAAATACAAGAAAATGTATATCCGATAGTAAGTTTTGTACAGGGTGCAACATATAGATTGATTAGAGTATTAGATCATAATTTTTTCAACAAAGTTATATTTTGCTTTACTGAGGCAGGTAACATAAATATAACTCTTTCTGTTTTATATGTTAGTTTATATTATGATTGTTTTTCTTCATATTTTATATTGTTGATGTAATCTGAGATGAACACTAAGTGTCCGAAATGAGTCGACTTGATAAAATCTTAAGTGTTTCTTCTCATTTCAAATCTTAACTTTAGCTTGGATACGTAATCTCTGTACAGTGAAGTTAGAATCTGATAAAGAATGTAGGATTCTGAATTCGCAGTCAAACTGTTTTCTCATACAGTCTAAATCACATCAATTGCTACAATCAATATCTTGCCAGATTTTTCCTTACCACCTGATGGATCAAGTTTTAGCACAAAAAAAAAAAACAACATTCCTATTGATGTTTCTTACAACTGTATCAAATAAACACTGATTTTTCAACAAAATGCACTTCCAAAAATCAGATCCAATTATATAAAATTCTGAAAAGAGAACTAGAAAACATAAAGTGATAATTGCTTTAATCACTTTTTTACGAGTAGTTTTTTACAATTAAAATTTAGTCACTTAACATGATAATAAATAAATAACCAAAAAGAAAGGGAATAGCTAGAAAAAAGTTTGAGGAACACTGTATTTGAGAGTACACTATTTATGAAATATACAGTGAAAAGAATATGTGTATAACTATGAAAGCGTGGCTGTTGAAAACATACAAACCAGGGGTAAAGTACTCAAACATTTTCTGCATGCGAGATACTTTTGAAATGAACAAGTCACAATGATCTACTCACTGTATTTATTTAGAAGTATTTTGAGCATTCTTACAATTTATGATATTGTATGTAATATTTCACGATGAAAAAAACCTTCTCTTCCATTTCATATGAGAGTGATAGGTTTTTCTTCTCATCCGATCCAGTCTCCTAACTCATTTTATTTTTTAATTTTAAAAAACAGATTAAAAGTCAGGAGTAAAAAGCAACTTAATGACTTGCTTATTAGCTTTACTGCACTTAGAGTCACTATTTAAGCTAATTTGCTAATTAGTAGTTTTATACTACTAATTAATAATTTATAGTTGACTCCTATAACTTGATTGTTATTTTATATTTTCAGTTTTCACAGAAATAATTAATTTGTCAAATGATATCCTTTGTATACCATATATATATCGTATGTAATACGAGTTCAAAATTCAAGAAGAGTAACACACAGAGTAAAGAAACACGCTTACAGACTCAAAATTTCGGGTAATCCGTCTTCAGGAGAAAAGAGAACGGGAGACCAAGCACGTTGTAGACGCAACGGCAAGTAACGTAAAGTAAGTAAGTAAAGTATCGTGTGTAATATGTATATAATTGCTCCTAAAATTTCAACCAAAACAAGTGGTATTCATGAGAGTATCAGAATCGGCTTGGACTCTGGCGAAGACCACTTGTTTCGGTTGAATGGTTTTAGTTATTTCTGATTTCTTCTGTCGTTTAGACGATGATATGTATATAAATAAAATGCAAACACATCTAAATAAATGAACTATATTAATTAAGGTATTAAATGTAAATGTATGTAGTAGTGTAGAATAAGTCTGTAACAGAGTTTCTGAGTAAGTCAAAAAGGGAACAGGTTAAAAATAAATACCCTCATGACACGGCTACTGCACTTGAGGAAACTATTTGGAGAAGTGACTTTTCCATCATACATTATCGCTCCCGAAAGCTCTAACAGCACATCTACACTATGAGGCCCATTTTTGTGTGAAATCTCAAATTGATCCATCAAAGATTCTGGACCATAGCGTGGCCACAAACTTTGGATGTATAGTCACCCACCCACGCACACACCAACAAACACACACACACACACACACACACACACACACACAATATATATATATATAAAGATTTCACATAAACACGTGAAATAACAATCAATGATCAAACCACAATAAGAAATGGGAAAACAAGACTAAGATCTTTCAACCGTAACAAGCGGTCTTCGTCAGTCGGGTTTTTGACTCTGACGAAGACCGCTTGTTACGGTTGAAAGATCTTAGTCTTGTTTTCCCATTTCTTATTGTGCTTTGATCATTTATATATATATATATATATATATATATATATATATAAAGATTTCACATAAACACGTGAAACAACAATCAATGATCAAACCACCATAAGAAAATGGGAAAACAAGACTAAGATCTTTCAACCGTAACAAGCCGTCTTCGTCAGAGTCAAAAACCCTACTGAAGTTTTTTTTTGAGTCAGTTGGGTTTTTGACTCTGACGAAGACTACTTGTTACGGTTAAAAGATCTTAGTCTTGTTTTCCCATTTTCTTATTGTGGTTTGATCCTTGATATATATATATATATATATATACTCACAGACATCATCGAAAAAACTTAATAAAAGGATTTCTCGGATCTCAAAACATATAATTCCATCAAAATCTCGAGATCGAATTTTTTCACGATCACTATAATTTTAGTAAAGTAAAAAACTATTATACTTGTAATAATTATTAAATTAAAGCAATTAACAAAATATTATAACAGTTTATTCTAAGGTGATTCAATGTAAGTAAAGTAGTGAAGTGAAGTATTCTCAAAGTTTTTTTTTTTTTAAAAAAAACGACAAATTATTACACTTTTAAATAAATTTATTTCAAGAAAATAATTTCATATTGAGTTTTATTAAAAAGAAAGGAAAATGACTGGAGGCAGTTAAATAATGTGCAAAGGTGTTTGAGGCTAACAAGTCTAAGGGCAATTTTAGGCTGCATCGCATTTAAAAGCGAAAGGCTTGTCCAAGGCATTATTACAGCCTCAAGCATAATAGAACCTTCATCAGCCCACACTTCCTTTAACCTCAACATTGACTTCACTCTTCCTTTTTGCCTTTTAATAAATTTACTTCATTTAAACTCGTGCAGTCAATTTTGTTTTAACACCTTTTAGGATAACATTGTTGCCTTATTTCCCTAACTCAGTCATAAATATTGCATTTAGATTAAAGGTGAATTTCTCTTTACATAAATATGAAGATTAGTAATTTTCATAAGCCATTCTACAGGACTTGTTTATTTGATGCTTCAGCCATTTGAAAATTACATGTTACTTGTCCGGTTTTTACTAAATATTTAGATCTAGTAACACATAGATATTTTCATCTGAATTTATACTCGTATATGTGCCTTTAATAGATATTACAGTTACTCAATTGATCTGTATGTAATTTTTGCTAGCTGTTTACAAATTTCAGGAGACAATTACAAAGCTCATATGGACAAGGTAGCCCAGTGGCTTGCGTGCTACTCTCTAAACTGGTATATCCCGGGTTCGGTTTCCACTCTGGCCTTCGACTTTTTTCATACGTTTTATGACAATAATCCTCAGAGAGGACGTTCAGATGTACGATCATTACGAGCCTGTACTATATCAGGTACTCGTTATAGATCCCTACTCCTAAGTACACTTGAGTTAAGCAAAATTTAAGACTTCCAATGTAGAATTAACCGACTATGCGATTCGCTCATTACTAAAATGGGTGCCTAATAATAAATGAGTCAAACTTTCCACCCCTAGAACACTTTCACTAAAAGCGTGAAAGCCTATAAGTACGGCAATTGGAAAACAACAACAACAGTAACAGCAGAAAGTTAATTAAGATTGAAAGCTTTTCCCCTTAGTTTACTATTTGAGACCGCTTGACATTTTGACAGCCACATGTCAGTGAGACTAATTCCTGTTTATTGAATGGTTTTTACATGAGTATCCTGCAAATTTTCCCGTTTTTAGATTAAACTGTTCATATTATAACGTTATAATTATATTATTATAAATGCGTTCATAAAATATCTATATATAGTTCTGATTAGAAACGTTAAAAGCATTTAGGTATTAAAATTGTTGAATAAAATTTAATAATTTTCATATTGAAACATACGATTGTTTAAAGCAATAAAAGAGTTAAATATTTATTGTTGGATTTAATTTGTTCAGTCAATTTTAGATGAGACCAAACATTCAGTTCGTTTTGTACTTTATTCAAATGTTGAAATTAGTGACTGTAATAAGAATTTTAAAAATTTATCTTTTCAGAATAGATACTTTTTTTTAAAGAATATAACCTTATATATAATAATGAAGTTGAAACCACAAAGGAAACAGGAAAACAATAGAAACAAATGCTCTGAGGCCTTTCACTTCTTGTGAAAATTCTGATGAAATGAAGTGAAAGGCCTCAGAGCATATATTTATATTATTTTCCTGTTTCCTTTGCGGTTTTATACTTCATTGATTGCATAACATGTTACTCTGATTCTTCTGTATATATGTATATATATTGGTGTATACTGGCAGCAAGTCTTCTTTTGAACAAATATTATTGAAAAGCACTGCGGCTTCAGCATTAATTATCTTCGTAGAAAGATGCTCTTTCTGTCTTATAATTTTCTTATAATATACAATCTACTGGTAGCTCATGAATTAATCTACTCAATGCCATAATAACAAGAATAGGTAAAACAACTTTGTTGTTTTCAAAGAAAACTAGATGAAAAAAATATATATGTAGAAAAAAAAACGATTAAAAGAAAAGTACGTGGAGAAATAAAGACAAAACTAATATCAATCTAACAGCCTCATTAGAAAAAGAAGAAAATA
This sequence comes from Hermatobates lingyangjiaoensis, assembly GCA_026182355.1. NCBI lineage: Eukaryota > Metazoa > Arthropoda > Insecta > Hemiptera > Hermatobatidae > Hermatobates > Hermatobates lingyangjiaoensis. The sequence goes on from JAPFBL010000025.1 coordinate 1,535,679, forward strand.
TATAATTATCTCGACATTTCTGTTCGAGTTCCAAGTTGTTTAAACACTGAGGTACCATTATACTGTTGTGTTCCAACTCACAAGCAGGGCATTTTAATTAAGATAATTAAAAACATTAATTTTTTAAAAAAATATTAAAAGTCCCAAACTTGAACCTTTTGTTCCCCAGTCAAAAAGATATACTGTACTGTACTGAATGCCCGTGACTTGCATATTCTGGTGATTTAACCGATTTGTAAGTAATTTTGGTGTTAGTTCATTTTCAATTCAAAGTAGATTATAGTTTCATGACTACTGGGACTTAATAAAGCGTAGTAATGTTTATATTTGGAGATTAACTTCTCAGGGAACACATGTAAACTTTATCGCAACTGTTGATTTATTTTATTTCCTTAAAAGACGAATATTAACTTTTTACTTCTTGTTTTCAGGTAATGTAAGATATTTAATGCCCGTACTTAAAAAAAAAGGCAATAATAAAAAATGGCGAAGGAATAAAGAAAAAAAAGGCAACATTGAAAAAAAAAGAAGGGGATAAAACTCAGGTTGTCCAACCTCAGTATTTTGTTGATATTGATTTTTAGATATGAAGTGAAATGATATCGGGAAGAGTTAGGATGGCGAGCCTGATTTTTAAATCCCAGCTGTATTGCTAATTATTCTACTTTGTTTTGCTTATATATTTTTGTTTAGCTTTCGTAAAGTTTTATTTTGGATTATTAAGGGTTAGTATTAATTGTTTTTATATTAATTAACACTTAATAAATTACTATAAAGCCTTTTTTGGAGATAAAATATTGTATGCACCTCAAGAATAATGAGCTGTTATTCTTTCGCGTAGTTATCTCTCTCGGCTACACCACCGGATTTACTAGCCTTGATTCCTTCGGGTTTACCTCAGCAATCAACTAAAACACTCGGTTAATAATAGACCTCATTATTCTCTAGATGCATAACTATTTATTATTTCACTCTGCTTCACAATACTATGCTTAAAATATAGAAGTCATTATTTTAATTGTATGCCTTAAAGCATACTTTAAATTAAATTAGCACGGCTTCGTTTATATCTGAATTGAGATACCTGACAAAGTGATGTTTGTGTTAAGGAAAATCAAGTGAAGAGTGCTCACTTGAGTACTCAAACATTTCGCCAAAGTATTCTGAAATCAGATATGCTGTTCAGCTTTAAGTCCACTTTGGCTAATCTTTAATTACGCTAATTCATTTGCGAGGTTAGATGCTTGCTGGATCTCTGAGAATGGGGTTCTTAGGTTGGCAATCTGAGTGACCGATATCCCTGCCCATCCTCGCCAGTGTATAAGCTCGTGACACTCAAGTAGAAAATAAGAGACACCATTTCAAAATTCAAATTCATGCAAAAGCAGGTAAATAACATTGTTTAATAGTATTGAAATGTTTTGATTTAAAATTGTTTAAACAATGACAATGATCTTTAAATTTCGATAAACTTTTAAAACAGCAAATAGATCTTGGAATACCTTAAAGAGTGCAAAAACAACATTACGGGGGACACTTTAGCATCAGGATCGAGTGTAATTAGTTTAAGTTGAAGATCTTTAATTAAAGTGGAAAGTAACCTTTTTTTCTCTGTCTGAGATTAAATTTTCTGTCTTTTCTTTGCCTGATATTTAAAAGAAATCGTAGGAGAGGTGCAAACGGAATGTTTATTGAAAAGAAGTTGATACGTTCTCAAAGCCAACTTTAATGAAGTGTTTTAGAGTTTTAAAATTAAAAGGTTATTTGAGCCTAAGGTAAATATTTACGAATTGTGGACTAATTTCAGAGCTAGAACATTAACACACCATTGCTTATCTATATATAAAAAATCAAATATGACAAAGAGTAACAAAACAGAGTAAAAAAACTCATACTAACTCAATTTTTTGGAAAATCCGTCTTCTGAAGAATGAACACAGGGAAATTCTTTTAAGTAACTCTGCAAATGTAAGGTTAGGTAATTTTTCTCCTGAAGACCGATTTTTCAGAATTTGAGTTGGTAAGAGTTTTTCTATATTCCCGATCAGGATAGGTCAGTTCTTCATGTTCAAATCAAACTTTCAATGCTGTTTTGAAAACACGGGATTCACGGCTTTGAAAGCTTTATTTGAACCTGAAAAGACTGGCCGAGTACTGATAAGTCTAATCCTGTTTCCGTTTCACGGCCGATACATTTATCAAGATGTATCCATTAACTATAAGCAACAGTTGACTGTAAGCTGGACAGAATTTACGCTATCTAACAATGGTAATAAAACATTAAATAAATTGTGCACCAAATGAGGCTGTATCTCTGCCCGACACGTACATATGAATAGGTAAGAAAAGAAAAGTGAAATGGAATCATATCATTTATAAACAATGGTGCTAATTTTAATAAATGCATTGTTGAATAGATACGTTTTTACATTTCATTATGGTTGTTTCTAATACACTAAAACCTTGAGATACAACTGTCCTGATATACAAATCTTTTGAGAAACGACATGAAAATTTTTAAAAATTTTGTTATGACATTCATGACATATGACGAAAAATTTGAGATAGAAATCGATGAAAGCCAAGAAAGTGAGGTCAAAGAGGCACGACATGAACATGATAATTAGCCAAAGATATGATTACAAAATTGAAAAAAATAATAAAAGCTCCAAAAAAATATATAAATTAGTTTCTATCAATGTTTTTATTTGTGTTTGTTTAGATATTAAGTATACGTAAATAAAAATACGTAAATAAATAAAAAAATAAGAGACAAAATCACTATAGCACAACACCTCACCTGTCACTATAGTACAGTACAGTACAGTAAAACTTCTTTCTTTTCTATTGATTTCATTGACATTTATCATAAACCAATATGTTATTTTATCATTATGTGTGTTATTACTATTTTTTTTTACATACACATTGTTATATTGTATGTAATTTAACTGTATTTTGGAGTGGTTTCGTATAGTTGGAACGTATTAATACATATTACATTATATTAAATGAAAAAATTCGCTTTGAGATACGACTTTTTGAATATGTCGATGGTTACAGAACGATTTAAATTTGTATCTCAAGGTACCACTAGATATGTGTTTCTTTTTATAAATGTTCCTTTGTTTCTAGGTTGTGTTTGTTTGTTTGTGAGTGTGTGACTGAGTGTGTGTGTGTGAGTGTGTGTGTGTGTGTGTGTGTGCGCGTGCTTGTGTGTGTGTGTGTTTGTAAAGTGTGTATCATTGTTATATTTGCATTTGTCAAATGCATAAAAGTAACTTGAAATTAAATCAAAAGAGAGAATTTGATTTTTTCTTTATAGTTAGTCTGTATTAAATTAGAATAAATTGCTTTAATCGGTACCTTGAGCTCCTTGTCCATGGCTATTCCAGTTTTGGCTGTGTTCTTTTGCTTCTTGCGTTGTTTCTTCATAGTCGCTGCAGCCTTGCTATATGTTTCAGAACGCTGTTTATGCTGTTGAAGAAATCTCTTCTGCTCTGACTAAAAATGAAAACAAAATACAAAATTATATATCGTATATTACAATTCATAAGATATGTTTTGATATTAAAAAGTAAATGCAATGTAAGGAAAGCTTCAAGATTAATAATATAAATTTTAATTTTAGAGAATATAAGCAAAGAGTGTTTATACTAAGGTGAATATCACCATCCAAACCACAGTAAGAAATTAAAAAAAACGACCAAGATCTTTTAACAGTAACAAGCGGTATTCGTCAGTGACAAAAGTGATACTGAATCAGTATCAGTTTTGACTGTGACGAAGACTGACGGTTGAAAGATCTTAATCTTTTTTCTAATTCCTTACTTTTGATTTTTATTTCACGTGTTTTTTGTAAAATCTTGTTAAGGTGAATATCTTGACAAATATGGATGATTGCTAACGTAAAACAGAAAAGAAAATCAGTAAATACCACATAACACTTAACTATTCTCAAAACTATAAGTTATCTGTTTCGAAATTTTATACTTCTGCCCATTAAAAAGGTTTTATTAAAAAAACAAAGCGATGGTAATGAGAGTTTAATGTAAATCTGAAGAATTGACCGAGTTCTGATAAAATTTTATTTTGTATATGTATAATTTGAAAGCATATCGACTGAGTAATAGAGTAAAAAATAAATATATCAGAAATCACACGGTTTACGAAATTGAAAAACTTTTCAAAGTTGCTTTTCTTTTATATTAAAAATATCTCAAAGGAAAAACAATAAAATTATTATAATAAAACAAAAATATGAACTATTATATTGCAAGTTTAAATTAAGTACGTTCAAAAAATGTAAACGTTAAATGCCGCTGATGGGCCCTGTAACCTAACATTAATTAAAAATGGTGTTTTAATTTTCATCATTCAATATTAATTAAAAAAATATAATAGATATTTATTCAGCTAGGGAATAATGAGGTCTAGAATGTCCCGAGTGTTTTAGTTGATCCTGAGGCAACACCCAAGGAATCAAGAGTAATAAATCCTGAGGCTTAGCAGATAATTTAATAACTAAGAAATTAATAATTTATTAAGTGTTAATTAATATAAAAACAATAATGACACTTAATAATCCAAAATAAAGGTTTGTGAAAGCAAAAAAAAGTATGTAAACAGAACAGAGTAGAGTATAATTAGCAATAGAACTGGGATTTAAAAATCAAGCTCGTCACCCTAACTCCTGCCGATCTCAATTTACTTCATATCTACAAATCGATATCAACAAAGTAATTAGGTTGAATAACCTGGATTATTTCCCTGTTTCCATTATTTTTCATATTGCTCCGTAGAGGGATTAAATGTCTTACATTATCACCTGAAAAGCAGACGTAAAAGTTACTTTTCGTCCCTTCTGGAGATAAAACTAATTTATTTAAGAATATTTGCCATCCTAAAATTTTAAACATTGTTTGATGAATATACAATTTTTTTCGGTAATTTATATGAAATAATTTACATTTTGTTAATTTGGTAATTAGTACTTTTTCTTATTTTAATTATATTCTAATGAATTTTTAATAGTTAAGTTAACACCAACTTTTTTTTCTTGATTTTCTGCCTAATGGCGGTAAAAGCAGTTGTAAGGAAGTAATACAGACTAATGTATAATTGAGGAATGCTGAAGGCATATGAATTAACTATAAATATTTACGGTCAGGTGGGCAAATTCATTTTCAATGGCCTATACTGTCCTGGTAAGTGAGATAAAGAAATGAAAATCTTTAGATGCATTGCACGCTTGACTGGTCAGAAATGGGTCTTTTTCAGGTTCCACTTCAAGGAGTTGGATATCTTAAAAAAAAAGTAAGGAAAAGAAATCAAACGGGGATGATGTAGCTGTTTTTATCGAGTTACTGAACGAAAACTTGCTATTATCAGTGTCATACGGATAACATTTTGTTTGTATGAAACAAGTTCAACACTATAATACTAATGGACTTGGTGGGAGAAGGGCGTCACTACCAGAGTGAAAACAACAACTTGATACATAATTATGATATAACATTGCATATAAATAGCAGATTCAATAATATATCGACCGTTTGATAGAATAGGTGTGTTCTCTAATCGGGAATCGGTCAATTTTCTGTGATAAAAAATCAAACTCTCGTCGCCAACGTTTCGGTTTTATTTAAAATTTTTTCATAGGCAGAAGTAAGAATTTTTTAACTAAGAAAATGAAATTTACATTACTTAAAGGACAACAATGTAAATTTCATTTTCTTAGTTAAAAAATTCTTACTTCTGCCTATGAAAAAGGTTTTAAATAAAACCGAAACGTTGGCAACGAGAGTTTGATTTTTTTTGAGTTTGACAACTCTCCAGAGTAAGTAGACTAAAAGAACCAATCTAGTGATAATGCATGCCATTATTAATATTTATACCCATTATTATTATTTATTAAAAGTAATGTATATCTGTTTAAGTAGCACATGAACCACAACTGTGATTTTTAAAAAACTACATAAACCTTCCCGGGGATGTATCTAATAATTTCCTACATTTCCACGGCGATTGGATGTATGGCTTTTGAATCTATCGAGTACAAACAGACAGACATACATTCATTTTTATATATATATAGAAGATTGGAACTTGCTCCACGATGAGTAAGAGAAGTCTGCTCAAGGGTTTGTAAATAACTGATTTTCTAAGAAAAAAATCTCAAAGGTTACGAGGGAACTAATGGATAAGTGGTTCACAGATAACAAAACCCAATTGGTACACCAGGAGAGATAATTTTACTTCACTAAAGAGGCTACTACAACAACAATATAAGCAAGATGAATCGACTACAAAGAGAATTATCAAAGAGAACATTATAACACCAACCCCGAAGATAACGTGAAACTAACGTTTTACCACAGGAACCAGAAAAGACACTACTCACAAAATACTGGCCGAAAATAAGCAATGTCTTGGATACGCAAAAACACCATCGGACTGAACATCATAATCTTACTGGAATGATCTTGAACGATTTTAAATTTCATGCTATATATAAACATCCTTTAATTTTAATATATTTATACTTACATAAACATTTATTTGAATAATTATTTTTATTTTAGTTTAGCTTACAAATTACGTATTATTGAAAATTTCCTATATTTTTTCTGTGCATAGGGGTTCTTTACACGTGGAGACCATGATTATAATATTAATGATGATATACTGAAATAATTTGTTTGAGCTCGAAACTACAATTATTTACTGAACACTACTGTTTATATTCAGTAATCATATTAATTCGGTTAATATAGTTTTTGTTTTATAGCATTTGAACAAGACATCTTAGCTTTGAAATAGAGTTTTTTTTTTGTACAACAAGCCGTAAAACTGGATTTCAAGGGTATAGACAAGTGAGAATAAATGTAAGAGAAAGTGGCGGTAGCAAGTGTTGTATGGGAACATAAACAAGTCAGTGTTGCAGATTTAGTGGGCCGATGGGTGAAGGTTCCGTGCAGCCAGGTTAGGCTTACCATCAAGCCTCCTCTGTCACGTCCAAACACCTCCCTCCTAGTTCATATCCACCTGTTCCTTCCTTTTTTTTTTTTAATACATAATTATTTCTTCTGACAAACTTAACTATATTAAATTCATTGACAAGCTGAATCAATACTTTTATGCTTTCGAGCATGAAAATACAAGTCATCATAAACATAAAAATTCTGAGGGAACCACAAAGACTGATTCTCATTCAGAAAATTTTACTTTGTGGAGACAAGAGGCCTTCATCATTTATAAATTTTGGCAATTTAAGAATTTTTCAAATTCTTTATAGTATTGTTTTGTTATTAATGAGGAAGGCTAAATAGGCCACTTGTCTCCACATAAATTTTCTGAATGAGAATCAGTCTTTGCGGTTCCCTCAGAATTTTTATGTTTGTGATGACTTGTATTTTCATGCTCGAAAGCATAAAAGTATTTATTCAGCTTGCCAATCAATTTAATATAGTTAAGTTTGTCAGAAGAAATAATTATGTATTAAAAATGAACTTGTATAGTTTTCAACATAATTTTAATCGTAAGATATATCATGTGTATATTATCTGAGAAAGGTTTGTATTATTATTCTAGTACATTGACTAAACACGACAAATTGTTTATTTTACAAATAAAAATGGTATACTATAACGAAAAAAAATTTTTACGTTATAAAATAAATATATAAAAAATACAAAATTTTTTATATATTTATTACGCATGTTTCACATTAGTATTTCATGCTTTTATGGACTATACATGTATTCTTTTTTTACAATGAAACCGTTTTTGTAAAAAAACTGTTTCATTGTAAAACCATTGCCGGTGGTTCCATGGGCTATCCTCCCAGATGATGTGCTCAGTAGTTTAATAACTGGTGAATGGCAAGGGAACATGATGTATTACTTTCAATTTATGACGATATTATTTAAAAGGTTTGTGTCCAGTTATCTATTCGTTTATTTCGTATTCTGGTGTGTAGTAGCTAGATTTTATTCCGCTCAAAACTGTCAAAAATACAGTGTGTACCTAAAAATGGGAACGTGACCTACTCGTAATTAGTTTTTGTGTAGCACTTTTAGTTGTTTGCTACAAAAACATGTCGTTTTCACAAAAACAATTAGTTTTCATTGTTGAAGATTAATGTATTTAAATATTTTTATGCTCATCTTATAAACAAAATTAATAAAAAATATATTTAGAACAAAGTCTACGCTAGTTCCCTTATACTACATAACTTGTTTCGACCTAACAATCACCATCATCAGAATTTCATGTACCTAATTTACCTATTTTAATTCCACAAGAATACTGAAGTCATGTTTACAGCTACATATAATCGTCTCAATTATGTTGATAATATATAATTTTGGTTAGTAATTATACTTTTCTATGTTAGCTTCTCAGTTTTTACTTTGTTTGCTCTCTGATGACATACATTGAAAGGCCTCAGAGCATTTTTTTTCTACTCTTTTCCTTTTTTCATTGTGTTTTCACTTCATTGATTGCATCACGTGTTTATTTATTATAATTTTTCTGCATATATATATATATATATATATATATATATATATATATATATATTATATATAAATAAATTAATAAAGAACAAGGAAAGACAAATTAATTTAGAAAGAAAAATAAAAGATACAAATCAGTTAATTAGATGACGAGGCAATCGAAATATAGTAATGAGTTTCTATATTGGTATATATCGAAATATATATATATATATACAGTTCAATGTACATAAATAAACGTAGAGAAATTAAAAACACACACTTACAGTCTCTAATTTTCGGTTGAACCATCTTCAGGAGAGATAAGAAAGGGAAACCAAGCACACTGGTACAGAGACGGTTTCAACCGAAATTTTTCAACCGAAAATTAGAGACGGTAAGTGTGTGTTTTTAATTTCTCTACGTTTCTTAATGTACATTGAACTGTATTTGTCCGTTTCGGATCGTATTTTCATCAATAAAGTATATATATATATATATTAGTATATTTTGGGAGCAGACCTTCATTTAGACAGGTTCTATTAAAGAGTATGCCGATCTTCATTTTCGTTCGTTTTTTATTCATTTTGTTCGTATTATTGAATGAAAAACGAACGAAAATGATGATCGGCATACTCTTTAATATATATATATATATATATATATATATATATATATATATACAAAACTAAAGTTTATCGGGACTCGGTCAGTTTAATATTATCAATATGCCAAATTGTAACCTTGATTTCAATGTTAAATACACTTTGCTTAAACCGGTTTACCACTTTCTCCATTTCTCTATGAAAACGACTGTCATTTACAACTAAATCCTCCACTGAATTAACATAATCACTAATATGCTTCGGAAATAAACTGTCACTACGGCATTTTAATAAGAAAATTCTTCGACTTGATTGTCTGGCTAATTTAACTATGTAACTACGCCACTTTTTTAAACATTCACTTGTATCACATCCATATGTTCTTCTTATATCCTCATAGAAACCCATATTTATTATCCCAAATTGTATAAATATTGATAAAGGTATCGACCGTGGAATAGAAACAAAACTAAAGTTTATCGGGACTCGGTCAGGTTTGTTTCTATTCCACGGTCGATACCTTTATCAATATATATATATATATATATATATATATATATATATATATATATATATATATATAACCAATTAAATGTAAGTTGCTGTATTATTACAATATTTAATCATCTATTCTCGGGAATGTGCAACTGTTGGTAACAAGTGGTGAGTAAAAGAGAACAGACCATTTTGCAAACTGATGACAAAATGTCTGAAGATAGACAGGCTATGCAGAAGCTTACTGGCTGTCTAAAAACCTTACAGGGATTTTCAGTGTCATCTCAGATTCCATGTCTGTTTGCTTTCCTATTTTGAATGGGCTTCATTGTTCACGATAAAATTATAGTAATTCAGTTCACCCTGAAGAGTTTTAGATAAGTCGAAACGTTAATACCCCTGTAAAGATAATATGAATTTTAGCTTTTACATGTTGTTCATTTATATTTTGGTCTCTCCTGTTAGTCAGCTTAAGTTTTAAGACAACAATAATTACGAAATTTTATTTAAATGCTGCACTTTTATATTATCATTCTTTATGATATAACGCTACGTCAGTTTCTTTCATTTTAGATGACTCCCTCCAAAAAAAAAAAAAGAGGGTACGAAAATGATGTTCTGAGTCAATTATAAAATAAAAAGACATTTCAAAAGGTATCAACTTAAAGAACACGCTCTGACAAAAGCATAAGGACTTAAAAGCAACGATTAGAATACGTCGGAAACTGAATCACCCAGGCATATTACTTAAAAGCTATAATTAAATCATAGTATGTAAGCATGAATGATTTATCACTGTTATTTATCGATATACGTTATGAAACTAATATATCTAAGTTAAAACAAAAACAGCTGGTGAATAACTAAAATAAGAACAATAACATAAGATTTGCTTCTATGGTTGAAGAAACCAGAAACCTTTTAAAAATAGTAGAATCCTCCAGTTTGTTCAATCTAATTCCACTGTCATTACGCACGAGCAAGTAACTTTCTAGGGCTTCATAATCTTTTAAACTTGTGTCCAACATTTGTACCATAATCACTTTAATTCTTTTTTCTTCTGTATTTGCTCCATGTTTTACTATATAGTGGGAATTTCATAACTATTTTAAAACAACATTTATTTACCTTCTTATCATTATGAAACATATAACTATACAAAATCAAATAAAACAAAATTAGTATAAAACATTTATCTAAGAGGATTTTTTATATATATAAAGAAATCTCCACATATATAATAAAAATTTAAAAAACGGTCTTTCGAAGTAGCCCCATGTCAAACAACTTCTTTGATAGTTCAACATAGTTTAAACCGTTTTTCTTTTTCTTGGCAGTCCATTCACATATTTCATTTGTAAGTATATACTATTTATTATAATAAATTAGATTCACAAAAAGAAAGCACATAAAAGAAATCACTGAATTCAGTACTATATTTCAATTGCTTCGTCATCAGGAAGATAGATGTTAGTCGCTCCGAAGACAGATAACGACTCACTTCATCTATCTTCCTGATGACGAGGCAATCGAAATATAGTACTGAGTTTCTGTATTGGTATATATCAAAATATATATTGGTATAAAAAGATTTAACATAAACACGTGAATCAAGAATCAATGATTAAACCACAATAAGAAATGGGAAAACAAGGCTAAGATCTTTCAACCGTAACAAGCGGTCTTCGTCAGAGTCAAAAGCCTAACAGAGTCAGTTGGGCTTTTGACTTTGAGGAAGACCGCTAAAACCACTATAGGAGGAAGAGTTCTACTATATTTTGATGACATCGTCATCAGGACGATAGATGTGATTCGCTGTGAAGAATGGTAACGAATGAGTCGTTCCTCAAAAACAATTTTATATATTGATATATATATATATTATGAAGTTCAAACCACAATGGAAAAAGGAAAGCAATAGAAAAAAATACTCTGAAGCCTTTCAATGTATGTCATCACAGAGCATTTTTTCTATTGTTTTCCTTTTTCCATTGTGTTTTAAACTTCATTGATTGCATTACGTGGTTATTTATTATAATTTTTCTGGATATATATATTATATATAAATAAATGAATAAAGAACAAGGAAAGGTAATTAATTTGGAAAGAAAAATAAAAGATACAAAGCAGTTAATTATATATTTTATTTGTATTTTTCTTTTCAAATTAATTTACCTTCCTTGTTCTTTAGTAATTTATATATATAACTGTTCATATTTTTGACTATCTCATTGATTTTGTATAAAATATCACTTAGTATTCCAGAACCAAGTGACATGTTCTTCAAAAAAAGAACCAGCTCTTTTCGAGTTAAATCCACTTAGTAGAAAGTTAGTTGGTAGAATCGAATCTCTCAGTCTGAAGATCGTGAATGCCGAGACTGCGGTTCACTTAAAAGAAACAGTGACATGTTTGAAGGAAGACCTACTGCTATTTATACCATTGTATAAAAAGATTTTACATAAAGACGTGAAATAACAATCAATGATCAAACCACAACATGAAAAGGGAAAACAAGACTAAGATCTTTCAACCGTAACAAGCGGTCTTCGCCAGAGTCAAAAACCCAACTGAAATACTAGATGCAGAAAACCCCTCACCAGATGTTTTTTGCATGTAGAGCTGTTAAGGCTCTCTTCTGACAAAGACCGCTTGTAAAGGTTGAAAGATCTTAGTCTTGTTTTCCCATTTCATATTGTATTTTGATCATACCATTATATATATATATATATATATATATATATATATATATATACACTTTAACACATAGAAAAGAACACAGAAAGACACTACAGAACTCACTTCGATATTTCGACATCCGTCGTCATCGGGAAGAAGTGCGAAGTACTCGCGTTGAGAAGCAAACTACTACTGTAGTAGTACTGAGTAGTAGTTTGCTTCTCAACGCGAGTACTTCGCACTTCTTCCCGATGACGACGGATGTCGAAATATCGAAGTGAGTTCTGTAGTGTCTTTCTGTGTTCTTTTCTATGTGTTAAAGTGTTTATTGTCCACACGGACCTTTCATTTTATTCGAAGTATATATATATATTATTGAATTTGATGGCAGATTCTGCGTTCACGACTTTCTTACTTATAGCTTCTATTTTCCTTACAATTTTCTTTTCAGAAGGTGATAATTGCCAAAGCAAACTAGCAAACGACATTCAGAAGGCTGGAAATAACCACTTCACTGGGGATAACTATATTTAATTAAACACTACACTAGATTAAACTAAGATAACAACAAGCTTTCGGCCCCATGGGTCATCATCAGGTTCTTAAACTACTTATATTAACTAAATATACATATTACTGACTACTTTGGCGATTAAATGCCAACTGAAAACTGCTTTCTGTCGAAGTGAAAGTTGGTGGTGAGGGTGGAGTAGGGGTGAGTGCAGGTCAACAAAAAACTTATGGCCCTCAACTCAACCAAACTCGGTCATCGCCCTCTTTTCTAACTAATTTAAAAAAATTATCTATATTCTTAAAACTAGGAATTACATTGAAATCATTACTTTGTACATTTAAACTAGGTAAGAAGTCTTTAATGTACAGAGCTTCTGAGATTTTAAGTCTATTGTAATCGCTATTAACATGTAGGATGGTAGTACCCTCAACCAAAATAATAGGTAGTACCCTCAAATTCAATAATATATGCTTGAAAGAGGACTTGCTGCCGAAATACACTAATATATATATATATATATATATATATATATATATATATATCCACTTAAAATTCGAAAAAACGATCCAAACTGGACGCAAATCAGTTCACAAACGAAGAAAAGCAACACACAGAGAAAGAGACACACTTACAAACTCAAATTTTCGGATGATCCGTCTTCAGGAGAAAAGAGAGAAAGGGCGACCAAGCACCATATATATATATATATATATATATATATATATATATAATTGTTACGCATTTCAATGAAAGAGAACTAAGAATCTTTATTGATCATGACTTTGATTAATGTTTATAATAAGTTTGAGTATTAGTTAAAATAACTATAATTTGTATATTGTCATGGGTTTTACTGTGTCGTATTATAGTCCTAAAATACTTTAAAAATAAAAAGTCATTCAACTCTAAGTTCAACCTGTGACTGGTAAGAAAAAATAAACAAGAGTCTCGATGGAAACAAGTGGTAGTAAAGAGTAGGAGAGGAAAACAAAGAGGGTATCTGTAGTTATCAAACAAAGCTGTTTCTGTTTAGTAGAGCGTCCGTTGTTTCGTCAGTGAGTTCATCGACTCGAGCTTGAAGAGTTTAAAACAAAGTACTTATGAATCGATCTTGAGCAAGTCCCTCAAAACAGTATCTTTGTTTTTGTGATTTTTTATTTTTTTTTTTAATCCTTTATTTTTAAGTGAGTAATAATCTATTTGTATAAATTAATTGACTTTTTTGTTTCATAAATCAATAATAATTTTTTAAATGTGTTTGTAAATCTCCTTATCTGTTTGATCATATTTATTTATTTTTTTTTTATTCATTTTGGACCCAAATGATACTCCATTTCAAAACTGAAGAAGTACTATGTTTCTCAAGAAAGCACTAACCAGCTACAGTACGGGCCAAGTTTAGAAATAAAATAAAATAGAATGGAACAATTGAAGGACACACACTTATAGCTTGAATTTTCAAAATTTAACCGTCATAAGGAGAGTGGAACAAGTGTGACTTTCAATTACTCATTTCTCAATTTCATTTTGAGATTATATATATATATATATATATATATATATATATATATATCCTATTCATGACACTCACATGAATACCGCTTGTTAAGGTTGAAAGATCTTAGTCTTTTCTCCCCATTTCGTATTGTGGTTTGATCATTGATTGTTATTTCACGTGTTTATGTAAAATCTTGTTATATATAAATATTTAAACATGTAACTAATGCTATTACAAAGTTTTAATAGTCATTCATTTCAATTCTTTATAATAAATTTAATCTTCTATTAAGTTATAACTAAGAAAAATTATTCAACTGAATATAAAAAAAAATTATTGATTTTATTAAAATAGAATTCAAATATTTTTGCATATTAAACATTATTCCAAATACGTCTCTTTTTTTTCTCAAAGGTTTGAATAAACACCTTTTTCACTCTGTCTCTCACATTTTCAAAAAAAAAAAAAAAAAAAAAAAAGAAAGAAAAAAATGAATATTCATATGTTCTAAATTGGTGAAGTCAGAAATGGAAATTCTTGAAATAAAAGCAGAAAATGAAGCGTGTTAGTATAGTAAAAGTCAGAAGGTGACTCTCTGCGACGAATCTCTAGTCGAGAGAGATAAATGGCCCGGGGACCTGTTTCCAGTTAACTCCAACCTTTACAATTCTATCCCTTTATGCGAGCCCTTCAAATGCACACGCGCACACGCACACACACACACACACACACACACTAGACTTAGGCTTGATTAAAAAAGTAATTACTATGCATTTTTAAGGATCAATAGAACAGTTCAGTCTAAATATAAATATTTTCGTGAAAAAAGAAAAACAATTCTATTTGACTCAATATACTATAGACAAGAATTGATTTACTATATATAAAATATATAACAGTTTATATATTTACATTATGTATATAATATAATATATATGTTTATATTATATAAAATATATGTAATAGTTTATATATAATGTAGCTAGTAAAAGAAAAAATGAAATAAGCACAATAAATTAGAATATGTTTCATGGTCAAAATGTATTACTTTTGAGTAATAATCGTATGTGTTTTTTTTTGGCCAGAAAACACATTGTATATATATATATTCGTACATTTGGGGAACAGTCCTTCATTTATACATGTGAGATTAAATTTGGAAAAGAAATCCAGAAAACTGATAAAGACAAAAGTAGGCAGAAAATTTAATCTCACATATATATATATATATAAATTATCGAACCACAATAAGAAATGGGAAAACAAGACTAAGATCTTTCAACCGTAACAAGAGGTCTTCGTCAGAGTCAAAAACCCAACTGAAACACTAGATGCAGAAAACATCTGGTGAAAGGTTACGGTTGAAAGATCTTAGTCTTGTTTTTCCAGTTCTTATTATAGTTTTCTGGGCTGCAGGTAACTGAAACCGCACGCACGGACCTACAAACTCTACTCTCCTATTGGTCACCATTGTAACGGATCATATATATATATATATATATATATATATATATATATATATATATATATATGATCACCAAATTTCAAGAAGAAGAAAAAGTGTTTGTTAGTAATTTTGTGGTCAAAAAACAGTACTGTATATAATATATATATATACACACAAAACTAAAGTTTATCGGGACTCAGTCAGTTCTTCTGGTTCAAATTAAACTCTCGTTGCCTGAGAGGGAATGAGGCAATGAGAGTTTAATTTGAACCTGAAGAACTGACCGAGTCCCGATAAACATTAGTTTTGTGTCTATTCCACGGTCGATACTTTTATCAATATATATATATATATATATATATATATATATATATATATATATATATATATATATATTATATATATATATATATATATATATAAATAGCCAAGCGATTGCCAGAGTTCTTGATCAATGGTACACTAGCGTTGACAAAAAGGAAGAGACTCTGCAGACCGGAGAACAAATACCCTTGTTCTTCAAAGCCTACTTGTCTACGCAGTATAAGGAAGATGAGAAGTCCCTGAGAAAAATTATCGATGGTCATATTAAAACCACCAACACTAAGGACATAATTCGCCTCACCATCTTCTATAAGACCAAGAAAACTTGCAATCTACTCATTAAAAATGGCAATAGAGAAGTAACGCCCGACCTTCAGCGTAGTCACCTGGTGTATAAGTTTTCATGTACTCAAGGGAACTGTGCAGCCCTTCCTTCTACCTACATCGGTATGACAACAACGAAGCTGTCGAGGCGTCTAACCCTCCATCTCTCCACAGGAGCCCCTAAGGACCATCTTAAGAAAGAACACGGAGGTGCCCTCACTAGAAATATGCTAGTAGAGGGAACCTCAGTTTTGGCTAAGAACAGTGATCGAGGCAGGCTACAAATACTAGAGGCTTTATTAATCAAAGATTTGTGCCCCTCGCTGAACTCTCAAATCAGTGACATGTTCGTCATCCCGAGTTCCAGGACCTTCGAACCTAAAATAAAATTTGTTCGGAACTCTCTCTTGTTGTGACCTGTCGAAGGCGAGAAGTGCTGGAGTGATTCAACTGTCTAACGCGTGGGTGCGCGCATGTAGCGCTGCTTTGACAGTTACACGCTGCCACTATTTGAACTGTGCTTATTTAGTTTGTTGTTAATTTTTGGTTTATGTTTTAATTGTTTCGTTTTTATTGTTTACTGTTTACCTGATTATGGCCAATGTGGCCGAAAGCTTGTTTCCATTTAGTTCTTTAACCTAGTTTGTGTTAGTGTAGTGTTAAATATAGTTTGTTTCATTAGGTCTCTTGAAGATTGTTTTCCTATTTTTGTTATGGAATTAGGTAGATTAATTTTTGAGCTACCAGTGAATTATAAGAAAATAATAAGGCAAATAGAACATCTTTCTAAAAAGATTATTAATGCTGAAGCCGCTGTGCTTTTTAACAACACTTGTTTAAAAGAAGACTTGCTGCCAGTATACACGACTATATATATATATATGATCAAAAAGGGACAACAAGACTATAATCTTTCAACCGTAATAATCGGTCTTCGTCAGGGTCTAAAACCATATATATATATATATATGTATATATATATATATATATATATATGCAACACAAAAAGGATAATTGGGATGCGGTCAGTTTCTTACTCTTCCAATCAAATTCTCATTCTGGCGTTTCGATTTTATTCAAATCCTTTTCAAAGGCCTACAATGCAAAGGAAATTAAGAGATTTAATACGTAGATTTTTGACATAAACAAAAAGAAGTACATTATGAAAAAACAAATAAAAAAAACATGAGTATTAGGATGGCAATAAAAATAAAATAAACCGAAGTAACCTATCTAGAAAAATTACAATGAACTTACCAAAGTAAGAATGTTTGAAAATGAACAAACTATTACAAATTACATTACTTAAACAGTATGGAATGTTAAACTATTCAAATGACAATCATTAATAACCATCTATGTACACCTGGTGAGCAGGTAACAATGGAACAAATTTTTTTTTTCACTAAAAACGTTAATTACCCAAAACACTAGGATAGACGCTATTTAAATTCGCTATGTCACTTCTATGATTAATGCAAGTTTGATCCTTTTTAATGAATAACATTTCAAGGGTTCTTCTTTTGTATTCGTCCTGTTCTCTACTCATAACGATTGCTCCATCAAAGTCAAATGTGTAGCCTTCACTTGATGGAGTGCCAAACTATGAATTTTATAGATAGAACTAATTATGATTAAAGTTATTGAAAATATTTGGCCTTAAAGAATTTTCGAAACAGAAAAAATGAAAATGAAAAAATTGAATTTTGGCTTAAAAACATCCAAGTTTATAAATTAGAAAGGATTTTAGCAAGAAAAGAGGAAAAGAGTTTGAAGAATTCCGGATATTAGCTGCTACATATTTGCAACATTGAGAATTCGATACTATCGGTAGGGAGGGGCCGATGAAATCTAATTGAAATCTGAAGAATTTCATGCATGCCAAGTAATTAGAAAAATAAATAAGTACCGTTCTTCTTTAATTTTTTTTCTAAAGTCATAATAATCTTCTATGTGGATACATAATTGTATCGTACAACAATCGGTTCATTATTATTGTTTTTTGCTTTTAGGGTTTTATAATTATGGGTCCATGAATTCCAAAGTGAATCTTAATACAAACTAAAATAATTTTACTTGATTTGTTAACAGAAAAAAAAATGAAACACATTTAGTTATAACGTTTTTTTACAGTTTCACATTTAAAATTAATTAAATGTTTACCGGAGTGTTTTGCACTCTTAACAGCTTTTGTGGAACCAAACAACAAAACAAAACAACAGGCTTTTTGTGCTTGTCAATTCGGACCAATTGAATTGTTTTTCATTGATTATTTAGCATCGTTTCGTCTCTAATGCAAACGTTTTAAATTTAATCAAAATTGAATACAAATGAAGTAGGAAAGACAATTTTTGCTTTTCACAGATATTTCAGGAGAGCATTTAATAAAAATTTACAATTACTTGCATTCCTTCCAAAAACTTTTAAAGAAGAATGTCTATTTTATTACTTTACTATACTATGTAAATTATAGTATAAGGATTATGAAAAAATTCTATCTGGAGATTTTGACGAATTTTCATGTTTTGAGGTCCCCAAAGTTCTTTTATGACGTTTTTTTGATGATGGGTGGATAGTATCATAGGTGTATAGATGTGAATCCAAAAGTCTGTGGACACGCCACAACCCACAATATTTGATGGATCAAATTAAATTTTTACACAAAAATGGGCTTCATAGCGTAGATGTGTTGTATAGTTTGCGAGATATAATGAATGATATTAAAGTAAAAATAAAAGTTACTTTTTTTGCCAAAATATATCTTTAGACTTTGTTTTCTATAACTACTAACTCTAGAGTATTGAAATTTTGGTATTACCATGGAAGTGACAACAACAATAACTGTAAAAATCTTTAGATTTTTAAAACAACTAGCAATGTTTTTTTTTCAAAAAATTATAAACAATTTGACTTATGATTCAATCTTAAAGCTTGTGAGGAAGATACAAGCAATGGTGTTTGATAGGTCAAAATGAAGTTATACCTAAAAATAGAACATCATGTGGAGAGGTTAACTTGAGATATTTCTTTTTACATAATTACATATACCAAACAAACGTTAGGGTCGATTTTAAGTTTTGAGAAAATGTTTTTTGACGTTAAATGGTTATGCAAAAAAATTAAACAGAAAATAAGCAATGCATAAAAAAAAATTCATGAAGTTTCTATTACCGCAATAAAGCTACAAAAACTGAATATTCATCTCGGACTAATGGATCACTTGCTATACTTGTCAGATTTGTTTACATTTATTTAAATTGACTTATCTACATTTACTTTGAATTTTTAAGAGAATCGACAAAAATAATATTGATATTTAGAGATTTAGTGGAAAAAATTGAAATGATTTAATGACTTGATAAGTTTTATCAGTTTGATAAGTCATCATGACTGATAATCTTTTACTTATAGTAAAGCTGAGTGTAGGCCACTCCAAATTTTTTTCTGTTGTTTCTGTTATCTTTCTTTTTACAGATGTACAAACACATCTATAGACATTCAGATATTTATATATATCTGTTTTAAGTTGTTATTTTGTGTTAAAGTGCTGATTAATAATTGATAACAATGCTGTAGCCTAGTGTGATGATATAGTAATATTGTTTATCTGGGAGGCCTTTATGAACAGTATTGTAGTCAAAAACAGTTGTAAATGTATTTGAACCAAGGGGAGAGTCTCTAGTTCAATTATTGTTTCATCAAATAATAAACGAATGGTACTGACAGATAGATATCGATAGTAATCGACCAGCATGTCGACACTAAACAGTATAGGCTTTTGCTAATGTATTCACTTCAAACGTTGCATTTGGAATCGATCTGTTGTCAGCAGCCCTCTGCTAATCCAACTTGGAACCATTATCGAGACAAACTTAGATTAAACTTCTGATCTTGACGCCAATAAATTCTGTCAGTGTGGCCCCCTCAACATGCTAACTTCTCTAATTTAGCGTAATAAATAATAAGACATTTCTATCTAACTTGGTCAGTTTCTTGTGTACATCAAATTACATTTACTTGAAAAGTAATTAAATACAATTAATTAACACTACAAAACAACAAAAACATAAATACTAAACAAAGTTTTTTTTTTTAATAATTAAAATACATTCTGTTTTTCCTTAAGCTTCATCTGAATACATTATAATCCAGTTTAATAATGTATTTCTACTTTGAAATCTTTCCATTAATGTATTTGGAATAATAGCCTTTTTTAAAACAACATAATGCTATTTTAAATAAATGTTTTAATTGAAAACAATCAATCAATTGAACATTGATTCTACATTGGAAGTCTTAAATTTTGCCCAACCCAAATGTATTTAGATTATAGATTTTTAAGAATAAAATACGATATCGAAGAGGCTATGGACGGACGGCTTAACGTCCTCTCAGAAGGACGACGTTAACATGAATAAATCGAGGTCCAGAGTGGGTATTGAACCCGAAGCTATCAGTCCAGAGGCGAGCATGTTACCACTGGGCTACCATGGCCAACTTAATTTCACTAATGTAATAAAGTGCAAACAAATGAAACATTGCCAGCCTTTGACGATGGGATTTTACTGGATTTCCAACACTAACGATTAGAACTAGAACAAAACGTCCGAAAAATAGGGCTGTAAGTAAATAGGTAGGAAAATGAATCAAATTAAAGTGGGTTTTACTCCTGTATCGCCCATACAGGAGATACTGAAAACAAATTATCCAACTAATCTACAAAAGAAGCTGCTTCAAAGATGTCTATTTGTTTCATGAAAAGGCGGGTCTGTTTTGTAAAAAGGCTTTGCAAAAAAAGTGAATTCAAAAGAGTAGGAAAAAGAATGGAAATAATGTCCCAGTCGTAAATAACAAAGGTGTTTTTCTTTCACGGATGGATTCACGACTTAAAAGTGACCTGGCTATTTTTACGAAATGACTGTGGTATTGACAAGAGATGGAGAAAACACAGACTATCTGCCCTGCTTTGACATATCTGAAGGTCCGGATCGTCCATAAGACAATGAAGGCTACCGACATTTCTCATCATGTGCTATTCAATGAGCTCTTTTTCAAATAAAAAAGCACTCTTTTATTAAAAAACGTAAGTATATTCGTTTTGTGGTGATGAAAGGAGGAAAAGAGCTATTCAGTCAATCAAACTTGTTGGATCTGAATTTAACATATTAGTGAATATGTGCTATATGGTGATAAGTTTTGTTTTTGTGATAGTCCGTACCTTATGACTCATTTATTATCTTATGTACACTATATATATATATATATATATATATATATATATATATATATATACACACAATATATATATATATATATATATATATATTAGTATATTTAGAAAGCAGTCCTTCATTTATACAGGTTTGATTAAATAATACGCCATATTTACGGTTGACTAGTTTCCTTGTGTATTTCTCAAGGGATCTGAATAATCTTCTTGTACAAACACCTAAATTGAATAGAACATTTCCAATGGTTCCATTGTCTTTAAATCTTGCATTTCCACTAATTTTACTATTGTCACAACAGTCACAACTAGTACTATTACTATTACTACTACTACTATTATCACTACTATCGACATGTTTCAACAAAACACAAATCTTCAGTCATTGATAGTTGAAAGTCATAAATGGCAAACACCAACTTGTACAGTTTTTTTTTCATATTTTGAGACTTTAAAAGACGGGATAGAAAAATATGTTATGAAGTTGTATTGAATGCAATTTGAATTTGACTAAGTACTTTCAGTTTTTTTTCCTAAATTCATTCGGTTTTAAAATATTTTAATCTTAATATTTTGTTTTTAAATTGTTATATCTTCTATTGTTTATGATGATTACAGGTTTAGACGCAGTCAATATGTAAAATATAGAAACGTATTTGATAAAACCACTTTAGCTTAGAATAAATATATTCACAGAGAGTATGAACTCGTTAAAGTTTAAAAAAAAAAAAGCTAAAAGCATAACTTTTTACATATTAAAACTTTTTAAAGTTATATATACCAATGTTTGAAGATTTTTTTAAGCCAAAACATGACCAGAAAGTTTTTTTTGAAAAAAAAAATAAATAAATTGGACTTCATGTAACGATGAAGTAAAAGGACACACAGATAAAACGAAAAGCATAGACAAATGCTTGATTTTTCTAACTATATGGATACTAGTTGATTTAATTTTGCTGAAATAAGGAAGCAACTTCATTTCTATGGCTAAAAGTCGTAGAGGTGGGTGGGTAGGAAGAAGAAAGTTATGGTTCTACGATGCAGAAGACATATCTTCTCCCATTCTATATGAACGATAGCTCAATCAAACTAATTTGACAGCGCTGATAGTGTGGGAGTTTTAAGTGTGCATTGTGTAGGCTTTTATTATCTTGCCTTTGAATGCCTTGCTTTTCATTGTCACCTAACTCTTCCTATTCGACAGTTTAAAATATATGTTCTTCTCCATATCTCATTTTAATCTTATAGTTATAAAACATTTATCATTAAAAATTAATTATAAGAAACGATACAATTTTTGTTTACTTACTTGAACAACTTTGGTGTCTTTCTCCAAATTTGATTCCAAAGGAACAAGAAGATCGACATAGAATGCTTTCAACTGAAACAAACAAAAAAAGAAACCCATAAGCAATGAGTTATAACTAATTTTTTTTTAAGGATATAATAATGAAATAAAGACATAAAGGTGGTCACAGAATTTGGAGAAGATAGCAGGAAGTTGTGAGGTTGTCACACTCCATGTTGGGACTGTGCCAGTTCAGTTGAATGCCTACTACCACAAAAGAACACTACTTCTTATCTTATACTCTTTAGTTTTTTTCCTTTTACTTTTTCCCTTCTTGATGACTTTATTTCTTTATTACTTTAATAAGTTGTTCTGATCATAATAGAAAATATACTTTATATTGTAAAGTATCACTTGTTTTACTGAATTAGTAAAAAAACAAAAACCTCTGTAGTTGTTTCCATTTTACTACAAGTAAATTTATTTAAAATTCGTTATAACTGTTGATTATAATTCTAAAGAAAATATAATAGTAGTACAAATTTACTGAACAGGATATCTTTGAAAGTAATAGTAAAGATTTAGATCACGAGCCTCTCTTATTAAAGAGTGTTCTTCAATATTCTGAAGAAAAGTTACAATCTTGTTTAATTAGCAGTCAGAAACTAGCTGTGGTTAATATTTTATGTAAATAATAACTATAAGAATGTTTATAGCAAGTAGGTAGCTCTTCATAAATTTCATGATAGTAGCTCTTCAGTAATTTTCATGAAGTGCTACTTACTTTAAGTAGAGATTATTACACAAAGAAAAATAGTCTGTGGATTTCAAAAACTGTCTAATTTGAATGAAAACGTGAGGCAATGAGAGTTTAATTTGAACCTGAAATTTTGTTTGTAAACAAGTATTTTTAGGTTTATTAGTTATACTACATACTATATTCAATTTTGTATATAGTTGTTGAAAGTATTACATCTTGTTTTGTAGTCCTGATGATGATGTATAAATACATCGAAACATTGGTGTAATAAGGAGAAAGTTATTTCCTAGACCTAGCACTCAAAAAAATCTTATCAAATTATATATATAAAGATTTCACATAAACACGTGAAATAACAATGAATAATCAAATCACAATAAGAAAATGGGAAAACAAGACTAAGATCTTTCAACCGTAACAAGCGGTCTTCGGGTTTTTGACTCTGACGAAGACCGCTTGTTACAGTTGAAAGATCTTAGTCTTGTTTTCCCATTTTCTTATTGTGGTTTGATCATTGATATATATATATATATATATATATTAGCTCATAAATCGTTTCTGTGAACTTATGACACTCCCATACCAGTACGACAATAAATGTGTGTGTGTATATATCTGTTCGTGCGTATAGTATGTTTGCACGTTTTTACAGGATATCTGAAATTCAAAAATGGCTAAAATCATCAATTCTCATTTTTAATCCCTCTTAAATCTGAGACAGAAGAGGTAATTCCGCGACTTTATTATATTTTTTTGTATTTAATATGAAAAAGATCTCATCTTTTTTCTTCCATTTGTTAAAAACCTTTTCAAGTGATTTTAATTAAAATTGCTAAAGATTCTTACTTTTTGGTTGGCAATTAATATATATTGGGTTGGATTCTATTAAAAACTACCCTTCGAGGATTAGAAGTAAAAAAAGAATAGGGGTAAAGGAACTTCAAGTTGCTCTGCTTGCACTGTTACGGATATTAAACAAAATACAGTAGACTATACCCAACCTGTATTAAATCTGACCCTCTTTTGATTAAATTGAATGTCAAATATCAAAGAAATAACACTTGGTTGGAAAACACAAAGTGGAAACTTAAGGCTTTATTTTTGTTAGTTTAAAATCTGATAATGGATCAATCATTCATTATTTGCTCAATTTGTTATAATGTGTTATTTACTCATAATGGGGGAGTTCAACAAACTTTTGTGGGCAGACATCATTATTGATGTTATTTTACCGCTGAAATAACAAATGTTATATTAATTGTTAAAAAAATATTTTCAATGTTTTCTTAACTCGACCACATGAATATTCAACACTATTTTTCTTTCTTCATCCAGGTTTAGTCTAGCGTCAAACACTAAAACACCTTTACGCCAACGTTTCATCTATATTTGTAGTCTTCTTTAAGGATATATTAATACAGAAATTAATTACAGTAATAAGAAAAAAATGTATCTCCGAAGAAGACCACTTGTTACGGTTGAAAAATCTTAATATAAAATTTAAAAAGAAAGATATAAAATTTTATACTTCTGCCTATGAAAAAGGTTTTAAACAAAAACCGAATCGTAGGAAATGAGAGTTTAATTTGAACCTGAACCTTCTGGTGGTAGATGGAATTTTTCACTTTTAAATGATTTTTTTTTTTTTTTTAAATGTGCTTACTGTACATAAAACTTTAATCATATTAAGAATACTATAGCAAAGCTTGGGTCATGTAAGGATGTTTGTTTGCATCACTTAATAACAAGAAACAGTGATAACAGTTATTCCTGTCAATCACGTTCAGTGAATTTATTTATTAACTGTTGCTATAATTTCTTAACTGAGTGGCACAAGGGGTCACGGGTCGTGTAGTGAATATTACTCCCTGTTCACTCGTTTAGAGCCAGGGAGGGCTACTAGATATGAATGAGGTAAGGCAAATTTGTGAGAAGTCTCACATCGGATTTTTTTTTAAAATAAAAGTGTTAAATAAAAAGCAATGTTTATACTCGTAGCTGTAAATACTAATAAAACTTTATTGTTTTTTTTTGTGTTTATGTCTTTAGAGGAAAAGATTGATTAAATTTCAGTTTTGCCACAGCAGGTTGGCAGGGGTGGAATGTGCCTACAAAACACTTTGCAAAGCTATTATTTTAAGAGGCATCTATTTGTGTTTGAAGCGTGCAATCTTCCATCGCTTATGAGTAAATTCATTATAGAACGCTTGAGTTCATTAAACGTTGGCTCTAATGAAACGCCAAGTTTCTGATTTATACCTCTCCTCTCCTTTCTGTTCCCATCACTTCAGAGAATAACCTCAATTTATCCAAACTAGTTTCAACTCCTCTACTGAACATCGTTAACTTCCTTCATAACCAAAGCAACCTCATCACTGGAAAACGTTTTTAGATCTTTGTGCGCCAACAATCCGTAACGATTAATAGAATTAATTATAAGAGCCTTTATTACATTGAAATAACTGCAAAATAATTACACCCAGTACAGAATAAGTTGGATATTAAAGAAAAAGTATATATTATATTTAAAATTCTCAGTTCTTACTGGGGATTCAAAATTAGGCAGCGAGATAGTATATAAAAAGTGACTAGTAAAAGTGTCTTCTTCATCTTTAACATCTTCTGGTCTTCATACTCGTAGCACTGAACATAGACTCCCATAACTGTGACTTTTCTACAGAAGTCACAAATCAGGCTCTCAACGCTTCTTTAATATAAAACCCATATAAATTGGCTCTGAAGTAAATGTTTACCTCCTCCTGAGTTACACCTATAGGAAATCTCGCAAATGATGAACCACTTATTTATAAGGTGGTAAGCAAGTATGATACAAGATCATTAGCTAACTTATAATTATACATAGTAATATTAATATCATTTTATTGTTTAAAACAACTCTGAGCGGGTGATAACGTCAACCGTTTATCGGCTTTTTGTTTGACTGGAGATTCTACATTGGGAGTCCTAAATTTTGACTAACTCGAGTGCATTTTGTGTAGGGATCTTAAACGAGTACCTGACATCATACAGGCTCGGGACCGACGGCTTAACGTCCTGTACCTACCTGGACTAAGTACTGCGCGCACTTAATAGCCAAATATGGGCTTCTTACAGATTATGGCCAAATATATTACAGATTACAAATGAGTGCTACAGGTTACAGATTCTGCGACAAATCCCCCCTGACTGCAAAGATCTTACACTACGAGTGAAAGAATTTTTTCTTTTATTTACTTATTGTTTTCATATTCCACTAATTTAATATAATTATAAATTGATTCCTGTCTATCTTATTCTCTGTGACCGGGCGCGCATGTGGCAACATTTTTGGTCTCCAACCGTCTCTGAATCAGTGCGCTTGGTACTCCTCTCTTATCTCTCCTGAAGACGGTTCAAACCGAAAATTAGAGACTGTAAGTGTGTGCTTTTCATTTCTCTATGTTTCTTTTTCTACATATAACTATATATATAAGTTGGCGGTGGTTGTACCGCCGGCATCGCTCGCGGGTCATAGTTTTTGTTTACGCACAGTCAGTGTGTCGCGCTTGTATAATAAACATTATACATTAACATAAACATAAACATTACCTTTCATTCCTGTGTCATTTACAATTCGAGTTCCTACTCACTCAAATAACTTATATATATATATATATATGTTTTCTTATCTTGACCACATATATTTAACACTATTTTTATTTTTTATCGAGGGTTCGTTTAGCTTAAACTCTGTATTGATGTCTCTGAATATCTCTGCAAATACAGACGACACGTCGGTTTAAAGCTATTTTTTTGTTTGAAGCTAGACCAAACCTCGATGAAAAAAAAAAGAAAAATAGTGTTATATATAACATTCTTTTCTTCTTCTCGAGATTCCACCCACAGTCTTGAACGCACTTACCTCTTCTTCTTCTTCCCTTCTAATCTCTTCTTGATGACGAACTTCAGTTCGAAATATTGATCTCAGTAAGTGTTTTTCATTATTTATATGTTATTTATTTTTCAGTTATTTATATATATATATATATATATATGTATATATATGTATATATAAAGCTCACAGATGAGGAAAGAAGCTAAATATCTGAAGGAGTTGTATAATTGATGTATGAGGATAAGGTAAGAAAAATGATAAGGAACAGTAAATTTAACAAAAAGAACTAAATTTCAAATAGGCAGAAGAAATTAAAATTATTCAAAGTTACAATAAATCTCTTAGACAGTGATAAATATCTAAGGATACTAACCAATATAATTTATACTAATCAGAGGTATGCAAATTTTCATGTAAGTACAAGACGACTTTTTTGGGTAAAAGCTCATACTGACGAAGTTACATTTTCTAAAAAAATTCTTGGGGCCTAAATATTGTTGACTGGATTTAAAATACTTCTTTCGCCAACGTTTCGACACATATTTATGTCTTCTTCAGAACTAATTAATTAATTACACTATTAATTAATTGTAAAAACACGTTTTTAGCCCTAACTAATTATGGTCATAGGACTACTTAATTAATTATACATAATAGTGCTAAGTGTGCATGTTTTTAGCCCTGAGGAAGACACATTTATGTCGAAACGTTGTCGAAAGAAGTAGTTTAAATCTAGACCCAAATCCTAAAAAAAATCTTATAACCTATGAATAATGGTTTAGAAAAAGAAAATCATGAAGAATAACAATAATAACTATTATTGACTAATAAGGATTAAAATATCCAAGTTTACGCAACAATCATAAAAATTGTTCAGTATTTTAAGCTTTATAGCTATACAGAATATAGTATCAATACAATGAAATGGTTAAAATCTTCAGGTGTGACGAAAGGACACCAAGTGTAATGTAACTGGCCAACATTATCCATGGATGAGGGCAAAATGGCAAAAGGACGAAGGAATAAATCAAAACAGGGGGAAAAGCAGAATATTAACAATTCATATAAACTAATTTAAGTTTATTTTAGTTTAGATTAAAAGGTGTGTATATTGGTTTATTTATAGTGTGGGAAAATCTCATTTGAAAACACGCATTGAAACGGACTAACTTCAATTTGGAAGGTAGGGCGGTTAAGGGAGCAAAGTTAGTAAATCCTAGGATAACACTAGTCCCTGGGAGAGTGCAAACAGTACCTCTGACTTCTGAATAATTGAACCCCTCGCCAGAGAGAGCTTACTTTTTTAATTAAAACCGAATGCACTTCAACAACTCGCATATCGATCCTTATCTTCTTTTTTTCTAGCTCATTTGAAATAGTTTTTCAGTTTTTTTTTTGATTAAAATATAGTGAAACTAAAACCTTCTTAGAATAATTTGTTAAATGACTTGAAAAAGCTTATTAAAATATCGGATATACAAATAAAAAATGGAATTGCAGAGATTAGGTGATGATTCGCTCAAAACATATGTTTTTAATTTCTACTGTAGTGATATACATTATTTTTTTTTTCAATCAGAGTTTTATTTTTTTTTATGACAGGGGTCATGTTACCTCAGTGGTTAACGTACTCACCTTTCAACTAGTAGGTTCAGGATTCAATACCCAGCTAGCCCTCGATTTATTAACGCGGGAGGTGAATGAATCTGAGCATGTCTTCCCTCGGAGAGGACGTTAAACCATCAGTCCCAAGCCTGTACGATGTCAGGTACTCGTTAAAGATCCCTACTTCTAAATACAATTGAGTTAGGCAAAATTTAGGACTTCCAATATAGAATCAACAGGTAATGTGGCTCGCCCATTACTAGAACATGGTGCCACTTAATAAATGAGCCACAATTTCTGCCCTTATAACAGCACTAAAAGGTGTGAAAGCTTTATACATGTGGGCGTTGAAAAATAAATAGTTTTTTTTTTGTGACAGCAGTCAGTGTTCCTAATTTCTTAAAACGTAATTTAAAATAGTTGCTATAAAACCAAGATCAATTTTTTGTTGGGTTAAATATTTTAATAGTAAGGGTTATTGTGGCCATTTAAGCCAGTCATACATATATCAATAAAGCATTCCAAGGATCTAAGCATATTAGGCCATCAAACCTCTGGATTGACACGACAAAGATATACTCCGGTTTGTTGAAGTTTGTTCATCTTTTATGGAAAAGTTGACACATATGGTAGAAATAATATGCAATAAAATAAAAAAAAGTTGCTAATTTTTTTTGCTAGAAGTTGCAATCACTATAATCACAGCAGTATTGTGCTCTGATTTCTGAATTGTGAATTCTTAGTGTAAGTTATTTCATGCATTACTAACGTTTTTTGATATCTAAAATAGAGATTTTCAATAGTGTTGTTTTTCTGACACAACTTTTGCGATAGAAAAGTAAAAATAGATTACCATATGTCATTCAAAGGTTGGGCGGCTACACAGCGTTTTGTTTGATACAATTTATCTCTACATACATAATAGATATTCTATTTATTGTAGTGAATCCAGTTCTATATTCAGAGAAGTATGTTTCTATGCAACCTTCTGAAGGAATCCATATATGGTTCACAGGTTTTTTCAGTGAACACTTCTAATATTTTATTAATTTACCTTCAAAGTATAAACCTCCAAATATGAGTAGCAATTTAGCAGAACTGACACCAGTTCTGATTAAACACCCATTAGGTTAGGCTAGAGTGCAGTGGGAGTCCCACAAGGTAGAACATTGGCCATTATTGATACCAAACATTAAAGATTGGATTCGACAGTGGGAGTACTAAATTTGGTCTCACTCAAGTGTATTTACAGAAGAGATCTTTAATGTGTATCTGATATCGTACAGGCTCTGAACCGACGGCTTAACGTTCTCTCCGAGGGACGATATGCCCAGATTTATTCACCTCCCAGGTGAACAAATCGTTGGCCAGAGTGGGTATTGAACCTGGGCGGGCACTTGCTCCCCTAAACACCCATTAACCCTGAAGGATCACATTATCGGGGACTTAAAGCAAGTGCTGTGACAGTCCTAGTAGTATAACGCCCAATGTTGCCTACCGTCGGAGATCTGGTATCAAAGTTGGCAATGGTTGTTGGCAAAATTTGCACTTGGGACCGCGGCAGTCACTTTTTTCATGATTACTTTTTCACAACTTAAAATGTTTCAATTTTAGGGTTCTATTTAGTCTAAATAACAGCCAAAGGCCACATCTTGAGAGTAAAGAGGTAATCGGAGCCTAGAGTTCTGTATTTGACGGGCTTAAGTTTGGATCAAGTTAGCATCGTAAGAAGCTACCTGAACCTAGTCCAACACTAATTTTTTCATACAGAATTAACTAATTTATTACCCAAGCAATCTCTTAAATAAAGTCTATTAAAACTTTAATACCTCAATTTATGTAAACTTTAGGATCAGAAAACCACAATAATTGTTAATATTATTTTACAACTGCCCACTTCTCTTAGAAAAATTTAAACACAATATTAAAGATATTAAATTTATTAAAAAAGTTTAATATTCAACTTTTATGAAAGTATTTGGTATTCTAGAATAACGAGCAACTTAGTTCATGTTTACATTGCTTGCCTCGTTCAAAGAAATATAGTAATAAAGTTGTTATTACTTCGGAGTAAAATTTCAGAAGTAAGCAGATTCGTAATAAAGTTTTTTCAAATTAATTATCCTATTTTCTCTTCGTATTAATCTAATGTACAAGTAACATGAAATATTTGATTCTCTTTTAAAGCCTGAAAATTAACAAATGCAATGTCAGTGCGCTCGTTGCTATTATAGTATGCTACCTACCTTCCATGTTGTTATCTACCACTTTTGATATCATTTCATAGTAAATGATATCGTAGTTTATCATTATCAAAGATTGGCGAACCAAAAAAAAGACGAGTACCTCAACAGTATTCAAAACATTATACCATTACCGTTAGAAAATTCTAAAAAAAAAACAGGATGATTTATTTTGAGGTAAAATAGATGAACAAAAGTCTCCACACAAATGAAGTTTTATTCAACAACAACGCGTTTCGAACTCTTTGTGTTCATCTTCAGGAAGACACCAAGGATGCGGTGCTGAAGGGTTAGTCCAGTGAAAACAACCAACCCTGATAAACAAACAGTGAAGGGTGAGTTGTTTTCACTGGACCAACCCTTAAGCATCACATCCTTGGTGTCTTCCTGATGATGAACACAAAGTGTTCGAAACGCGTTGTTATTGTTGAATAAAACTTCATTTGTATGGAGACTTTTGTTTGTTTATCCATTTTACCTCAGAATGAGTAAGTACCACACAATTACGGTTTGCACAACTAATAATTTTAATTCATTATTTTACCTCAGAATGAGTAAATACCACACAATTACGGATTGCACAACTAATGACGATGATTTATATATTTTCAGTTTTCTATGACAAACAGTAATAAAATAAAATTTTGACGGATTATATTATTGTAATTTTTTTAATTTTGTAAACTTTGATTATGTTTTAAATAAGTTGTAAAATTTTTGTGTAATGAGTTCTCAATAATTTCGAATAAATGTATCCCTAAAAAACTGTTTATTATTTACGGTAGATACCATAATGGGTGGTAGATAGCATACTATAGTAGAAAATCGAAAGTACATAGCGTACTGTAATAGTATAATAGGTAGTATAGTATAATAGATATACTATAAGACATACTCTATGCAACACTGATACTCACCCTTTAATTCTAATAATCACTTCAATTTTCACAAAAGAAATGAAATACTCTTGCCTCTATTTGGATAGAATCAGCTTTGTCAATTACCGCGAACAAAGGTCCAACATTTTACCAAAATTAGTGATGTAAAGTAACTTCTAGATAATTGTATCCACAAATTTTATTTGCAGAATTACATTAAATTGTTTTTGTATATTTATTGAAAAAGAAAATAACAAAGAAATAAACGAAGTCAACAATTTAATCAAAGTAAATAAAATAATTTTTAAATACACGGATTTTTAACTTTAAAAATTTTTTTAAAGTTAGAATTGTCAGACTAGACTTGCAATTTATTTTTAAGTATTTCTTGTTGTTGAAAATGCACATTTAATAATATATGAATCCAAAGATATTCAACTCTTTAAATAAACCATCTGAAATTCATTTTAAATAAGAAGGAATTATTCCATGTTGAGAAATAATTTAGTTATCGATATCTGTTCTATTATTGATACAACTTCTTGACCACTGATTGATCAAAAACTAATTTATTTATTGAGGATTAGGTCCAAATTAATAACTTCTGATTTCAAACCGACTTTCACCGAAATTTGTTCAGTATTCTCGAGACTAATAACAATTGATTGAAAAAATTATGGTACTAGTATAAATAACTCTGAAAACAAATAGCATCACAGAATATCATTTAAGAGAAAACACAGTAGGTAACAATACAAACAAAACGTACATTTTACTGCCCTATAGAACTAAGTATTACTCAGATTATTATTATTATCGGGACTAAAAAGAATTTATTAAGAATTAACAAATAGTATAAGTGACATTAGAAAAAGTGGTACGACAGAATATCAAATAAACACAATAAGCGAAAGTAAACAAACACAGGAAAACAAACGTAAAGTTATATTACCTTATTGAGGGAACGGCTTATGCAACGCATTATCCGCATTTCTTCTTTTTGTAATATATATTATCAAAAATGAATTGAAGTAACATTGAAATTCATTCTATTAACGATCATAAATCATAAGTAATACACAGACCGGAATACAGGGAGGTTATATAACCACTAACAATACAAGCCACGCCCACAAATTCAAATTATTATTGGACTATTACAAAAGCAGTATAGTACAGTAATTGTATTAAGTTTTTAATACTTAAGTTTTATTCATCTAAAGTAAATTAATACAGAATGGAAATTATAGATTATTCAAAAAAAATGATATGGCATAAAACTTGCACACATAAATTTGCACAATTTTTTTTTAAAATTAAAACGAAAATATAGGAAAGTAGATTATCATCAAAATCAAAATTACATAACTAACTTTCTTGAGGAAATTTTAATAAGTTTCAATTATAAAATATCTTTTAACTTATTCCAGCAATGGAAAGAGAAACACTTCCTTATTTTATTTTATTTTTATTTTGTACCATATTTACCTTGCACTAGAGATAACTCTCTGATGACACTGCATTTTTTAGTTAATGCCTGAGGAAGAACACTACGTGTTCGAAATGCGTTGTTTATACCATTAAATTTTTATATGTGGAGACCATTTTATTAGCTTTTTATCCTACAATATCACCTTTTATGAATACTATTTACAATATAACTCATTTCTTTTTAAAAAAATGAAAATGTAACTTGAAAAGAACTCATTCAAAATTTAAGGAATAAGGTTAGGCATGCAGTGTCTATCCCAAGAGGTTGTTCACGGTAATCGACCCTTTACTTATAAACAGGTTGCTGGCTCTATGTGAATAGAGGTAAAAAAAAATCCAAATATTAGCCCTTTGTGATACAACATAATGAAACATTCTGCATTAAGAATACTAAATTTCATTTAAGTCAAGTATTTAGATTAGGGATTTTTAACGAGTACCTTACATAGTACAAACTCGAAGCAACGGCTTAACATCCTCTTCGCGGGAAGACGTGCTAAAAATGCTTTTTTTTTTTCTTTTCCTGCCTGAATAAATCGACTGTCAGTGTGATTATCAAACCTCGGATCTACCAATCCGAGAGGTGAGCATGCAAGCCACTGGGCTATCTTGATCCCCCTAATTAAACAATAAAGTAACATTCATTTAAAAATTTTGTTCATAGAGGTTTCAGATATCTTTTTTCAACTTCTATTATCTATTTAGTTCATAACTATATTTCTGAATACATATAATATTTGTGCTTATTTCAAGATAGACGTTATAAATATCAATAAAAAGATTTCACATAAACATGTGAAATAACAATCAATGATGAAACCACAATAACAAATGGTAAAACAAGACTAAGATCTTTCTACTGTAACAAGAGGTCTTCGTCAGTTGGGTTTTTGACTCTGACGAAAACCGCTTGATACGGTTGAAAGATCTTAGTCTTGTTTTCAAATATCACTGAAAGTAAGGCATATTTGTCAATTACACAAACCATTCAAAGATGTGTAAATTAAAACGACAGTTATGAGAAGATAAATACCTAACATCTGGTAAAAGGTTAAGGTTTAGAGGTAAGAACATGAGATTAGTCTCCACAAAGTATGAACATAACTTGTGATTCAGGTCACATTAAAACCTACAACATATCAAAAAGTCAAAGCTTTTTTCCTTTTTTTTTTGAAGCCAGTTCATCCATTCCCTTTTGGAATTATTTCATACTGCCTTGTCAACGCTTGATTTTTGTTGAATACAAGAGAGAAAGAAAAAAAAGATCTTTTTGAAAAAAAAAATAGGCATGAAAGCAATAAGACAAAAAAGGTTTTTTTTATTTTTTTTTTTGTCTAAATTAAAGTCATAAAAGGTTTGAAGGGAAAAGATTAACGCTTTGGGGGGGATACATGTTAGCTAATTGCGACTGTGCTTTTGGCCGCGATAACTATTGCCTGTGGGGGGCCTCATTTAATTAGCCTCTGTATCTGTGACAGAGATCTAACATTTCTCTGCTCTATGTCTCGCTGTTAACTTCTGACAGATTAATTTCATGAAGCTTCCAAGTTTTTTTCCCCCTCCAGGAATTAACTTTATGTTAATTATGTGACTTTATTTAAAATTATTTGAAATATTTAAACAAAACTAATATTTCACTAAAAATAATCAATAAATCCCTTTTAAATCCTCTATGGAATCTTGTTATATTGGGTTAATAAAGAAGGAAACATTACCTCATACTATAAATAGGATATATAAATAAATATTAAATCCAGTGTATCTGCATACACGCCTCTGTTTCAGATATATATATATATATATTAAATTATACAAAATACAACACAGAAAAAAGATACATGCACACTTACTAAATTCAATATTTCAAACTGTTGTTCTTCATCAGGAGAAGACTAGACGAGAGGACGTATAATTTAAAGTTTTATACTCTTAGTGGACCGTTATTCAATTTAGTATATATATATAGTTGAGGTTTTTGACTCAGTTGCTCAGTTGGGTTGTTGACTCTGACGAAGACCGCTTGTTACAGTTTAAAGATCTTAGTCTTGTTTTCCCATTTCATAGTTTGATTTGTATTTCCGATTTTTTTTGTGTGTGTACGTGTGATATTAATTAAACAAATAAATTAATTAATTGAAAAAGAAAATACTCACGATATTCATTTGTTGGGCTTGTATTTCTTTATAAACTTCGACGATTTGCATTAAAGCTGAACCTGAAACAGGAAAATTTAATTTTAATTTTTATAAGTTTTACCAATATTATAATAATAATAAAGTTACTATTCAGAAGTAATTTTCTTGAATATGTTATAAAACCAAGTTCTTTTGGTTTTAAATATATTTTATTATAGTTAACTACTAAGGATCCTCTCTAGAGGCAAGATCGGGGCTAAAATAACGAGCCCAACCCGACCCAGGCTCGCAGGTATTAGAGGTCGACCCAACCCAATATATACCCCCCAGTCGGGCATACAATACATTGGCGTTTATTCTCCACCAGCCAAGCAAATTTCAGTCATTACCTTTATCTAAATTATTCATTTTATAACATTTCTTAGTTTAATATCCATCATCGTTTTAGAATACATAATATATAAATATATATTTATTAAAAGCAAGTTAGAGAGAGAGAAGCCCGGGACCGACCTGAAATAATAATTGACATTTTGAGCCCGACCGGCCTCAAATTTCGGGTCGGACTCGGGTTCGGGCTTAGGATTTTACCTCTACCCCTCTCTGACTCCGTATTTGAGGGTAAACAGTTGCTTTCTTTCGTTAGTGTGTTTTTTTAACAATAGTATTAATTAAAATTCAATATATTTTAATAATATTTAAAAATATTGTTTTTTTAAATATATTGATGAATCAATTGGGAGCATGAGATTCTAACTAGGTGATACAATGAAAGTCATTTCTTTTAATTTTGTTCAAACAACTGTTGCTTTTTGCCGTATTTCTACCTTGCCATATACAACCATATTCCCTTCTTTATGTCTTCTAGCTCTAAGGAAACCTAAAAGTCGGAAGAAAGACCTTTGTAATCTATATTGACAGATGTTTCACAGAATAGCTCTGTCTCATTTCTTCTACCTTTCTCCTTCACTGATTCATAATCACACCCACTCAAACTTTCTGTCGTTCATTCACTCAATTCATTCCCTGCCTCAATAATTCTCACTCTGTTTTTCTTACCCATTCCCTGTTTACTTTCTATTTTTTTTTCTTTTATTAATTGTTACTTATCAGTTTGAAAGAAAATCGTTGAATCTCTCACCTGCTGTTTTTCTCTCTTACTCTACTATCGTTTTTAATTTTCTCGTTGTTCCATTCATGTTCTCTATCATTCTATTTGTCTCGTTCATTTTCACACTATCTTCCACACGCACACACACAAAATGTAAAACATACATTATTCTTCCCTACTCCAAAATCCAGATCGTCAGTAGCATTACCCCTGACACACAAAATATCACAGGCACTATGCGGACACGGCACAAAAAGAGCCTATGTACACAGGTTTGAAATAGAAAATTCTCCCTGCTGTAGCTGCGATCACCACACCTCCCAAACGTAGAAATATATTATCCTGGACTGCCTCCAATTTGAAAGAGAAAGAGGACCTATCAAACGAAAAATAATACTGAGTTCTAACTACATGTGGCCACCATCAATGGACAAATTTGTGACTTCAAAACTTTTAAATGATTTCATAATGTTCATAAATAATATAGATTTTAATCAATTTTAATGTGTGCAATGTGTAATCAATCATGTTTGTAAAATGCGTGTAGTAGTAATAAATGGATCTCAAAGTTGCAATTGCTAAAAAAAAAAAAAAAAAAAAACACACACACACACAAACACAGACACCGCAAATTGTGACTGCAGAGGAAATTTTCAAACAAGTTAATAATTTGATCCACGAGTGAACTCTGCTAGAGCACTCAACGGCTTTACAACAGGCTCTTATAACAAGAGAAAAAGACTGGCCTACATGGAAGAACTTTATCAGTGGAAACAGTGCAACTATTTCAAAAATTCGTATATAATGTGCTAAAACAATACTAAAATAAGAACCATATGTATATAAAATCTGCAAAATTGTAGGTAGTGTCTATAAACTATAAGTATTACTTAAATTTGCATATGAAGTAATACAATGTTAATTATAATGTTACAAAAAAAAAGTAATTTAATGTAAGTCAAATATGAAGATAATGTAAAGTAATTTATAAATTATAAATAATGTACCTGTATGTTATGATTGAAAACTGTGCATACTGAAATAATAGTTGAAGGTATACATTTAGAAAATTTGTAATCAAATAATACACCTATCAATTTTGTTGTTTTTGACAAAAATTTGTAAACAATTAATGAAACCATTAAGTTTGTTGTTTCTAATCAATAATTTTTATTAAAGTTTGCGGTTTGGTTTCTTTTGGGATACCCTGTATATATTGGCAACTGGACTTGTCATGAATTCATGAGTTACATGGAGGTCTCGGCTGCTCATGGTTTACTAAGGACAGTAGGTAGAGATTGAATACAACTTCAATTGTCTTCATTGCTAAATTTTACATATGAAAACACTTTTAACTTTCATGCAAATATAAAGACTTTCCTTTTATAGAGAACGAACAATTTTAATAGATATTACCAAGATATATTACAAAAAAAAATTCTCTTTGCAAAATAGCTGTAGGTATTAAGGTATTATCGGATTTCACATTTACGATTAAAATAAATATAAATAAATCTAGAAACAGAACTTTGTACAAAGATATTTGTCTTAAACACGCAGAGTGTGTCCATGTGTGTGTGTGTGTGAGAGAGAGAGAGAGAAGGAGTAAGATATCCATGATAGCATACAAAGATCGCATTTAAGTTTGTAATTTGAATTCAGATGAAATTACTTTAGATTGTTCAAACTTGGAATCATGGCCTCTGAGAATTCCTGGAAGATGACCAACTGATTAAAACATTACATGCTATCTCCATGCCACCTTACAAATTTATTATACCATTTAGGACTGGAATATTTCTTTATATATAAACTAATAATGGTCAATAAGAAGAGGCCAGCATTGTAACTACTATCATAATTTCACATAAAGTTACCCTAAAATAATAAGTAATTGTTAATTATAACCAAATTAATACAATTAAAACACTTGTATTGAATAAAACACAAAACAATTATTAATATATGTCTTCTTGTATTTGCAGCACTGTCCGTAGCATTGTTTTAAAGAATAATTACCTCAATATCACAACAACTGAATTATTTAACGTTTGGTATAATATCTTCCAGGGAAATAAAATTTATTATTCCTCAAATCAGAGATTTATGTGTTGTAATGAACAAAGCTGCCGGTGTAAAATAGTATGTGAAACATAGTATACTTGTAAAATATATACTATTTAACTTTTTACTAAATTATAATTATTTATTTAGTTTTATTATTCAGAACGTTTAATCACTGAGTGAAAATAAAATAAAAACAACTTACATACAGTTAGAGGTATGGTCTCATAGGTCATCATCAGATAAATCGCATAAAAAAAACTTAATAGAACAAAAATAAAAAAGCAAAAACAAATAAAATGTTTAGATATTTTAAAGGTGAAGTGATAACATTTGATAACACTACTTCACAGTAGCGCACCTGGCGGGCGGTAGGACAAGCACTAGAATTACATTTAAATAACTTCATTTTAGGATCGAAGTTTCTCCTACTTGGGATTACAGACATATCATTCACTTATACAGTTGCGTAGCAACCATTTTTGCTGCTCTTGGTTTTTGTAAGATTTGTCTCTCCTCCCCCCCCTGGCCATTAATAATCTGTTAACCTTCAAAATTTAAGAAAGTCCACTATTTATTTTCACGGAATTACAATCAAAGGTTTAATTTTAGACTGTTGTCATTGGTTCCGGACGTACATCTCCTTACAGTGCTCATATGCATATACAGTCGTCATCAAACAAAACCAAAGATTTTTGAAAACAAAAACTTATAAGTCAAATCATAAAAAAAATTGTTAAATTAAATTAGCTATACAAAAAAAAAACCAAAATGAACTTTCAATTCCTTTAAAAAACTAGTTTTCAAAAATTTAATATCAATTTATTTTTATTTGTAAATATTCAGTTGAAATCCGCTTGAAAACGGTATTACACAAATAAAGCATAGAAACAATTACGACTTTAAAAACTCATTTTGGTATAAACTTTTTTTTGTTAGTTTTTTATTTTAATTTTTGTTTATTTTTTGTATACCCCCTCAAAATGTCGCCTGCTGGAATGTACCGCCCGGGGTGGACCACCCCTCTCCCTCCACCCTTGCTACGCTACACCCAATGCACTTATAAGTTTAGTTGTGGGCATTTGTCTTTTCTGTATAGTACTTCTAGGATCTGCAGCTGGAGGGGAAAACCTTTCCTAATATTTTTGTTATTTTGTTTTTGTTATTTTTTCTCCATTCACACACCCACTTTCATCCTATTTCTAGTCAATTGTACCACAGGCACTCATCTGTTGGGTATGTACATCTCTCTTTACTTATTTCATGTTGTATTATTTACTTAATACTATAGATAACTCTCTGATGTTATTGCATTTTTTAGTTAATGTCTGAAGAAGAGCACTACGTGTTCGAAACGCGTTGTATATATTACTATATGTGGAGACTATTTCATTAACTTCCTTACCCTACAATGGTATCATAATGCTCGGCGTATGCGTGTTCTATTGCGAGACTGATATTATGCACCCATAATACAAACAAAATTCTCCCTTTAGAGTTCTAAATTTTGCCAAACTCAAGTGTATTTAACGAGTGCCTGACATCGTATAGGTTTGGTACCAAAAGCTTTAAGTCCTCTCCGAGAGATAACGTGTTCAGATTTTTAATTTGGAGTCTTTCCAGTACAAATATGGAAATTAGATATTTATACCATGCAGGTGTTAAACAGGCAATGTTTGTAAGTTGACCAAAATCATAAAGGCCGAGTTTGATAATACCAAATGACTGGTTTTGTTGACGTAGTTTTTTCTGAACACTAAGCGAGTGTCCTTTCTTACCATCAGGATATGACTGTTAAAACAATTTTCTGGTGCGAGGACCACGTTTACTGCTTCTTGTTTGTACGTTTGTTTCATTTGATTTCTAATTACTTCATTAGACAGTTATGAAACAGGTTTATGCTATTAAATTCTATATTCTTATAGTAATGAGAGCTAAAATAACCATTATTCTAATTCTACTGTTTTATTTTTTGATTTTCTTTTTTTTTTATCTCTATAAGGTTTATTAAATTGAAAGAAAGAAGGCTGGTTGTTGAAGTTCATTTAAAACTGAAGTAAAAGATTTGAAGAACTTTCTTTCATCTGCTTACCTCAATTTGGTTCTTTTCAAATTGGTTTCTAAGTGAATGCAAATTAAAGAATTAGGAGTCCGGAGAAGAGGTCACAGTCTGCGCTGAATTATGAATGAGCCTTGAAGAAAATCCGAGCCTTGGTCTGGCGCCTTAGCCCGTCTAGCTGTCATTAGGCATGCTGCTCCTGTAGTGATCTTTGTGTGCACGTCTTTAGCTTCTTCTCTTCAACTTTGTCTTATTTCTCAATTGATTACTTTGTCAAAGCTCTTCTTTATTTTTTTTTTGTAATTCTCATGAGATAGCTACGGTATTAGATTACTTTTAAAGCCTGTTTTCTTTTTAGAATATCTAGTAGATTTTTTTTATTGCCTTTTAAAAAAACAATATGGAAAATCATCAAGTAATTATATTCTCGTAGGTATGATGATAAGAACTAGGAAGTGTATCTCGATAGACTCTCGTGTCTATCTATCTTCCTGGCAACTACCTCAAACTCGAGAAAAAGACAACTCCTAATTTGATCCATTTAGCTAAAAAACACTTTTGCAATACCATGTTATCTGGTATGAAACCATATTTCTAAAGATAACCTCTTTCAACGTTCAACGTGCTCTTTCAAGTTGAATTTAATGTCTTCACGAGAGGTTACTACTGGACTGGAGCTAAGATTCGGAATGCTCTTGGATGCAGCAAGTCGATTAAATTGTCTCTGAATAAATTACAGCTCACTAATAGATTACGTTAGCTTAGATCGCAGAGGTAGTTCCACAAGTGAACGCACATAGGCTGAACCTTTTTACACACAATGATCATTCTAGATTGGGAGTCCTAAATTTTGTCTAACTCAAGTGTATTTAGAATAGGGATTATTAACGAGTATAGGCTTGGGTCTGACGGTTTAACGTCCTCTCCGAGTGACGAATTAATCAGCTTTTTATACCTCTCGTATGAATAAATCAAGGACCAGTGTGGGTATTGAACCACAGATCTACCAGTTCAGAGGTAGCCTCTGTTCCTTTCGATGACTGTTTCACAGAATGTGTTAGATGACTGAAGGGAGGAAGTAATAAAGCATACACCCAAGCTTTGACAAAGAGAAGACGGTCAATAACAGGAGGATTGCTTGATCGACAGTCGTTGGGTCATGTTGCTTTCATTAAATGTGCATTAGCATCAGTTTACTTTGCATGGGAGCCACGTGATCTCCTCTGGACAGGTAGATTCAGGGTTCAATACTTACTCTGATTCACGATTCATTCATGTGGGAGGTGAATAAATCTGCACACAATGGCCAGGTTAGCTCAGTGGTTAGCGTACTAGCGTCTGAAGTGATAGGTCCGGGGTTCGATACTCACTCAGACCCTCGATTTATTCACGTGGCAGATACATAAATCCGAGTACGTCGTCCCTTGGAGAGGACGTTAAGCCGTTCGTCCCGAGCCTGTACGATGTCAGGTATTCGTTAAAGATCCCTACTGTAAATATGCTTGAATTAGGCAAAATTTAGAACTCCCAATGTAGAATCAACAGGTAATGTGACTCACCCATTATTACCTATTAAAATAGGTGCCAAATAATAAATGAGCCACACTTTCCGCCCCTAGAACAATACTAAAAGGTGAAAGCCTTATAAGTGTGGGCGTTAGAAAACAATCAACAACTTTCTATAACATGTATGCTTTTAAATATGTTGTATGAGTGGAACGTTTTTATGCTTAATAATAAAGGTTTCTTCTAAAACTTCCGTTTATTTATTCTGCTGGCATCTAAATATAAGATAAAAAACATAAATTCAAAATCAAGCTTCAGTTTTTTTAAATTTTAAACCACAACTCTTGGTATCTTCCTGCTAAAATGATGAATTTATTTTACAGAACAAGTGAATTACATAAATACAACTTGAAGTAATTAATATGCTGAAATCAAAAGTAGTCGTTTTTGGAAGTATTATTTTTTTTTAAATTATATAAATGTAAATTTTGTTACAATAAAAAAAAAGAAGAATTGTAAAAATAACAGTGTTTTGTTATTATATGAGCGGTAAGATAAATGGTCATTTTTTTCTATATTTTGATTAAAGCAGTAAGAAATTGGTAACATTGGATAAAAAAAGGGGAGGATTAATTTAGATTTATATAATTTAATTGATTTGTTGACCAGTAAGACGTAGATAGCACGGGTAATCCAGGGAGTACCTGAAGTAATCCCTCTTTGTGTCGCACTCTCTCACTCTCATTCCATAATCTCCCGTCATATATTATTCACTCTTTTCAACTTACTTTAGATTTCCTTTTAATTTTCTTATAAATCCCAACTTTTTTTTTGGGATTATTAAAAATTCTAATTATAAAGAAATATTTTCAAAAGTAGCTTCCTAAACTTCAATAAAATCCCCCTCTTTCATTGAAGGATAAGGGTTTATTAAAAATCTTTCAATAGACAGTAAATTTGATTCAGTTTAATCTTATAAATGTCTAGATTTCTGTGGGCCTTATTAAATTTAATTTAAAAGAAAAAAAAAAGAAAGAAACTGAAATACATTGTGTAAAATCATATTATAATTTCTTGTTTATTTTTTTCCTATATTCAAATGTTTAAACACAAGCGTACATATATTATTGATGCACGAGTGTTCAAAAACAATTGCAGTACGCCTTAAGGCACTTTTCTCATTTGTTTACTTATATAGTTCGTAAATTGTTAATTGACATTTATCCAGTACCATTCTCCTCTTCCTTAGACAGACAGACTCTTATCTCCACATCCCTTTTCTAGAGACGTTGTAACAACTCGCTAGAGAAAGTAGCAATTGCATCAAACAAATCATACCAGTCATTTGTTATATTTCTATTATTAATTTCATTTATTTTATTTATTAATTTCAGTTAATATCTTCAGTCATTAGTTTTATTTGTTTGGTTTCAGTTAATGGCTTCTGTTATTTCAGTAATTATCTTCAGTCATTAGTTTTATTTGTTTCGTTTCAGTTATTAGCTTCTGTTATTTCAGGTATTAGTTTTAGTTACTAGCTCCAGTTATTGGTTTCAATTATTATCTTCAGTCATTAGTTTTATTTGTTTGGATTCAGTTATTGGCTTCTGTTATTTCAGTTATTAGTTTTATTTGTTTGGATTCAGTTATTGGCTTCTGTTATTTCAGTTATTAGTTTTAGTTACTAGCTCCAGTTATGGGTTTCAGTTATTAGCTTCTGTTATTTCAGTTATTAGTTTTAGTTACTAGCTCCAGTCATGGGTCTCAGTTATTAGCTTCTGTTATTTCAGTTATTGGTTTCAGTTATTAGCTCCTATTATTTCAGGTATTGGTGTCATTAGCTTCGTCTGTTTAAGCTGTTGGTTTCGGTTATTTGTTTGTTTATTTCCGTAATTTCTGCTATAGTTGTTAGTTATTTTCAATAACACTTCCTGATCACTCTTAAAACTGCTAAGCATGAATAAATGTTTTTATATCTTCACTAGTTATTCTTCATATATAGTGACAATCATATGTGCATTATCATGTTGGCCATATTGAATCCATATCAAATTTTGTCACAGGCTCTAGTTGTTTACTAGATACTGCCGGAATGTAGTAAGCAAACATAAATCTGTCTCACAATATATGCTTAAACAAATAATATTCCGCTTTAGTTTCTTTCTTGTTGATCAGTAGCAATTATTTCGCTCATATCAGAGTCTTTTGTTACGCTATTGATATTTTAATTAAATTTGAAAAAAAATATTATAGAAAACATAAAGATTGTGTTCTACTTCAAA
Organism: Hermatobates lingyangjiaoensis; assembly: GCA_026182355.1. Classification (NCBI taxonomy): domain Eukaryota; kingdom Metazoa; phylum Arthropoda; class Insecta; order Hemiptera; family Hermatobatidae; genus Hermatobates; species Hermatobates lingyangjiaoensis. Next base: position 1,580,586 of record JAPFBL010000025.1, read on the forward strand.
AAATATTTTAATTCATTATTAAAATAAAACAGAATGGTGAAAGATTTTCGACAAAAATTTAAAAAAAAAATGAAATATTTTTTTGCAATATTGGTGTTTAAGTTTAAGGAATTATTGGACTAAATGATAAATGCAAATGTGTGTTGGGTAAAATAATACTTTTTATGCAAAATCGCTGGGATTAAAGGGTTTTTGGGAGGTGAGCGAGAGTGTGAGACGATCATTATAAATTCAGGAGCTTGAGGAGCAGGTTATTTGCGAATTTGAAAGCTTATTGAGGGGGATTGAATCAATCGGGGAAGTGTTCTCTTTCTCTCTCAACAAACTACAATAGAAATTTCTATTGATTTATCGCCATGAAATACATTAAACTAAATTTGAGAAGCTCTTTTGTTTGATGAAAACTTTTACACACACATTATATTAACTCTGTAGATGCCATTTAGCTACAGTTTTTTTTTTATGTCCTAACATACCCTTATGAAAGTGAACTATGGTTCCAGTATCCCTAGTTGTGTTTTAAATAGTCAATAAATTTACTATAAATACCGTAAATCAGGGGTGCTCACACTTTTTCAGTATGTGAGCTACTTATAAAATGACCAAGTCAAAATGATCTACCGACCATAAAAGCGTAGGTTATTTTAAAATTTATTGAACATTCTTACCTTGCATTACCACATGAGCCAATATTGCAAAAAAATAAGCTCTCAACATGTTTTTGTGATTACTATATAATAATAATAATTTTTTTGGTTAAGGAGGTGAAATGCATTTACGCACATTGTGCTGGGCTCCCAATAATAATAATAATAACAATACATTGACAATTTATAATAATAATAATTAAAAATAAATAAATAAAAACAATAAAATAAAATAATAATACAGCTGTTTTTTGTAGCTTTGCATTGTGCTCAAAGACAGAAGCTTTGTAGGAGGATCAAAACACACACACACACACACACACACACACACACACACACACACAAGACACCTCAGAGAGAGATAGATAGATAGATAGATAGATAGATAAATAGATAGATAGATAGATAGAGAGAGAGAGAGTGAGAGAGAGAGAGATAGGCTGACTGTCGCACTGGAACTTTTTTTTTTCAAAGTTGTATGCGATCTACCACTATTGGCCTCGCGATCGACGTATTGAGCGCACCCCTGCCGTAAATTTTATTTCTCATCATAAATTTTTTTTTCCAAAAAGCTGAAATATAAATCATTTAGCTTCATTATTCTCTAAAACAAAACCCCCACATGATCAGTGTCATAATAATTGGTTTATATTGGGGAATTTCAAAAAAATTACATCACTACATAAAAAATAAGAAAAAAAAGTTCATATAAAAACTAAGAACGCGTTTCGAACACTTCAGGTTTATAACTAAAACATATACATACATATGACATTTAGAATATCAGAGTAAATTATTAAGCTCATAGATCTTAACACTCATATATATATATATATATATATATATATATATATATATATATATATTATTTAGATGTAAACCTGAAGAAGAACACTAAGTGTTCAAATCTCGTTGTTAGTTTTCATACTAAACTTTTTTTTTGTGTGGAGACGTAATTTTTTCAAATTCTCTAATATGAGTAAATATAACACTATAACTGATTGCACAAGTAATAAATAATTGGTTTATGTAGGTAATGAAAATTTTACATACAATTCAATAAAAAAACTAACTAGACTAAATGATTCTTGCTTCAAATCATTGCAACACTATATTTGACTACAGTCATACCTTTTTTGACAGAATCCCTATTTTTTCGAATTTTACATGAAACATAAAAAAAATTAACCAATGTAATTTTTTTTCTAGCCAATTGAATATAAGTTTTTTTTTTATTGATTTGTATGCAAAATTTTCATTACCTACATAAACCAATTATTTATTACTTGTGCAATCAGTTATGGTGTTATATTGAATTGAATAAAATATGAGCTAAAAACGTGATAAAATACTGCTTGTTTCCGACAATCTGAGACATCGTTCATAGGAGAAGAATTGAGACCATTGGCTCCGAGCCTGTACCATATTTACTCGTTAAAGATTCTTACTCTAAATATATTTGAGCTAGGCAAACTTCAGGACTCCCAGTGTAGAATCAACAGGTAATATGGTTCACCAATTATCTAAATGGGTGGGACGGACTCTTTCCACTCCTAGAACCTCACTAAAAGTGATAGCATATAAATACGGGCTTTGAAAAACAAAGCTGTACTCATACAAAAATTGAAGTCTTACAGACCAAATTTTAACCTCACATACTGTATGGGGCGTGCGGTGACTTTTGAGACTGAGGAAGCAATAGTCGATATTTTTTTTTATAAAAGTAGAAACTCCATTTCAATAGATATATTTTATACTATAGCTAGTTTTCAAATATAAAGATACAATAAAAACTAATCCATTTTACTTAAATGTTAGTTCAATTCTTCACGTATATTTATATCAATTTATAGCTCAAATATACTTTAAATTTATTTTCACTACATACTTTAATTACGAAGGTTGTTATGAAGTTTTTTGGTGATTTATACGAATAGCACATTTAGGTTTTTATCACAAAAGATGTATTTCCCATTTGAATCATGCTAATATATCTAAGCGTCAAACAATACGTATGTTTATATCTATGTATATATTGTTTGTTTACATATCTACATAAATATAGCAAATATATAAGCAAAATTAATAAATAATTTTTGGCTATACAACATTTCTGTGTTGTGTAAACTGAACATTTTTTTCCCATAAAATGTAAAAATTTTGATTTATGATGGAATGTGACCGGTTATGAGGAGGATATAGGTCATAATGTTTGACAAATCAGAATGAAATTATACCTAAAAATATAGCATGTTTTGGAGATGAGATGAAGTGATTTTTTAGAATTACATTTACACAAAAGGAGCGGTATGGTATATTTTATGCTTTTAAAAAATGTTTTTTATAGTGCTAAACCACGTACTATAGAACGATGAGATTTTCTCAAAAAAACTAAACTTAAAATTAGCAATTAACAAAAAAAAATGCATAGAATTCTGATTATAAGAATGGGCGATATGTATAAAACCTGTTAATTTATCTTAGAAAAATGTACTATTTGCTATACTTGTTCGATTTGTTTACATTTGTGAGGGATGGACAGATTGACATGACTTCTTTTATAATAGTATAGATTATCGAGGTTTTCAATATTTGAGGTTATCGTGGAGGTAGTGGAGCGGTGTCGACAGACCCTCCTGTTCACGTTGTCAGTCTGTATCAGTTCATATTGGTGGGCTAGTGATGCAGCCCTTTGAGAGGTGGCGGGTGTGCGAGATTTATGCCATGCTGACAACAGCAACCATTGTCATGTATCGACCGCATTCTAACCAAAACTTAACGCATTGTTCATAAACAGTCATGAGGCTGGAAACAATAGTAAGGATCCAGCTGGTTTCAGTTTATCTCAATATTACACCCTCCGAGGGGAGAATAACATAGGTATGCGATTTTTTCAAATGTTAATTTATAAAACACTTAAAACTACCTCATTTTTCTTTTTTCATTGTAGATTTTTTTTTAAATTTAACGTATATATGACTTTTCTGTATATATCTGTAATAAACACACAGACAGACACACACACGTACACAGACGCAGAATCAACTTATTGAAGCTAAACCTCGAGAAAAAGCATCACACTGAGTACAGTCCGGTCTGTCAATGTAGTAGGAGAAAGTACAAGACATGCCATTATATAAGAAGGAGTAATACTTAAGGATACAAGTGAAGGAAGGACTGGAGTAACTTATTGATATGTAGCATGTTGCATACATAGCTTATTAGAATTAATAGTAATAACAACCATCATACCGCATATAATGTTTGGAGAGCTCGACCGGTTTCGGGTCCTTCTGGTTCCCATCTTCAAGAGTAACTTATTTTGGATTTCACGTCCTGATAACCCACGCCTACAATATAAATCATTAAAACATATGGCATCTGTATAGTTAACTCTATTATTTTGGTTTGTATGTTTATATAATTATTAAATTATATTCTTTTATTTCTCATCTAATTGTCTATTTCAAATTCTTTGTGTCGTCTATTATATTAAAAAACGATTTAAATAGTGTTTATTTAATAATTAAATCAAGAAAAAAACCAAAATAATAGAGGTATCTGTACAGACATCATGGGTTTAAATGATCTAGATAGCAGGTGTAGATTATTAGATATGAAATCCAAAATAAGTTGCTCTTGAAGATGGCATCTGAAACCGGTCGAGATCTCAAGATATTATACGACTATGACGGATAATATTACTACTAAATCTAATATGCTAACCTCAGTTCAAAAACCCATTATCTATATTTAACATATATAACTTGTACAGAGGATTGTTATGTTACATGATATATGTATAGCTTGTTCAGAAGATTGATATTTAACATGATATATGTATATCTTGTTCAGATATTGATATGTAACATGATATATGTATAGCTTGTTCAAAAGATTGATGTGTAACATGATGTACCATATGTATATCTTGTTCAAAGGATTGATATGTAACATGAATTCAGACAATTTATATGTAACATGATATATGTATAGCTTGTTCAGAAGTATGATATTTAACGGGATATATGTATATCTTGTTCAGAGGATTGATATGTAACATGATATATGTATAGCTTATTCAGAGAACTGATATGTAACATGATATATATATATATATATATATATATATATATATATATATTGTTAAAATTTGCAGCAGCTTCTGCACTCACTAACTTTAAGCTGGTGGCCTCGATCCTTCGGGCGATTTTTCTTTCTTCTGGCTGCAGTTGCCACAGCATCTGTCCTGCAGCCAGACATGGCAACTGCAGCCAGAAGAAAGAAAAATCGCCCGAAGGATCGAGGCCACCAGCTTAAAGTTAGTGAGTGCAGAAGCTGCTGCAAATTTTAACAACATATGTTTGAGAGAAGACCTGCTGCCAACGTATTCTCATATATATATATATATATATCATGTTCAGAGAATTGATATGTAACATGATATATGTATAGCTTGTTCAGAAGATTGATATGTAACAATATATATCTATAGTGTGTTCAAAGGATTGATATGTAGCATGATAAATATATAGCTTGTTCAGAGAATCTATATGTGAAATGATACATATATAGCCTGTTCAGAGGATTGATATGTAACAGGATATATGTTATGTGTATTGCACCTACATACCGTAATGCAAATATTTACTATGTTACTCATAAATGACTTTTATTAGAAACTTAGATTTACGAGATAATTTGAGTGAACCGGTATGCTGACAAGCAGTTTTAATGCAATATTGAAAAAAAAAAAGAAGCAAATCGTGGCTAAGGCTGAACAGATTATGAGGGTAAAGAAATTGAATGTTATAATCAAAAAAGCAGTGGTTATACTCCATAAGGCTGTGGAGGAATTGGGACTTTATCTAATATTGCGGAAACTGTTATAAGAGATGAAACAATAAGAGCAAGAAGGAGGAAGTCGTTGGATTTTATAGAGACTGTTCTAGTTTTCATTTAGGGTGGAGCAGTTAGAAAGGGAGGGTTGATTCAACCATCTAAATAGTCATCTTGATAGCGGAGGGATGGAGGAACAAACGGCGAGGCCACCCAATAAAAGAATGACACTAACGAATTGCCGCAAAAAATCTCTCCCTCGCTAGCAAACTCAGTCATTTTTAATTAATTTAAAGCCTTCAATAAGATAGTCTTAAAAACTTTGATTTCAATTTATTTCCTTAAATAAATAAATATATTTGAACTAAACTGAAAAACGAATAAAATCATAAAAGCAGTATCATTGAATATTTATTAAACAAAGCATAGTGAAATATATTGTTATTAACGGGAAAAAAGATTTTTTCATTTCCATAAAATGAAAAAAAAAAATCATTCTAATAATCAAAATTGACCAATAATACGACTAATTGAATCAACATCCTGAGAATCGAAAAGAGAATATATTTTTTTGTGATTGACTTTTTCGGGAAATGCATACATTTGTATATGACCAGCCTGTAAAATGTCTGAGTTCTCTTTACAAATTTATTTTTGATAATCAATATTGATTAAGTTGATTATAAATAATAAAGACCCCCAATAGTATTGGGTACTTAATAACGCTCTTAGAGGACAGGGTAAACCAGTGGTAAGGTGCTTGCCTCTGGACTGGTAGGTCCGAGGTTCAATACCCGCTCTGGCTGTCGATTTAACATATTCACAAGGGAGGTGAATTAATCTGAGCACGTCATCCATTAAAATATTCGTCCGAAGTCTATACGATGTCAGGTACTCATTAAGATCATTAATCTAAATACACTTGAGTTAGGCAAAATTTAGGGCTCTCAATGTAGAATGGTTATTGTGTGGCCAATATTCGGACTATGTGTGTTCTCTTTGAGACAGCCACGGCAACCTAACCTAACCTAACCTAAAAAAGCTTTCAACCAGACAGGAGTAATGACCGGAAACTTGTTGAGGTGATTGATCTGTTAGGTGACAGGTTCTAATACCAGCTTCATTAATAAAAGAAGGTATTAAGTAGACAGCGAAGCTTACAGTCTAACAAAGGGGTTCCCAATCTGAAGTGCCAGACTGTTCCAGAGGACGTGAGAAAAGGTAAATAGTAGAATGTTAGTATTATTCAAATATTTTCCACCTTTCTTTTTCATCATTACATATTCATTCAGATTGTTATTAAAACATCTCATTTGTTTCCGTTCTGCATAACTTTGATAACATATTTTATAGATTGTTCAAAACTGAAGTGGCTGTGCAAATTCACCTTATAACAACATACTTATGTGAGTCATAATTCAGTAATCCCTTCTGAACTAAGCAAAATCTTGGAATCACTTGAATGGCCAGGAAGACTTGAGTGTTGCAATAGGTAAGAATATATAGTTCCACGTTTTAAAAAACTTTTAGGCAATAAAAGAAAAAAAAGTCATTAAATTAAAAATTGGTAGCAATATTTTAGAAATATAAATCTCGACATACGATCTCGTAATTATCTTGCATATATTTCAAAAAAATTATTCTTTTTTTTTGTAAAGTATACTTTGATTGTTATATTTGTTGTGTTTGTTATTTTTTGTTTCATACATCCTTGAGCTAAATATAAATTTCAGTTTTGAATGAAATTTCTTTAGGACTACGGTTGCCAAAAAAGGTTGACAACCACTTGTAGTAAACAGTCCGAAGGCAGCTTGCGATAATGTAGAGAGAAAAAACAATAAATGAAGTTAGTATTAAATGATAAAATAATAAAAGTCATTCTGAGGTAAAATGGATAAACAAACAAAAGTCTCCACACAAATGTTCCAAAAACATGCTGAATATTACATTTAGTAAAGACTGTATATCATCCTCCAACGTAATTCCGAAATACATCCCACTATATTCAGGAAACAAATCATCATTGCAGTTAATACCCTCAATAACTTGAAAGTTCACTGGATGAGGAATGAAATAAAAAAGATTGTATAAAATTAAAAATGCCCTGTAATACTACTTATTTATCTTACAAACTTGGCTTGCTAAAATACTTCACCCCTATGAATGATACAGTGTTGTTGTTAATTTGTGTGGGGACTTTTGTTTGTTTATCCATTTTACCTCAGAATGAGTAAATAACACACAATTACGGATTGCACAACTAATGATAATAAAAGTCATTAAAATAATTAGAATCTTAAAATAATTAGTGTAATTAAAATCATAGTAAAAATGACGGAAATATTTTATCAATTGAATTATTTCTGTTGAAATATAATTTGATTGATTGTTTGATTAATTATGGTTTGAATTTATTTTAATTATGATTAACAATGATTTGATGGTTTTCTTTATTAAGATAATTGAACATTATCAATATATGAAATTAAACACCAGAATAAAACAAATAATATTACATATAATGCTCTAAGGCCTTTCGTCAAAACATCATCAGAGAGGTACATAAACCAAACAACAACTATATTAGCAAGTTAACCTGGTTGATTGAAGTCTTCAGGATTGCTGGCATCCCTCTCTAAATTTAAAGTTCCTAAAATTGAAGGGGTCTTAATTTTCTTACTTATTTCTTTTGTCAATATTTTATCCAGTTTGTACAATCCAGGACTATTGTTTATTAAATTTTCATAGAAGTTCTTTATGAAGGCACTTTCAATAGTATTTCTCTTTCTTTCTGAAGCCATAAAAATTAATTCTTTTGCTTCGCTCCAAAGCAAAATTTTTCATATATTCTATCAAGAGTTATTGTTGATTATTAATCTTTCATTACCAATATATGTTGATTATTTCAGACACCATCACCCGATTTTTGAAGGTGCAATTTATTTGGTTTCTTATGTTTTCCTAAAAACATTCTCGTTTTAAAACGTAAATGATATGTTTTCAATTATCATCTATTATTAAGAATATATAACTATTTTCCACTTATTTTTATTGAAAAATCATCGCAAACTTGATTAACTATTTGCAAATAAGCCAAATTGAGGCGAGATTTTTTTCCTTTTTTATTTCCAACAAAACTTCTATAAGAAGATTAAAGAGCCATGAAAAGAGAAAATAGCTGTACTGGTTTGAAACTCTTTTCAAATCTCAACCTCAAATGGAAGTCTAAAGAAAAACAGTTCGTGAAAGGTCTTCTTGCGGAGGGGTAAAAAATTACTGGCAGTACACTTTCTCAGTCAGGCCATTACTACCGACTCTCCATTATTGCAGGCATTGACTGAAACAAAACCTCTCTTTAGCTCTGCTTGACTTAAAAAAAAAAACAATGCTACTGCTAATGTTATTATTGAATTAGGCATCGGGTATGAGAAAAACAAAATTATTACAATTAAAACTCAACTGAAATTAACATCTTGGAAAATTTTTTTTCACCATTTTTTGATGTAGAACACGATATATTCAGATAAAAACTAACAAATATTCTCGCAAAATAGAGCAAAATTTTTATTTTATTAAAAAAAGTTAAAAAATATTCTAAATTGTAGTGCAGAATTTTCTAGCTATAAAGGATACTAGTTCTACTATTTGCATTATTGTAAATGGTAAGTAAAATTATAAGAAAATCGTACTTTTTAACTTAGCTATAAGTATCAGTACAGTGAAAGTATTTGTATAGTAATCATCAACAAATTCAATATCAGATTTTGACAGATTTCTGTTGAGGCCCCTTCAAAAGTGTTCTTTTGATATTTTTCTCATAATGTCTATGTGTGTCCGGGTGTATCCAGTTTGTTAGAACGCTACAGACATCATCGTTTCATGATTAAGTCGATATTTTACCAAAAATTGTGCCCTATAGTGTATATGTGTTCTATTTTTTTTTTACTAGATGAGGAGGCAATATTGCATCATAGGAAAGTCACATAATTCTTTAAGGAATAATTTTGAAGGAAAATAAAGTAATTGAACTGTACGAGTTCGATAACCCTCATGCCCTCAGTTTGCTCCAAATAATAAGAACATGTCTGATTGTTCTAGACCAACGATATCAATTTGTTATAACTATCAAAATATTTTAACAACTATAAAACAAATGAAATCATTAAAGTGATTATCTATGAGTTTTGATAATTCTCTGCCAGAATGTACATTATCACTTCATAACGTTAGAAAATTTTGTTCATGGGAGAGGTACACAACATTATCGGTTTTGAAAACTATGCAATGTCAGCTAATAATTACAGATGAGCTTAATTAATTAATTATATTATTAATAATTAATTAATTACATTCTTAATAATTAATTACATAATAATTATTTAATGAGCTTAAGCACAATAGAATTTATAACTCCTAATGTAAAACAAACTCAGTATTGTGGCATACCCATAACTAAAATTGCTATGAAATAACAACTGAGTGAGCTTTTTCTCTCCTAGAACATTATCAAATGACGACCGTTTGAAACATCATCTAATATAAATACAAGATTGAAGATGTATATTGATACTTTTTTTTTAATTTCTTTTTTGTTTAAACAGATAACTTAGCGAGTTAAAAACATCATCCTTTTACGATCTTTTTGCTTAATCGGTGATTTTATATTGGAGTTCGAAATTTTGCTTAACTCAAGTGTATTTAGAGTAGAGATCTTTAAGGAGTACCTGACATTGTACAGGCTCGGGACCGACGGCTTAACGTCCTCTCCTAGGGCTGACGTGCTCAAATTTATTCACCTTCCACGTAAATAAAGCAAGGACCAGGTGGGTATTGAACCCCTTATCTAACAGTTCAGAGGGGAGTACGTTAACCACTGAGTTAATGTAGTATGTGTATTTTATCATGTACTAAATTTTATGGACACTTTGTACATAAAATCGAAGAATTTATTACTATTATTTTGATATACCTTTTATAATATGAAGTCCAATATAGGTAAATAATCTTTAAAATTATTAATTATTTTAAAGAAATTATATAAAATTATAGGAATTTTATATCAATAATATAATAAAATGGATTTGTTTAGTGTTAGTTTACAGTGGTCACTTATTAATGAATGTTATCACTGTTTGATGAAATAGACAATAAGTCTCTCCTCAGAGAGAAACTTTCAAGTTTGGACTGCCCATTTATAACTTTGACTTCTTCAACTAAGTTAGGAAACTTGTACGAATGCTCGTCAATGGTAATATCTTAAACTACTATTGGAATTTCTTGAAGTTAATCATCTTCATTAATTGCTTATGAAGAAGTGAGAATAAAAACCATATAAATTTACCTACAGGCTTATTTCCAATTTAATATTAAAAAAAAAAGACAAAGAAGTTTATATACCAACGTTTTTATAGCCTTTTTATTAAATATAAACATATATCACCTTGATAGTACTAGCGGTGATCTAAGCAAAAATACTATTCAATCAAGGAAAATGTTTTAAACAAGTTTGTTATAAATGTTCTATCACAAACAAATAAAGCAAAAAAACTTTTATTAGTGTTAATATAAAATATACCGAGTCTCTATAAAGACTGAAACTCTGGGTACATGGGTGTTTTTACTCTTTTATTTATTCACTAATTACTTATTCATTATTTCTTCTAAGAATTATCTTTCGTCTAAAGAAGAAAAAAAATTGATTTGATAGTATTTAGTAGACATGAAGTATAGTCTCATTACGAAATATATGAGGAAACGCATTGAGTCAGTACGCTGAAAAAGTCGGCAATCGTGGAACTATTCCATGGAGTTTATCAGATTTCGCAAAGCCCAGCAAATTGTGCGTTACTAATGATGGAGTGTATTACTTTTGTAAAAAAAATTGTTTTATTTTAAGAAGTATGTGTATTTTACCATGTCCTACATTTTATGGACACTCTGTACATAAAATCGAAGAATTTATTACTATTATTTTGATATACCTTTTATAATATGAAGTTCAATATAGGCAAATAACAAAAATAAATAAATAAAATACATTGTAGGATAAAACGTTAATGAAATGGTTTCCACATATAAAAGTGTAATTGTATAAACAACGCGTTTCGAACACGTAGTGTTATTCCTCAGGCATGAACTAAAAAAAATTATATGTGGAGACCATTTCATTAATGTTTTACCCTACAATGAGTAAATACCACATAATAAGTGATTACGCTACGGTAGAATTAGAAATAAAATACACTTATAGTCTCTAATTTTCTGTTTGAATATTCATATAAATGGTTGAATATGAATTTTTTAACCGTCTATTTAATATGAATATTTATGACATTTAGAAATTTGTTTCTAACTATCTTATAGAAATCTCAACAGATTGCCAATGTAATTGCTTCGAGGCTACAACACTAACACACATAACCCAACCAGCTTCCACCATTTTCTTGGACCCCAGTGGTTTTGTTCATTTTTCAAGAGTACGATACCCTGACTAATCCATATTACAATGACTCAACGTGATTAAGTGTCCCCCATTAGATAAAAGCTAACTTTGAGTGTCTACCTCTGTTTTAACCAGTTCAATACCTTTTAGGTCAGGTTAGGTTGCAGTGGCAGTCCCACAGTGGATACACATAGACCGAACATTGCCGCTTTATTATACAACAAAATGAAGATTGATTCTACATTAGGAGTCCTAAATTTTACCTAACTCAAGTCTATTTAAAGAAGGTTCTTTAACGAGTATCTGGCTCTGGAGCGACGGCTTCACACCCTCTCCGAAGGATGACTTGCTCAGATTTATTCACCTCCCCCCCCCCCTCGTGAATAAATCAAAGGCCACAGTGGGTATTGAACCCCGGACCTATCAGTCCAGAGGTGAACACGTTCCCACTAGAATAACCTGGGCCCCTTCAGTGCCTCTATGTTATTTTGAAAAATAAACGTTCAAAATATAGCAAAAATTTTGTATAAACACTTTTAATTTGTAAATAAACTTTGTTTAATTCAATCAATGTGACTGATTGTAAGAAAATCAATATATAAAGCTCCAGTTTTTTTTATAGTTCACATTTTTTTTTAAATTTAAATGATATCATTTTAAAGGCTGAAATGCTAAATATATTAATGAAATTTCTTTGAATTGATTGACATCAATTCATTGGAATAAATGTAATGATATTGCAGTTCTTAAGTTTTGCGATTGATTAAAACAGGAATGAATTATTCATTAATTCAATCAAAGTTGGCTTAAAAGATTAAAATCAATCAGAGAATAAAATTGGCTAAATAAAGTAAAATAAATAAAATGCTCAGAGAATAAAATGATGATCCATCATTTGTTACCCCTTCTGAAATAATAAACAACTTAACTCATCTTAAACTCCTAAGTACTTTATAATACTATAGCTTACTGTAACAACATATTTATAGAGAAAAAAATAACGTGACTATGTTAAAGCGAGGAGTAAAATTATATGAATTATTTGAAAATGTATGCAACGACAAAAGAATGATATTAAAATATAAGTAAAAAGGAAGTAGATAATGGGCTGGATTCAGGTCGCATAAAACCTTTAGATTTATGTTACAGAATTATCAAATATATGTTTAGTTTGAAAAAGCAAAACACAATCTACATTGAACTTATGGTAAGTAAACATATAAAAAATAATGAGTAATCAATTTAATTAATTGACGAATTTTAATGTAATAAATACAATTCATCATTTATGAGGAATATTTAATTAGGATGATTGTTTACAATTGCGGCTCTGAGGTAGAAGGTGTATATATATATATATATAATATATTATTAAAGTAGACAGCAGCCTCCGCATTCACGATCTTTTTGCTGGTGTTTTCTAGTTTTCTAACTAGATTTCTTTGGTAGGGAGTGATTTCGTGAAGGAGTTGTCCCAGAGACATCAAAGAAATAATTTTGTAGCTTACTCAATAATATATTTTTCTACTTACAAGCTTTCGATTTCACCGAAATCATCGTCAGATATATGTTATGTACAGATCACATTAATTTAATAACAATTTTTCAAAGGTTAAACAGACATTAAAATGATTAAAATTAATGTCTGTTTCACCTTTGAAAAAATTGTTATTAAGTTAATTTGATCTGTTTATACCATATACCTGTTGATGATTTCGGTGAAATCGAAAGCTTGTAAGTAGAAAAATATATTATTGAGTAAGCTACAAAATTATTTCTTTGATGTCTCTGGGACAACTCCTTCACGAAATCACTCCCTACCAAAGAAAACTAGTTAGAAAACTAGAAAACTCCAGCAAAAAGATCGTGAATGCGGAGGCTGCTGTCTACTTTAATAAAATATGTTTACAAGAGAATCTGCTGCCAATATACACTAATATATATATATGAGGTGTGTAAATAAAGTAGTGAGACTGATTTTTTTTAAATTTTCTATTCAACTATAATTACAATGTGATATTGTCACCTTCAAAATAGTTCCCTTCGGAAGCCACACAGCGCTGGAGACGGTCCTTCCAATCATTGTAGCATTGCTGGAACTCGGATTCTGGAATGGCCTTCAGCTGGTCGGTTACAGCAGTTTGTATGTTTTGTAGTGTCCCGAAATGAGTTCCCTTGAGGTGATTTTTCAATCTCGGGAAGAGGAAAAAGTCACAAGGACTCAAGTCTGGTGAATAAGGAGGCTGAGGAGCAACAGGAATGTTTTTACTGGCCAAAAACTCGTTTATTGAGATGGCAGTGTGACAGGGCGCGTTGTCGTGATGCAACACCCACTTGTCTTTGATGTTTGGCCGCACACGAAGGACTTTTTTTCGAAGTCTTTCATTCTGACTGTCATTCTGACTGTCAAGCGTCGATCTGAACGCACAAGGTTCCGTACTCTGTTGACATTTTCATCGGTGTTTGCACTTGAAGGCCTTCCGCTTCGTGGTTCATCTTCAATCGACTCTCTTCCTTCTGAAAATTCCTTAAACCACCGAAAAACCTGTGCCCTTGATAAAACACGTTCTCCATAGGCCTCCTGAAGTTTTTCAAAAGTTTCGGTTGCATTATGTCCAAGTCTGAAGCAAAATTTGATTGCACACCGCTGCTCAACTTTGAGGTCACTCATTTTTAAAACGCTCAAGAAAAAACCATTTCACGAAAACCAACGCTACGGACAAACAAATGACTGTGGCAAGTTCAGATTCATACTGGAGGTGCATCACACGTGCACCTGACGCTACTCAAGGCCACGCGTCTCCAGCGTTGCCAGATCGAAAGCGATGTTGCCAGTCTCACTACTTTATTTACACACCTCGTATATATATATATATATATAGCAGATTCAATAATACATCGACCGTTTGATAGAATAGGTGTGTTCTCAAAACTGAGATTCGGTCAATTTTCTAAGATAAAAAATCTAACTCTTGTGCCAACGTTTCGGTTTTATTTAAAACCATTTTCATAGGCAGAAGTAAGAATTTTTTAACTAAGAAAATGAAATTTACATTATTTAAGGGTACAACTATGTTAACCGGACAAAACCTTCGACTAGACTGGTCTAGTAAATTGAATGAATTTACCATGAGACTGTATACATCTAAGTCTCCAGTAAGTTGGATTCTTCTAAGGTAAAAACCTTGTAAGGTGTATACTTTATTGACCCTCCAAATCATATAAAGTGATCAAAACTCAAGTATGATGAATAATATATTCCAGCAATTTTATACAATAGAAAATTTTTTTATTTCATTAAAGACTAGCAGGAAAATGGAGTCAGGTAATGTACGATTACAATCTTCCAAATCAGTTATCGATGAGTTAATATCTACTTATAAAATACAAGTAATGAAGTTAAATAAGATGCATCACAATCTCTAATGTTTTGTTTTCGTTGAATATTTATGGTACTTTTTTTATCTCAATTTTTTCCAATATACCTGGAAACAGTACTATTAAAAAATATTTTTTTATAAAATCCTCTGTTAGCATTGTTTTATTTCCCTTGATGTATTACTATTAAATATGTATAGCAAAATCGTGGGTTTTAAATATCCATCCGTTTTAAATATATTACGGATAGTTTCCCGTAATATAGGTGTTTTCTTTATGTAAGCACGTGTCAAAGAAAATCAATTCAAGACTGTCTTTCCTTCTCCAGTTAAGTGGATAAGATTTGGAACCAAACCCATACCTTAGTGGAGGGTTTTAAGTGTATTCAAAAGACTGAAATGTAATAACTGTAGTTATTTGTAGTAGTTTTAGTCAAAAGAAGAAAACAATTTTTTTTTGGAACTTGTTATAGTTGATAAGTTTTGGCTAGAGCGTGAAGCAAGATAAAGGAATGTTCAAGTAGTAAGTGCTTTAGAGAGAGGGATTCCTTTAGAGTGAGAGGTACAGGGGAGAAGCTAACATCAGCCTGTTCTGTCTGAGACCCGTTCTCGGCATAGTTGATAAACCTCGGCAAAGGTCTAACCCAGCATTCCTTTCTATGTCAAAGACACCGATTCAGCCCCTCCATCCCGACATCTTTCCATTTTTTAACGCTAGTGTCAAATTTTAACAACACTCTCCTGTCAAATCAAATGTCACCAACTGGTTTTTAGAGAAATATTCTTATAAATGTATTGTACCTACTTTCTCAACAATATTCTACATAAACTAGCAAAATCAGTAAATGAAGACTTTAAAATCAAAAGGGTGTAAGTAGTAACAAATTTTCTGTAAGAAGTTGACAATCTTTGTATAAAACATTCAAAATGGTTACCTATTTACATGGATTGTTGATTGTGTTACTGGTGGTGCTTAGTAGTAGCTCTATAACATAGTAATAGTAATGTAGTAGTAGTAGTTGATTCTATTATACAACTTTTTAAAAAAAAAAAAATCGTACTTAGTCCCTTTTGATTTACAACTCGTCAATTGCTAACTAAATAATTTTATAATCAAATGAAATATACATAATTTTGATCATTTTATTGGCAGGCTATAATTTTAAAATTAATTGATTTTTAAATACACAATATTGAATTATTTTATGGGTTGCTCTTCAGTTAGCTCAAAGATTTGTGAGTATATCATTTCCTAGGTTTGGTTTTGTAGGTTGTTTGCACCTTATCGTTGATGTTGTTGTAGGATTATAACTAGGTTACCTAGGATTAGCTCCAAAACTACCTTGTAAGGGGAATCTCAACAGTTTGAACTGAATCAGGTTTTCACCTGTTTGGATGAGGCTGGAGTTCGGTTGTGGACATTCCTTATGAAATGATCATGATAATGATGACGACGCTAATGATAACAGTAGAGGCGGAGTTGAGTAAGTTCCAGAGATGATTATTATGACCATGATTATGGTAGTGATAATGCGATGGCGTATGGTTGTAATTGTTCTGATTGTGTTGTTGATATTATTATGAACTCGTGCTGATGCTGGAAACAGTTATACTGTTCTGATGATGTGTAAATTGATACTGATTCTAATGACGACAACGACAACTATAATAGTGATGATAATGATAATAATAATCACGGTTAAATGTGTTAGCATTGGTGGTTTTGGTGGAGGAATGACATGGATGCTGATTCCGCTACATAATGATGACTTTCAACAATGATGCTGATGATGATGCTGGTGGCGGTTGTGGTGGGGTGATGATGATGATGGTTATGATGATAGTGCTGATTGTGTTGTTGATATGATTGCGGACTAGTAGTGATGTTGAAAACAGTTCTACTGTTCTGATGAAGTATAAGCTGATGATGTTGATGATGATAATGAGTATGTTAATGATACTCGCGGTAGTAGTAGTAGTGGTGATAGTTATTAAACAAACAAAACTGTCACCCCCTCGTAATGAACTCACGACCCACAGGTGTTGAACACTTGCTAAAGACTCTCCTTAAATCACAACTCTTTTTTCTTACAGTAATTCATAATTAATAAATCTTATTTTTTTCGCAACTCATCAGTGCTTGCAGCAATCAATATTTTATTGACTTAGATGAAAAAGTGAAGATTAAACCAGAGTACATACAAAATCTAATATAACAGCTAAATCTTCAAAACACGAGTCAGTAATGTATATATCAAGTAGCATACTTCAAAAAAGACCTAGCTCTATTTTTGATATTTGACTACATATACATTTTTACTAGTTACATACGAAATGTATTACTACAGCAAAAATATACTCAAAGAACGTAGACATCCTTGTACTGAAAATGGACCTTTCACATAATTCCATGATGAATTAGTGCAAACAATAATATATTTTTATGACAGTTTTAGGATAAGTGTTTCTTTTCAAGTAATATATGCAGGGTTTTTTAAATTGGTATAATCAATATTTTTCTTATTTTAAATAATTTTTTTTTTCAAGTAAGCGCTCCATTATATACTTGATCTAAGTGATCCAATTATATACGTGATCTAAGAGATCCTGTGTGACAGTGTGATACTCATAGATATTAAAGATTTAAGGTAGGATTATTGGTCACGACTCTTGATTTTTCATGTGGGGAGAGAAAATCTTGCGCACTGCATCTCTCGGGTTGCAGGGGCGGGGGAAGCACTGGGTCCTTAGCCTTTACGATGTCACGTACTCCTTAAAGATCCCTTCTTTAATAAACTTGACTTAAGGAAAATTTAGGATTTCCGTTGCAAAGTGAACACCGGATTTTTTTTTTACAACATTCACACTATAGAAACTTTGTCTTGAGGGTAAGGAAAAAGATCGAAAGTGTTGGCGATTCATGATAAAGTATCAATTGAAACTAAGGGCAAAGCACATCACCGGAGGACACGTGGTGTTACCCATCTAAAAGCTTGCCGAGTCCGATGTTGCTTAACTTCAGTGATCCGATAGAAGCCGGTGCATTCAAATGACTATGACCATAAAACAGCCTTCCTCCTCTTCTGTTATAAAAGTAGTGGCAAGTTTATAACCTGGAGCACACTAAAAGTAAAGAAGCCGGGTGGTTGAAAAAGAAATACTTCAATGAAGTAGCAGTTCTTTGGTTAGCTTAGGTTGCAATAGCAGTTTTACAAAAAGAACACACATATACCGAACATTATCCGTTTGTACTACCGCACATAAACATTTTAAATTGAGAGTCTTAAATTTTTCATAACTCAAGTGTATTTAGAGCAGCGATATTTAAGGAATACCTGAAATCGTACAGGCTCCAGACCGACGGCTTAATGTATTCTCTGAGAGCTGACACTCTCAGATATATATCTTCCTTCCTCGTGAATAAATCGAGAGTCATAGTGGGTATAGAACCACGGATCTACCAGTCTAGTGGCAAGCACATTGCTACTGGAATAACATGGCCCCAAAAGCAGTTGTTTACTTTACATAACAGCAAAACAGTTTATTAATTTATTATATTGAATACATTTTTTTTATAACTTTTAGAAGAAGTTAGTACGACAGGATACCACTAAAT
Source organism: Hermatobates lingyangjiaoensis (assembly GCA_026182355.1). Lineage (NCBI taxonomy): Eukaryota > Metazoa > Arthropoda > Insecta > Hemiptera > Hermatobatidae > Hermatobates > Hermatobates lingyangjiaoensis. Next base: position 1,599,507 of record JAPFBL010000025.1, read on the forward strand.
CTAATCAAATCCTGCTACATTCATTTCACAAAAAGAAAAGTTTTTCACTATTTCAATTGTGTAAACATAATTCCAGTGCTGGCTACAATAGTCATTTCATTGACCTAGATGATAGGCTATAAATCATCTATCCAACCCATAAAATGACAGCAAATTGCTTCCATTAAATCTACTGATTAAATGAAGGTCAAGCCAGAGTGAATAAATCTACCATAACAGCTATGTTTTGAAAACACTAGTCAGTAATGCATCAAAACAAAAAGTAGTAAACTTTTTTAATTTATTTTAAATATGACTTACATTTTAATTTTTTTACATAATTGCTAAAATATCAAAACAAAGTCTGTTTATTTTTGATATTTGTTCGTTCCTTTGTAATAGTCTGTTGTTTGGATTTATGTTTACTATGTTATATAATATAAAGTTATCATATAATATCAACAGAGTATACTCACTGATGTAGTAAAGATACGCATAAATATTAATTTAATAATAAAATTTTTCTCAATGTAAGTAGTTTTTTCACTAACAATACAAATCATTAAAGGAGTTTCGCTCCTGTTTCTCATGTTTCTATGTAATGACTGTAATCCATGTGTTAACTATTATTTATATATATACTGATAAAAGTATCGACCGTACAGTAGAAAAAAAATAAAAGTGTTTCAGGACTCAGTTCTTCAGGTTCAATGATATACAATGCATATTGTATATATAAATTGTACATACATTGTACATATATGAAATGGAAAAAAAACGAATAACATTTTTCAACCTTAACAAGCGGTCTTCATCAGAGTCAAAAATCCAACTGAAAAACTTTAATTGTGATTTCACCTGTTTAAGTGAAGTCTTGTATATATATATATAATATATATATATATATATATATATATATATATTTTATAGTGTAATTAGGTAGACCTTCATTAATACATACACAATTAAAGTTCTTCCCAATTTCTCTATGTATGATTTTTTGATTTAGCTTCTCTAGTTTTCTGATCTCACACTTCCATTCAGTTGGTATTAAGAGTAATAAACCACCAAAAGATTTCCTTGTAAATTCCATGTAATATTTAGTTATCATACATTTAAAAATTTAAATCCTACGTTTCAGTCATCACTGACCATCATCAGGGTGTAACGAAAGCTAAAATAATTGAACAAAAGTTATTAACCAAAATAAAAATTATATCCTACTTACTATAAAACAGCTTCAAATTACCAATACAAAAGATAAAATTACATATTAAACATAAATTTGCAGATTGCACTGGGTTTTACACTATCAATGTTGTGCTTTCATTGTAATGTTCCTAGAGTATCGCTCTGCAACTCAAACTGCTGTCTCTGCTGTGCCTGTCCCGTATGTAAAACCCTGTGCAACCTGCAAATTTATGTTTACTATGTAGTTTTATCTTTTGTATTGGTAATTTGAAGCTGTTTTATAGTAAGTAGGATATAATTTTTATTTTGGTTAATAACTTTTGTTCAATTATTTTAGCTTTCGTTACACCCTGATGATGGTCAGAGATGACTGAAACGTAGGATTTAAATTTTTAAATGTATGATAACTAAATATTACATGGAATTTACAAGGAAATCTTTTGGTGGTTTATTACTCTTAATACCAACTGAATGGAAGTGTGAGATCAGAAAACTGGAGAAGCTAAATCGAAAAATCATACATAGAGAAATTGGGAAGAACTTTAATTGTATATATACATATATATATAATCAAACCACAATATGAAATGGGTAAACAAGACTAAGATATTTCAACTAAAACCAGCTAAGTTGGTTTTTGGCTAAAAACCCAACTGAGTTGGGTAGTCAACTCTGAGGTTTGATCATTGATTGTTATTTCACGTGTTTATGTGAAATCATTATATATATATATATATATATATATATATATATATTAACTACTATATTAGGTTAGGTTAGGTTGTATTGGCAGTCTCACAAGGGAACACACACGTAGGCCCAGCATTGGCTCTTTGTGATACCACACAATGAAGATTGATTCTATAGTGGGAGTCCTAAACTTTGCCTATTAAACTCAAGTGTATTTAGAGTAGGAATAAATACACTTTATCGTGCAGTCTCAAAACTACGAGTTTAACGTCCTTCTCTAAGGGATGAAGTGCTCAGATTTATTCACCTACGCGTGTATAAATCGAGGGTCAAGTGGGGATCGAACCCCGGTCCTATCAGTTCAGAGGAGAGCACAAAACCACTGAGTTAGCCTGGCCCCCAACTACTACAATAACTAGGTTTTAATCTCTGTATGCTTGTATGTTTGAATTCTATTTATTATCTAAAATCTATGTTCCTTAAATAATCACTAAAGTTCCTAAACTAAAGTCTTTTATTTCAACATGGTTAATTCAAACTATGTCATATTTTTATTACTACCAGCTTTCGTACATTTATTACCCACGTATACAAAATTGCGTCTAACTTTGTTAACCTCGGAGAGCCTCTCACATAAAAAGTACAGATGCTAGACAGCAAAAAGTGTTAAAATGATCGAGATGAGTGTACCAACACAAAAAAAAAAAATTGAAAATAAACTGTACAGAGCGCGCGAAATTTAGACAGTCACCTTATTTTTTCAATGTAAGTAATTAATTGAATTATAAGAGTACAAGAGATTGTTTTAGAAAAAAAAGAACTGCGTAAAGTAGCTTTCGTATTTTTAAAGAATTTTCATTAAATTCAAATTTGAGAGTGTTACTTATTGATTACTGGATTGACATTAGGGGTGCAGGCACGTGTGTTGGACGGCATTCAGGGGAGACTCTGTCTTTTTAGAGGGGAGACCGAGAGAATGTCATTTTGCAAGAGGAGGAAATGTTCAAAACACCATATGGGCAACAACTACCAAAACATGTGACGGGCTTAACGGGAATCCCTTTTTATTCTGTTCTTTTTATCAAATTCCATAAGCCTGCATTGATACTTAGTATCATTTTTGATCATATTTTGGTTCATATTGATTGAATATAAACTAAAATAACTTATTTATTACACAAACGATTGATTTTCTTCACTTTTGATTGTTTGTTCACTTTCACAATTTGTTTCTTAATATTTTGTATATATATATATATATATACTTAACAACAATTAACTATAAACACGTGAAAAAACAATCAATGTTCAAAGCCCAATAAGAAAATGGAAAAAGATACTAAAATCTTTCAACCTTAGCAAGCGGTCTTCGTCAAAATCAAGGTTAGTTGGGTTTTGACTCTGACGAAGAGCGTTTGTTAGGATTGAAAGATTTTAGTCTTCATTCATATATATATATATATATATCAATGATCAAACCACAATATGAAATGGGAAAACATGACAAAGATCTTTCAACTGTATTTCTCCGCAGTCTTGTTTTCCCATTTCATATTGAGGTTTGATCATTGATTGTTATTTCACATGTTTATGTAAAATCTTTATATATATGAGTGTGTGTGTGTGTATTTAGGGAGTAGACTTTCCTTGATACATTTTTCATTAAATTGTTTCTTGGTCGTGGTTTCTGTCACTTTTCTAGCTTTTTTAATGGATAAAGAATTTACTAACGTTGGGCCAAATTGAAGATGATAAATAGTGAATTTTTTATCTTATATGATAAGAAAGCTAGAAAAGTTACCTACAAAAGTGAGAAGAATAAAGATTCAGAAATAATCTAAAGAATATGTATGTTATATATATATATTTTTAAAATTTGGGAGCAGTCCTTCATTCAAGCATATTTCATTGAAAAACTGACCGTATTTCACTGATGTCATAGAAAGAAGAGGATATTCAGAAACCTTGAAAAACTGGTGAAGAAAATGACATCAGTGAAATATGGTCAGTTATTCAATGATATATATATATATATATATATATAAAGTTGGGTTTTTGACTCTGACGAAGACCGCTTGTTACGGTTGAAAGATCTTAGTCTTGTTTTCACATTTCTTATTGTGGTTTGATCATTGATATATATATTTTCTACTTTAAAACTTATAATGAATATCAAAGTTGAAAAATATTTATCTATCAAAGAAAAGTGAAACTGATCAAAGAGAAATATATATTTGTGACCACTGCATAAGAAAACATTACATTTTTGACATTGAAAGAAGCATTTATTAAATCTACCTTAAGTGAAATTTTAAGTTGGTATTTTTTTTTATGCAAGGTTATCAAGGTGCCATTTAAGGTACTAAAGTTGGGCCCAACTTGAAGATGCTGAATAGTGAATTTCTTTTGGCTTATTTATGCTAAGTGATAAGTGGGAAGGAAAAAGAGAGGCTTTGGAGAGGCGTTTAAGAGGGCTGTTAAGATATTTATTTTGGGCGGGAAAGGGAAGGTAACATCTAGATTGGTGGAGGCAGTCATGGGTGGGTGCAGCGGTGGGGTGGTTGATGGGGGGGGGGGGGGGGGTGTCGCTTGGTATCTAGAAAGGAGAGAGAGAGAGGCTGCCTTATGCTACCTTCCTAATGGAAAAATCGATCTCTACTTCAATATTGAAGGAAATTTACTTAGTAAAAGGAAAATCAATGTACGAACATCTGGGTTTCAAGATGGTGCAGTCGGTAAGGTAGATAGACGTCTTCATCCTTGCCTGTTGTCTCATTCCCACTAAATATAACTCTTACAATCACTTACAATCTCTTCAAAACTTAAATCCCCATTGCATTTCATTCATACAACATTAAACTTTCAAATCAGTTTTAAAAAATTAACAAAAAAAAACTCAAGTTTCTTAATATACTTAATTGACATGAACCAAACAGTTTTATTTCTGTTCATAATCATTTTTAAGTTATATAACACAACTTTTTCATACAAACCAAATTTCAATGAAATCGGAGTGATACTGGTTTGGTAATGTTTTACAGTTAGATTAAGTCATTACATGAACGACTTTAGTCTTAAAGAAGTTTATCAAACTTAGAAAGTATTTAGACAAATTTTAGAATATATAGAAACGTATAGAAAATTTAGGCATGTATTGGTACCATAGTGTTATAATAGGTATTTATATCCGTGATTATAGAAGATAGGTTTAGTCCCTTTGTTTATGCAGCCAATGCGAAGCCGATCGGGCGACTACACCAGCGATAGACGAGGTATGACGGTCGACAATAATATTTTACTTAGAAAGAGTAGACCAATAAAAAAAAATACGTTAAAGCACATTTTCCTATTTAAAAACATACATATTAATTAACTAGCTGATGATGTCAGCCGTTTACCGACTTTTTGTTTGATCGGTGATTCTACAGATTCTACATTGGGAGTCCTAAATTTTGCCTAACTCAAGTAAATTTCAAGTAGACATCTTTAACGAGTACCTGAGATCATACGGGCTATGAACCGACGGCTTAACGTGCTCTCATAAGGTGATAAGGAGGCTTATCACCTCCTGCATGAATAAATCGAAGGCCAGGTGAGGATCGAACCCCGGTCACCAACTCAGAGGCAAGCACGTTAACAACTGAGCTAACCTGGCCCTCTAGAGAGGAGTTAGATAAATATTTAGGGAGATAGCTAAATAGATAGAGAGATAGAAAGGGAGGTAGATCAGTAGGGAGTTAGATAGATATATAAGTTGATAGATATAGAGATAGTTAGATAATAGATAGAGCGATAGTTAGGTAGAGAGAGAGATAGATAGGGGGAGATAAATAGATAAGTAGGGAGATAGATAGTTAAATAGATAGAGAGTGAAACAGAGGGAGAGAGAGAGAGAGAGAGAGAGAGAGAGAGAAAGTGAATGAGAGAGGGAAAGGAGGAGTTTCATATTTATATTAAGGAAATTTACTTAGTAAAAGGAAAATCAATGTACGAACATCTGGGTTTCAAGATGGTGCAGTCGGTAAGGTAGATAGACGTCTTCATCCTTGCCTATTGTCTCATTCCCACTAAATATAACTCTTACAATCACTTACAATCTCTTCAAAACTTAAATTCCCATTGCATTTCATTCATACAACATTAAACTTTCAAATCAGTTTTAAAAAATTAACAAAAAAAACTCAAGTTTCTTAATATACTTAATTGACATGAACCAAACAGTTTTATTTCTGTTCATAATCATTTTTTACCATAATATTTTACTAAAAATTTTAATACACTTTTTTTGAAAAACAAGCAAACAAACAATAAATTAAAAAATACTGAAATAGGGATTCTGTTTTTAGAATAGAAACTGTTAATCCTGCTTTTTGTATGACTGACATTTCAATTACGTATATGCTCGGTCAGATTATCTTCAGGCCGGAGGTTACTGTCAGTCAAGGGAGTGCTTAGTCTGTCATCTTCCTCAGCAGGTCTATTTCTTAAGCTAAATAAGACAACAACTCAAACCAGGTATTTATACGACTACTTAACTAGAGAGAAGTAAAAACTCTTCGTTAGACAAAATAAGTTAGTAAGAACTTACAGACTTTCAACCTCTACTCATGTCAGATATCAAAAAAAAATATTTTCACAAATAAAAACAAAATACGTTTCTAACTTAAATTCATAGAAAATAAATTAGTATACTTATAATATTTTGTATAATCGAACTATGGATAATAAAGGGTGTCCCAAAAGAAACCAAACTATGTTAGTGACTATTGTTATTGAGTTCTCTCATTTCAGTAATATTCATTTTCAACTAGATGGAGCACCTGCACAAAGCCAAAATGCTCAACATGACTTGATGAAACATTTCGTGGACGCCGAGGGCCAATCGAATATCCTACCAGATCCCTGAATCTGATACCACCTGGTATTTTTTAAGGGTAGTTCTAAAGAACGCAGTTTATGCTAATAAACTCTAGGACAATTGGTCAGCTAAAAAAAAAATATTTGGCCAGAATGGAACTAAATTTCGGAGGAACCTTGCCAGGAAGTATGCCACAGTGTTGTCAAAAGATTGTTTTGCAGTTAAAGGTAGACATTATGAACATTTGTAAACAATTAATACACCTATTAAATTTCTTGTTTCTGATTGATAATTTTTATTAAACTTTGCTGTTTGGTTACCTTTGGGACACCCAGTAAATAATATTGTTTCTTAAGAAAAAAATTAAAAAGGAAAAAAGAAAGTAAAGTGAAATTAAAAAGATGTTAGAAAATAAGGACTTTTAGTTCATTAATAAATAATTAAAATTAATTTTATATATACATATATATTAATCATCTATGATACTATTATTAGACTACAAAATTTTACAGTTTGCATAAGACTTTCAATTCTGTTTTAAACAGAGGTAGAGAATAACAATAATACAAAGATTGTTATCAACACTGTTGATGGTTATCAACAGAAATATAAGGAATTAATTAAGATGATTCAGTGAATATATTAAATTCAGTCCTCGCTTATCATCGAAATATATTTGTTTTTTTGTTTTCCAACGCCCACACTTATAAGGCTTTCAACTTTTAGTGCTGTTCTAGGGGCGGAAATTGTGGCTCATTTATTTGGCACTCATTTTAGTAATGGGCGAGCCACATTACCTGTTGATTCTACATTGGGCGTCCAAAATTTTGCCTTACTCTAATGTATTTAAAGTAGGAATCTTTAACAAGTACCTGATATCGTACAGGCTCAGGACCAGTGGTTTAACATCCTCTCCGAGGGACGACGTGCTAAGATTTATTCACCTCTCACGCAAATAAATCGAGGGCCAGGTGGGTATTGAACCTCGGAACTACCAGTTCTGAGGCGAGCACGTTAACCACTGAGCTAACCTGGCCCTTCTTTTTTGAAATATAGTAGTGAGTTTATGTGATCTTTTACATATGTTTCCTTTCTGTGAATTCATTATATATATAATATATCATATATCCATATATATATATATATATATATATATATATATATATATATATATATATAAATAAAAAGATTTCACATAAACACGTGAAACAACAATCAATCTAATATTATAAACATTAGTAACGGTCTCTTCAAACTTGATACTTTCGTCACGAGGGCAATAGCCTCTTCAAAGAGGGTTGACAGCTAGCGGATAGTTTTTTACTTTTTCTTACTGTACTCCTTTGTTTCCCCAAACATCCCTTTCTGGACATTAGTCCTTTCCTGTGCTTTCACCCTTTTAAAATACCACTCTTCCCTCCCACTCTTCTCAACTCCTCACCAGATGTTTTCTGCATCTAGTGTTTCAGTTGGGTTTTTGACTCTGACGAAGACCGCTTGTTACGGTTGAAAGATCTTAGTCTTGTTTTCCCATTTCTTATTGTGGTTTGATCATATATATATATATATATATATATATATATATACATACATACAATTCATAAATAATCAATGAATACATATGCTAGCATATTATACAGTATGAAATAAACATGTGGTTATTACCACATTTGATTTTTAAATCTTCTATATTAGTAGCAAGCATGCTAACCACTAATACAAAAAAATACAAATAATCTATGAACTGAGAATGGCTTAAAACAGTGTTCAGGGATCAGAAGTAAATTACTCTAAATGGGGTATTTTAGAAATTTTTGGGGTTGATGAATGAGCTAGGAATGTGGATGTGCTAATTGAAGGGATTTCGGAGAAAAGAATGCATCAAGGATACCACGACTGTAAAGCAATGGAAAGGTAGAACCGTCAACCGTTTAACCCTCAGAGAGACCGCTTTTGCGTTGTTGGTCTTCCTTGTGGCATTTACTCCTTGATTACCAGTCTTTACTTTGCTCCTCGTCATCTATCTAGTTTACTCTTAACCTGGCTTGTTACGAAAAGAACAACTAGGATCATAGGTAAGGGAGGTCTAGGCAAGGGGAAGAAGAAAGGAGTGATAGATGGTAGCAGATTGGATTGTGTTGGAGTGACGTCATGGAGTGGACAACTGGAGGAATAAGCTTGATTTTAACTTGCGTGCTATTTCCATGCCTAAAAGACACACTTTGACTTCCTATGATACATGATATTAACAATTAAACATTTTTCTAATATACATTTTTTGTTTATTTATTATCCATGAATCTGAAAGTAAATTGGTTTGTCCACCAGAGTACTTTCAAATGTGGAGTAAATTAACTTTACTACAAATTCTATTCGGGTAACCCAGATAGAATTTGTTATGTCTGCTTGATAATTTTTTTTAAGTTTGTGGTTTGGTTACTTTTGGGACACCCTCTATGTGATATTGATTCTCAGAAAAAATATAAAAAAAAAGGAAAGTAGGATGAAATTAAAAAGATGTTAGAAGATAAGAGGACTTATATATATATATATATATAGTCGTTATCAGCCTTTGGAGCGATTCACATCTATTCCTGGCGACGAGGACATCGAAATATAGTAGTGATTTCAGTGATTTCTTTTCTGTGTGTTCTTTTGAAAATTCTAGTTTATATATATATATATATATATATATATATATATAAGCAAGCACACTTACTGAATTCTCAATATTTCAAACTGTTGTGCGAAACGGTTCGAAATAAAGTAAGTGTACTTTTTATTCCTTTTTCTATGTTGTGCTTTGTGTAATTTAAAGTATTATAGTCCATGTGGACCGTTTATTCAATTTAGTATATATATATATGAATGATCAAACCACAATAAGAAATGGGAAAACAAGACTAAGATAAGTTGTAACACCCAAAAAAGGTACCTGACACATGGTTTAAAGGAATCTTTGAAAATGTTTATAATTAGAGATAAATGCCGTACGTAATGAGCAGCAATAGAGTGCATTGATATCTATTTTATATTGAAGCTTTGTGAAAAATGATTTTTTTTTTATTATCATATATTAAACTTCAAAAATAGAACAAATTAGAACAATTTGTCAATTTTTTGTTAAATTATAATTGGTTTCGTTGAAAGCATACATAATTTAAAGTGAGTGGAAGGGGGGGGGGGGAATGAAATATAAATGCATTGTCAGACAGGGGATAATGTGATATGGTGGTTTTAGATAAGGGTTATGAAAAAGAAAGAACAAGGGTTGTGTTTCAAACATGAAGGGGGTTGATTTTTTTTTTTTTTTTTTGTTCGAGGACCAAACAAGACAGGAATGAGTTAGGGCTGCGAACAAGGGAGGCTTTCTAATTGATCCACACGTATCAGAGAGCGACAAAAAGAAGAAACTTACTCTCTTATGTTATTAAACTCGCTCAGTGTAAGGCTGGCTCTCGACAATAGATACCTTACAAGCAGGGAAATATGTAGGGAGCAAGTAAAATTAAACTATATTTCTTACTCTTTTATTAAAAAGTTTCCTCCAGAACTCGTTATCATATAAACAAATTTAACAAAACGAGTACTACATTCTTGTCGTCCTCAATTTAAAAATCATAATCATAAATAAATGTGTAGTATTTATATTTTTTATGCATTAACTATGAGTACTAAATATTATTAATAACTTATATATTATGCTTATATTTATATATAAGGATAATACTATACAATGTATGCATACACTGAGGATAATGTATAATACGAGTATATGGATAATCTATACAATATATATAATATATATTGTATAGATTCAAAAGAAACAACGAGAATAAAATATTTGAATATTTTTTTAAATGTTTTTCTTCTTTTACATATTTTTCTTATTATTTACCTTTGTCCCCTTCTACCACAAGTTGACAACACTGATTGTATGCCTCTTCAGGAATAATTTACTTAAGTCTTTTCTTGTATTCGAAGCGTCTTTCTATCTCATGATGAAGCAATAAAAATAAAGTAGTGAGTTTTTTTTATCTCTTTTTTGTGTGCTCATTCTGTGGATTTAGTATATACCCGTATATATATATATATATATATATATATATATATACGTAACAGGGATTGGCTCGTCTTTTACAATATATATATATATATAGTTCAAAATTGAAGATAGGTAGCTCACAAAGTAAAGAAACACACTTACAAACTCAAATTTTCGGGCAATCCGTCTTCAGGAGAAAAGAGAAAGGGAGACAGAATGCCCAAAAATTTGAGTTTGTAAGTGTGTTTCATTACTTTGTGTGCTACCTATCTTCAATTTTAAACTGTTATTGTGTCCAGTTTGAATCGTGTTTCTATTTATCAAGTGAAAATATATATATATATACATATATAAGATTTCATATAAACACGTGAAATAACAATCAATAATCAAACCACAGTATTAAATGAGAAAAACAGACTAAGATCTTTTAAACGTTCTGTGTGTGTGTGTGTGTGTGTGTGTGTGTGTGTGTGTATATGTGTGTGTATGTTTGTGTGTGTGTGTGTCTGTGTGTGTGTGTGTGAGAGAGAGAGAGAGTGTGTCCATGTATGATTGGGTACGTGTGTGATTGTGTGCGTGTGTATAATTTATTATGAACTTACATAATAGTAGTAAGTAAGTGCATTGTAATTTTATTTTTAAATTGACCTAAGTAATTATATTTTATACAGTTAATTGATATTAACGGTTTCCAAAACTACATCTTTAGACATATGAAAGTAGTTTAGTAGTTATATATGTATGTAATGTTCAATTTGGAATGAAATATTTCAACAGAGAAATAGGAATGATTACAGTATGTGGCACGTTACAAAGATTGTTTCCCGTCAATAGATGATAGACTATTTTTAGAATCTTTTATTTAGCGGTTTATACTTTCATTTCTGTTTAGATAGTTTTATTGTAAAAAATATTACATAATTTACGCAGAGATTTGTTTCACATCTCGGATACACACTAACTCACAATAAAAGAATTGACAAAATATACCAGATGCTCATTTACAATAGGAGGATCATACTAATAGCTTCAAACTTTCGATTGAACATGTCTATAGTCGCGAGGCTTGGAAGGGATATAAACCAAGTACACATCAGTGAATTGCGGGTTGCCTGCCATCCAGACTGAACTGCAAGAAAGTCTATTGTTTTTTACCGCAGATTCTATCGTTCTGTTTAATTTTTAAAAACTTATTTTGTATTTATATAAATATAAAATATAAAATTTTATAAAAGAGATAAAATAAAAAAAAGATTTTATATATTTTTATAAAAAAAAAATAAATATAAGAAATTAGCTATGTGAATATTGTACGAATGTATTTTAGGCATTTTAGGTCAAATAAAAAACTAAAACTGGTTGAAAAACATAACCCTTTCGAGCCTATACGCTCATTTGCAGCCTACACGCCCTTTTGCAGTCTGTACGACCTTTTTAAGTCTGTACTCCCTTTCGCAGCCTATACGCCCTTATGCAGTCTATACGTCTTTTTGATGTTTGTATGTCCTTTCGCAGCCTATAGCCCTTTCGGACCTATACGCCCTTATACAGCCCACACACCCTTTTGCAGTATATACGTTTTTTTGATGTCTGTACGCCTTTTCGCTGCCCTTACGCTGTCTATACATTCTTTTGCAGTCTATACGTCCTTTTTAAGTCTGTACTCCCTTTCGCAGCCTATACGCCCTTTTGCAGTCTATATGTCTTTTGATGTAAGTATGTCCTTTCGCAGCCTACGTCCTTATACAGCCTATACACCCTTTTGCAGTCTATACGTCTTTTTGATATTTGTACGTCCTTTCGCAGCCTATAGCCCTTTCGGGCCTATACGCCCTTATACAGCCTATACACCCTTTTGCAGTATATACGTTTTTTTGATGTCTGTACGCCTTTTCGCTGCCCTTACGCTGTCTATATATTCTTTTGCAGTCTATACGTCCTTTTGAAGTCTGTACCTCCTTTCGCAGACTATACACCCTTTTGCAGTCTATACGTCCTTTTGAAGTCTGTACCCCCTTTCGCAGACTATACACCCTTTTGCAGTCTATACGTCTGTACGCCCTATATACCCTTTCGGGCCAATACACCCTTCGCCCTTTCACAAATTATACGGTCTTACTGTCCTTTCATTGGTACCCAATTTAATATTCTTAATCTTTTTTTACCATACAACCTATTTTGACGTTCTATTCATGCATAAATATTAAATAATTTAATTGATTGTCCTTAGTATATTTCCCAATTACATTTTTACATCCCCTTAATTTTTAAAAACACTCAAATTTTTCTATGTTACATGCCATAAAAACCATAATTACTTTTTTTCTTCACTGTTTTGTATGCTGATAAAATGTAATTATCTGCACAGCAGTGTGTTTTTTTCAATGTGGCAAAGAAATTTTAAAAAAATATATCATTTATAACTATTCACTATTATTTTAAAGTTTTTTTAACTACTATTCTATCTTGCTTAATTTAATTACCATAATCATTACTATTATGAATAATTGGTGTTTGTTAGTGTAGTATGTATTAATATTATATAATAAGGAAAAAGATCTTGATTGTAAACGGATTTTGATCCGTGTGTGTATAAATAAAAATATTAATTATACATATAAATGCAAAAACATATACGCTTTTTCGATGAAAATACGATCCAAAACGGACAAATATAGTTCAATATAGATAATGAAACATAGAAAAATTAAAAACACACATTTATAGTTTTCAAATTTTGGTTTGAACCGTCTTCAGGAGAGATAAGAGAGGAAAGTCAGCACACAGGTGCAGTGACAGTTTGCTTAAATATATAACTTTATGTTTTTTTTTATGACTATGGTTTAAAATTATGAAAATAGTAAAGGAACCGTTTTCCTTTTGATTAGGAGAAGCTGTAACAGCTTGTTTGGATAACAATGAATCATCAGTCTGTTATTTTATAATGCAAGATAGAAGAATTTGGCATAGAGTAAAATCTTGACGAATAATTTAAATAAAAATAATTTTTACAACAAAAACTTCATAAAGAAGTAAAGTACTTAAAAGAGATTATATTTAGAGTTGTATATAGCTGTCGTTTTTATCTTTACTAGGATCCGAAATATTTAGGGTAGTTTTAGTAAAATCATGAATAGATTAAAGATAAAATAAAAGGGGGTGTAAAGAATTTAATAATCAACGAGTTGTTGCATTTACCAACAGTGAGTCAACTTGAACCTTAATTTGCAATGTAATTCCAGTAATATAACCGAAATTCCTTTAGGAGAATGTCAGCCCATCAACTAACCGAATTTCATTATTCTGACCTTCTTCAGGGCTTGCCAATTTTACGCATGCTTACATTTCGTCTTCCTTGAAGCGATATGCAGCAAATCTTATAAGGAGTTAAATCAATGCATTTATGTATTAAAAACAGTTTATCCTTCTTTTCACCATTGTCAATTAACTATTTTTTTATATATTCATCAAATGAAATTGGATAATGTTAATTTATATTTATATTATAAATGAAAATGAAAAAAAATTAATTAATTGCTTTATTTTAAAATCATCTTAATTAAATATTGAAATAATCAATTAAAAAAATATGAGGATGAGTTTAGAAACAAACAATGTAAAACGTAAATTACTTTTAAAAGTTTAAGAAAAGGACAAATGGTTTTCTGCTTTTTAAGGTATTCATGATACCTGAATATATTATACACTTGAAGACTTTTAGTCACATACATACACACACACACACACGCATATATATATACATATATATATATATACACGAGTTCGATTTTAACAAAGAGCAACACACAAAGTAGGGAAACACACTTACAGACTCAAATTTTCGGGTAATCCGTCTTCAGGAGAAAAGAGAATGAGAGACCAAGCACGTTGTAGACGCAACGGCAAGTAACCCATTCTCTTTTCTCCTGAAAACGGATTACTTGAAAATTTGAGTTTGTAAATGTGTTTCCCTACTTTGTGTGTTGCTCTTTGTTAATCTCGAACTCGTATTGTGTCCAGTTTGGATCGTATTTCGTTTTATCAGTGAATATATATATATATATATATACTTCTTATTTCCTCATAAAAACCCATAATATTGTTCTTTATTCCGACGTTTCGATTTTATTTAAAATCTTTTTCCAAAGGCCTACAAACAGAGGAAAACAAGAATTTTAATATGTACATTTTTTTTTTTAAAACACAAACAAAAGAAGTACACTATGAAAAATTAAATACAATCTTGAGTATTAGGATAACAATGACATAATAATAAAAAAGAGAAAAGATGGAGTCTAACTATAAAAACAAAGTTTTTTACAATGTACTTACACAAGTAGGAGTATTGAAAATTGAAGGAACTATTACAATTACAATACTAAACTAGTATTGAAGCTTAAACTATTCAAATGAAAACCGTTAAAGGACAAATAAAGGACTATATATATATAAAGATTTCACATAAACACGTGAAGTAACAATCAATGATCAAACCACAATAAAAAATGGGTCTCTTATATATATTTATATTTTAATCTTATATATCTATATATATCTTATATATATTTTAATATATATATATATATATATATATATTATATATATAAAGAATACTGACCCCCAGAGTCAGTTGGGTTTTTGACTCTGACGAAGACCGCTTGTTACGGTTGAAAGATCTTAGTCTTGTTTTACCATTTTCTTATTGTGGTTTGATCATTGATATATATATATATATATATATATATTCGTAAATTTTGGTAGCAGTCCTTCTTTGACACACACATTATATGGTATGACTATCACTTCCCTATCAAGAAGGCTCACCATGCACCTAATGGCCGGAGCACCCAAAAAACATACGCAAGACAAGCATAATGTTAAATTAACCCGAGAGATGCTGGTTACAAATACTAAACTTATAAAAAAAGAAAGTAACCACCATAAAATAAAAATTTTAGAGGCTAAATTAATTCAAAAACTGAAGCCACTTCTAAATATTTAGGTCCAAACAGTAGCCGTATTTTGAAGCTGTTTAGTTCACATCCAGAAACCCTGGCAGGTAGCGACTCAGGCCGAGAGGCCACTGACCCCACAGGATTAACGCCCAACATTTCTTAAACTTTATGGAAACAACCCCTCCTACCTTCTCCATGTATATATAAACCAGATATTTCACCTTAGATCTTATTCACGTCCTGATGATGAATGTTGATCATTCGAAACATGTCGACCATAGGAGATGTACTTTTCTGTATAGACGAAATAACGAGTGTGTTATTTAGAAAAATTGAGAAACTTGTTAAGAAACAGGTATCAGCTAAATTTGGTGTCATTTTCAATAATATATACCTATATATATATATAAAAGATTTCACATAAACACGTGAAATAATAATCAATGATCAAACCACAATAAGAAATGGGAAAACAAGACTAAGATTTTTCAACCGTAACAAGTGGTCTTCGTCAGAGTCAAAAACCAACTGAAACACTAGATGCAGAAAACAAGTAACTCAACCCCTCACCAGATGTTTTCTGCATCTAGTGTTTCAGATGGGTTTTTGACTCTGACGAAGACCGCTTGTTACGGTTGAAAGATCTTAGTCTTGTTTTCTTATTTCTTATTGTGGTTACACATATATATGACAAAATTTTGAATGTTTTATATATATATATATATATATATATATATATCTTTCGCGCTCCGTTCTTCGACGTGGGGAGATCTCTCTCACTTCGTCCTCCCTCCTGTCTACTCTCCTGATGACGAACAACAGTTCGAAATATTGAATTCTGTAAGTTTTCTTTGTATTGTCTTTTCTGTGTCGTGCTTTGTGTAATTTAAAGTTATATATATATATATATATATATATATATATATATCAATGATCAAACCACAAGTTTTGTTTTTGACTCTAACGAAGACAGGTTGTTACGGTTGAAATATCTTAGTCTTGTTTTCCCATTTCATATTGTGGTTTGATCATTGATTGTTTTTCCCGTGTTTAGTGAAATCTTTTTATCGATTGTATATATTATTTCACGTGTATATAGTAAAATCTTGTTATATATTGCCTTATAACTGATTGTATATCGATTTGATGATTTTATTCGATAGATGAAATATCAGTAAAATAGACAAATAATAATATAAAAACCTGTTAAAATAAAAGGAAATTAGTTTCATTTTCTTGTAGATAAAATTAAAAATA
Source organism: Hermatobates lingyangjiaoensis (assembly GCA_026182355.1). Classification (NCBI taxonomy): domain Eukaryota; kingdom Metazoa; phylum Arthropoda; class Insecta; order Hemiptera; family Hermatobatidae; genus Hermatobates; species Hermatobates lingyangjiaoensis. Next base: position 1,616,485 of record JAPFBL010000025.1, read on the forward strand.
ATCAAGTCTTATAAAATTTTACAAATATTTTTAAAATAACTTTATTCATCAATAGGATGACTAAATGAAGCGATTAGTTCTGTTAGAAAACCGATAAATTTTTTAAAAGGGTTAAAGTTGTCAAGTTGAAAGATTGAATAATTTGTAAACTTTTGTGGTAAGAAAAAAAAAAAAAGAAAAAGGACTTAAGAAGTTGAAGCTCGCTGATGAAGGGTATTTGTAGAAGAAGTTATTGTAAAGGTTCGTTAGAGTGAAAGGACGCAGAATGAATGATAAAGAGAGATGTCACAATTAAACTTTCAACGTCGCCAAACAGATGAAATTCTTCTTTTTTTTCTTTTTTAATAGTAGTGTTGGCAATTGGTTTCCTAAACTCATGATGACGTTTAGTCAAAAAGTGACTTGTGACATTTTGAATTTGCTAGAAAATTAAATTGTCTTTTTAACACAACTAAAGTAGTGTCAAAGTAATCCAATCAGATCTGGTATTATTCAATAGCATTTAACTTTAAAAAGGTGGTACTTCTTTAAAATGAAACCATATATTAAAAAACAATTCAAAATTATTTTATGAATTTTAATAAAAAAATCTGGAGTGGCCTACACTCTACTTTACTATAAGTAACTTAATGTCAAATTTCTTGAATATATAAAACATAACGTCTCATTTAAGCATAACGTAAACATCTAAATGGGATATAATTATTAGCCTGTCATTCCTGCGGTAGTACAGATAGTGATTGAAGGACATATCAATTTATAAGCTCATTTTTGTACATCACAAATTATTTATTATTTGCAAATAATTTCATTAGTATAACTACAGCAGTAATAACATTTTTGAAAAACCAAAGTGAACATTTCTTGAAACGAAATAGTATCCTACAAGAGAACATGGCTATTGTTCAAATAGCCAGTAGATTTCTTACATCGTTTACTTGACATCCTTCTACATTGAATATTAATGTAAAATTTTCAAATTTGAAACAGTAAAATACTCTTTTTTTTCTGAAAAACTTCTTAAACAGCGAAGAAAATGTTGTTTTAAGGTGATTTGTTATTTAAAGATGTACGATAATTACAGTTATTAATCTCTAAACGAAAGATTTCAATTTTAATTATCTTTTACAATTTTGGTTTTTAACAGAATTATTATACTGGGAATTTTATGGCTTCTTAGTATTTAATAAATCATTTTCCTTCCCCTTTGTCAAATAACATATATACGAATTTTTTTTTAATGTGTGTTATCATTTACCTGCACAATATTATTCCTCTTACATCTCTTATAAGTCAATAATATATTTATTTTTCCATTAAAACATCAATTTTATCTCAGTGGATTCGCTCAAAAAATTTCTAAGTCAATGTAAACAATGTAAAAAAATACAAAAAATTCGACAAGTATAGCAGGTGATCTCTTAGTCTAGGGTAAACAAAGAGTTTTTATATCGTTATTGCTCTTTCCCGTAATTGAAACTTCATGAATTTTTTTTTGTGAATTGCTAATTTTTGGTTCCATTTTTGGTCAAATTTTCATTTCTTTTTAACGAGCCGTTTAGCGTCAAAAAATCATTTTCTGAAAACACAAATCGTACTGTAACGCCCCTTTAGCGAAAGTAATTTAAAAAAAAAATATTTCATCTCATTTGCCATATAATGTTCTATTTGCAGGCATAGTTTCATGCTTGTCCGTCAAACAGTATGGCTTGTATCAAAAATTTTACATTTTTGTAGTCAAAATTTTTACATTTTATTGAAAAAAAAATATTTCCTGTTGTCTTAAAATTCTGAATATATTTTTCGTTTGTTGCATTTGTAACTCCAAAGATAATGTCAAAATTTCAAAACTCTAGGGTTATCAGTTTAGGAGAAATAAATGTTTTAAAAAAAACGGTTTTTGGCAAAAAAAGTGACTTTTCCATCATGCATAATTCTTCCCAAACAATAGGGATCTTCGTCTAAATGGGGCCCATTTTTGTGTAAAATATCAACTTGAGCCATCAAAGATTCTGGACCGTAGCGTGGTAACAAGCAATGCTAACACACGCACCCACCCACCCACCCACCCACACACACACAGACATCATCGTAAAAAGTCATAAAACGACTTCTGGGACCTCAAAACATGTAATTCCGTCAAAATCTCGAGATCGAATTTTTTCATGATCACTATACTTTACTTATAGTAAAGTAAAAATATTGCTTATATTGATTTGCAATAAGTTTATGTTATTTATTGCAGGATCATTTTTGTTTAGCATGTTATAACATATCAGCTTCACATCCTCAGCCGCACTTTGCTTCAGAATCAGGGAAATTGCGAAGCATTCATTGAATGGATCTGTGGTAGGGATCCGTGAAACTTTGTGAAATATGGATCTCTTTCGCTCATTTTATATGAACCCATACTACGTCCATACAACTATCGTGGAATTTTGTGAAATATGGATCTCTTTCGCACATTTTATATGAACCCATACTACGTCCATACAACTATCGTGGAATTTTGTGAAATATGGATCTCTTTCGCACATTTTATATGAACCCATACTACGTCCATACAACTATCGTGGAATTTTGTGAAATATGGATCTCTTTCGCACATTTTATATGAACCCATACTACGTCCATACAACTATCGTAGAATTTTGTGAAATATGGATCTCTTCGCACATTTTATATGAACCCATACTACGTCTATACAACCATCGTGGAATTTTGTGAAATATGGATCTCTTTCGCACATTTTATATGAACCCATACTACGTCCATACAACCATCGTGGAATTTTGTGAAATATGGATCTTTTTCGCTCATTTTATATGAACCCATATTTTGTCCATACAACCATCGTGGAATTTGGTGAAATATGGATCACTTTCGCTCATTTTATATGAACCCATATTTAGTTCATACAACCGTCGTGGAATTTTGTCAAATATGGATCTCTTTCACACATATTATATGAACCCATATTACGTCCATACAACCATCGTGGAATTTTGTGAAATATGGATCTCTTTCGCTCATTTCATATGAACCCATATTACGTCCATACGACTATCGTGGAATTTGTATATTATGAATCTCGTTTGCTCATTGTATATGAACCTGTATTTCGTCCGTATGACCATTTGTACTCAACGGTAGCTCCAATTGTGGAAACATGCAAGCGGAGAGCGAGTTGTCTAACCAACTAATGACGTATTTTCAATCAGTGTCTTGATTTATGGTGGTTGTCATTCACAGTGAACGGGTACTCCGAGTGATTTTTGTCAGTTGAACGATGAAGAGTAACTACAAATTTTGCTTCCTTATTAATAAATACAATCTGCTTAAGTAATAAATGAGCATCAGGTACCTCAAAACTTCCATTCATGGCAAGTACCAAATTCATAAATGAAGCCAGGTTAATAAACTGTATTAGTTTAAAAATTATTATACTAGGTAAAAGTCTATACAACGTAAAACGTTGCTATACGTTTTCATAAATAGCACTTATCTAAATATGCTTAAATGCAGTCTATTAAGAACTGGCGCCGAATTTCTGCAAACTATTTCAATTACAAAGAAATATAAAACTCACTTTGAAGAGTGTTTCCGTGTAAATGATATCTATAGCATCTTAAGTAGAAGACTGTAATTTAATCATTATGAACAAAGTTCGAACATCCATCTATAAAACAGACACCAGCTTGTTTGCCAACAATTCGAAGGGGGCTGAGAAACAACAGCAATGCAGACAAACTTTTTTAGTCGTTAATGTATTACTAGTTGGTAGATTCAACCAATTTTTTTATTTACCACAGTATCAACTTTTTAAATGTGGCTCTGGATTATACGACATATAAAGTTTGTTTATTTATATGTAAAGGAAAAAACGTGGAATCAAAAGACTGTTAGATCATATTGTATCCATCAAATTTGTTTCTACTGCATTTAATTTTTATAAATTCCCAGCAGGAGAATTACAGTGCTCAGCAGTGACATTATCTATGAATTCTATTCTGGTTACCATTTTAAAAGATACGAATTTTTTTATATATTAAATTAAACAATTATATTTAAATATAGAATTAAGTTTGTTTGTGCTTCCGTTCGTACTATAGGAATGGATACATATTGCTTAACAAAAAATATATTACTCACTAGTTGATGAGATGATAAGAAAAAAATCAACTATCATTACTGGTTATATCTTTAAAAATAATTAAAATAAATTTTTGTATAGTGATAAAAAAACTCATCAAATTTCTATCAATATGTCTACTTTGTACAATCGTTTAAAATATTGTGAACAAACAAGAGTTATTTAAAAAGAGTTGCAAGATACCATGAAAATAAGTGCAATTATTGATTAGTACTACTAAAACACAATCAATACAAATAAACATTTAATTACTTGTGCAATCTGTTATACTGTGGTATTTACTCATACTGGGGAATTTCAAAAATTACGTCTCCGCACAAAAAAAGGTTAATATGAAAACTTACAACGCGTTTGAGAGCCAGGTTAGCTCAGTAGTTAACGTACTCTCCTCTGGGAGTACAGTAGCCCACGGTTCGATCCCCACCTGGACCTCGATTTATTCACGCAGGAGATGACATTAAGCAGGAGTTAACGTCCCTCGGAGAGGAGGTTAAGCCGTCAGTCCCGAGCCTGTACGATGACAAGTACTCGTTAAAGGTCCCTATTCGAAATGCACTTGACTTAGGCAAAATTTATGACTCCCAATGTAGAATCACCGACCAAAGAAAAAGCCGCTAAAGGCTGACATTATCACCCGCTAGGGTTCGGGTTAAACAAAAAAAAAAATAATTAAAACAATTTAACGCGTTTCAAACACTTAGTGTTCCTCTTCAGGTTTGCATCTGCATTCTTAAGATGTTGATCTACAGTACTTTAGATGTAAAACCGAAGAAGAACACTAAGTGTACGAAACGAGTTGTTAGTTTTTATATTAAAGTTTTTTTTTTGTGGAGACGTAGTTTTTGAAATTCCTCAAAACAAAGCATTTATATTTTTAGTATTTATAACAATGGTTCTTTAAAGCAGATATATTATAAAGAGGAAAAAAAAGTAAGGAATTTAATTAATTTAATTGATGAAGTTATTTAATTTAGATGTTAAATAAAGTTTTTTTTTTCTCTTATTTCGATTCTAACAGTGCCATCAAAGAAGGGAAATAAAACATTAGAAGCTTGCGTAAGAAGGATAGGTAAATAAATGTGTCCTTACTTGAAACAGGTTTCTGATCGAACGCTTTTCGAGACGATAAAATTGTTCTACCTCCCAATGGATGGGCACTGTAACTTAACAGGACCTAAAGGCTCACCCCCCCCCCCCCCCACCCAACCCCTCCACAAGTATTTCTTTGTCCTTTTCACTCAACCACATTAACTGGTATTTATTTTATTTTTTTTTTCTTCCTTTCCCTCTCTCTTGAGCCTTCCACTTGAAGTTAGCTCTTTTTTCTCTCTCTCTCTCTTTCTGATCTAATAGCTTTCACAGATAAAAGTGTTTTTTCTTTGAACCTTTATTCGTGCCTAAATAAATGCACTTCCTGTCAATTAAATTAATTCAAAAACATAACCATAATATAGATCAAAAGCTAAAATAATCTATTCTTGAGCATTATTTCAACTTCATTAATAATTAATATTGACCAATGGAACATGATGATTTTTGTTTTATTATCACAGTCTGCAAGATGTTTTATGTTGAAATATGATCACATTCTCTTCTATTTCTCCCTTTAAACATTTTCACTAAAAACAAGTTACTACTAATAAACGTAAGAAAGTTTTTATGTTGTATAAAATGACTTATATTTGATTTTAAAAGAGCACTAGAAGCAACACTTTTTTTTAAATATATTTTATTAATTAAATACGCTTGTTTGCATTAACACACTGGTGCAAGTATTCACTTTGTTGTAACAATGCATATATGTTAAACAGTGTTCTGTGAAAACATATATATTACTTAGAACCGTCTGTGTCGTGAAAGACTGAGCACAACTGAAACCCTCTAGTGCAGTGGTGTAAGCAGAATTATCCAAGAAGAGATAAGGATGAGTCAAGGATAAAGGGTAGAACAGTAGCCCCATGATCCAACCTTGGCTAGAAGGCTCAAAATGCAACTGATAATAATAAATAAATAATAACTAATAGTGACATAATGAACAGGGAAAATGATGTCGGTCGTCTACAAATAATAGAAGCGCTCCGTATATTGGGAAAACAACCTAGTATGAATAGACAAATTTCAAGTTTTAACAGAATTTTGATAGAAATTCTAAATTAACCTTCCCTTATCTGACCCTTATATTTAGAGTTTTTGAACACTTAATGATGATTTATACTTAAAAATTATGTATAAAAACTTTAACACATAGGAAAGAACAAAGAAAGTCACTACAGAACTCACTTCGATATTTCGACATCCGTCGTCTTATGAATCTATAAATAAATATGTGTCACATCCGTCGTCATATGCGTTATATAAATTTATATACATAAAAAGATTTCAAATAAACACGTGAAATAACAATCAATGATGAAACCACAATATAAAATGGGAAAACTAAGATCTTTCAACCGTAACAAGTGGTCTTCGTCAGAGTCAAAAATCCAATCTTACATATATATATATATATATATATATATATATATTATATATATATATATATATATATTGTTGAAATGTACTGCAGCTTCGGCATTTACAACTTTCAAACAAAGCTGTTACAGTCTCCTGACAATCTTACAAATAGAAGGTGGTAATTCCCAAAGAAGTTGTCCAAAGAACTTAGTTTGAAAGTCGTAAATGCCGAAGCTGCAGTACTTAGTTTGAAAGTCGTAAATGCCGAAGATGCAGTAAATTTCAACAAAATATGCCTCCAAGAAGATTTGCTGCCAACCTATACTAATATATATATATATATATATATATATATATTAATTTACCACAATGAAACAAATTTGGAAACAATGCTTAATGCCTTTCGTCAACAGATCGTCAGAGAGCAAGTGAACTAAAAAATAATAAAACAATTTTTTTATTATTATAAAAATTTATATTATTATTTATATAATTTTTTTTTTATTATTTTTTAGTTCACTTGCTCTCTGACGATGTGTTGACGAAAGGCATTAGAGCATTGTTTTCAAATTTGTTTCATTGTGGTAAATTAACCCATCTATTACATCAAGAGTAATTTTGATTATTATTCGTATATTATTATTCATATACATTATTATTCGTATATAAATCACAGTTGCATAATTGTCTCGTAAAATAAAAATTCAGTTATGAATTTTAGTAGGACTGTTATCTAGTCATAAGATCCTAGTACTATTTCTGAATTTATTATGTAGCTAGTGCGGTTTAAAAATAGTAAATACATGGAGTATGAAATTATTTGAAATACAAAAGTCATGACCTGAAAGAAACTTTTCAAAGGTAATCAAATCATATATTGGTAATTAGAAATGTTGTGATCAAATCATTACTGAATCGTAATCAAATGTGTAGAGTGTTTTGTCGACAACACTTATTTAGATCAAACGGAATTTTCATTAAAAATTAATTCAAGGAAAATTAAATGATTAGGATTTCAGCAATTAAATGATGATTAATTATTAAACAGACCGCTTTTATAGCGAATGTAATATCTGAAACAAGACTTATGAAAGAATTCCAAATAAACTTGCATTAACATAAATCAGAATTAATGGGATTGTGAATTGGTATGAAGTAGAGGCAGAATTCACAACAATTTATGAACTAACAGAAACTTGTTAAAATTAAGGTTTTTAGGGAAGGCGGGGGGGGAGTCATTAGTGTTTTTGAGGGTGTTATTAAAAAAAAAATGAAGAACCATAAATTAAAAAAAAGAGATGGTTTAGAAAATAATTATTATGAACTTAAATCATTCAAAAATATATTAACCTCTTGTTTTAAATTCTAGAAAATTATGATATAAACTGGTTTTAAATAAATATTTTTTGATTATCCGTTGGAAGATGATTGGGGTAGGCAATATTAAATAACTGTTGGCTGCATTAATGTATCATAATACCTCTGAAAAATCTACATAAACGATTTAAGGACCTTAAAAAAAAAAAAAATTGGAACAATAGTTCTTTAGTGTTTTTGAACTTATAAATAGACGGATTGATTGTTATGTAAAAGTTGGGGGGGGGGGTTACCTCAGTGTCAACGTGCTCGCTTCTGGACTAGTAGGTCCGTGGTTCAATACCCATTCTGGCTCTCGATTAACATGAATCCTTCTTTTAATTTACTTCCTAAGAATATACAAGGCACTGGGGTTGGGTTATACCACCTGGCCTTCGGTTTATTCACTTGGGAGGTGAATAAATCTGAGCACGTCGTCCCTCGGAGAGGACGTTAAGTCGACCGTTCTCTTACCTGTACAATGTAAGGTACTCGTTAAAGATCCCTACTCTAAATACCCTTAAATTAGGCAAAATTTAGGACTCCAAATGTAGAATCAACCTTAACCATGGGACTGTCACTGCAACCTAATCCTAACCATACCTATATGAAAGTATAACAACGGGTTATCTTTTATTGAATTAGCAAAGTTGGCAACGTTGGGCGAGGTCAGCACTTGGATGGGTGACACCACGTACCCTTTGTGGTCGCACACAGTAAACTGACTCACCAGTAATACAGTGATCCACCATTTTACCCCTTTACTAGCATAAAAGATGTAAAGATTAAAAATGTGGACATCAGACAAAAAAAAATTATTTTTGATATTAGAAGTGGCAGAGTCAGCTGCAGACTTGCTTGTCTATATGCAGTTACTAGGAACAGTGTGGCATTGGCAGAAGAAAAGAACCACTCAAGTGTTTAAGGGCCAGGTTAGCCCAGTAGCAAAGTGCTTGCCTCTCAACTGGTAGATCCTTAGTTCAATACCCGCTCTCGCCTTTTATTTATTTACGCAGGAGGTTAGTAAATCTGAGCCTGCCATACTCGGACGATAACCTGTCGGTTCCAAGCTTGTACGATGTCAGGTACTCGTTAAAGATCCCTACTCTAAATACACTTGATTTAGGCAAAATTTAGGACTTCCAAAGTACAATCGATCTTCATTGTGTGTATGACAAATGGTCTATGTGTGTTTCCTTGTGGGACAGCCACTGACTGCAAATTAAATGGTTACCTACTAGAATTTAACCACATCAAACATGAAACAATGTAGGTTAATGACTACAAGCTTTACGTTAAGTACCCTGACCACAGGTCCACTTTAACCTCTAGTTCATAGTGACTCTATGGAGTGTGCTGTTTTTTCCATAAGCATGACAATCGACTAAGGAGTTTAACCTAGTTGTATACACAGAGTAACCATGCTTCAATTGCTAAACTAAACGTAGTCAAGGCTGCCATAGCTGCCCCAGCACCGTGTCCATTCACTCGCAATTTCAATTACCTTTTCAAATCAAAAATGTACCTTCAATACGTTTATTTAATAACAAATATTGCTGTCACTTCAAAAAGTATTTGCATATTACAAATGCAATCAACATTCCAATAAATCAAATAAAAATTGTGCAAGTGGCATTTCCAATTTAAAATTAATATAAACTTCATTACTGGAGAAATATATTCAATTTAGGCAATTTAATTTACATTTCCGAGTACAATTAATGGCATTTAACTCTAACTAAGAAACCATTTCATTAAATTTCTTATAGCTAAAACTTAGCACCACTATAATCTATGTAGGATTGATTAAATATTCCATTTTATATTAATTTAAAATTAATTTATTTTAAACAAAACTTGGTTCTCTTTTCTGATTCATGAAAAATACGTTTTGTTAAGTTTGTTTTATATTTGCCTTTGTCAACTTATTCCTAATTCATAATTAAACTTTTTGTCAAACGGATTGTGTTGGCTTCTCATTAAGTAAAACTAATGAGAAAATGTTTTGCGTTACTTTAAGAGGCAAATATTTTCTTGTAAATCAAACAATACCCTCATTTTTAATGTTAAAACACTTCTAAACAGAACTTTTAATTCTATGTTTAACTGAAGTTTTAATTCTATGTTTAATTGATTCTATGTTGACTGATATTAACTACGAGTATATTTTAATTTATTGTTCTTGTACTGTTTTAAATTTGATATCTAGAATATATTCTTAACAAGAAATAAATAATAAGTAACAAAACAGTGATGAGTCATTGGCGAAAGAGGAATAGAAGAGAACTAATCGAAGCTCATTGACATAGATACTATAGTTTAAAATTTTCGGCTTCTTTGTCAACAGAGGAACGGAGATTTAGCAGGTGAAACACAATAGAAAATAATTGAATGATCCATCGACTGTTCGTATGTCAAAATAAGAAAAAATTGGTCATAAAATTGAACTTAAACAACAAGAAATGGGGAAAGAAAGACCAAGATCTTTGAACGTAACAAGCGGTTTTGTCAACGTAACAAGCGTAACAAGAGTCAAAAACTCAACTGACTCTGACGAAGACCGCTTGTTACGGTTGAAGATCTATATATATAATATTAATATTTTCTTATCTCGACCACATATTCTAATTAAATTAAATAATTAAATTCTGTACTGATGTAGCCCTGATGTAGCCCTGATGATGTCTATAAATATGGAGGAAAAGTTGGGTTAAAAAAGTTGTATTGTTTGAAGCTAGATCAAACCACGATAAAAATTAAAAATAGTGTACATCGATAACAAGATTTCACATAAACACATGAAATAACAATCAATGATCAAACCACAATATGAAATGGGAAAAAAAAACTAAGATCTTTCAACCGTAACAAGCGGTCTTTGTCAGGGTCAAATCACTAAATTTTCAGTTGGGTTTTGACTGTGACAAACACCGCTTGTTACGGCTGAAATAACTTTTCTTTTTCACTCCATTTCATATTGTGGTTTGATAACTGATAGTGCATATATATATAATATATATAATATATATATATATATATATTATTGTAATTAGGTAGCAGACCTTCATTAGTACATACACAATTAAATTTCTTGCCAATTTCTCTATGGATGATTTTTCGATTTAGCTTCTCGAGTTTTCTGATCTCACACTTCCATTTATTTGGTACTAAATGTAATAAATCACCAAAAGATTTCCTTGTAAATTTCATGTAATATTTAGTTATCATACATTTAAAAATTTAAATCCTACGTTTCAGTCATCACTGACCATCATCAGGATGTAACGAAAGATAAAATAATTGAACAAAAGTTACTAATAAAAATAAAAATTATATCCTACTTACTATAAAACAGCTTACTATAAAACTACTTAGTAAACATAAATTATTAATTAATTAATTAATTTATTAATTTAATTAATTTTTGTTTACTATGTAGTTTTATCTTTTGTATTGGTAATTTGAAGCTGTTTTATAGTAAGTAGGATATAATTTTTATTTTTGTTAATAACATTTGTTCAATTATTTTACCTTTCGTTACACCCTGATGATGGTCAGTGATGACTGAAACGTAGGATTTAAATTTTTAAATGTATGATAACTAAATATTACATGGAATTTACAAGGAAATCTTTTGGTGATTTATTACACTTAGTATCAAATGAATGAAATTGTGAGATCAGAAAACTCGAGAAGCTAAATCGAAAAAACATTCCATAGAGAAATTGGCAAGAAATTTAATTGTATATATATAACTCAATACAAAAAGAAAAAAACATAGATAAAGACATACAACACTCACTGCTATATTTCGACTAGCGTCGTCATCAGGTAGAAGTACTCCTGCGAGTAATAATAGTTATTATATTTTATAATTGAAATATACTTTATGGAAGTACTGCTTCCTACTTTACAAACACATCAGGTTGTTATGGGTATTTAGTTGGAGTTATAAAAATATTACTGGTTTGAGAAACCTCTGACTTCGCCCTTCAGGGAGATATAAAACTGTTATTAAATCAAGGTACAATGATTTGTCGGCAGAGTTTCTAAGTACCAATTGCACTGTTATCAATTAAGCCATGCGAATTAATATACTGGTTTTTTGTTTTTTTTTTTTTTGGTGAATCATTCCAATTTAGATAAGGAGCTAAACAAATGCCTGTACTGATAAGGGGAAGTGAAAGAGAAAACAAATGAGCTTGTTGTTTAATTAAAAGGAGTGAGATAGAGATGAAGAAGACTTTTGAAATATGATGGCATCAAGGATAGAAGGAAATAAATGGACAAAACTGCAGCAGAGCCGACCTTAGCCAAGCTTCTCAACAGAGAAATTAAACCCAGCCTACAACCTAATAGTTAACGCCCTTTTCACATAGTTCTTTCCATTAAGTATTATTTTTACTCAGAAAAAAAAAGCCAAGAATCTAATTATTTCAAGATACTAATTCCTTAAGATGAATTCTTGTTAATTAATTAGCAAAATGTAGCTAACTTCGTTGAAGTTAAATTAATGTTGGCTTCTTTACTAGTTCTTTTCACGGCATTAAATAACATTAGTCTTAATGCTTATTTTAGATTATATTAATTATAAGAGTCTAATTGCTGTAATGCTTTGTTGATGTAATTATTAGAAAAAACTATAATATATAGTGAGAAAATTGAATAAATGTATTAAATTAACATTTTTATTGGAAACTAAAAGTTTCAAAATGCATATTAAATTATTTAATGAATAATCATAATAATTTTTCTTTTCTATCAAAGTCTGAATTAGTAGCAGAATAATTACAGAATTTTAAAATTTAAAATAAAACAAAATAAAAAAAATGTTGTGTTTCAATCAGTATTAGTTAGAAGTGTTATGAATATTTGATTTTATTTTGAATAACTTATGCAATTGCTAACCTCTTTTGAATAATGGGCAATGTGTGATAAAGTTCTACAACATGAATATATTCAAGGATGACGCTAAGATAGCCTGATGGTAACTTAAGCTTCTGTTTAAAAAAAAAACCTCACTAAGGCACTTCACTTCTCGAGCTCAAAGTGTAACTCAGAACCAGTGGCGTAGCAACTATTTAGGCGACCCATAGTGGTCATAAGATCCCCCCCTCCAAAGACCGGCTGGTCGTTGAATATCTGTCAAATCAAAGGAAACCAAAGATTTTTCAAAACTAAACGTATAATTCAAAATCATAAAACTTGCTATATTGAATTAACTGGCTACGCAAACATATATCTAATATAATAACCTTCCAACCTTTTAAAAAAAAATTTTTTGAAAAATTTAAAATCCATTTCTTTATAATTTCTAATGATTACAGCTAAATAATTCGTTTAAAAACAATATGGCAGACATACGGGTAAAACATTAAAAACTCTTTTTGATATAAAATTTTAATTTTTTTGTTAAGTTTTTATGATTTTAATGTTTCCTATTTTATTTTTAGACCCTAAAATGCCACCCCCCCTTCTAAGGCACTGCTCCAAACAGTTTTGGTTACTAGTGCAAAGATCTCTCAAGGGCATAGGACTCCTCTCCTGGAAGGGTTCTTCTTCTCTGGGGTCGTACACCCCTGATTTCCCATGTGCCCATTCTTTGGCATCCTCTCAGCAGCTTATGGTGAGAGCGTAGTCTGGCTAACATGAGGAAGGCTTTGTGGCCACTGACTTCACCTTCTGCTATAGCAAGCTCAGTAGAACCTAGGTCTGGAATTCTACCCAAGAGCTCTTAAACTATTGTCAGTGCCTAGGGTATGCGGAAGCCCATTCGGGTTTACTCCGGGTTCCATATGCTCCGCCGTTGGTGTTGGACTCGCCATGTCAGTGGCTTCTCATCCACGAAGACTAGACTCTCTAGGGAGTCGCTGTGTGAGAAGCAGTATCTTCTTGGGAAGTTGTCTTCATAGCAACAAGAGGAGCTAACCACGCAGGCTGATGGGTAAGGTTCATCAGTTGGCAGGTGGGCTTGAAAACTTGTTCTCACTTAGGCGAGGCCTGATCCCAAATTAATTAACACCTCCTCTGGGGGAACGACCGAATGGTTATAGAACAAACATAGACCTATAAACTACCGACTTAGCACGAGTTGGTCACCAGTTACCAGGGCAATGGTTGCCAACAAAATTAACTTTATTAAAGCAGAAATAAATAAATAAAAGCTTTCAGTTTCATATGAACATGCCAATATTTTTTAAAAATCCTCTTTTTTTTACTGATGTAGTTATAAACTGTCTGGTAGAGGAACACACGTTATCTACTTCTTACATGCAATATCAGAAGATGAACATTTCAAATGCAGAAAGTAAATTGAGTTTTGTGAGAGAGGGGAGGGGGTTGATTACGAAGCAGTGAGATGTGGATATGAAAAAGACTTATAATAAGTGGGATTTTTTTTTTTTTTTTAGCAATTTCTGAGAGAGAGATGATGTGACTGTGAATTTTATTTGAGGGAGTAACATAAGAAAAGGAAGGAGATTAGAAGAGGACGTGATGTAAGGAAAGTGGAGAGCGGCGGCTGGAGGCTGGTCTAATCAGATAGGCCTGGCTATGCTGCTGCTCTCAAGTCTGGCACGGGCTTCATTTTAGAAAACCTCGCACATGTCGTCACCTACTTGAGTACTTCTCTCGCCATCAACTGTCTTGTAACAAACTAAGATAAAAAAAAACTCACTTCCCTCACTTCAAATTATTATATCATATTTTATTACCATTTACGTAATATTACAGATTTACAACATGACCACCTAACTGGTTTATTTTTATGATTGTTATGCATTTATATATTCAGATCTAAATATTTATAAATTTACATATATATTTATAAATCTATTATTTATATAATACATCGGATATTAGAATAACATACATTCATAGGAATATACACCCTTTGGATAAAAAAATTGAATTAAATGATACCAATGCTATACTGTTTGTACACTAACCCAGTTTTAGATTGAAGATATGCATCTTACAGCTAGTATCGTAAATATTGTTAACGTAGTTTGCAGACACTATAAACTTTCCTTTTTATGACTATAAATTTTAAATTTGTTTTATAAATTTCCTTTATGAGATATATTGAAAACTTTATCCATGCAGTCTTTTAGAGAGAACAGCTTGCACAAAACCTATACAAAAGACCTCAGTCGCAAGCCTGCACTATATCAGGTAGTAATAAAAAAACTTTACCCTAAATAAACTTTTGTTTATTTCCGACAAGCGGATTTACAGAGTCTCACCATACTGTTGTTCTAAGGGCAGAGCGTGTAGCACATATGCAATTTGGTCAACTTATTGTTTCTATACTCCCTATATCGATTATATTTTCTTTATTTAGCTCCCTGAAACACATGTGTTAGAAATATATCTACTTTCCTTCCAAGATTTTCTACCTCTATTTATTTTCATCACAAAGTGTTCAACAGTCAGCCGTCTTCAAAGTGTTCAGCAGTCAGCTTTTTTCAAAGTGTCCAACAGTCAGGCGTTTTCAAAATGACTAACAATCAGCTATCTTCAAAGTGTACAAAAGTCAGCTTTTTTCAAAGTGTCCAACAGTCAGGTGTTTTCAAAATAACTAACAATCAGCTATCTTTAAAGTGTACAGCAGTCAGCATTCTTCAAAGCGTCCAACAGTCAGGCGTTTTCAAAATGACTAACAATCAGCTTTCTTCAAAGTGTACAAAAGTCAGCTTTTTTCAAAGTGTCCAACAGTCAGGTGTTTTCAAAATAACTAACAATCAGCTATCTTTAAAGTGTACAGCAGTCAGCATTCTTCAAAGCGTCCAAAAGTCAGGCGTTTTCAAAATGACTAACAATCAGCTATCTTCAAAGTGTACAAAAGTCAGCTTTTTTCAAAGCGTCCAACAGTCAGGTGTTTTCAAAATAACTAACAATCAGCTATCATTAAAGTGTACAGCAGTCAGCATTCTTCAAAGCGTCCAAAAGTCAGGCGTTTTCAAAATGACTAACAATCAGCTATCTTCAAAGTGTACAAAAGTCAGCTTTTTTCAAAGTGTCCTACAGTCAGCCGTTCTCAAAATGACGAACACTCAGCTGTCTTCAAAGTGTACAACAGTCATCTTTCTTCAAAGTGCCCAACAGTCAGCCGTTTTAAAAAGGACCAATACTCTGCTTTCCTCAAAGTGTTCAATAGTCAGCTTTCTTCAAAGTGTTCAACAGTCAGCTTTCTTTTCTGCATATTGTTATCACCTTCATTTCATATTAAACCTACTACTGACTTCTCAGCAGTACTTCCCTACTGCTTAATGTAATTAATTAGACTAAATTGATGGTAAAATCTTTCTGGGTCAGTAAATTAGCGACTTTTCTTGTCTGACTATATCAGTTTTTAAAATTTGTTGTCATTTTCGAAAACACTTCATTTTCTTGTATTCATTGTTTTGAACACTGTCTTTGTGTCTTTTGTGTCTGTCTTTGTGTCTTTTGTGTCTGTCTTTGTGTCTTTTGTGTCTGTCTTTGTGTCTTTTGTGTCTGTCTTTGTGTCTTTTGTGTCTGTCTTTGTGTCTTTTGTGTCTGTCTTTGTGTCTTTTGTGTCTGTCTTTGTGTCTTTTGTGTCTGTCTTTGTGTCTTTTGTGTCTGTCTTTGTGTCTTTTGTGTCTGTCTTTGTGTCTTTTGTGTCTGTCTTTGTGTCTTTTGTGTCTGTCTTTGTGTCTTTTGTTGTCTTGTCTTTTGTGTCTTTTGTGTCTTGTTCTTTTGTGTCTTTTGTGTCTGTCTTGTGTCTTTGTGTCTGTCTTTGTGTCTTTTGTGTCTGTCTTTGTGTCTTTTGTGTCTGTCTTTGTGTCTTTTGTGTAAGTTTTCTTTTTCTTAATATTTTAACCCTGAAAATATATATATATATATATATATATATATATATATATTTTCAGGGTTAAAATATTAAGAAAAAGAAAACTCTCAAATGATGACACCCAGACCACTCTAAGGGCTTCTGAGGAAGCCTTCATTTGGTTATTGGGTGTAAAAGAAAGATTTGAAGTGGATCAATTTGCCTGAAATTAAAAAAAAAATAATGTCCTTGCTTAAACTGTAAACATTTTGGAATATTTCCATTGGGTTTCGTTTCAGTAAAAAGGTTGAAGAGCACTGTTCTTGAGCTAATACTTCACTGCGCACACTTTGACAGTAAAAGCGCTACTGCCAACTACTGGAATGGATGTGAAATTATACTTTATTATAGTATGGTATAAAAAGCATGCTATAATAAAGTATACACGCCTCCCCTCCCCCACACTATTTGAGAAGCACTGAAGTATATATATATATATATATATATATATTTTCAGGGTTAAAATATTAAGAAAACTCTCAAATGATGACACCCAGACCACTCTAAGGGCTTCTGAGGAAGCCTTCATTTGGTTATTGGGTGCAAGAAATTCCCCTGGTCTAAATTTAATCAGATGATTTTTTATTTTATTTTTATCTTTATTTATTTATTCATTTATTTATTTATTTATATTTTTTTTTCTCGTTTAATTTTAGTTAGTTTTATGTTTTTTTTCCTTTCCTTTCTCTTTTTTACTTTTCTCCTCCCTTTTACTTATATATCACTTTTATAATTTTTTTAACTCACAGCCTACACTGGTTCACGTTGGTAAGATGGCTGCACTGCGTGTCATTGTATCGCGCCAGTTTACATCGGCCAGTGGACGCATTTACGTCTCCGTTCCTTCATTCTTTCTCCTTTTATTTTATTTTCTTTCTTTCTACTCTCCTGAAGACGGCAAGACGCCGAAATAATCGAGATTCGTGAGTGTTCGTCCTTTTTCTTGTGTTCTCTAGCTGTAACTTTAATTTTATATATATATATATATATATATATATATATATATACCATGTTATCGTGAATTGGTGTCATAGTCACTTGAATAGATTGGTTATTATAGAGGCAGCTGCTGTCATAGGTTGATAAAGCTCTTAGAACTCGTTAGTCCAAAGAAGCGTGAAATTACTAAAATCAAACAGCACCAGGTTACCTCTGGCTTTAGCTGAATCACAGTCTCCTCAAGGAGCAGAACTAAGTGGAAATTAATTATTACTCGCTTGTTTGTTTTATGCCAACAAGTTAAAACGATTGAAGACGGCAAGCACCCAAAATTAATTCATTTCAATTATTAATTATAAACTCAATGATTCTGATTTGAAGAAAATGTGGTAAACTTATTTAAAAAAACAAAAAACGGTACAAGTTAAACGAATTAAACATACAAGGTGTGATCAAAAAGTAGGAACAATTTTTTAATTTTTCGCGCTCTGAACACTAATTAAAAACATGTTATGTATGTTGTTAGGTATGTTGTTGTATTGGTACCCTCGTCACGATGATATGGTCACAGTTTTGCCTATACAGCATGCGTTGTTTTTATGCGAGAGGCTAGACGAGGTTAACGATGTCAAAAGCGTGTTTGTGTTTTCAGCGATATTTTACTGTTCAAAAATAATAGAGCAAAAAGAGTTCGTATTAATTTTTATGTCAAAAATTACATAAAATATTATCAAAAACTCTTGTAAGGTATGGTGAGTAAATTTAAACGAAAAAAAAATTATAAAGGCTATAAGTTACTCCATAGGTAATTATTTTTCCAACAGCAAAAAATCGCCGAGCACGCAAACAGGAGTCTAACCTTTATGCCTCTCACATAAAAACAACAATTACCATATAGTCAAAGTGTCTTGTTTTTGACTTGTATACCAACACAAAAAACATAAATTTTGAATTTGCAGTGCATAGATCGCGCAAATTTCAAAAAGTGTCCTTACTTTTTCATCGCACCTCGAAGTTCAATGAAAATTATAAACAACAGAAAAATATCATTATTTGCCCCCAACTTGCACAGTTACTGTTATTGAAGTTCTAGGAGAGATATTTGTAGATTTTTTGTCATTTGAAAACATTTTTCGCTCGAAATGATTCATACTGACTGGTTGATTCAATATTGAGAAGTTTTTAATTTTTTGCGTTCTCTCTATTAGATGGATCTCATGAAGCAGTGATCCATTTAGCAAGCTTTAATGCCGCCCGGTGCGGTCGTAAGATTTGTCAACCCCCCCCCCCCCCCGCTGAGTATTCGTATAGGTACTATTCAGTTATCAAAGAAAACAAAAGATTTTTCAAAACATAAACATGTAAGTCAAATATAAAAAAAATTGTTAAATTAACTGGCTATGTAAACAAATATAACAAACTTTCAACAACTTTACAAATATAGTTTTAAAAAATTTAAAATATATTTATTTATAATTTGCTAATATTATAGTTCGTAAATTCGTTTATAGCGTAAAACATAAAAACAATTACGACCTTAAAAACTCATTTCGGTATAAACTTTGAGATTTTTGTCAGTTTTGATTTTAATTTATTTTTCTAATTTCTATTTTAAGAACATCAAAATGTCGCCCCCTCACTAGTGCCGCTCTGGGGAGGACTACCCTGCTCAGTCACTGTCTTAAAGGATTGCCGAGAGATTTGTTGTATGCACTTTCAACATCACCAATATTTAAAATTGTCACTTTTTGGATTAGAGACAACCTCCCTACTACCAAACGACACCTGACCCCAGAAGAGTGTGACATAATCAATGTAACTAATGATAAAACATATTATAATTGAGAAAATGACGGGCATTAAACTACAAACACTTTGAGATCAACAAAAGCTTCATTTTTATGATGAGAAAGTATTTGTATAAAGAAACATACTTAATTTAACTATCAAAAGAATAGAAAAAGAACCACTTGTGCTTTGAAATAGTTTTCCAAACGTAAGCACTTCAAGAAAACGTCAAAAAAACCCCAGTATTTTTTTATCATAAGCCAATTTTAAATTTATTATATTTAATAATATGTTTAATATAAATATTAATTAATATAAATAATATAATTAAATATAAATATAGTAATTAAAAGAAACGGTCCAGCGAACTTTTAAAAAATAAAACAATTAAAAAGAAGATAGCACACAGATAGACACAGGACCATAGATATATTTCGACCATCGTGATCTTCCTGATCACGCGACGCTTCCTGATCTTCGCCTCCTGATGACGACGATGGTCGAAATATAGAAGTGAGTTATTCCTGTGTCTACCTGTGTGCTATCTTCTTTTTAATTAGTTTTTTATTTAAATATAAATATATTATAACATGTTTAATAAATTATATTTGATTTTTTAAACAAACAAAATAATTTTGTTCTTGAATCCTGATTAAGTTCTAGAAACAAAGATTTAATCAATAACTTGAATTACCAAAATTCATTCATTGTTGGTTTGAAATGAATTTGTACTAAAAATAAATTTACATTTCTTTAAATACAGACGACAATTAGTTTTTGCAGGAATGTCAGTTCTGTTTCAAAAGTATATCATTTATATTTTCTCTCTCAGAATTATTAATACTATAATGTAAAGTTTATTAGTAAATACTTTATGCTTAATAACAAAATGCTTAGCGGTTACGAAGAGTACAGACAATTGAATTTAATTCCCCCTAACAGACTACTTATTAAGTCTGAAGGTAAATATATCCATCCAAAAGAGCTTGAATAACATTTAATCATTTAATAATCCCACCGTACTTCTTACCAGGTCAAGTAACTTTTCATAATTGATAAATTATTTCCATTTTATCAAAATTTTCTCAACAATTCATTAAAATAACCTGTTACTAATTTATTGTTTATCAAATATGTTCATTGGGTAATAAAAAAAAAAATTACATTAGATTTATCTAACCGAGAATATATTGAAACACAAATAATGGTACAATATGAATAAAATGGTACATCGTTGATTATATATATATATATATATATATATATATATACGGTTCACAGTAAACTATATACACAGAGTAAAGTGTAAACACACTTACATTCTCTAATTTTCGGTTGAACCGTCATCAGGAGAGTAGAGATACGGACACCAAGCGCGTGCCCGGTTCAAGTCAAGTAAGAAAAATAAACTAGGGATAAGTAGAGCTGAGAAATATTAAGTGAAACTGACGAAATTATAAATAATAATAACATTTTTATTCTTAATATTCTTCATTATTATTATTATTTTTAAAGTTTTTATTACTTATATTTCCTCATTTTCTTCAGTTTCACTTATTATTTCTCAGCTTTTCACTTATCCCCAGTTTATTTTCTTCCTTGACTTGAACCGGGCTTGCATGTGGTAATACTGTTGGTTTCCAACGGTCGTTTCGCAAGTGCGCTTGGTGTCCCTAACTCTAGTCTCCTGATGTCGGTTTAACCGAAAATTAGAAACTGTAAGTGTGTTTGCATCACAGTAAGAGTGTTACTGTGAAATATTTGCTGTCCTTTGTGGATCGTTTTTCTCTTTATATATATATATATATATATATATATATATATATATATATATAATATATATATATCAGTTCAAAAATGAAGAAAAGCAACACACAGAGAAAGAGACACACTTACAAACTCAAGTTTTCGGATGATCCGTCTTCAGGAGAAAAGAGAATGGGCGATCAAGCACGCCGGAAACACAACGGCAGGAAAACCCATGTTATATATATATTTTGGGAGCAGGCCTTCATTGATACATTTTTTATTAAAACCTATGCCTATTTCAATTTTGACACATTTTCGAATTAATTTTTCAAATTCAATTTTGACACATTTTCGAATAATTAATTCGAAAATGTGTCAAAATTGAAATAGGCATAGGTTTTAATAGAACATATATATATATATATATATAACTTAAAATAAATTGTCATTCTATGGACTCTGTTCAATATTTAAAATAATGAAATATTTCAGAGTTTATTTTAAGTAGTAATTTTAAGTTCTTCTAGATTGCTCTTCTTTTATCACTTATATATACATAATGACACTAATATCAGTAAACATAATGGGAAATGAAGGTTCTGAAACATAAAAAAATGAATCCACAACGGGCTTCAAAAGTTCTGAAATAAACTCAAGATTGGCATAAAATGCATAAATACACTCATTTTATTTGAGAAATAGTGTCTTTTTCTGATTTCTTATTGTGGTTCAGACCTTGATTGTATTTCTCGTGTTTATTGCGAAACCTTATTATAGAAGGTAAATGAGATAATAAAAATTAAAATCAGGTACCAGTTTTTTGGTAAAATGAAATTCTTTACTTTTTAAAAATAGAAATTATAGAACTATTTTTATATTTCAGGATAAGAAAGTATTTACTTTATTATATAAAACAAGCACTGTTTATAAGAATAGTGACTGAAGAACAGGGTTTGGTAATCAAACGCTCTGGAAGTGACAAAAACCCATTAGGAAGGCAATATTTTTTCCCAGCCTGTTTGTTATTGTTTCCGAAATTGATGCCTTCTGGGTAAGCTTCTTTCAGAGGCTGTTTCACTTCAATTAGACTTCGTGGAAAAATATTAAAAAAAAAAAAGAAAAAGAAAAAAAAGTGGAATACAATTATATTTTCAATTTCCTTATTGAAAGTAGAAAGTTTTGGATTTGAATTTCAGTAGACCTTTTCCAGGTTTTTTCACTAAATATATAAAGAAAGAAATACTATTGCTATTTTTATTTTTTAATTAAAAAAAACAGTAATATTCATGTTTATCAAAATTATGACGGAAGTTTGGTATCATAATAGTACAATTGTAAGTTACCAGTGCGTGTTATATCCTGTAAAATAACCTTTAGTTAATATTCGCTATATAGCCGTTTGTTTTTCTGGATAAGTTTAAACTGAATAACCATTTCTAAAGAGGAAGTAGATTTTTATTCCTCAATACCAATATATATTGTAACCTGTTATTATGTTAACTGATAACTAAAGAAGCAAAGAAAGGTACTGAGCAGAATTCCAAGTAGAATATCAATATATAATAAATATCCTATGGAGTCAGGTTACCTCAGTGGCTAACGTACTCGCCACTCGGGGTTCGATCCCCACCTGTCCCTCGATTTGGTGAATATATCTGAGAGCGACATCCCTCGGAGAGGACGTTAAACTTCGGTTCCGAGCCTGGACGATGTCACGTACTCGTTAAAGATCCCTACTCGAAATGCACTTCAGTTAGGCAAATCAAGGTAAACGGCTGACGTTATCACCCGCTAGAGAGTGAGTTTTTCACCCGCCAGTGTTTTCCAAACTTTTTCGAGCGACCGCCCCCTTGAGTCCGTAAACCTATACTCAACACTCCTCAATAATCAGAATCTTAGACTAAATAACGAAATTAGTAACATTTTAATAATTAAATTAATAAAATGACTAATCGAATAGATATTTATAATCCAATATATGTACTGTTTCATAGCATATTTATGCAAAAGAATTAATACACAATAAAAAAAACTTGGATGAGAATATACTTTTAACATAAAAATGAATTATCAAAACAAATAATTTTAAGAAATCTTTTCCTAGAAGTTTACATGTGGTGTTTTCACATAAATTTAGAAATTATATTGCATGAATATTTTAATTTATGGAAATAGAATCCCCAACTCCTTTTTGCATTAGCGGCCCCCCCCCCCCCCCCATATCAAAACACCGCCCTAACTTTCCCACTTAGGGAAACACTGGTTTAAACAATAAAAAAGGAGAAGAAGAAAAATCTCCTAATATATAAAACAAGATTTGGATGTAAAATCCATAGATCACGAAGGAATTCTTTGTTTAGTGAACTTTTTCTAGTTGATCATTTCTGAACAAATTTCTGAAGCAAATATTTCAAAATATTTCGGAGAATGTGATCCGTCAAAACCTCGTAATAGATTTTTCTCAAAGATCTATACTTAACATACAGATTATAATATATTTCAGATGCGGCTAGTTATTCATGCAACAAAACTCTCAACTATGCATTTCATTTTCAGATTTCTTGACTTCTACTTTTATTAACATGTTTTTTTTACAAGGACAAGATATTTTATAATTTGTAATTATTTGTTTTGATAAATCAAGTACAGGTTCTATATCTTGTATTCTATTTTTAAAATATACAAAATTAAAAAAAAATCTATTGACTTGGAATTTAAATTGTATAATAATTTAGGAAATTAACGCTAACGATATAGGAATCAATCAATTATTTTCATTTGTTTTTTAATTTTGTCACAAAACCGGAGTGTAAACCTCCATAAATTTTCGCAATATTAATGAATTCATAACTTTTATTTTCATAGTTGAAGATGACAGTAACTATTCCTAATGTATTAACTTTTCTTTGAAGCATTATTATTTTAATTTACATAAACTGATGTCTTGAAGGCGTCCTAGAAAGGAAATCTAATCAAACCCCCTGTCCGCGCATGCGTACATTACAATTGTCATATGGCATTTCACCCTTTTTGAAGTCTTGGAAAGTTTCTAAAGATGAATGAATGTCACTGTTAAAGTTAACACTTGGGTAATTTGCAATGAAAGATCGCACAACTTAACTTTGAAAAGGAGGTTGGTGAGGAGATGATGGGCGGGGGGGGGGGGTGAGACAAATTTAAATTATCATTTGAATCAAGTCCTCCTTTAACTAAACTTTCATATCCTTGAAATTAAACTTAACTTCAAACCATTTTACCTAACTTACAACTTAATTTAGAACATCAAGAATAAACTTAAATAAGATAACAAAACTTAAGAGCTTTCTTCAATATATATACACCATTAAAATTTATTTTATAAAGACGTAAAACAAGAAGTAAGGCAGGAGTGTTTGAGACTCGTTTACTCCTTATGAGTTAAGTGCTTTTAAATAAAGTTCTAATTGAAAGTTTCAAAAAGTAAATTAATAACATAACTGTTGCTGAAGTTAACTGGAAAAGTAATAAGAGTCAAATTTGCTAAGATAACGAAAAAGACTAAACAGCTCCTTTTACCTGAATCCAGCAAAATACCTTTTTAACTTATATCTCCAAAATAAATTTCAATTAACACTCTCTATATTAATTCGATGAGTTTTTTCTCCCTCCTTTTCTTGTAAATTCATAAAACAAACTTTTCTAATTATTTCATTTAACTTTTTTTTATCTTTGCCTGTTTTAATCATATTTCATAAAGCATTGAACATTTCAACTCTCTTTAGCTTTTACCCTTTGCTATTTAAAACAACCAGTTTGTTTTTCTTAGACTTTCTTTTTACAGTTACTCTTTTTTTTTCTAAAGTTGTTTTAATTTTTTACAAGCTGTATAAATTAGAAAGTTCAATTGATATAATAATAAGAAAAAAAAAAAGAAATGAATCCTTATTCTTCTAGAGGAGTATATGAATGGTTTGCAGCGATGCCAGAGCTACTTATGCAGCAGTTTCCAGCAAAAATCCAACTTTTCAATCTATGTTAATAAAAGAAAGATGTCTAAATTTCTTAGAAGTGACTTATTTCAAGTTATCTTTATGTTTTATACATTAGAGAAACGGAATACACGCTTAGAAAAATGTCTGTCTCTTTTTTGTCCAAAAATTTAGTCATAATCAAACTAAGTGATCATAAGTTGTAGGAGCTGAAACTTTGACATATTTGTGTATGTCTAACTTAAAAGCTAAGATCTGAATGGATTGGAAATTTAATGTAGAAGCGACGTTATGGACTTTAAGCTGTGATTGGTTAGCTACACAGGTAACGCTAAAAATATACAGATAGGTTCCTGATATTGCAGCAAGTAGGTATTATTAATTGATTTTAATTTTGTTTTATGTTTATCATAATTTCTTTGCTTCCAAAAAGTGAGTCCAACCTATCCTTGTAATAAATAAAAGTATGCCTAGAATAAAATCAAATTTGAGCTCAGTATCTAAAGCTGCAAAACGTAAAAAGAAACTCCAGATCTACTGACAGTTATGAACTGTACTAACAGTGATCTTTTCTACTATCCTATAATTTCCAATAATATTTTGGAATACCATGTATCATCTCTGAATTTCCGTAAAATACCTGTTAAAGACGGGCACACTGTTAATATATATATATATATATATATATATATATATATATATACTTTAACACATAGAAAAGAACACAGAATGACACTACAGAACTCACTTCGATATTTCGACATCCGTCGTCATCGGGAAAAAGTGCGAAGTACTCGCGTTGAGAAGCAAACTGCTACTGGCCTCCAGAGTAACTCGTGGAACCACCGCAATGCTGCCCCCCAGCGGAGGGGAGAAAAAATAGAAATCCCTCCAACATTTATTTAGAAAACAAGATAACAAATATATAAAATACGAAATAATAATAATAATAAAAAAATAATAATAAAAAATAATAATGATAATAATAATAATAATAAATATAATAATAAAATAAAAAATAATTAACGGTACAGGTTGAGACCAGGAGGAGAACGAGCCCCAAGGAGGCATATGAATGCCTCTTCGGAAGCTCTAAGGGTGACATGGGAATTAGACTCGGGGATTTGTTTGAGGATTTCTACCCTGAAACAATCATTGAAAGGGAGGTCATAGGAATTAGCATGGATAGCTATATATATATATATATATATAAAGCTTTCACATAAACACGTGAAATAACAATCAATGATCAAACCACAATAAGAAATGGGAAAACAAGACTAAGATCTTTCAACCGTAACAAGCGGTCTTCGTCAGAGTCAAAAACCCAACCAGAGTCAGTTGGGTTTTTGACTCTGACGAAGACCGCTTGTTACGGTTGAAAGATCTTAGTCTTGTTTTCCGATTTCTTATTGTGGTTTGATCATTTATATATATATATATATTTATATATATAAAACTGAAGGTCTGTCTGTACTCGATAGATTTAAAAACCATCAATGGAATCACCGTAAAAGTTTGGGAAATAATTAGGTATATCCCCGGAAAAGTTTATGCAATTTTTTTTAAAATCTGATTTGTTATTCAGGTGCTGCCCAACAAATTATAAAAACTAAAATCTTGTTTTGAAATAATGAATCACCTGCCTAATGGTCGGATTTGTTTGCATGTATTTACATTGTTTACATTGACTTGTACAGTTTTTAAGTGAAGGTTTATTTAAAAAAAAAAGTTGAAATGTTCTAATGAGTTAAGATGATATGTTAGAACAATAAAATTATTAAATATAAAAAAATAACTCTAATCAAACATATGTTTTCTGATGTATTCCTTGATGTGATGGATAGTGGTCGAACAATTTTTGTCTAATCAAACAAAACATAAGTTCCATCATCCTTCTACGAAATATAAATCCACCACGACAATGAAATGGAACTAGGTTATCTGTAAAAAAAATTAATGAAAAACATAATTGAGACAACCATTTTAAATGGAAAATACCAAGGGGAACATGTACCAGTACAACGCATTCCTGTGATACAACGGGTACTCCATTTGAATTCAAACATCTAGAGGTTCCTGTGCGACTAGCCTTTGAAATGATCATTAACAAAGAACAGGGACAATCATTGCAAGTATGTGGATTAAATTTGATAAATCCATGCTTTTCACATAGACAATTGTACGTTGGGTATTCACGAGTTGGAAAACCATCAAACTTAGTTGTTCTTGCACCAGATCGGAAAACAAAAATTGTTTTGTTAAGAACTACAATAACAAAATATATTGGCAAAATATTTTTTATATCGAGAAGTCATAAACAGGTAAGATAAACTTCACCATCAATATTCTAATAATATAATATATCAGAATGAATCAATTATCTGATGTTTTTCATTTATCTTTTGCAGATAATTTTAGGCAAAATATTACATAAGTAATTAGTAATTTGTAATAAGTATAAATGTACATGACATGTATGTTAAAAAAGCTAAAGGTAACACGACATTCACTAACATTGGTGTTACGAAGTTCACAGGGTCATAGTACTTTATATAGCATTGATTAATATAGGGTAAAAACTAGAATTAAATATTATATTGATGTTTGACGTAATATTTCATCGACTCTCTATCTACTTAATAAATAACTTTTAAACTGCAATAATTGTTTAAACATCCTTTTTAAGTATCCCCGAAGTATAACTATACTTAAATATTTATTGTGAAAAGTTTTTTTTATAAAAAAAATTGATTTAAAGATGAAGCAACAGCTGCTACAAGTTAAGGAGTTTTTAAACAGTCTCTGGCTTTGTGTTAAGCTAGTTATGAACTTGTTGAGATGTGTTTTAGGTGGCTGTGAAAGACCGTCTTCATACCAAAACTAAGAACATCCCTAAGCAAAGGCGCCTCACCTCTGCAAATCACTTTATTTGAAAAGTTTTCTAAAAAGAAAAGAAAACTTATTATTTTTATAACATATCATAGCAATAATTATTGCAATTTGTTTAGAACATATTGCAATATATTTCATGATTATCTCTTATTACTTTAATTTCACTTTTTTTGATATTATTCTAAAATTCGTCTCAAATAAAAAAAAAAAGACACAAATTCTGTCGTGAGCCTTATTTATCTTAATGTTTATAAACAGAATTCACAAAAAGAGCACACACAGAAAGTGATAGTGAACACACGCACAATTTCGTCTGTTTTGTCCTAAGGCAGAAAGGACCGTCTCCAATCGTCGCTTTGCAAGTGCGCTTGGTGTTCCTATCTTTTCTCCCTAATGGTGGTTGCACCCAAAATTAGAAACTGTAAGTTGTTTGTCAATTGAATTGTATCAATAGTTTACTTTGAAACGTTTGTTGTTCTTTGTGGATTGTTTTCTTGATAATAATAATAATATAGTTAATGGGTTAGTTCCACTGAGGTTAATACTATTAGAATTAGTAGTAATACTGTCTGTCATACCTCGTAAATTCCCAGAAAAGTTGGACCGGTTTCGGATCCGTCCGGATCTAAGATAATATATATATATATATATATATATATATATATGATCATACCACAATATGAAATGGGAAAAAAAGGTTAAGATCTTTCAGCTGTAACAAGCGCTTTCGTCAGAGTCAAAAACTCAACTTTCTTAGTCTTTTTTTCCCATTTTATAATCTGGTTTGATCATTGATTGTTATTTTACGTGTTGTTATTTCATGTGATATTATATATATATTGTATACAGTAAAAATAAAGAGGAAGGGAGTGTGTAAACGTGACAGTGGGCGATCCATACTAGCGAATGTCTGCAAGTAGGATTAAAAGGGGGATTTCTACTGTTCCGTGAATAAAGGAGTAAACGTGATTTTAACAGTTCTGTTTTGACACAAGTGCTTATTTATTTAGAATCACTAGCAGTAAGCCTAAACAAACGTGCTACATTAGATAAAACGCCTCATCTAGAGAACTGCCATGCAGCACATCCGAATATTGGCAAACAATGGTTGACACAGGTTGTATTGTGAATTACCCTAATGGTTGAGATAGGAGGGTGGTTCATTGAGGGTGATATTTTAGAGAGTGACTCATGAAATGAAGTGAGGTATAATCAGAGGGTAAGTGGAGGGGTGCAGTGCTAGAGTCAATTTGCAAGCGAAGGGCGAAGAATGCCTACCGTCAAGGGGGGGATTAACATTCCTGTTCCGCAGCTCATAAGTAATACCTAACTTTTACATAACTTATTTTACAATAATCATTGTTTTAACCGTTACTACTATTATTAATAGCGTGAAATATATCAAAGCGACGCCGACACCTTCAGAGTAAATACAATCCTTTAAGTCATTCGATTCAATAAAGGCGTTTCACTATAAATAACCACTAATGTAATAAAATAATTACTTTAATATATACTTCTAAATATAAATATTTATTTTTATATACTATAAAATGGTTAAAAACAAATGAAGTTTAATTTAGCCATGGTAATTATATTGCATAAAACATTAATAATATTATACTCATTATTATCCATTAACACGTTTTCAATATTTTTGATATTCAAAGCTAGGTCTTGGAAATGAACTTATTTAGCCAATGTTTTGACGTATTTATAGATTTTCATCAGGGCTACAAAACATGGTAATGCTTTAATAAGCCTGGTGCAGACCTGGTGAAGATGTATGAATATATCGAAACGTTGGCGTAATAAGAAGTTCCTTACTATGACTTAACCCTCACAAAATATATCATATACTGTATATATGTATAGATATAAATAACTATAACAACGAAAAACATAACCACAGGCATAGAATACCCACTACTATTCTTTGACAGCCGTCATCAGTAGGTAGAAGTACTTCTATGAAACAGCAGCACACACACACACACATATATATATATATATATAGTAATTAAAAGAAACGGTCCAGCGAACTTTTAAATAAAAAAAAAAATTAAAAAGAAGATAGCACACAAATAGACACAGGAATAACTCACTTCTATATTTCGACCATCGTAGTCATCAGGAGGCAAAGATCAGGAGGTCACCGCTCTGCCTACCTGCGGGACTGTTTGCCTCCTGATGACGACGATGGTCGAAATATAGAAGTGAGTTATTCGTGCGTCTATGTGTGTGCTATCTTCTTTTTAAATGGTTTTTAAACCATTTAAAAACCATATATATATTTTTTAGTTGTTATCAGCTTTTAATTTTATTTTAGTTAAATGTTTTCATTTTTTAATTTTTATTTGGCTTGTATCTCTTTATCTTCCCTGTCTACCTTTCCTCCGAAAGTTGGCTACCCTGTTTGAGTGCTTCAGTTCGAACGCCAAGTCAGTCGTTATCAGCCTTTGGAGCGATTCACTTCTTTTCCTGAAGACGAGGACATCGAAATATAGTAGTGAGTTCAGTGATTTCCTTTCTATGTGTTCTTTTTAAATTCTAGTTTATATATATATATATATATATATATATGAAGATTTCAAATAAACACGTAAAAAACAATCAATGATCAAACCACAATAAGAAATCGTATTTATACATATATATTGGTTATTATGTAATCGGGGTTTGTTCAAAATCAAACGCTAGTTGCCAAAGTTTCGGTTTTGTTTTAAAACCCTATTGATAAGCAGAAGTAAGAAGTAAGAGAATGGTATGTACATTACTTAAACAAACTAACAGTCTTAAGCGGTCACAAAGTTTCAACAAAACTAATCAGATAACATTACAAATAACCTCAACACATGTATTTCATTGGATTTCTATAGTTTGAACGTATTGCAGGTTCCATTGCTTATTAACTATTTGGTTCAAAAAGTATTGAATTAATTTGAAGTTATTCATTCTGACTGTTGCTTCTAACAGGTTTCATAAATGTAGTTTTAATATTCTGGTTCGTCTGTTCGTAGTAATATTTCTTTTTTAGAATGTTTAGGGTTTCAGTAATTTAGAGACTAATAGCATCATTTTCATGGTGAATTATCTTTGATTACAATTTTGAACACTAACTGGTAAGTTCATTAAATATGACATATTATATTTGGTCCATAATATTGTGTGTTATTTGAGAAAGTACTGCAGAGGGATGTATTTTAACTCTCCAAAATATCGTTGAAGTCTTGAACAAAGAAATTTTGAATTAAGGAACCCACAGGTCTATATTTTGCAATTATAAATTATATACTAAGTTAGTTTGTTCAAGTTTTTTCTTAAACTGCCAATTATTTCTAATCATACTCCAATCTAAGCTCAAGTTTTTGCATTATGTAATAATTTATAGTCGTTCTCTGCTAGCTATAAAAGTAACTCTAGCTTTGATGATGCCTTTCAAAACTTCTTCATTTCTGTGATTATGCATAAGAAAATTAGCTGCCGTAAAAAAACTGTATACTGTTAAGTTAGGGTTGATAATACTAATAAAATTTAGTTTCTGGATCTAAATGTTGTAATATTTGATCAAATAGTTTATTATTGATAAGATAATTTTATATCTTGATAAATAAAATATCAAATTAGAAGATGTCTTGAATGTTCTGTGCATCAAGCCTTTTGATCATGCTGTTCTCTTTGTACTGTTCAGGGAATCGCTTCTTACAACAAGGTGGATTCAATTTTATATATACACAAATGTCTGATATGCTCGTTATTCTCTATAACTGTTACGTCGGAATAGTTGACAATTTTTGTTATTATTCACTTCTTTTGTGAATTTTTAAAACAGAGGTAGTTTCTATTTGTTTCATAATATTGACAACGGAGAACAGTACATATGTACAATAGATTTGCAATTTATATTTAATCTTATTCAAATATTTATTACTTTCAACTTCTAAAGTGAAATCAATGGACGGAAAGCACTTATTAAGGGTGTTCAAAAAATCTGTAACACATTTATTGTCTGGCCAAACACTCAAAACATCATCCACATATCGAAGACATCTAGCATTTCTTGGCAAAATCTTGGGGAGAAATTTCATTTCAAAACATTCCATAAAAATGTTACTAAGAACTGGGGAAAGACAATTTCCCATAGCTAAACCAAACATTTGACTATAAAATTTGTCTCTAAAAGAAAAACAACAAACACAAAGACGAGTTAATTCAATCAGGACAGCCACAGAAATAGAGATAAGAAATAGAGAGATAAGAGAGAGAGTGAGAGAGAGAGAGAGAGAGAGAGGGAGAGAGAAGTTAATGCATGTCTTTAATACTATTCATACACAAAATTTAATTATCAGAACATGGAAGTTTAAAAAAAGTTTAAGTAATTCCACATAAAGAGATAAAAAAATTTTAATTTAACTGATTGAAGGAGATTGATAAGAAGAGCTTTCAGAATATAAAAGGGATTGATAGATCAAGGAAGGAAAGAAATGCAAGATTGAAAAAGATTTCAATACACCTCTTATTGAGCCAATTTCTGTTTCTCCAATTGAAGTGGTTTCGCATGATAAATGTTCATATCAAAATATCCATTATTTTTGAAAAGAACTTGTATTATATAGCTTATATCAATAGAAAAGTAATGTCTTTTGATAAAATTAGTTATTATCAAACATGAGGTTTGTCATAGATTTATCTTTTATCTTATATGTCTCATCATCCTTCAACCATTAGTGTGTTTGATCTCTACAAGATTGCTGAAAGAAGATTCATAGCCTTATAGAACTGTTAGGCATACAGTATTAATAGGGACTATTTGACTTCAAATTCTATAAATAATTTCCAAAAGATTAATTTTCACTAGAAATATAAATATTAAAAATCTGGAGTGGCCTACACTCTACTTTACTATAAGTAACTCAATGTCAAATTTCTTGAGTATATAAAACATAACGTATCATTTAAGCATAACATAAATATCTAAATGGGATATAATTATTAGCCAGTCATTCCTGAGGTAGTACAAATAGTGATTGAAGGACATATCAATTTATAAGCTTATTTTTGTACATCACAAATAATTTATTATTTGCAAATAATAGCATTAGTATAACTACAGCAGTAATAACATTTTTGAAAAACCAAAGTGAACATTTCTTGAAACGAAATAGTATCCTACAAGAGAACATGGCTATTGTTCAAATAGCCAGTAGATTTCTTACATCGTTTACTTGACATCCTTCTACATTGAATATTAATGTAAAATTTTCAAATTTGAAACAGTAAAATACTCTTTTTTTCTTTGAAAAACTTCTTAAACAGCGAAGAAAATGTTGTTTTAAGCTGATTTGTTAATTAAAGAACTACGATAATTACAGTTATTAATCTCTAAACGAAAGATTTATATTTTGAATTATCTTTTACATTTTTGGTTTTTAACAGAATTATTATACTGGGAATTTTATGGCTTCTTAGTATTTAATAAGATCATTTTCCTTCCCCTTTGTCAAATAACATATATACGAATTTTTTTTTATTGAGTGTTATCATTTACCTGCACAATATTATTCCTCTTACATCTCTTATAAGTCAATAATATATTTTCATTTTTCCATTAGAAACATCAATTTTATCTCAGTGGATTCGCTCAAAAAATTTCTAAGTCAATGTAAACAATGTAAAAAAATACAAAAAATTCGACAAGTATAGCAGGTGATCTCTTAGTCTAGGATAAACAAAGAGTTTTTATATCGTTATTGCTCTTTCCCATAATTGAAACTTCATGACTTTTTTTTTATGAATTGCTAATTTTTTGTTCCATTTTTGGTCAAATTTTCATTATTTTTTAACGAGCCGTTTAGTGTCAAAAAAATATTTTCTGAAAACACAAATCGTACTGTAACGCCCCCTTTAGCGAATGTAATTTTAAAAAAAAATATCTCAACTCATTCTCCATATAATGTTCTATTTATAGGCATAGTTTCATTTTTGTCCGGCAAACAGTATGGCTTGTATCGCTCTCACAAGGTTTGAGATTGAATTATAAGTCAAAATTTTTACATTTTATTGAAAAAAAAATATTTCCTGTTGTTTTAAAATTCTGAATATATTTTTCGTTTGTTGCATTTGAAACCTCAAAGATAATGTCAAAATTTCAAAACTCTAGGGTTATCAGTTTAGGAGAAATAAATGTTTTAAAAAAAACGGTTTTTGGCAAAAAAAGTGACTTTCCCATCATGCATAATTCTTCCCAAACAATAGGGATCTTCGTCTAAATGGGGCCCATTTTTGTGTAAAATATCAACTTGATCCATCAAAGATTCTGGACCGTAGCGTGGTAACAATCAATGCTAACACCGCACCCCACCCACCCACCCACCCACACACACACACAGACATCATCGTAAAAACGTCATAAAACGACTTCTGGTACCTCAAAACATGTAATTCCGTCAAAATCTCGAGATCGAATTTTATCACGATCACTATACTTTACTTATAGTAAAGTAAAAACGAATGGTTATATCAACTTGATAAAAAAAATGTGTAAAAAAAAAAGATATCTTAATCTCTGGTGAGGAGT
This sequence comes from Hermatobates lingyangjiaoensis, assembly GCA_026182355.1. Taxonomy (NCBI): domain Eukaryota; kingdom Metazoa; phylum Arthropoda; class Insecta; order Hemiptera; family Hermatobatidae; genus Hermatobates; species Hermatobates lingyangjiaoensis. Next base: position 1,651,215 of record JAPFBL010000025.1, read on the forward strand.
CAGGTTAGCTCAGTGGTTAACGTACTCGCCTCTGGGTTGGCAGATACGGGGTTCGATCCCCACCTGGTCCTCGATTTGTTCATGCGGAAGGTGAATAAAACTAATTACGTCGTCCCTCGAAGAGGATATTAAGCCGTCGGTCCAGAGCCTGTACTATGTCATGTACTCGATAAAGATCCCCACTCGAAATACCCTTGATTTAGGCAAAATTTAGGACTCCCAATGTAGAATCTGTAGAATCACCGATAAAATAAAAAGCTGGTAAACGGCTGACATTATCACCCACTAGGAGTTTAAACAATAATAGTCTCTGGTGATACGAAGAATCGAACTAAGTTAAAACAACACATGAATATGCTTAGAGATATTGATTCATTACTTGTCCAATCTGTTATAGTGCGGTATTTACTGTTTACTCATATTGAGGAACTTAAAAAATTTAGTCCTTCCTACATCCCTGTTGCAACATCTCAACAGTGCATATGTTAACCTGACGAAACCTAAGCATTGAAATTCATTGTTAGTAATATTAAATTCTTTTTTGTGTGGAGACGTAATTTTTGAGTCAGTTTTCACATTGAGTCATTTTCAGCTCGGTGGTTTTTTTTTAAATTATTTTGTCTCTTATTCATGGTATCAACAATACAACGTGGGGGTGACGAAAGGGTAACACGCAAAAAAATCGTCGGCCTGATTTGATTTATTGGTGTTACGGCTGGAAAGCTAAGGTACACAGCGATCAAAACAGGTACGACAATACCTTGCGATACCAGTGAAAAGGATCAGTAAATGCAATAAAATATACTTATGAATATTTCGATGGAATGTGTAAGGTGCTGAGTGTGGGTCTTGAGTACAGAGAAATGCATTTCGTTGGGTTAATCAGCTCTTTCATGGGGTGGAAATACTCTCTGGATTATGGCAGTCCACCACTGAAGCACTAACGAGTCCTTCACAAAACGCCCCACGGCTTCTTCTCTGCCTTTATGCGTCTTCCCTGTTGTGCCACCTTTCACTGGTCCGACCTTTAAGCTCCCCCCCACCTCCTACATTTCTTATTCAGCTCTAAAGGTCGTTTTCGATCCTTCAGATAATCTACAAAAAAAAAACTTCCCCCTTCAATCATCCTTTTTTTAAATATCATTACTTTACAATCAACGTCTCTTTTTGCCATAATATACAAAAAAAATTGAATCTCGGAGAAATGAAATTATTTGCGGAATATCTTTCCATTTCAATTTAATTAAAATTAAAAATGACTTGTCAGTAATTGATATAATATATTTAAGATCTTTGCTTTTCTCTTCAATATCAATGGTTTGCGGATCTTCAAATTATAAACATTTCTGCAGATATTAATGGCAGTTGAACTATTTTATTGCACTCTTGATCATTGATAACTGACACTATGTTCTCTTCATAGATTGAAGATAACTATACTCTATAGAGCACCTATGTTCAACGAGGGTAATGCGCCAGCAGCTGTCTACCTCTGGTGCAGAATGAGTTACCCTATCCAAAGTATTCCATATCACACACTATTGCAGTGTGAATACCTTACACACTAAATTAGATGCCTCTATGCAGTCAAAGTGTATACAATCAAAGGTCTTGGAAACTTATTAATCTGAACTTTTTCTTTGAAATGATGGATCCATGAAATTACTTTTTAAGAAAAAACCTGTTTATTTTTGCTAACAGACGTTGTTGTTGATATTGGCATTTTAACAAGTCAACCCTCCGACTAACAGTGAGTGACCATACTGACCATACTGCCGAAACAGTGAGTGACCATACTGACAAAACTACTGACAAACTCAGTTTATCAATAATATTTATTGAAAGATAATAATCATATTTCAGCCAAATAAGATAACTTTTACATAGATTTTGAAACAAAACTGCTATCAAACAGGTAAGAATCTTTTGATAGAAGCCGAAGTTCTTAAGATTAAACTGTGAACAGATTAAACATCTAATTTCTATACAGGGTTTCTGTGGATGGAGGTACTTTATAATTTTTTTAAATTTAAGAAATAGGAAGATGGTTTAATAATTTAATTAAGTTTTGTTTCATTAATACTACAAACAAATGTAATCTGATAGAAAACGTTGGCCTTGTGTTTATCGGATTGTTTTTTAAAAATAGTTTAACGATTGCTGTGCAAACTAATTGACAAGGGTTTGGATTAAATTTACGAATTAGGGGAAGAAGCAAAGGGAGGGGTTTGCCAAGAGAGAGAAGAGTTGAACAAACGGACATATTTGGGCGATGACAAGGGATGAATGGAAATAAGAGGGATTTGAAAGTAGGGGGAGGGAGTTTGTGTGCGGGGGTGTTAACAGGGGTGTGTAACTGAAGCCCGTCCTGGACTCGTACCAAATTCACCACCGCAGGGGGGGTGGCCGCATCCCCTATCTCGCTTGCACTTGTCTTCATTCGACTATCTGTCACTTTCCCACCTCCCTTTGCCACGTGTCCACCACGTGTCCATTCCTCCTGCCATACAACCCGTCTCAGCAAACTTACACATTATCAATCTCACAGCAATCTCTCCTTTCCAACCCCCATTAGATTTCATACAAACTATTTCACAACCACATTATTTTCGTTACCCCCCACCCCCACCCCTCCAACCACCCCACAAAGCAATCGTGGAGATCAATGATCTGGAAAATATAGACTATAACTCTAGAGGGAACGTCAACCAAGCCCTTCTGTACAAGCTAAATGGTCTTTCTTGAGGACGAAGGCAGAAAATAAGGAATTTTCTCTTCATAAATACGTGTATCTCTTTATCTATACATCTAAAAATCTGATAAAGATATCGACCATGAAGTAGAATGAAAAACAAATTTTTATAGATAGTCGGTCAGATTTCAAGGTTCAAATCCAAATTTTTATTGAAACTACTTTTATAGACATACAATACTTTACAGAAATATAAGAAATCATAAACATCAACAATTACAAAATACATGTATATAAATGTTCAAACTACAATAAGAGAGAAAAAACGAAGACAAATCTCAACTGAGGTTTGACACTGATGAAGAACGCTTGTTACGGTTGATAGATCTCAGTCTTTTTCTTTTCTCATTTCTTATTGTGGTTTAAACATTGATTGCCGTTTCACGTCAAATTTTGTATATATATAATATATATAATATATATATATATATTCCAAGCTAATACTAAACAGTTAATTCATATTTTATTAAAAAAGAAAAAAAAAGAAACTCCATATATTCATTTTGTGATGATCTTATAACGTATATTATTATGTTTTAATGTTACAATTATAGTCTATGCTGAAATTGTATATTGGTTTTGAAAATGTGGTAGCCTGATCTTGTTTTTATAGCCTTGAAGATGATGTATAAACAAACCAAAACTTTGGCATATGAAGGAATATTTTAATTCAAAGACCTAGCCCTCAAAAAACTCACAAAGTACTGTGTTGAATGAAGAGGTCAAGAAGAATTTCGAGTATATATATATATATTTTTTTTTTCTATGAGTTGTCCGGGGAAAGGAATATGATTCGTTGCGATGTTGACCACCTGTAAACTCCACTTCCATTGGTCAACATCGCAACGAATCATATATATATATATATATATATATATATATATATATATATAATTATATATATATATATATATAATATATGGTCAAAAAACAACAAGAAATGGGGAAAAAAGACTAATATCTTTCAACCGTAACAATCGGTTTTTGTCAGAGTCACTAATCCAACTCTGACGAAGACCACTTGTTACTACGAGACCATATTGGTCATAATTTGAAATGATTCAATGATTAGAATTAATTGGTCTCAAGAAGACCATAATTTTGGTTGAAAGATGCTAGTGCGATTTCTGAGTTTCATACTAAATGATAGACGTTGATATAGATACAAACTATTTTTCTTTAAGAGATTTAGTCAAACTTCAATAAAGAAAAATAGTGTAGATTATGTGTGGTCGAGATATTGTTATACTGTAGCACCCTAAATATTGTTACAATTTGTTTCGTGATATTCTGTGTTGGTAGTTGTCAGTAATGTACAGTAATGATTAAAATAATTTTAATGTAGATAAGCTGGGAGAGAGTACATACCTATGTCAGACGACCCACCCCATGTTCCTTGCTGAGACTGTCTTGCCAGTTTGGTTATAGCTTCTACATAGAGTCGAGAAGCAGCAGCAGCTCCTGAAAATATAAACAAACAGAATAAATCATTCATTTTAAAAATGGCAGAATTGAAAAAAAAATTGATGAAATAAAAAAGAGCCTAATAGTTTTATTTATTATTAGGAGACATTTGTTCAAAGATATTTCGGTTTGACTGAGCGTCTGACTCTGCTAAACGAATTTCACATCGACCCATTAGTTTTCCTCGTAGTAAGCTATTTAATAATGAAACATTCAAAGCGTAAACCATTTGTTTAACTCACCTGTGCAGTAACAAAAACACACCACGACTTATTAACTATTTTCGATGACCTAAAAACTGAAAGTTTATTCGGGATTCTTTTACCAACTCTAGTAGAAGTATATGTCTAAAAATAAATTGTATTCATACATACTCGAATTTGGAGAAATCGTATGGTAATGCATATTAAACTAAACCTACATTTTTTGTTTTTTCTTTAGAAAACTACAGTATTGCTAATATCGTATATGGAACATTTTTATGGAAACGTTCAAATATTATGGGACTTTTTTTTGTTGTATGATAGCAGCATTTCAAACATTGCTTACGTCAGCACTGACATAAACATCACAGCTTTTCAGTAGTCATACTGTTGAAGACGCCCGACCGGTTTCGCAATGGCTGCATCATCAATGGGACTCTCATTGATTGATGAGTCCAATTGATGATGTAGCCATTGCGAAACCGGTCGGGCGACTTCAAAAGCGATAGACGAGGTATGACGGTTGATAATAATAATAACCTCTGTGGCACTAACAATATGCATGTATTTTTCAGTAATATTAGCTTAATTTTAAAAATCTCGAGTCTAAGATTTCTGACCTGTGAAAGATTTAAATAATACAAAAGATAGTAAGATAATTGGATAATTGTGTAAGTATAACAAGATAATATTGTTCATTTGATTATATTATGTTTCCTAGAAAGGAATTATTAGGTTAGGTTAGGTTGCAGTGGCAGTTCCACAAGGGAACACACGTAGGCCGAGCATTGGCCCTTTGTGATACCACACAACACAATGAAGATTGCTTCTACAGTGGGAGTCCTAAATTTTGCCTAACTCAAATGTATTTAGAGTAGGGATATTTAATGAGTACCTGACATCGTACAGGCTCGGGACCGACGGTTTAACGTCTTTCTCCGAGGGACGACGCGCTCAGATTTATTCACCTCCCGCGTGAATAAATCGAGGGCCAGGTGAGGATCGAACCCCGGTCCTATCAGTTCAGAGGGGAGCACTGAGCTAGCCTGGCCCTCAAGGGATTATTATCATTCAACCATTACTGTCATCATCAGAGTCATAACCTTTTCGCTTGGACTCAGAATGGACTAAAAAACTGGTACTTGCCTGGTAGAGGCCCTGGCTTTTGATGGGTTCTCAGAGTGGGGACGATTAGATACTTCCCTCTCTCCAGAGAAACCTTAAAGGCTTTCTAACACTTATTGACACGTACCAGGGGGCGTTTAGCCAACGAGAGATTAGCAGTCTCTGTTTGAGTAGTTCACTATGGTACTAAAGACTGCCCATAATGACGCCCTGATGGGTCAGAATAAACAATCATTGCAAGCCCTGGTCCCTGGGTAACAGGCATTGTTCTCTTCGGAGGGGAACGACCAAATTCATAAGAATCCTGTAGTAGTCCTTAAACTGTAAGGCATAAGAGGAAGCCTGCCCAGTGATATTGTATGTAATTAGGTTTTACATACCATTTTAAAAATGACTCTGTATTAATCAAAAGGTAATAAGCAAAGGCATCAAAATGAGACAGATATTTTATTTAGTTTTGAAAATCCATTACTCATTATGTTTGGACAAAATCGTAAATACTATAAGATACTTTCTATCATTGGTCTAATTTAGTTATGTCTATTTGCTTGCTAATACAATAACTCTATTGATTGCTTTTCTTAAGAACTCAAGTCGTTTATTACCTCTTCTACTTTATTCTGTTAAAGTTTTCTTTTAGAAATGTGCTCATTCAATCTGCTATTACCTAATCTACTAGATTCTGTAGATGTTGGCAAACTTCTTGCTGACTCATCCTAATAGAAACCTTTGAACTTTCCTACCATTATATAGGTCTTGAGTGGCCATCGATCTCTGATCTGTAGTCACCATCTGAGAGATATTTGTTAAAAATAACTTTATCATTTGATTTGCAAAGGCTTTGCTTAGACTGGCGTTCAGCTAGCAAAAAAAAGTACTATTTTCTTTTTATCGAGGTTTGGTCTAGCTTCAATAATACAACACCTTTAAGCCGACGTTTCGTTTATATTCGTAGACATCTTCAGGGCACCAACAATACAGAATTTAATTAAATAACATGAAAAGTAATTATATTAGATTTATATTATATACATTTAAATTATTTATACTATATATTACATTTAAATTATATTTATATTACGTTGGCTTAAAGGCGTTCTATTATTGAAGCTAGACTAAACCTCGATAAAAAAGAAAAATAGTGTTAAAGATATGTGGTTGATATAAGGAAAACATTAAACAAAAGTATAAAAAAGTAAATTTTAGATTGAGCAAAAACTACGGATGAAGTACTGAAACGGAATGTTTAATATATAAAATTTTTACCATGCAAACTTACATTTTTTTTCAACTTTAGAAAACTACAGTATTTATAATATAGTATATGGAACATTTTTATGGTAAATCTCATGTTCATATATTCCATGAAAGTTTTTTTTTTCTGTTATATCATAATAGATTAATCAAAAATTTTATTAATCATTGTTTACATTAGCACACATAAACATCACAGCCTTTCAGTACTATTCGATTAATTTCAAAATCATTTCCGCCAAAAAAAAAGCATAAATAGTACTGGCAAATGTCGCTTTTAAAATATGAATGTAGAGAAATTAAAGTGATTAACTTTAATGAATGATGACATTGCATTAATGAAGGTATCAGGGTGTTTGGCCATAATGCGTGGAGAGGCAGGAATTGCAGTGTTATCATTTATGACTCGCATAGGGGTTTGGTATTGGGATATACAACCTCAAACTCACAAATTTCAAAAATAAAAAACAACTGTTCCGGGAATTTCATCAAGCAATCCTTTAAAGCTGTGAGTTTTTACACACTTTTCTTCACTACTTTTTCACAATTCATATAAATGATTTGATATTTATATTGTTCGTTATATTTATTTCATAGTTTTTATATAAGAAAAGTTATAGAATTATCTTTAATAATTGCTTTTGTTTTGAAAATATTCGTAAGTTTGGTTTTAGAATGAGGGCATCTAAATTTTATTTTATTTTTTTTTTGTTGAGAAATTGGAATGAAAAAAAGCATTCAAACTGGTTTGAAACAGATACGTGAGGAACTTATAAACAAAAGAACCATTGTAATGAAGAAGGTAAGGAAATGATAATAGTATTAAGGTTAAATGTATTTAAATAATTCATCGGAGGAAGAGAAGTGCGTTGTGGGGAATACATTGAAAGGAGAGTAACTGTCATTGGAGATAGAGAAAGAATTGGGCGTGTGAGTGACACCTTTGGAAGGCAGACGAGGCTGGAATAGCAATGGGGCTGCGGGGCTTGTATGCAGAACAGGCTCGAATAACGACTACAGCCAAGTGCTCGCAAGGGACCAGCGCGGCACCGTAAAACTCCCGCCTGATGACCTCGTTCTCGGTAACATACAAATCCAACATCCATACCTGCTCACCAGCTTAATGTCGACATTAAGACTAAATGGAATATTCAGGTAACACAGGAACACAAAAACATGCAAACAAAAAAACACTCTTGAACAACTGCTTTAGCTATTAAACTTCTACTGTACTGTCAAAAAACCAGTTTACCGAAAGCATTGAAAGTAAAATGCTTCAAAGTTCCAGAAATAGGTTTTTTTTTAAATTAAAATAAATGCGTAGAGATAAAATGTATCTTTAGTTCAGAATTAGGTGTATAATGCTACATAAACTAAACAACAAAAAAACACAAAGGTAACGTTTATTTAATTAACCATATCATAATGTGATCATTGATATAGTATATCAATGACTTAGCCTATTTGACTTATCTGTGACAGTTTTAAAAAATTTAGACACAAAATGTTAAGGAAACATCACATCTCTATATATAAAGCTCGTGAGTTTGTTTGTTCGTTCACCCATTTTCCGTGAAGACAGAGTCCTGAAGTTATAATAATAATAATACTATTCTAAAACTGCTTAATAAAAGTATTAAACTTCTACTGTACTGTCAAAAATGACCAGTTTGCCGAAAGCATTGCAAAGTAAAATGCTTCAAAGAGTAAAAAAATTAGAAATTTTAGGCTTTATTTTTAAATTAAAATAAATGCGTAGAGATACATAATGTATCTTTAGTTCAGAATTAGGTGTACTAATTACATAAACTAACACACTAGGTCAAAAGAACAAACGGTTTAACGTTTATTTTTAATTCAACACATATCATAATGTGATCATTGATATAGTTTTATATCAATGACTTAGCCTATTTAAGACTTACTGTGACTAGTTTTAAAAAATGTAGAACTTCAAATGTTAAGGAAACATCACATCTCTATATATAAAGCTCGTGAGTTTGTTTGTTCGTTCACCCATTTTCCGTGAAGACAGAGTCCTGAAGTTATAATATATATTACTTATTACCTAAATGATGTTAAATAAAAGAAAATTATTATTTAATCCCAAAAATTGGAGCCAGGGTGGCAAGTAACTTGCCGATGACAGTAGTACAAAGATTACTATAAATGGAGAAAAAAAATTGATTGAATTTTTCAGTTGTATTCTTGTATTTTATATAGCTAACCTTTCTGAAGATGTTTCCATTGAACTTGTGTTTTCTATATCCATGGCAACCTTTTGACCTTTCTAAAGATCTTACCACTGTACTTATGGGTTCTATAACAGTGGTAAGCAATGACCTTTCTGAAGATTGTGCATGTGTTTTCAATATCCAAGACAAGCGATTGACTTTTCTAAAGATGCTTCCATTATAATTAGTCTTTTGATATCCATCGCAACCTTTTGACCTTTCTAAAGATCTTACCACTGTACTTATGGGTTCTATAACAGTGGTAAGCAATGCCCTTTCTGAAGATTGTGCCTGTGTTTTCAATATCCAAGACAAGCGATTGACTTTTCTAAAGATGCTTCCATTATAATTAGTCTTTTGATATCCATCGTAACCTTTTGACCTTTCTAAAGATCTTACCACTGTACTTATGGGTTCTATAACAGTGGTAAGCAATGACCTTTCTGAAGATTGTGCCTGTGTTTTCAAGATCCAAGACAAGCGATTAACCTTTCTGAAGATGCTCCCATTGTGCTTTATTGTTTTTATTATTATAAACAATTTTATATTGCTATCCTCAAATGCTACTGATATTAGTCTAAACCAAAAAAAACACTAAGCCAACGTTTATTTAATTACCCACATCACAGCTAATATACAAATTATACTAAATATCTGAACAGATATTAAAATGTTTATAAAACAAACCATCTGCACTATTCTCCAAACACTTTCACAATAATGCTATAGAATTAATAGATGTGTAGGGAAAAAAATATATTATATTTTACTTTCCTATGGAACTATTTACTTCTAAAGAGTTACCAAATTATTCTGCAGCCTGAAATCCGTTGGGTAATAAATTTTATATTTTATACATTTTAGAAAATATAACAGTTAAGTAATAAAGACATTTTATTATTATTCGAAATGAATGATTTAACTTTTTTTATAAAGATATTTTTATATAAATATATAATTATATAAAAATATTTTTATATATTAAATATCTTTATACATAGATATCTTTATATAAAAATATCTCTATACAACAATTTTAATAATTTTGTTTTAATAATTTATTTCTAAAAATAATAAAATATTTTTAGTAATTTTTATATTTTCTACATTATAGACATTTTACTATTTTTAGAAATAAATTATTAAACAATTTTTTATAAAGATATTTTATATAAAGATATCTATATAAAAAGATATCCTTATATAAAGGTATCTTGTATATAAAGTTAGATATTTGTATAATATCTTATAAAAATATACTATAAGAGTATTATTATATTATAATATTATATACTATTACTATATAATATATAATGATATTTTATTCTCTTAGAGTATAATATAATATCAATAGCGTCAAGGCCTATAGTGAAATTAAGAGTTATGATTGTACTATAGGCCTTTTCATAGTTGGTCACTCTTCCAACTGGTTTGAAAGTTTTTATACTTCACTACATAGTTACAACTTGGTCACTTTGGAAAGTATGTAGCCATGTCTATCAGGTCATGTCTCAGCTAAAGATGAAATGTATTTATCTCTTTTGTCATGATGTATCTCAAGAATATTTTTCATCGATTTATCTTCAGTCATCATAAACTTATTTTAACAGTTGTAGGACACTGTTATAGGACCCAGTGGGACAACAGCGCCTACAACGCTGTAGGCACATTTTATATTGTTGTCCTTAAAAAGATTTCACATAAACACGTGAAACAACAATCAATGATTAAATCACAATAAGAATGGGAAAACAAGACTAAGATCTTTCAACCGTAACAAGCGGTATTCGTCAGAGTCAAAAACCCAACTCTGACGAAGACCGCTTGTTACGGTTGAAAGATCTTAGTCTTGTTTTCCCATTCTTATTGTGATTTAATCATTGTCCTTGTATATTGGGAACAATTTATGTTATTCATAGAAACTTCATATAAAGTTATATAGAGCCGATGAATTTTTTAGTTTTATAGTAATTTTGGGGTAATTTAGCAAAAATATTTAGGTATTTTGAAATAAATATAAAGAACATGAAAGAATCAATATAATGTAAATTGCATTAAAGAATTACAAAGTGAAGAGTATGTATAAAAGAGCTGTTTCATGGAAACAATGAATGAAATGAAGTGAATAATTCAGCTTGATTTATGCTGAAAGCTTAGAATCAATAGCGTCTTAAGTGAATGTACGCTGGAAGCGGGTAATGAATGGATGACTCAACTGAGAACCAGTGTCACGAAACAGTTAACACGATTTAGTATTATTTTGTAGTATACTCGATACAATCAGTGTAATAGGGTACAATAGAAAGAAGTTTGCGAGTGTTTACCGCAATTAGAATTACAGAAAACAACCAGTGTGGGGGTGGGGGGGAAAGAGTATAGAGGTTTGAATTAGCATTTTTATTGCTCTTAGAGGTGGCACAGGACCCAGTGGGACAAGAGAGCCTAAAATACATTGCTCACCATTATTCTAACACACACGTTCCCTGCTGTATAATTCACGTCCTCTCGCACAAATAATACCCCTATTCGAGTTGGGGCCGATCGTAATTTTATGCGGTACAGCAGGGCAATTTCCACACGGTAGCGTCAAGTGGTTGTCCCTCCCTGGGCCAAAGGTCCTCCCGCTGGACTCCGACCTCACGGCAACCTAAATATAACCTCTCCTATCAATAACTCCTTTATTAGTCTTCCCTCTAAATCCTATTTCATTAACGCTTTTCTGTCAAAGTTTAAAATGAGACTTTGAATCAATTTCTATTGACCCTTTTGAATAATGTAACCGCAAAAGCTCTTTGACAAATATATTGCCTCAAACCGAATAGCAAAATGAATAAAATCTCCAAAATTAATCACTTTCCTACCAAAATATTTATTTTAATAACAAATTCATTGTCAATGATTTGAATAGAATTTTATAAAAAAGACTAAATTTTAAATCTACGACTAAAAAAATCATGATTCAGTCTTTTTGTGTTACTAAATATAATCATAAATGAGCAGTTCAATTGAATTGAACATTCTATTAAATTTTGCCTTCAATTTAAAACACTTTGGGAAATGTTTACTGTGATCTAAATTTAACAAATTACTCATTACCAAAGATTCCAACTGTTTGATGTACAGTATAATCCCATTATAATAGTTTTCCTTAAAGTAATTTTCAACCATTCAATGAGTTTTTATCTCATAACTGAAATATTTTTTTCTTCCTTTATCCTTTGAAATCCTCAATGTTTTCACAGATAGCTGGTACCAGACTTCTATTGAAGTGAAATCCTATTTCTTTTTGTTTTTTTTTTTATCCCTTCTACTCCCTCAATCATTCTTTCCTAGTGTTGTCTTACATTATTTTTTAACAAAACTAAAGTTTATCGGGTCTCAGTCAATTCTTCAGGTTTAAATTAAACTCTTATTGCCAACGTTTTGATTTTTATTTAATTTTTCATAGGCAGAAGTATAAATTTTGAAACAGAAAAACTAAGTATTACATTACAAATTATTTTACAAAGAAAAATTCAGAACATTCAAACTACAGTTGTTGAAATTCACAGACTATTTTTCTTTGTAAAATAATTTGTAATGTAATACTTAGTTTTTCTTTTTCAAAATGTATACTTCTGCCTATCAAAAAGGTTTTAAATAAAGACCGAAACGTTGGCATTGAGAGTTTAATTTGAACCTGAAGAACTGACCAAGTCCCGATAACTTTAGTTTTGTTAGTATTCTACGGCCCATAGTTTTGTCAATATTATTTTTTAAGTTAAAAGGTGTTATTCATAAAGAAATCTTGTATGGACACAGTATGACAATGTGTAATACAGTATCACAAAATGATGTCCATTACTTGAACATAGTTTCTATCTACTACTGAAGAAAAAAAACAATGCAACATTATATGCTTCTAAGATGGTTTATGAATTAAATTTTTCAATTTCCTATTCATTCAATAATTTTCCTGTCTTGTAGTTTTTTTAATGAATATTTTCGCCCTTTTATTATTTCTATCATCACTAATAATGTTGTTTACATTGTCATTTCTTATATAGTAATACTTTTATATATATAGATATTCTTATAAATGTTGATAAAAGTATCGACCGTGAAGTAGAAACAAAACAAAACTTTATCAGGACTCAGTCAGTTATTCATGTTCAAATTAAACCCTCATAGTTAACTTTCGTGTTTTTGATTTTCTTGAAACCTTTTTCATAGTCAGAATTACAAAATTTTGAAACAGAATAACTTAAGTATTTCATCTCTAATCCTTATATACTATTATCCTTGAAATATCTAATGTAATATTTGACTTTTTCTGTTTTAAAATTATATACCTCTGCCCATGAAAAAGGTTTTAAATAAAAACCGAACATTGGCAATAGGAATTTAATTTGAACCTGAAGACTTGATCGAGTCTTGATAAATTTTTATTTCGCTTATGCATATTTTTGTATATATAACTTTAAAAAATACTTTTTTTTGAAAAATTACTTAATAAAAAAGTTAAAAAAGTATAGGATTTTTTTTAACTTTTTTTTAAATTATGTTATATATATATGTTATATAACTTCTTAAGAATCCTTTGAATGCGATGATCTAATACGGCGAATATTAGCCAATGAAAAGTTTTCATTAGTTAAAGTAAAGTTTTTATTAGTACAAAAGTAAACTTCATTATACGTCCTCTGCAGTCCTTTAACCAAACCTATCAGTTGGCCATACAGTCATACAGGTTATCATATCATACAAAAGTCCTTGCATTATTTAACCACCATCCAAGATATTTAGGCAACTCATATAAAAATATTCCACGATAAACACGCGGAATACAAATAAACGTCTAAACCGCTAAAAGAAATATGAAAAAAGACTAACATCTTTCAACTGTAACAAGCGATCTTCTTCAGAGTCAAATCTCAACTGAAACCAAAGATGTAGAAAAATCTATTTTACATTTTTTTTTATTACTTAACCGAATGCCCTAGCGGGTGATAACGTCAGCTGTTTAACAGATTTTTGTTTTATCGGTGATTCTACAGATTCTGCATTGGACTTAACGTCCTCTCCGAGGAACGACGTGTCCAGATTTATTCACCTTCCGCGTGAATAAATCGTGGGATAGGTGGGGATCGAACCCCGGACTACCAGCCCAGAGGCGAGTACGTTAACCACTGAGCTAACCTTGCTCCTTTACACCCTTTAAAATACCTTTATTGCCTCCCACTCTTCTCAACCCCATACCAGATGTTTCTACACTTTTTCTTTAAAAGACGAAGATTGATTGTTATAGTTGAAAGATCTTAGTTTTTTTTTTTGATTTCTTTTGTGTTTTGGATGTTGATATATTTCTTTAGATATGCATATCTAAAGAAATGTCCAAATTAAGAAATATCACTCATATCAATCAGTTTCTTAATGTTCAATGACGTTTCATTGTTCAATTATCAAATTAACAGTTCAATTGTCAAGTTAATTGTTCAATGTCACCATTCTCTGTTGATATTTTACGTCGAATAGAAAATTCACCAATTATGAGTTTTTTTTTTAAATTTTGAGGGAAATATTTGTTTTATTATTTATGGTACATCTAGTAACTTTAAAGTCAAAAACCTTTTCAAAAAGATATAATTTTCAATTATTACTTTTTATCTTCAGTATTATATATATCTACGTTTAAGTAAAGAAAACATACTTTTATGATTCTGTGTTGCACGTAGCTATATTGTATCGAGACAAGATTGGTTATGAGAAATGAAAATTCTAGATCAATCATTCCAGTATAAGCAACAAAAAATTAATTGTCCCAATATTTTACTTCTATTAGTTCACAAAAAAAGGGTCACTTTTAAGCACTTTGTGGGGAAACAAAAGTGAACAAAAAGAACTTTTGTCTAGAGTATCAAAAAACGTATAATATTTTAAAGGCTTCTTATTACTATTTGAAGCGAAAAGAAGACAGCGTTATGTTAATCGATAGGACTCCCCTTCCAAGAAATCAGAAATTACGAAGCTAAAGCCCCTCTGCTTCGCCTTCACTCTGAGTTCCCTCTCATCAGCCAGCAATATCCGATCTCAATTCATTTTCACTGATTGCAAACCTATTCAGAAATCCGCAATAAAGAGAACGCTATGACTTTCAATTAAGAACAAATCTTTCTGTATTCTAGAGAGCTCGTTGTAATTAGCAGTCTTGGATCAAGAAACCATTTTCTGCTGAGTTACTGCGCTATTAAGGGAGTAAAGTCAGTAATGTCATGTGTTATTGTCATTGTATAAGTGTCTCAATGACGTGCAGGTGAGACACTGACTTCATCACAGTCTTATCCAATACTCTTCTTCGGACTCTTCACCTCCTCATGATGACGATCGTCAAAATATAGGAGTGAGGTATTCCTGTTTCCATCTCTGTCTTACCTTTGTTTAAGATCTTTTTTTATTTAAAAGTTTGTTGGACCGTTTCATTAAATTCATATATAAATATTTATATATAAAGATTTCACATAAACACGTGAAATAACAATCAATGGTCAAACCACAATAAGAAATGGGAAAACAAGACTAACATCTTTCAACCGTAACAAGCGGTCTTCGTCAGAGTCAAAAACCCAACATCATTGATTGTTATATCACGTGTTTATGTGAAATCTTTATATATATATATATATATGCTTTTAAAAAAATATTGTTTGTTGCGCTTGTTTGGAAACCTAGGGCTAGTTATGCCAACACTGACAACCCCTAACCTGGCTGTGTAACCTTCAGTTAACTTGTTCACTTATTGTTTTTGCAATGTAATTTAACTATTAGATTCATTTGTTAAGTGTAATTGTAATTTAATTGTGTGTTTTGCTGAAGATGGTGAACGTACACCGAAACATGTTCAATAATAAAATAAGAAATTATGGTGAATTAATTTTTAAGTTGAGTTCTGAGTTGAAGAAAAAATTTCGTAATTTGGAAAAATATAAGACAAAATTAAATCAAGTGGAAACAGACATCCAGTTTTTAAAAGCATGTATTGAAGAAGGACTGCTCCCAACTTTTACAAATATATATATATATATATATATATATATATATACAACTCCATAGTCACATGTCTTTATTGTGACATTTTATGTAAATTATAACAATAACGGGTAATAAGTATTCAGCTAACTCATAACCAAAAATAGGAGATTAATTTTTGTGGCCTTTCTATTATTCTTTGAAAGAGTGCAAGTGAGTTTTTATGGTGAATTACTTGTTTATATATATATATATATATATATATATATACACCGATAGACTATACCGGTTTTTGTATCTGTCGGTGGACGCATTCACGTCTCTGCTCCTTCGTTTCTTCTTCTTTTTTATTTTCTTCTTCCTGAAGACGGCAAGACAGCCGAAATGATCAAAAATCAAAAAATATGGAAACAGTCCTTCGTTAATAAATGTGAGATTGAATTTACGGCCTTTCGTTTTTTTAATTAATTTTTTGGATAACTTTTCCAAATCCCTTAAGAGTCTTTTAAATTCACGAGTTGATGTACCTAGTTCCTCGTGAATTTAAAAGACTCTTAAGGGATTTGGAAAAGTTATCCAAGAAATTAATTAAAAATAGACCGTAAATTCAATCTCATATATATATATATATATATATATATATATATATATATATATAAGAATAATAATCAAAATAACACTTGATGTAATAGATGGATTAATTTACCACAATGAAAATAATTTGGAAACAATGCTCTAAGGTCTTTCTTCAACACATCGTCAGAGAGCAAGTGAACTTGAAAATAATAATAGTGAAAGAATAATAAATACTTGTTAACCAACAATTCTAGAGATTTCAATCAACCAGGTTAACAAGTATTTATTATTTTTTAGTTCACTTGCTCTCTGACAATATGTTGACGATGGGCCTTAGAGCATTGTTTCCAAATTATTTTCATTGTGGTAAATTAATCCATATATATAAACTAGTAATACATAAAATATACTCAATTTACAAGAAGATACCGAAGAGACCAAAAATGAAGGCTTTTTCATTCTTGGTTACGTGACTATTTTAGTAAAAGATTTAAACATGTTGCTGTTCAACGTTCGTTGATGAAACAACCATTTCAAGTTGCACTGGAGAGTTGGTTAGCAGAGTTTTGTTTACCTATTTGTTCACGTATTCATCTCAGAAAGGGAGCTCTAATTTCATCGTCTTAACTTAATAAACATTTCTCAACTTTAATTTATATTTTGCAACCACATACTACAAGTATAATCAATTCATAAGGTTATACTATTAACTTAATAAAAGTAATAAAAAGTTAACTACTACCTATAAAAATATTAGAACACTGCTTTAATTATTTGTAGAAACAAAATGCGATAATCTCTCTAGAAAGAGGTGGATACCTTAACAACGAAGTTTTTACATTATTATAATAAAATAATGTATTCAATACTTTATAACTAATATTAAATAATATTGTTAACAATTGTTCCAAGTTTTAACGATTTCTAAATATTTTTTTTGATTAAGTGACATTAATTCAGATATTACTAAATATTATGTATTATATATTAGATTAGTAATTTAATTAAACGGTCTAGCGGACTTTTAAATCAAAACCGAATCTTTATACAACAAAATTGAACAATACGACTTAAAAACACTAACAGCTTACGAGCTTGCAATATATATATATATATATATGATTTACTCGTAGCTGTAAATCATATAGAAATCTTATTTAATTTTTAATGTATTTAATATTTATTTTATTGATAATTTTTTATTATTTAATTTATTTAGTTTATTTAAATCTACAGTTTTACTGTAGACCGCAACAAAAGATTCTACAGTAAATTCTCAACTCATCCAAACCCACTCGCTCAAAATCTTTTTACTTTACTATAAGTAAAGTATAGTGATCGTGAAAAAATTCGATCTCGAGATTTTGATGGAATTACATGTTTTGAGGTCCCAGAAGTCGTTTTATGAAGTTTTTACGATGATGTCTGTGTGTGTGTGGGTGGGTGGGTGGGTGGGTGAGTGTGTTAGCATTGCTTGTTACCACGCAACGGTCCAGAATCTTTGATGGATCAAGTTGATATTTTACACAAAAATGGGCCCCATAAAGACGAAGATCCCTATTGTTTGGGAAGAATTATGCATCATGGGAAAGTCACTTTTTTTGCCAAAAACCGTTTTTTTTTAAACATTTATTTCTCCTAAACTGATAACCCTAGAGTTTTGAAATTTTGACATTATCTTTGAAGTTACAAATGGAACAAACGAAAAATATATTCAGAATTTTAAAACAACAGGAAATATTTTTTTTTCAATAAAAAGTAAAAATTTTGACTTATAATTCAATCTCAAACCTTGTGAGAGCGATACAAGCCATACTGTTTGACGGACAAGAATGGAACTATGCCTATAAATAGAACATTATATGGAGAATGAGTTGAGATATTTTTTTTTAAAATTACATTCGCTAAAGGGGGCGTTACAGTACGATTTGTGTTTTCAGAAAATATTTTTTTGACACTAAACGGCTCGTTAAAAAATAATGAAAATTTGACCAAAAATGGAACAATAAATTAGCAATTCATAAAAAAAAATCATGAAGTTTCAATTACGGGAAAGAGCAATAACGATATAAAAACTCTTTGTTTACCCTAGACTAAGAGATCACCTGCTATACTTGTCGAATTTTTTGTATTTTTTTACATTGTTTACATTGACTTAGAAATTTTTTGAGCGAATCCACTGAGATAAAATTGATTTTATAAAGGAACAGTTTAAATTGTTTATTGGATTATATGAGATGTAAGAGGAATAATATTGTGCAGGAAAATGATAACACTCACTCAGAAAAATCTCGTATATATGTTATTTGACAAAGGGGAAGGAAAATGATCTTATTAAATACTAAGAAGCTTATTATTATTATTATTTTAAAGATTAAAATTCCCAGTATGATAATTCTATAAAAGACCAAAAATGTAAATGATAATTCATAATCTGAGTCTTTCGTTTAGAGATTAATAAATGTAATTATCGTACATCTTTAATTAACAAATCACCTTAAAACAACATTTTCATCGCGGTTAAAGATGTTTTTCAGAGAAAAAAAGGGTATTTTCTTTAAAAAAGGGTAAATTAAAGGGTATTTTCCTGTTTTAAATTTTAAAATTTTACTTTAATATTCAATGTAGAAGGATGTCAAGTAAACGATGTAAGAAATCCACTGGCTGTTTGAACGAAAGTAATTCTCTTGTAGGAGAATAAATCGTTTCAAGAAATGTTCACTTTGGTTTTTCAAAAATGTTATTACTGCTGTAGTTATACTAATGAAATTATTTGCAAATAATAAATTATTTGTGATGTACAAAAATAAGCTTATAAATTGATATGTCCTTTAATCACTATCTGTACTACCTCAGGAATGATAGGCTAATAATTATATCCCATTTAGATGTTTACGTTATGCTTAAATGAGACGTTATGTTTTATATATTCAAGAAATTTGACATTAAGTTACTTATAGTAAAGTAGAGTGTAGGCCACTCCAGATTTTTCTACTAGTAATCCCCACAAACCCCAAAGACGACTAAAACGGCAATGGCAACCTGACCTTCTGCCGTCATTTAAAGTTTAAATATAGTTACGCAGTGCCTATATTTAGTGCCACCATTGGTGTCCACCCATTTTTCGCTACAAAATAAATGTATTTACTTCTAAATACATGAAATTGTAGTCAAAGTATCCCCCCCTCCCACCAAAAAAAATATTGTTGCTGAAACTATTAAACAAAAAAAGAAATTAATTACTGTTCCTTACTTTCGCCAACTCAGATCACAGTTCTGTTTTTTCTTCCTGGCGGAATTTTCTCACACCAGCATCCCTTAATTCAATATCTTTATCTACCTTATTTCGCTAACTCTTTTCTTCTTACTACCTGATTCCATCTCTCTCAATAGTTGCCAATATCTTTCTTTTTCTGTTAGTTTTTTCTGATTTTTCTGCCTTTCTTCTCTATTTTTAATCAATTATTTTTCCTCATTTCACATATTTTTTTTTTAAATACTTCCTTATGAAGTGTCTTTTACAATTTCAGTTTTCACTTTTTTTTTTCATTCTACTTGACAAGGCATAACTCTTCCATTTCTTCTCCCAGGTTATTAAAAACAATTATTTTATTCTTTCTCATTTATACAATCAATCCTGTTTATTTATAACATATATAGTTATAAATTCTAATTGTCTTGCTTCCTTTACTCACTTCTTTCTTGTACTCATATGATCTCAAGGTGCTCAATCATACGATTTCTTTTTTTTCATTTCTGCTTCTCATAGTAATGCATATAGTTATTTATTATATTTTATTCTCTTTTTTATTTTATTTTTAAAGGTTGTTATTCTATCTTGTTAATACTTTATATAAATAAGTAATTACATAAATTAAGTCATGAGACTTTATTCATATCGTTTTCTTTCTTTTAACTTAGGGGGGATGTCTCGCTATCAAGCTATCCAATTCCTCAATGTATTTTACATGTATGAAGTGGTAGTCTCATGAAAAAGCATTAAGAGTGAAACACAGGGCATAAAGAGTTTCTTAATGCTTGACACTAGTTTCAACAAAGTCAAAATGAAAAAACTTAACAGGTTCACAGTGACAAAAAAACAATCTGAGTATATGACTAAGCATCACAAGGCCACAGGGTCATTGGTACCACTTATGATTGATCCCAGAAACCATCTGATATTGGTACCACTTTACACGTATGCCAGAAGAAATCTGGCATTGGTACCTATTATGATTGGTCCCAGAGCTACATGACATTGGCACCACTTTACATGAATGCAAGAATCCATCTGGCATTGGTACCTATTATGATTGATTCCAGAGCTATATGACATTGGCACCACTTTACATGGATGCAAGAATCCATCTGGTACCTATTATGATTGATCCCAGAGCTACATGACATTGGCACCACTTTACATGGATGCAAGAATCCATCTGGCATTGGTACCTATTATGATTGATTCCAGAGCTATATGACATTGGCACCACTTTACATGGATGCAAGAATCCATCTGGCATTGGTAACTATTACGATTGATCCCAGAGCTATATGACATTGGCACCACTTTACATGGATGCAAGAATCCATCTGGCATTGGTAACTATTATGATTGATCCCAGAGCTATATGACATTGGCACCACTTTACATGGATGCAAGAATCCATCTGGCATTGGTAACTATTATGATTGATCCCAGAGCTATGACATTGGCACCACTTTACATGGATGCAAGAATCCATCTGGCATTGGTACCTATTATGATTGATCCCAGAGCTATGACATTGGCACCACTTTACATGGATGCAAGAATCCATCTGGCATTGGTAACTATTACGATTGATCCCAGAGCTATATGACATTGGCACCACTTTACATGGATGCAAGAATCCATCTGGCATTGGTAACTATTATGATTGATCCCAGAGCTATGACATTGGCACCACTTTACATGGATGCAAGAATCCATCTGGCATTGGTAACTATTACGATTGATCCCAGAGCTATATGACATTGGCACCACTTTACATGGATGCAAGAATCCATCTGGCATTGGTACCATTTAAAATGGATACCGATGAAAGAATAACTAAGGAAAATGACTTTACAGCCTCATTACTTTGAGAATTGAATTGATTTGAAAGTCTTTATAACGTTCATAGTAAATATGGAAAGGTTTTATCTAAATACTCTTAAACTAATTGTATATGTATACAGGTATAATTTGAAAACTTAAAGAAACACGAATGTAAAACAGATACTAGGACTAATTCAATATTTCGACCCTTTTAACGGTCACCCTCAGGAAAGGAAGTTCAATGGCGAGAAGACGAAGGGCAACTCAAGCTGACATATGATAAAGATCATGTAGAAACAATACACAACTCACTTCAATATTTCGACCTCGATGTTATCAGGAGAAGGAGAAGAAGAAGAATATCAGTTCTGCTCGGGTTTGCAAGCATCAGTATATGTATATATATATATATATATATATATATATATATATATATATATATATAAAACCCGAGCAGAACTCATTTTCTTCTTCTCCTTTTCCTGATAACGACGAGGTTGTAATATTAAAGTAAGTTGTGTATTATTGATTTTTTTCTAAAACCCAGTTGGTTTTTTGATTCTGACGAAGACCGCTTCTTAGAGTGGAAAGATCTTAGTCTTTTTTTTTCCCCATTTTAAATTGTGGTTTGATCATTAATTGTTATTTCACGTGTTTATGTGAAATCTGTTATATATGGTACATATATATAACTAAATATGTCGCTCTCTGCCGGTACAAGTGAACGCACGTACCTCTTCTTCTTCCCTTCTACTCTCTCCCTGACGACGAACTTCAGTTCGACATATCGATCCAGTAAGTTTTCTCGCTTTTTCTATTTTTTGTCTTTTTTCATTTATATAACTAAATATATATATATATAAATATAACTAAAAATGTATATTTATATATATATGCCTTTTATACCATTTTGTATGCTGTATCAATTTTTTGTTATTAGCTTTCACTCGATCGAGAGCGATTATTGAAAATTTACGCCTGATCGAAAAGGTTTCCCCTTTAATTTTCCCTGTTCCTATATGTAAGATAACTTTGCTGGCTTATTTAAATTTTAATATTCAGTTCTCAGTGAGCGCTGATAACCTTTTCACAGAAGAGTTTTAGATTACTTTTACTTTACGCTCCTTTGCTGTTTTGTTAAAATATCTAAGGTAACCTGTTCTAAATAAACATAGTCATGAATAATAAGGTAAGAAGTATTTTATTTGAATAGAGAGAGTTCACTATTATGACCTTATGATGGTTAGTATAATTATATATATGTCAAGTGTTTGTGGCAGATTTCTTTAGGGTTATGGCTTAATTTATATACAAGTAATCCGTTCAATAACCACATAACAAAATGGATAATAACTTGAGCAATCACATAATAACAATCAATCAGTTATTATGTGGTACTTACTCATTTAAGGCAAAAATAGTCTCCACATACACAAGTTTAATAATCAGGTTGTATTACAGACTCTAAAGCTTGGTTTTATACCTGAAGAAGAACACTACGTGTTTGAAACTCGTTATTTAATTTGTTCATATGGAGACTATTTCATTAAAACTTTTTTATTCTACAACAAGAATTGAATAAAAAGACTCTGAGGCCTAAATAAAGTTACAGAAAAATCACACCTAAAAAAGTTCACATGAACTTACTGCTATATTTTGACTGCTCCGTGATCAGGTAAAAAGATGTAAGTAGTTCCGGAGACAAAGGAGGACTCAAGTAAAAGGTACGACTCACTTGAATCGTCGGTTGACTTCAGCACAACTCAAATCTATCTATCTGATAAAGGAGAATCAGAAATTTAATGGTGTTTTCTTGTGATATCTTTTATATGTGTTCTTCCTGTGAATTTAGTTTCTGAAAATGTTTCAGGGTAAACTATAGGTAAACAGTAAATAGGTAACACGCACTAACTGTCTTTAATTTTCAGTTTAACTTTCATCAAGAGAAGGGAAGTATGGACCTTAAAAGAACTTGGGAAGGAAGTCGCAAAGTGACGGTGAATCTCCAACCGTCGCTTTGCAAGTGCGTTTGGCGTCACTATCTCTTCTCTCCTGAATAAGGTGAAACCAAAAATTAGATGAGATGTGTCGGTGTGTATTTATTCCTGTTTATCTATAGTTTACCCTGAAACATATGTTGTCATTTTTGGATTGCTTTCTTGATAACACTCTTTTTTATTATTCTGTAATTGTTATCCTAATACTCAAGATTGTATTTAATTTTCATAGTGTACTTCTTTTGTTTGTGTTTTAAAAATGTACGTATTAAAATTCTTGTTTTCCTCTGTTTGTAGGCCTATGAAAAAGATTTTGAATAAAATCGAAACGTCGGCAATGAGAGTTTGAATTAAAAAGTGGAAGAAACTGACCGCATCCCGATCAATCATTTTTTAGTTGTATATTTGTCACACGGTCGAGAAGTTATTAGTGTTTATATATATATATATATATATATAGATGTATATATATTTGTAAAAGTTGAGAGCAGTCCTTCTTCAAAGGAATTAATAATAATAATAATAATAATTTTCTTATATCGGAATTAAAGACAAAATTTCGTAATTTGGATCGGAATTAAAGACAAAATTTCGTAATTTGGAAAAATATAAGACGAAATTGAACAAAGTGGAAAAAGACATCCAGTTTTTAAAACCATGCATATATATATATATATAATATATATATATATTATTTTCCATGAGTTGTCCAGGGAAAGAAATATGATTCGTTGAAATGATGACAATAGGAGAGTAGATGAGAATAAAACAAATGATAGTATCAATTAAAATAAATTAAATTCCGCAGCAGAAAATAGACAAAACCAACACCCAACCACCACAGAAATCAAAAATAGAAAGGGAACAGGAGTTCGCTGCAAAGTGAGGCTCGTGTTTTCTGCCAATAACCTTATTTCACAGAGGGACTGTGCAACCTTAATACCCATTGGCGGAATAACGAAGGCTTCGCTAGGCAGCGGGTTAATGGGACCGCATGCAAGAACCTACAAATTTTACTCTCTTATTGGTCATCATTTCAACGAATCATATATATATATTTATATATAGTTCATATAGGAAAGAGAAAAACAGATAAAAACATGCACAAAAAAGATTCACAGATATTTCGACATTCGTCGTCATCGGACAGAAGTAGCCCCTTTGAGTAGCTGAAGCTAACTAATATATATATAAACTATAAAATCAATAATATAAAGTCAATATATAAATATAGAATTTAAAATCGGAAAGTCGATCCAAACTTGACACAGACAAGTTCAAAAACGTAAAATAGTAGCACACTGACAAAGAGACGCCCTTACTAAATCAAATTTTTGGATAATCCGTCTTCAGGAGAAGAAAAAGAGGAAAACTCATTGCACAAATGTAGAGAAAATTGACAATCTTATTAAATACTTGTTTAAATTTAAATTAGTTTAAGTTTCGTATTTATATCAATGATTACGTTACCATCTCTCCATCAGTTCGCTTAGCCCCTTTTCCTGCCTTCTGATTTTAAATTTCAAAGGTTACATCTCCACACAAAAGTAATTTCTTGAAATAAATATCACACAATAATAGATTGGACAAGTAATGAATATTTTTCTTCTCCTGATGACGGTTTAAACCGAATGTTTAATCCTGTAAGCATTATATTTTTTCATTCGTGTAGATATACTAACATTTATTAATAAAAACCTTTTTAAGGTTTATCAGTTTTGAAGGCGCTTTTATATCTTGAAGCAATTTATAGATTCATTTTCTATTTATTTAAAAGATAAGATACTTGAGATCAATAATAAAGTTTCTTGTAAATAAATAAAACTTTGCGTCATAAGGACGAGACTCCTACTGGTAAGCTCTAACTTTCAAGGGAAATATAATAAAACAGAGATCCTTCGATAAATAGCAAAGAGGGAAGGATTATTGATCTTTACGTAAATCTCCAAGAGAATATTCTATTTTCTTAGAAGGTTATACAGCCAGTAAGTCGATGCAGAATTCTACTACAACCTCAAGTGTATGTTTATATCTTCAGTAAGTCTTGAAAATGAGGGTTAAATATGGCCATGAGGCGGGATATCTTATTTTTATAATAAACTTTAAAGATAGATTTTTTCGAGTTGTTTTGTATTTCTGTATCCTTAAAAGTATTTTTCTTTAAAACTATATACGGTTAAAAACTGAAATATTCTCATATAATAATTTAAGTTACTATCGTTAGCTGATAGTAGTAAAGAACAGTCTAATTTACACTTAAGTGTCAGTAGAATGTTTGATTTAACCTATATAACCCGCTAGTTTTCCCTTCGTCTTTACTGTTTACCTGCCAGACCAAAAATATTTTACGATAAATTACAATCTTTTTTTATATATTATTCTTGAGAAAGTAAGTAAATATTGTGGGAACTAAAAAGGATGTACAATGTTACCAAGGAAACAAATTTTATATTCTTCTTCAGGTTTTATGTTGCAGTGTACACTCATACAGTTAACATTGGCCCTTTGTGATGCCACGCAATGAAGGTTTATTCAACATTGGGAGTCCTGAAATTTTGCCTTATTCAAGTATATTTAGACTAGGGATTTTTAACGAGTACCTGATATCGTACAGGGTCGGATTGTATGTATTAACATATAATATAATATAAAGATTGCATATTCTTCTTAAGTTATTGCTAATAACTTCTGTGGTACTATGCTAGATTACAGTGGCAGTCCCAAGCGAGAACACACTTAGGCCATACAATGACCCTTTGTGACACAACACAATGGGAATCTAAAATTTTGTCCAACTTAAAGTGTATTTGAAGTAGTACGATTACCTATCATCCTAAAGGCTCGGGACAGAC
The DNA here is from genome assembly GCA_026182355.1 of Hermatobates lingyangjiaoensis. Classification (NCBI taxonomy): domain Eukaryota; kingdom Metazoa; phylum Arthropoda; class Insecta; order Hemiptera; family Hermatobatidae; genus Hermatobates; species Hermatobates lingyangjiaoensis. The sequence continues at coordinate 1,677,757 of JAPFBL010000025.1, forward strand.
GGCTTAACATTCTCTCAAAGGGACGACGTGCTCAGATTTTTTCACTTTCCGCGTGAATAAATCGAGGCCCACAGTGGGTATTGAACCCTGGTTCTATCAGTTTAGAGGTAAGCTGCTGCCACTGGTATAGCTTGACCCTTTCCGTGGTACCAAAATAATAATTTACATTTTGTAATTTATGCCTAGCGATAATGAAATAACAAAAACTTCTATCAGACCTTCATAAAGAAATTTAATAATGGTAAAACTATGTACAGGTTTGACTGATGAAGGCAATATTAAAATGTCATAAAAATGTTTAACAAACGACTAAAATGTTATTTAAAAATAGACAATTGTACCTGCAAAGTGTAAAATGTATGTAAAACATATATTTAAACGAAATTTAACAAAAAAATATACAGAATGGACTTGACAATGATGAATAAAAGATTGAATTAGGTATGTGATGAATAATGAGTAATATAGTGGGAAATTAACAGGCATTGTATGAATAGTATGAAACAAATGCAGGTGCCTTAGAACTGGGCGCTAATTATTTGAAGTGGATTAAGCCATGACGCGGTGACCCTAATTAGTTCTACTTGGATATGGTTGGTGAGGTTTCAGTGCACTCACACAAGAAAATACACATAGGCCGAACATTGGCCCTTCATCATACCACACAAAGAAGATTGATTCTACATTGGGAATCTTAAATTTTGGTTGACTCAAATATATTTAGAGTAGGGGTCTTTAACGAGTGTCTGACATCGTACAGGCTCGGGACTGACGGCTTAACATCCTTTCCGAGAAACGACGAGCTTAGATTTATTCACCTCTCCCATTAATAAATCTATGACAAGAGCGGGTATGGAACCATGGACCTGCCAGTCCAGAGACGAGCACGCTGCCACTGGGTTAACTGGCCCCCTTACCTCACATAACTTAGAGAACGATGAACACTCGAGTAGCATTTATCTATAGTAATCTATATCTATTGTAATGTAACTGAAGTGGCAAATGGACACTACTTATTCACTCCAGTGAGCCCACCAGAGATACGGACGCTTGAATCCAGAGTGCATTTGCGGTATCATCATGCTACTTATTAGTCCTACTCGTAGTTTTCTTTTCTTGACTAAATTTATTCAGGTGTGCAATATATTCACACTACACCATTTTTTTGCATAACTAACTATTAGTCGCAAGTTTTTGAAACCTGAATTTACCTAGAAAATTTTGAAAAAAAAAAACATATAAATAATGAATTTTAGAAGACCGATATTAGTTTTCCGAGTAATTTGAACGTATAATTTTCTTGCTGATATATTATGTATGCTTATTATATAACATGTAATTTCAGCACGGTTAATGCTATTATAATTCACTCTATACTTCGTATAATTTAATTGAGGATTGATTATGATTACCAAGCAAAAATAAATGCTTGCATAAATCCAAAATCAATATTTAATCATTACACGTTAACGTACAATGTTTCAGGCAACTCCATTTATAATCGTTATTTAATCATTATGTTTATTCACTGAGACTTAACCAATAAACACTAATGTCGTCTGTTTGTTAGTGTTTCCTCTTTCTAGCATTTCTACGATATTACATCACACCATTCTGGAAGTATTCACCATAAGTTATTGTCTTGCCTGACTTCACTCGTGCTAGGAAAACTATAAAACAAGTATACTCACATAACTGATGAAATAAAATATTTCTTTCACCGTAAGAAATGTACGAGTACGTTTTAACTATCGCAGCAATGATCATTTTACCGGTTTCCATTATATCTTCAAAATTAAGAAAAATCGTTAATAGTTGGATGGATGACACCATGTGATGAGGTGTTAGAACACCTAGTATTGAGGGTGTTTCCATGGACAACGAGTGTCCAATCTTAAATGAACCACACTTTTGCTCTGTGAATGGTATTAACTTCCTGGACTAGTAGCATTTATAATATTAGTATAAATGTGTTGATAATAGTATATACTTTAACGATGCAAAAAGGATCCGAAATCGACAATTAAAGTTCAATAGAGACAAGGAAACATAGATAAATGAAAAACACACACTTACAGTCTATAAATTTTGTTTTGGAACGTCATCAGGAGAGAATCCGACTATGCTTCAGTGCACTTAGTTTCTCTATCTTATCTCTCCTGATGAAGGCTCAAACCAAAATTAGACTCAGGATGGCTAGTCTATATATATATAGATATATATATATTGTATATATATTGTATATGATCAAACTGTAATATGAAATGGGAAAACAAGACTAAGATCTTTCAACAGTAACAAGCGGTCTTCGTCAGAGTCAAAAACCCAACTGAAACACTAGATGCAAAAACATCTGGTGAGGGGTTGAGAAGAATGGGAGGTAAGAGTGGTATTTTAAAAGGGTGAAAGTGCAGGAAAGGACAAATGTCCAGAAAGGGATGTTTGGGGAAACATTATTGTGGTTTGATCATTGATTGTTATTTTACGTGTTTATGTGAAATAATTATATATATATATATATATATATATATATATATATATAATAACTTGAATTTTCAAAAGAATAGCTGAGTCGTTATCAGCCTTTGGAGCGATTCATATCTATTCCTGACGAGGAGGACATCGAAATATAGTAGTGAGTTCAGTGATTTCTTTTCTGTGTGTTCTTTTGAAAATTCTAGTTTATTCAGTTCGAAAAATCGTTTCATCTAATTGGTTATATATGTATAAAGTTGTAAAATATGCAAACAGTGGTTCAACTTAATAAAGCTAAATATCACGCTGAAGATAGTACAGAATAAAACACTAACGGCGTTTGAACTATCTTTGATCGTACATAGATGTATTATTTTATATAGTTTTTACTCTACCTATATAATTTTTTTTTTATGAAAAATTAACTATTTGAAATAATAAAAGTAATAATATGAGAATGTGCTAAGTTCATCGGGAATTATTAATTTTCAAATGAAATCGTTAAAAAAATCAATAAAATGAGTATGCGACTATTAAAAATAATCAACGTTATATTACTTTACTATAAGTAAAGTATAGTGATCGTGAAAAAATTCGATCTCGAGATTTTGACGGAATTACATGTTTTGAGGTCCCAGAAGTCGTTTTATGACGTTTTTACGATGATGTCTGTGTGTGTGTGGGTGGGTGAGTGGGTGGGTGGGTGGGTGAGTGTGTTAGCATTGCTTGTTACCACGCTACGGTCCAGAATCTTTGATGGATCAAGTTGATATTTTACACGAAAATGGGCCTCATAAAGACGAAGATCCCTATTGTTTGCGAAGAATTATGCATGATGGGAAAGTCACTTTTTTTGCCAAAAACCGTTTTTTTTTAAAACATTTATTTCTCCTAAACTGATAACCCTAGAGTTTTGAAATTTTGACATTATCTTTGAGGTTACAAATGCAACAAACGAAAAAAATACTCAGAATTTTAAAACAACAGGAAATTTTTTTTTTTAATAAAATGTAAAAATTTTGACTTATAATTCAATCTCAAACCTTGTGAGAGCGATACAAGCCATACTGTTTGATGGACAAGAATGAAACTATGACTATAAATAGAACATTATATGGAGAATGAGTTGAGATATTTTTTTTCAAAATTACATTCGCTAAAGGGGCGTTACAGTACGATTTGTGTTTTCAGAAAATGTTTTTTTGACGCTAAACGGCTCGTTAAAAAATAATGAAAATTTGACCAAAAAGGGAACAAAAAATTAGCAATTCATAAAAAAAAATCATGAAGTTTCAATTACGGGAAAGAGCAATAACGATATAAAAACTCTTTGTTTATCCTAGACTAAGAGATCACCTGCTATACTTGTCGAATTTTTTGTATTTTTACTTTACTATAAGTAAAGTATAGTGATCGTGAAAAAATTCGATCTCGAGATTTTGACGGAATTACATGTTTTGAGGTCCCAGAAGTCGTTTTATGACGTTTTTACGATGATGTCTGTGTGTGTGTGGGTGGGTGGGTGGGTGGGTGGGTGAGTGTGTTAGCATTGCTTGTTACCACGCTACGGTCCAAAATCTTTGATGGATCAAGTTGATATTTTACACAAAAATGGGCCCCATTTAGACGAAGATCCCTATTGTTTGGGAAGAATTATGCATGATGGGAAAGTCTTTTTTTTGCCAAAAACCGTTTTTTTTAAAACATTTATTTCTCCTAAACTGATAACCCTAGAGTTTTGAAATTTTGACATTATCTTTGAAGTTGCAAATGCAACAAACGAAAAGTATATTCAGAATTTTAAGACAACAGGAAATATTTTTTTTTCAATAAAATGTACAAATTTTGACTTATAATTCAATTTCAAACCTTGTGAGAGCGATACAAGCCATACTGTTTGATGGATCAAAATGAAACTATGCCTAAAAATAGAACATTATATGGCAAATGAGTTGAGATATTTTTTTTTTAAATTACTTTCGCTAAAGGGGCGTTACAGTACGATTTGTGTTTTCAGAAAATGATTTTTTGACCCTAAACGGCTCGTTAAAAAATAATGAAAATTTGACCAAAAATGGAACAAAAATTAGCAATATATAAAAAAAAAAAAATGAAGTTTCAATTACGGGAAAGAGCAATAACGATATAAAAACTCTTTATTTATCTTAGACTAAGAGATCACCTGCTATACTTGTCGAATTTTTTGTATTTTTTTACATTGTTTACATTGACTTAGAAATTTTTTGAGCGAATCCACTGAGATAAAAATGATGTTTCTAATGGAAAAATGAAAATATATTATTGACTTATAAGAGATGTAAGAGGAATAATATTGTGCATGTAAATGAACTCACTCAGAAAAAATTCGTATATATGTTATTTGACAAAGGGGAAGGAAAATGATCTTATTAAATACTAAGAAACCATAAAATTCGCAGTATAATAATTCTGTTAAAAACCAAAAATGTAAAAGATAATTCAAAATTGAAATCTTTCGTTTAGAGATTAATAACTGTAATTATCGTACATCTTTAATTAACAAATCACCTTAAAACAATATTTTCTTCGCTGTTTATGAAGTTTTTCAGAGAAAAAAAGGGCATTTTACTGTTTCAAATTTGAAAATTTTACATTAATATTCAATAAAGAAGGATGTCAATTAAACGATGTAAGAAATCTACTGGCTATTTGAACAATAGCCATGTTCTCTTGTAGGATAATATTTCGTATCAAGAAATGTTCACTTTGGTTTTTCAAAAATGTTATAACTGCTGTAGTTATACTAATGAACTTATTTGCAAATAATAAATTATTTGTGATGTACAAAAATAAGCTTATAAATTGATATGTCCTTCAATCACTATCTGTACTACCTCACGAATGCAATGCTAATAATTATATCCCATTTAGATATTTATGTTATGCTTAAATGATACGTTATGTTTTATATACTCAAGAAATTTGACATTGAGTTACTTATAGTAAAGTAGAGTGTAGGCCACTCCAGATTTTTTTACATTGTTTACATTGACTTAGAAATTTTTTGAGCGAATCCACTGAGATAAAATTGATGTTTCTAATGGAAAAATGAAAATATATTATTGACTTATAAGAGATAATATTGTAAGAGGAATAATATTGTGCAGGTAAATGATAACACTCAGTAAAAAAAAAATTCGTATATATGTTATTTGACAAAGGGGAAGGAAAATGATCTTATGAAATACTAAGAAGCCATAAAATTCCCAGTATAATAATTCTGTTAAAAACCAAAAATGTAAAAGATAATTCAAAATATAAATCTTTCGTTTAGAGATTAATAACTGAAATTATCGTACATCTTCAATTAACAAATCACCTTAAAAAAACATTTTCTTCGCTGTTTAAGATGTTTTTCAGAGAAGAAAAGGGTATTTTACTGTTTCAAATTTGAAAATTTTACATTAATATTCAATGTAGAAGGATGTCAAGTAAACGATGTAAGAAATCTACTGGCTATTTGAACAATAGCAATGTTCTCTTGTAGGATAATATTTCGTTTCAAGAAATGTTCACATTGGTTTTTCAAAAATGTTATTACTGCTGTAGTTATACTAATGAAATTATTTGCAAATAATAAATTATATGTGATGTACAAAAATAAGCTTATAAATTGATATGTCCTTCAATCACTATCTGTACTACCTCACGAATGCAATGCTAATATTTATATCCCATTTAGATATTTATGTTATGCTTAAATGATACGTTATGTTTTATATACTCAAGAAATTTGACATTAAGTTACTTATAGTAAAGTAGAGTGCAGGCCACTCCAGATTTTTTTGTTGGTTTTAGATATAATGTGTGTCGTGGGTGATTTTATCTATTCGGAGGAGTGGAATTGTTCTGTTGGGGGATGGCGCAGCCGATTACCGGAATGACGTCAGATGTTTGGAGGGGGGAGGTGTCTTCCTGGAGAAATGAACAGGATCAATGGAAGTCTGAGAGCACTGTAAGTCAATCTCACTGAAGCTCAGTCATACTCAAGCTCTTGTAAAGAAAAAAAAATATCATTATTAATTATTCTACTTCACGTTTGCTATATAAACATTTGTTACTTCTATACAAATTAGTTAGCCTATTGCTTAATTGAAAAAGTAGTAATGGTGTATATTTTTTTCAAGGAGGTAGTCTGTTTGACGCTAATATCAACGGTTTGAAATTCAAATTGAACATCTATACCTAATATCTACTTTTCCATTAGCTCGTGAACTATAGGAAATTGATTTTGTAGTCCCACACTCAGAGACGGCATAAATACTTCAATTCGAAGCCTTAGCAATATCTCTTATAACAGGTACTCGTTGTATATCACAAAACAAATCATCTTCAGCGCAAACACAATTAATAGTTCTGATGAAGACACAACATAGTTGTGTGATATTTTCAGAACTGAAGAATAGTTGCTCAGTTTGGTTCCTGATCAATGACAGACCTTAATCGTGATTCATATAAAAAGGTATGTATGTACTAATATTTCCAAGTTCGAGCACAAAATTTAATTTTTATGTTTATTAGTCAAGACGTGCTTTTTTTTTTATAATTTGTTTAAAATGAAGGATTCATAAGAAATATTAAGTTATAAAATTGTTTCAGTGTGACTAAGGTAATTGATATTGTGTAAAGTATTAAGTCTCCATACAAAAAAGTTTATTATAAAAAAACAAACAACGCGTTTCGAACACCTGATATTCTTCTTCAGATTACATCTGCTCTGCTGGGGTGATTATTCGGTGGGTGAGACCAAGCAAGAACTCCTGATGAAGAACATCAAGTTTCGAAACGCGTTGTTTGGTTTTTTTTATAATAAACTTTTTTGTGTGAAGACTTAATACTTTACCCAATATGAGTAAATGCTACAATATAAGAAATTACACAGTAAATGAATTAAGGTAATTAATTTGGGTGTACCATAATTCTGATTTTGAAGTGCTAACGCAGTAAACAAAGTTAAGGTTAGATGTCTTCGACTACCATCCGTGGCAGTTCGGCAGTACGATGTCTAGTCTCACTGTTCAAGTAGTGATTAGTGATAACCTGAGGCATACTGCGATGTCCGAGGAGGGTAAGTAAGTTTTCACTACTTTTTACACTAAAGGTTTTCTTGCAAGCATTCGTCATCTGTTAGCAAGCCAGGAAGATGGGTCCCCCAGGTGGTTACAACCATTATATGTATTCTTAACAATGGTAAAGTATATGTTTGTATTCAGACCTAAGTAAGAGTCTAGTCTCACTGTTTCGGTAGTGTAACCAGAAGCATACCGCGATATCCAAGACAGGTAAGTAGTATTTCGCTATTGCTTACACGAAGGTGTGATTACAAGCTTTCGTCGAAACTTGTCGTCGAAAAATCGAACCTTTTGTCCTATAGTAGTCAGCCAGGAAAGTCTCCCTCCCCCCAGGTGCTTAATCCATTATACCCCAAAAAATCGCAAACCTTATGTTTTGTTTTCAGACCTAAGTAAGGGTTTAGTAACTCTTTCAACCCGTTTACAATCAGTAAATTCATTTTCAAATTCATAAAATCCACTGACTCTCATAATAGAAAAATAACTTCTGATTGACAATGAGCTTATGGAACAAATTTGGCTGAATTTCATTTTTTTTTTAACTATGAAGATAAATTTAACAGCCTCTAAAATGGTGTAATTTTCTCGTTTTATAATGTTCATTTATGGCTGAACTAATAAAACTTTATTAGTAAAAAAAAGATGGCTTAGAATATATCGAACCTTTCAATTGTTTCTATTCGTTTGAATTATTTTGAAGAAGGAATAAAGTTAGGTATATTATATGATTAGGTCAGATTATGAAGTTAGTACTGTCTTAGGTTAGCAAAGTAAAGCATAAACTCGAAATTAAAGAGACTGACGTTAGAGAAGATGTGAGTGAATATTCCACATGAGAAGGTTTTCATCGTCTACTCCTTTATTGTATTGAGCGCTCAAGCTTGTAAAGACGATGAAAAATAAATAAATGGAGGTAATATTTGATTGAGAGTAGGATGCTGGGGATGAGGTGGAGTTTGTAGGGAAACAAATAGGAGGTCAGATGAAGCCCTTTTTCATTTGACTCTCTCTTTCTGCGCAAGAAACAAGAGACAGGTATTGAGGGAGGTTTGTAAGGGACGCCTTTATAAAAGAGCAAGGGTTTTGGGGAGGTCAGGTGAAAGGGAGGGGGTTTTGTACAAAGGCAAACATCCCAGTAGGGCCCTAATATGGACTTTTTCCCCACCCCCTTACCTTCACAACACAGGGCAAGCCCTATTTACCTTCGTTATTCACTAGGCAAGTTTTACACGCACTGCTTCTTCTTAAGCTACTTTACCAGTTTTCGCAACACTTAGCAGCTTTCATTACAGCATTCATCTTATGTTAAATAACTTGAAAGATGCCTCAGCAAGTTAGCTAACTTTCTTGAATGGCTTTACAATGTAACAATTAGCTCTCAAATGGCCCTTTCCTCGTTCACAAGAGTTATTACAAAGACAAACTCCTTAATGATCAAGTTTAGTTCAACTTGCCTGTCATCATATACTTGAGATTACTTTTAGATTAGGCGTTACTACATTATATATGCTTTTGTGAAAATATTCCATTTTCTCTGCAAAATTAGTCTATTGTTTCCACCAAACAAAATATTTATATACTTATATCAAAATACAGAGAAAGAAGACATACACACATCTAACAGAATTCACTTCATACAGTCAGCGGTAAAGCAAAGTAGATATGGTAGTCCATTAGGTCAATCTTTACTGTTGCCAATTACGAACAGGAAAAAAGAAACAGCAAGGAAGAGAAGAGTTAAAAGTAAAAATAAATGAAAGCAAACAAAGCAAATACCAATAATGTATATAATAAATAATCAGATTAATGTAAAAGAATATAAGAAAAACGTAATAATAATTTTTTTAAACTTAATTTTACAATTTTACTTAATGTAACATTACCAGTGACAATGATGAAAAAAATATATACACTTGCAAATGGAGGTAAGAGGCAAGAAATAATCAATAATCCAGCGATTATACTTCCTGGCATGAAAAATAAGTTATAAAAATTAGATTAAATTTATAAGTCACTAGAGTAATTCACACCAATAAATCTCTTGGTCACTTTCTCTTCAGACGTCTTTGAGGATTTCCTAGAATATTTTTTGGGGAGATATTTAGGACTATGGAATTATTATTGTTAAAAATATTTTTCTGCAAGGCTTTGTAGCGACATATTGCTACTTGAAGAACTGTTAAAATCCTGAGGTCTGAATAGCAATAATAAATATGATTAAAAACTTGTAATAAATTGATTCAAAAATAAAATCAATTATCGGTAACGTTAATGCTTATTGTTAGTACCAATAAAGTTGGTAAGATTTATATTATGTCATACCTAGTATAAGGCTATTGGAATTGTTCGGCCGGTTTCAGGCGTTACCCGTCTTCGAACGGAACTGATCTAAAGAATCGTTGTCATAAGTTTAAATGACCTACTTCCCACTGCTGTCTAGATGACTCTGACAGTTTGGGAAAATCCAATGCAGTTAATAAAGAAACTAGGTGCTTTTAAAAACTCCAAAAATCAAAACAACAGTGTTGAATAATTTTATCATATTGGGAAACTTGTATTTTATCATCTTGATAAGACTGATTTGCAAAAGGGATTTTTAGAAAGAACATTATCATGCAGTTTCAGATGTGACTAGATAAAGATCATCTTTACTTATTTAAAGTCTTCTAATTGGGAAATTCTATGAAAAAAGCAGAGCTGTGACTGACTCTTTCATAGAAAATCAGAGTAACAACTCTGATTTTCAGCAATGTAGACAAAAAGACATAGTTAAAAAAAAAAGGGGGTCGAAATAGGATAATAAAGAATTAAGATGAAAAAAGTTGAAAACATGAGAAGGAATAGAAGTTCAGTACGTCAGAAAAGATAGAACTTAGAAAATTACTAAGGAAAAAAAAGAAGGTTATAAATAAGGTAAGGTATGAAAAAAAAACTATAAAGTTGCCAGATACATGGAAGAAAATGAATTAAAAAAAAAAGTATTTTTTATTTCATTTGCATACTACTCTTTAATTATAAACTCCTATTTTTTTCCTTAAACATTTTTTTATCTTAATCTTCCCTAACTTACTACATATCCTCATCCTTTCATCTCATTCATTTCCTTTGATTCTCAGACTTTTCAACTTTTTATGTTTTATTTCTTCCTCATAATCGTTTCATCACTTAGTTTTTAACCGAGCGAGTGCAAGGTTACACTGTTAGTTTCCAACCGTTCCTCAGACGTACGAGTAGAAACGGAATGAGTACCGATATATTCAGATATTTGCTTCTTAAATCTGAAGCAAAACCTTCAGACCAGCCTATAGAGCTACTAATTTTGTTTTTGGGATTTGTTTTAGATTTGGATACGAAAACATTTCTGATGTTATGTATGCTTATATTTACTTTAAATTTCAAGAAAATATCTTTTTCATCAGATTTCTGATATAACTGCTATTATTTTGTCCATGTGTCTAATTAAAAGTACGCTTTATTCAAACTGAAAAGAAGAATAAAGTTTAAGTTGTTATTTGATTCAAAAGAAGGGTTTTTTTTTTAAATTCATCTCACTTTCCATCTGAAAGTTTTTGAAATTTATAGGATCCTTGCTTAAAAGTTTGGCAAGCAAAAGGCCTACTGTTTTGTCAGCATTAGCAAAAGAGACAAACATGTGTAAGTTGAGAGAGGGGGGTGGGGGTGGGAGGGACAGATTTTTCGATCTGTTTTAGGTAGTCTCTGCAGAGAGGGTGTGAGAAAGTCTGGAGGCTGTCTGAGATTTGTGGACGCCTACAGAGAGGGGTAAGTGCACTCTTACAACCCTCTGACAACTGGCACATTACTCACAGCTTTATAACTTTACTCCGATGAATTTACCCTTCCCCCCCCCCCCCCCTTTAGATTCTTACGCTATAGTATTTATTTTTAATTTCTATTCTCAAACACTTCACTTTTTCTAATAACTGTTCCAGTAAATTTAAATTGAACAAAACTACTTTCTTACAAGAAAATGTATTGTTCATAATTGAATTCACTGAAAACTGCTATAATAAAATTTCAAAAAGATAATACGAAACTTTAGTAATTTAATGACATTATAAAAAATTATAGCCATAAAATGGGGATCGAACCCCGGTCCTATCAGTTCAGAGGCGAGCACGTAACCACTGAGCTAGCCTGACCCCCATAAATAGGTTAAAACGGCATAAATAGATATTATTTACTGGAATATGTTACTACTGTATATTCAATAATGAGTAATTGAGTGAATTGTGGAACATTAATTGACTTTATCAGTTCTGTTGGGCTTTGTGAGTCAAAACAATTTCTGCTATCAACTTTTGAATTTCATGTTTCAACTAAGATGTGAAATAAATTAAAATTAAAATACTACTAATGTTAATTTTCTTACTTATGATTTATGCACATAACAAAATTGAAATTTCTGTATTCACATAAAGAAAAATGCATGTAATAATAAATATTTTGATATTAATAATATGTGTAATTTATATTTAATGATATTTAAATATATTAAGTAATGATCAAACCACAATAAGAAAATGGGAAAGGAAGACTAAGATCTTTCAATCGTAACAAGCGGTCTTCGTCAGAGTCAAAAACCCAACTCCTCTGACGAAGACCGCTTGTTACGGTTGAAAGATCTTAGTCTTGCTTTCCCATTTTCTTATTGTGGTTTGATCATTAATTGTTATTTCACGTGTTTATGTGAAATCTTTTTATATATGAAGTAATATAAATGTTTGCTTTATTGCACGATTGAATGAATTGTTTTAAAAAATAATTAAAAACTGGACTTTCATGTAATTGAAACTATTACTACTTCAGACTAGTAACTCTCACTGCTTTCAGGTGGGGTTCAGAGTTTTAATGTAACGTACAAGTAAACAAAAACAAGCAATAACTATATGGAAATCAATAAAAAAAAATGTAAGAAATAAAAGACGTAACAGTGGAATATTACGCCAAAAAGCTAAATAATAATGAAAAATTAAATATTATCCTTGTAATGGTGATGAATTATGAAATTTGAAAAGGAATGAAAAATTATTCGGTACAAAATTCCAGTATTATTTTAAAAAATCTGGAGTGGCCTACACTCTACTTTACTATAAGTAACTTAATGTCAAATTTCTTGAGTATATAAAACATAACGTCTCATTTAAACATAACGTAAACATCTAAATGGGATATGATTAAAAGGAGAATGAAAACATTAATTTTTTTGGAAACAAAGTTGCGCAAAATATGTAAATAATAAGAATTGTCTAAAAAATCTATTCAATAAAAATTGCTTTTCTTTTCAACTGTCAAAAAACGTATATTCAAATTTACTCTGAGCGAGTGTTACCTTTTTCATGCTGCTGTACTCTGTTGCTTTGAACGTATATTGAGAAAACAAATTATAGTAATTATCAAGTTTTCCATACTCCATTCAAAGTCAAAATCGGCTATTCAGTATAATATAAAGCTTTTATAGCTGGAAGTTTCTAATTTTTGAAAATAATAAATATCAACTATTAGACTAGAATAGTGAAAAAACTGGATATTCGTCAACAAATATAAATCCTATTTTTTGAGGAAAGAGTCCATTCCTCACATTTCAATATCATGGTAAGATACTACAATTCACAAAGATGAAGAAACTATAACTGTTATTAAGTTTTGCTCAAGGGTGCAATATATAGATTTATTAAAGCAGTTTATGAGACAAAACCATCATACCATGGAAGACAGAGGAAATTAATTTATGTTCGTTGGCGGTGATTTTTTACATGTAATAATATTATTCCTCTTACATCTCTTATAAGTCAATAATATATTTTCATTTTTCCATTAGAAACATCAATTTTTTATCTCAGTGGATTCGCTCAAAAAATTTCTAAGTCAATGTAAACAATGTAAAAAAATACAAAAATTTCGACAAGTATAGCAGGTGATCTCTTAGTCTAGGATAAACAAAGAGTTATTATATCGTTATTGCTCTTTTCCGTAATTGAAACTTCATGATTTTTTTTTTATGAATTGCTAATTTTTTGTTCCATTTTTGGTCAAATTTTCATAATTTTTTAAAGAGCCGTTTAGCGTCAAAAAAACATTTTCTGAAAACACAAATCGTACTCTAACGCCCCTTTAGCGAATGTAATTTTAGAAAAAAATATCTCAACTCATTGTCCATATAATGTTCTATTTATAGGCATAGTTTCATTCTTGTCCGTCAAACAGTATGGCTTGTATTGCTCTCACAAGGTTTGAGATTGATTTATAAGTCAAAATTTGTACATTTTATTGAAAAAAAAATATTTCCTGTTGATATAAAATTTTGAATCTATTTTTCGTTTGTTCCATTTGTAACCTCAAAGATAATGTCAAAATCTCAAAACTCTAGGGTTAGTAGTTTAGGAGAAATAAATGTTTTAAAAAAAACGGTTTTTGGCAAAAAAAGTGACTTTCCCATCATGCATAATTCTTCCCAAACAATAGGGATCTTCGTCTAAATGGGGCCCATTTTTGTGTAAAATATCAACTTGATCCATCAAAGATTCTGGACCGTAGCGTGGTAACAAGCAATGCTAACACACGCACCCACCCACCCCCCACACACACACAGACATCATCGTAAAAACTTCATAAAACGACTTCTGGGACCTCAAAACATGTAATTCCGTCAAAATCTCGAGATCGAATTTTTTCACGATCACTATACTTTACTTATAGTAAAGTAAAAAATAGTTTATACACTAAAAGATATTGAGTTTACTTACATTTAAGAGCTTGAAATCTGAACACTCATCACCAATTATAAATTTCAAGTCAAAATATTTTTCACTACGACATCAGCCAAGTTTACAAAATCATAATAAACTGTTAAATTGCAAAAATTTGAGTTATATGTTTAATTAAATTTTGACATTTATCTATCAGTGTTGTATTTAGCTACACACAAAAAGTATTATTAGCAACTTTTTTTTTTTATTAAAAATACATTTTTCTAAATTTTATAATGTTTAATAAACTTTCACTTAATTCAATTGTATAAATCAATAACTATCAGTTAATGAATCGTAACTGTTAAAAATTATTCTTTTCTAAATTTCTTTAAATTACTAATATAATTTCTAAATTGAATTTCAAATTACTTTAAGTATAGCGCATAAGTAAATAATAAAACACGTATACTAGTATATCAAATTAACAGAAATAAAATAAATATTAATTACTTTTTTTTTGTTGAACCATTCACAATTCGGGTTGGCTATTGGTATACAAATAAGTGTTGTACACTACTGAAATAATTGTCACGGGTCTGCACAACATGTAATAATTGGAATGGTGGATGATAGTATAGAGTCAAAAGAAGTAAATAACTGTGTAAAAAAGAGAAAAGAAAAAGGTAAAAAACTAGACACATAGGGTCAAGAGTGTAATAAATGAATAGTAGATGTAAGGAGCAAGTCCTAGCACAATGCGCAACCCACATTTTCTTACACTCATAGAATACATCCTTATCATATTTTATTCACAGTAGGGGATTTTTCAGCCAACTCATGATCTAGTGCAACGATAAATTACTTAAAAGAGGTATTTTTTTACGCTACATTTAACTTAATGCTTGTTGTAGAAATCACCCGGAAAGGCATTCATAACTCCAATAAATGTCTGTTATGAAGAGTAAAATATAATAAAAAAAAACAACATAAGAAAGAATTATAATAGAATACTTAAAATTAGGTAAGTTAGGAATATAGCTTATTACAAAAAGTAGCAGTAATTAGAATAGAAATAATTGTTAATAATTAGTTTGAATCTTCTAACAAAAGTAGCTGATCTACCCGGTGTTGCCCGGGCGGTAGATTATGCCCCGGCGTTTTGGTTATGGGTGGTAGATCTCAAAAAAGGACCCTGATATAAATCAAAATACCCTAGTTAGTTCCCCCGAAAAAAGTATATAATATTCATATGTTTCATTGTATTTAAATGTCTCCAGTTTTATTTCTGTAGCGGACTGACAAACAAGCTTTGTAATTTACCATATATATACAGTTAACTTTTTTTTTACCATCGTTATTTACAAATATACAACAACGCATATTATGCATAACAGGCATATGTAGTAATAGATTACACAATGACATCGATGCACCTGAGCAAAGAATGAAACCCACTGGTTCAACTTCTCACTTTGTTTGTTTGTTTTTTTTTTTTAAAGTATATTATTGTAATAGTAGATCCCTTTGCCATTTTCTCTTGAGTCGTCTTGGGGGATTCTGGGAAGGTGAGGAGGAAGCAAGGATTCGTACAAATGGATTTGGGTGAGAGGAAAGGTTGTTGTGAAGTGACTTATAACGATCAGAGGCAAGGTTTTGGATGAATGGAATTTTTAAGTCTTTATGAAGGGTGAAGTTTTTGACGTAATATACAGGTAACTAAATTTAAAAAAAATTAAGTTGTTTAATTACACAAGTATTACAAATACTTACGGGATTTAAGATAAGGTTGTACAACAACCCTATCGAGGAGACTCACAATGTACCTGGCTGCAGGTGCTCCTAAAGAACACACAAAATGTCCATGGCTTGGAATTAAGCCGACAAATGTTAACTAGCAATAGTGAAATAATTAAGAGAGAAAATGATTTTTGTCGTCTACAAATAATAAAAGCACTCCAGATATTGGAAAAGAAACCCTATATAAATGGATAAATTGCAAGTTTTATCAGAATTTTGAAGCTACATGTAGAGGAGTCTGTGAGCAAGAAGGCAGAAGATATTTGAAATTAGGCTTAGCCTTAGGGGCAAATATCCATAAACTGTATCATTTAAGTTAGCATAGCGTTATCGTAACCTCTCTCTCCCTTATTTACGTACCTGTCATGCATGTCGACTGTGTTATTGTTTTTTTGTAAAGTAATTATTCTTAGTTAATATGGATTTAAATAGAGTTTTAAATTTCTAGCGTTAGTAAGTTTAATTAAAAAGGCCCTGAGTTTAGTCCATGGAGACTGAAACGTTCGTAAGTGTATATTGATAACAATGAGTTTTCAAGGTAAATTTGAAAACATTTGGACAATTGTTGTTTCATATCCCCGGGAACGTTAGAACACTGATTAGAAAATTAGAAAAGTTAATGATAAAAGAGACTAAAACAGGGGTTCAAAAAGTGTTTAATAATATATATATATATATATAATATATATATATATATATATATATATATATATATGTATATATATGTATTATTTCACTATAAAATCGGCATAGCCATAGTAATACACAAACGTGTTACTTACCTTAAAGTCTGCAGCTTGCTTGGTCTCTCTCTCTCTCTCTCTTTTCACATAAAGACGCACTGCCCAAGAAATTGACTCTGTAAGTGTGTTTCTTTTCTGTGTGTGTTACTCCTCAACTTTTTTGCTGACTCTCTCTAACTTTTTGATTATTCTCCTTTCAGTTTGGGGTAATTCCCAAATTAATTTTGCCAGAGACATATAAACAATATCCAAAATTGGATTAACATATCATGACTAGTTAAACGAATGAAAAACTAATTTATTCACTCATAAGTTTTCGACTATACAATAGTCATCTTCAGGTTGGAATTTTAGTCTGTCATCTTAGAAAATTTAGAAATATTATAACGATGAAAGAGTTGAAACAATTTAGAATTAAACTAATGATTATAAATAAAAGTTAGCAGATTTAAAGAACTTAACAAATAAATGCTAGGTTGCTCAACTCGGCGAAATGACGTCCTAGGTTCAACCGAAAATTAGAGACTGTAAGTTTGTGTTTTTAATTTCTCTATGTTTCTTTATGTACATTGAACTGTATTTGTCCATTTCGGATCGTATTTTCATCGAAAAAATGTATATATATATATACTGACTCGATGTAAACATAAAAGAGAATCAACTGTATGGCGAAGCACAGAATTCTCAGTATTATGTAGTAAGGGTCAAACAGAGTCTCATTGCATTTCAAACTTAGAAAAGAACAAACTAGTAGAAATAGCTTTATTCCTCTTAGAATTTCATATTATATATTATACTTTGCTTAATATTCCTTAAGTAATTATAAACTAATGATTGCTAAGGAAATAATATTTCGTTTTTCTCGACAGTTGTCTATAGAAAAAGGTAAAGAGAATGAGAATGAGTGTAATTTTAAAAATTGAACACGAAATAACCTTTTAATGGAGAACTGAATGATTTTGTTTATACCAGATGGTTATTTATTGGATTATTTTCTTGACAGGAATCACTTCCGATCGTGTGGGAGACAATATAAGCTCTGACCACTCGTGCTTTATGGCAGTAATATGTCAAGACCAATTGCCTTTTCACCAGCTCTTATAAATAATTCATTACTCAAAAAAATCGAATCCTCCTATATATTTATACTTTTTCACAGTAAAAATAAAACTGAACACTTTATCTATATGCAGAACAAATGGCTGTTTGCAAATTTTATATAAACCGTATAAATATATATATATATAGTTCAATATAGACAAAGAAATATAGAGAAATCAAAAGAACACACTTACAGTCTCTAATTAATTACTTACCGTCTTCAGGAGAGATAAGAGAGGGAAACCAAGCGCACTGGTTCAGAGACGGTTGGAGACTCTCTGACGGTCTATGTTTCTTTGTCTATATTGAACTATTTTTGTCCGTTTTGGATCGTATTTCCAACGAACAAGTTTATATATATATATATATATATATATTTATGAAATATTAAAAAGTTCAAACTGGAAAAAATAAATAACTAAAAAAAACATCACATAAAGAACGAGAACACTTATTAGATCAAAATTTTGAACCGAAATATTCCGCTGACCAGTTACACAGCGGGTAACTGGGATCGCACGCATGGACCTACTAACTCTACTCTCCTATTGGTCACCATTTCAACGAATAATGTATATATTGTTTTCTATGAGTTGTCCGGGAAAAGAAATATGATTCGTTGAAATAGTGACCATTCCACCTCTACCCCCATTGAAATGAAGACAAAGGCTGCTTTTCATAGAAGAAAAAATGAGAGTAACATTTAAAATAAATGCAATTTCCGTAGCAGATAATAGACAAAAACCAACACCAACCACCGCAAAAAACAATAATAGAAAGGGAACAGGAGTTCACTGCAAAGTGAGGCTCGTGTTTTCTGCCAATAATCTTATTTCACAGAGGAACTGTGCAACCTCTATAACCATTGGCGGAAAGGCTTCGCTAGGCAGCGGCATAGACCTATAAACTCTACTCTCCTATTGGTTACTATTTTAACGAATCATATATATATATTATATATATATATATATATATATAAACGCGTGAAATAATGGACAACAACCCAGTAGAGGAACAGGTAGTGGGCCTATGTTGACGCTGTCCTACACAGGAGCCAGGGGATAATACAGTTTCACAAAGGGAAGAAATGTTATTGTTATTATCATTATTATTATTATTATTATAAAATCATTATTATTATTAGTATTACTATTACCATTCCTATTATTATTATTATTACTATTATTATTGTAGTTGTTACTTATTGTTAGTATAATTATTACTATTATTATTATTATTATTATTATTATTATTTTTATTATTATTGTAGTTGTTATTACAATATTATTAATGTTTATAATTATTGTTAGTATAATTATTACTATTATTATTATTATCACTATTATTATTGTAGTTGTTACTAATACTATACTACACTATTATTAATCTTTATAATTATTGTTAGTATAATTATTACTATTATTATTATTATCACTATTATTATTGTAGTTGTTACTAATACTATATTACACTATTATTAATCTATATAATTATTGTTAGTATAATTATTACTATTATTATTATTATTGTAGTTGTTACTAATACTATATTATTAATCTTTATAATTATTGTTATTATAATTATTACTATTATTATTATTATTATTATGTATCGTTTATGTACAAAGGGGAAAAAGCCTGGTGGAGAGCACCCAGTGCTTTCCGTACGGCTACCCCAGCCTTGTATACCTTGGGCATAAGGCCTTTAATAAAGAAATTTTCATTCATTCATTCATTCATTTCATTCATTCATTCATAACAATCAATGATCAAACAACAATATGAAATAGATTTAGTAGGGTTTAAATAATACACTTAGGTTTTAAGTTGTGTTTGGTAAATAATATCAATAAAACAGTCGGGTTTTTGACTCTGACGAAGGTTGCTTGTTACGGTTGAAAGATCTTAGTCTTTCTTCCTTATTTCATATTTTGGTTTGATTATTGATATATATACATATTTATAAATATATATATTATATAAAAAGTTCTTGTTTTCATCTTCAGGGTCTACTTTTTCATCTTCAGAAATATCTGAATGTGACGAATCTGAAGTAGCCAATAAGATGGTTTTATTTTTATTTATTGAATTTTTATCATCAAATAATCAATGGTATAACTTTTCATGCTGGTTGTCATTGCTCATGGTTGAGAAAAGTTGATTTGTATCGCGGGTATGTTCTTTGTATCGTTGGGTTTGTAACAAATATATGTTCCTATAATCAGATATTTGTTGTTAAAATATATGGGAAATCTAGAACTGACAGAAGCTTTTTCATTAATGTACAAGGCTTTATTTGAACAATTTAGTGTGAGGAAATTTAGGATTCTATTTTTTAAAGACTTTTAAATATATAAAAGTGGAATGGTGTTTGTATAAGTGATATAAGTGATGTGGATGAGGTGTTGACTTGATATTGGTTGAAGCCTGGGGTAGATGAGGTGAAGAAGGTAAACGTGATGGAAGGAAAGCCGAGATGGAAACCCAACACTAATGGATCCAATAAAAATCTCTTATCTCAACATTCAATTTGCAAAATAATTTTCCAGCTTATTTATATTTTCAGCGTTAAATTCAATAAGCTCCTGCCGTTAAACGACTTCCATCAGGCATGCAATCTCAACCACAAAATGGCCCACGAAAAAAAAAGACTTTTAAAAACATGATTTGTTTATCAGCTTTTTTTTAATAAGTTTTCTTTATTAGTTTTTAGCATGAATTAATTGAAAGATTACGATTAAGCAAATAAGATAACGTTATCAGTGATTTATGTTCTAAATATGACGTATGCACGAATGGTTAACAACTCCTAGAGAGTCTTTTTATACCTGAACTGTCCGATTCGTTATCAAGCTTTCACACAGTTCTTTAAAACTATCTTAAAGTAGTTAATAATCTGTTTGAAAAAACCTGATGTTATATACTACTCGATTTTGATTTATTTTATTACATCTACAATTTTTTAAAAGTATATAACTTTGTAAGTATATATAAAGTTCAAATTACATAAAGAAATAAAAAGAAATTAATAAACATACTTAAAGTCTCGAATTTTTCGTTTGACCTATCATAAGGAGAGATAAGAGAGTGCGGAAACATTGTTATCTCTCCTGATGATGGATGAAACACAAAATTAGAGACTGTAAGTGTGTTTGTTTTTAATTTCTCTATTTTTATCTATCTGCGTTGAACTTTAGTTGTCGATTTCAGATCATATTTTTAATTAGAAAAAAAAATCTTTTATATTTTTATTGAAAAGTATATATATATATATACACTTAAAGTCTCTAATTTTCCGTTTGACCCATCATAAGGAGAGATAAGAGAGTGCGGAAACATTGTTATCTCTCCTGATGATAGATTAAACACAAAATTAGAGAGTGTAAGTGTGTTTTTAATTTCTCTAAATTTACCTAATTTGTAACAGACTACAAGATAAACACTTTCATATCAATAACTTAAAAAGTAAATTTGTAGAGCGAACTGGTTCCTGCCACGACCCCACATAATCCTACACCGGCCTCCTCTTCCTCTCCCTCCGGGTCTCCCTACCTTATAACCACCTACTTCCCAGGTATCCACAGACTGGGTACCATCATTAAAGAACTTTTCCCGATCATATTGTCTTCTCCAGCTACCTCCAGAACCTTTCCTAATCCCCCACGCCTACCCTACAGACGCCCACAAAACCTTGGCAATTTTCTTTCGCACAGGAAGCTAACCTCCACGAGGGCAAAACTGTTTTTTTGGAGGCTATTTTAAAACTTTAGGGGTAGTTTAACAGTAAGAAAAAACACCCAGCAAACTTATTATATTAGATATACACAATAAAGAAATTAAATTAAATTCCTTAAACTAATGAATAAATTTTCCCTGGAATTTTTAATTAGAATAATAAGCAACAATGAATCTTAACAATCATCGATTTAAAAATTATAACTTTTACTAAAATGAATTAAAAATGAGATATTAATCGCTGGGGATTTGGATTCGCTCATTAAAACTTCGCCAAGTTTTCACTAGAATGGCGGAAAGAGAAATAGGTTGTTTTGTAGTTTATTGATTGGAGCAGCAGAACCCTTTAATATTTGTCCATCATTTTAATAAAATTTAAAGTACTTCTTAAGTATATTATACTGTCTTTAATTTTGTGCTTGTACCAAAGTAATTAGAGCTATTTATTTCTTTTTCAGACGAGTTTTTTCTATGCTCTTGACCCAACATGATAATTCATACCTGCATTGCATACTATATATATTTAATTTTCAGCGATATTATTCTAAACTGTTTGGAGAGAATCTATCAAATTGTAAAAAGCTAGTAGTTTTTCATAAACACTTTTTAGTAAAAAAGTGCAATCTGTACCAATATTGCTAACTGTCTCAGGGTTAACAGAACTTTTAGTACGAACTTTAGTCATTTTAACTGTTGTTTGTCTTTTTAGATATCACAAACACAATCGACAGTATTTTATAAAACCCATTCTATTAAACTTCAAGTATTTCTTAAATAATGGTGTTTTTGTTAAAGATTTGATATTAGGACGTTGACCCATGCGAAATACTTTTTTAATATTGGTAATTTACTATATTCTGTGCAGTAACAAGATCGTTATTCAGGAAACTGGAGACACTTATGAAAAAGCAAGTTTCAGCTAAATATGGTCTAAGTTTTAACCATTGTGTGTATACAGGAAGGACTGCTGTCAAAATTTACAAATATATATATATATATATATATATATATATATATATATATATATTATATATAACAAGATTTCACATGAACATATCACGGTCAGTTCTTCAGGTTCAAATCCAACTGTAATTGCCAACGTTTCGGTTTTCATTCAAAAACTTTTTCATAGGCTCATATCACATGTATATGTTCTTCTAATATCCTCATAGAAATCCATAATTATTATCCAAAATATATAAATATTGATAAAAGTTTTTGTTTCTATTCAACGGTTGGTACTTATATCAATATTTATATATTTAGGGGTAATAATTATGGGTTTCTATGAGGATATAAAAAGAACATATGCATGTTTTTTTTAAATAAAAACCAAAACTTTGGCAAGAGAGTATAATTTGAATCTGAAGAACTGGCCGAGTTGCGATAAACTATATTTTGTATATATATATATATATATATATATAAACTCAAAAATTGTTATTGACCTCTTCTATTCTATTCACTGTTTTGTTATTGAGGGCTAGGTCAAATAAAAGAAAATAAACTCCTTTCTAGGCCGACGTTTCGATGTATTTGTACATCATCTTCAGGGCTAAAATTAGAGTAAGACTATAATACATATATCAAAACAAAAACTCTATGTGAGTTGTAGATTGTTTTGATAAATGTATTATAGTCTTACTCTAATTTTAGCCCTGAAGATGATGTACAAATACATCGAAACGTCAGCCTAGAAAGGAGTTTATTTTCTTTTATTTGACCTAGCCCTCAATAACAAAACAGTGAATATATATATATACAAAATTTCACATAAACATGTAAAATAACAATCAATGAACAAACCACAATATGAAATGGGGAAAAAGAGGCTAAGATCTTTTAACCGTAACAAGAGGTTTTTGTCAGAGTCAAAAAATCCAACTTAGTTGGGTTTCGCTTTCATAAAGACCACTTGTTACGGTTGAAAGATCTTAGTCTTTTTTTTGCCATTTCATATTGTGGTTTGATCATTGATATATATAAGCTGCACAATTCATATTTGTGGATTGATGTCGCTATGTCAGTAATTGAGGAAAACTAACCAAGAAAATAAGAATTATGCAATTTTTTGTTTGTACATAAGTTGCTTATTTAGAAACAGTTATTATTTTAAGTAACTGGCCTCATAACAACAGGATGTAGCTACCGATCTTACCCAATACTACTGTCTACAACCCATAGAATGAAGGTATATAACCATTGGAACATTTTTATAGGGTAAAGGAAGTCGTCAGATCATGAAAGCATAGCGCCCATGTATATGGTCTTAAAACTGTTAACTTGTAGGCAGAAGGCCATAACTTTATCTTTTGCGTTGTTTTATTTGTAGGACTTATCAGTCAAGCATACAAATAAGGGTATATATCCACATGCATATGCACACTACGTACATATACATATGAGCAATATCCATATGAGACACTTACAGCATATATTATTTTGTTATTTTCATAAAAGGTTATTGCGTTTAAACAGACATAGTCTCTCATTTCATGAGAATCAATAGTATATAAAATGAAGTTATTAATCAGCAGGGAGCGATTGGCTTTTGTTTTTGTGGTTATATGTGTACAGGTGTGTCAGCACATGTTCTTACAGAAGCTCTCTTGAAAGTTAATGGCGACCCTCCGTCGCCTGTCGAAGCTCCAGTTTGTCAGTGTTTTTGCGTCTTATCCCTCTCCTAAACACTATCTCCCCCTTTTTCTCCTCCCTCCACAACCCTCATCTTCTGTAGAAACAAGAAAATTTATTAAAGCCGGCTCGAGAACGGAACACAACACCCTTCCTTTGTTACACCCACTTCCATAGGAGAATCTACAACAAAAGAAGGATTTAATAAATTTCCTTCATTACTTTGTTATACCGAAGTGTTATTTTCTCAACAATTCAAATTGAACTTCTCTTAACTAAAAAATAGAAGAAGGAAAGGAGAAAGGGCGAGAGAAAAAAAATAAAAAGGGAGTTTGTTGCTTTCCCAGGTGAAAAGGATACTCAATTTCTCATGAAGTTTGAAATATTTCTGATTGTAGTTGAAGAGTCTACCATTAGAAGTTATTTAGCGTGACACGAATTTTGTATTTCACTCATTCTTCCTTCCTTTCAATAATACCCATTTCTAGTCGGATACAAAACAGTTTCAATTTCAAATCTCCAAGTAAATTATAATGCGTCGCTCGCTTTCAATGAAATACATTCAATTCCTTCAGTTCTGTTCGCCAAGTATTTCCCTCATTATCAGCCCCATAGTAAGACTTGTCAATTCAAAACAGCTTCACAGTAAATGTTCAATAAAAGTAACTTTTTCAAGCAATATCTCTATGTCTCTAAGTATTTCATTTAACTGCTAAAGGCAGAACATGACATATTAATTCAAGCTGACTTTATTTCTCAAGTTGATAACATTTTTTAATAAAAAATTAGTGAATATTTAAACATATCTTATCAGGAATGACTACACGCTGGGGGAGTGAAGTTATTCAATATCTTTATCAAATGGGTCTCAGAAGCAGCCTACATTATTAAACTACATGCCTTAAAAACCAAAGACTGGGGACCCAAGTGCAGTAATGAATGTTACATATTTTAATGTAACTTGAGAAACTTCTTGTAGGCTCTTAATGCAAGGATACAGTCCCGTCAGTCTAAATGTCGTATGTTGCCAGTGATTATTAAAGATTGCTATATAACAAACATTATCAAACCGGGATACCATTTTTTACATGATATATTAAAGCACACACACACACATATATATATATATATATATACTATATAATCACAATAAACACGTGATGAAACTTTTTTTACTTTTCCTTGTGGCTTATACGTTCATATATATATATATATATATATATATATATATATATATATATACCCTACAACAAACCTACAACTTGAAGATGTTTCTACGAGAAGAAGTTGGAATCCAGTGTCAGCATCTTTTAATAATTAACAGGGACTGTGCAACCTCTACCCCTGTTGGCATGAAGATGAAGGCTGCTTTTCACAGTAAACAACCGAGAGTATCATTTAAAAATCTAGCAATATCCGTAACAGAAAGCAGTAAACAACAACACCCAACCACCACAAAAAAAAAGTAGAAAGGGAACAGGAGTTCACTGTAAAGTGAGGCTAATGTTTTCTGCCAAACATCATTTAACACAGAGGGACTGTGCAACCTCTACACCTATTGGCAGAACGCAGAGGCTTTTTGCTGAGCAGCGGGCAACTGGGACCTTACGCACGGACCTGTAAACTCCACTTCCATTGATCAACATCGCAACGATTCATATATATATATATATATATATATATATATATATATATATATATATATATATATATATAATATATATGTTTTCTTTATCTCGACCACATATACTTACGACTATTTTTCTTTTTTCCTTTTTTATAGTTATAGTAGTTGTTTCCTTACAATGGAGAACTACGAAGATAATTATGTATATTAATTAATACCAAATAATGTAATATAATTACTTTTCATGTTATTGAAATTAAATTCTGCATTCATGTAGCCCTGAAGATTTTTACAAATATAGACGAAACGTTAGCTTAAAGGTATTTTTGAAGCTAGACCAAACCTCGATAAAAAAGAAAAATAGTGTTATATATGTACATAAACACGTGAAATAACAATGAATGATCAAACCACAATATGAAATGGAAAAAAAAAGACTAAGATATTTAAACCGTAACAAGCAGTCTTTGTCAGAGTCAAAACCCATCATAGTTTTTTTTCCTAGAAAATTGACCGAACCTTGATTAGAGAACACACCTATTCTATCAAACGGTCGATATATTATTGAATCTGTTATATATATATATATATATATATATATATATATATATATATATATATATATATATTATATATATATAGGTGTATAATGTAATCGGGATTCGGTCAATTTTCCAGGATCAAAATCAAACTCTCAATGCCGACGTTTCGGTTTTATTTAAAACCTTTTTCATAGGCCTACAAACAAAGGATGACAAGAAATCATATATAAACATCAACATATAACTAACATCAAAATGGAATATTACAGTTGTGAAAAAACAAAAATATATATACAAGTAGAAGTAATAGAAAAGCAATAAACATTTTTATGAACTTACAGATGTCAGAATTTTTGAATTAGAAAAATGATGAAATTTACAATATATAAAATGAAGTAACAATAGATAGTTAGTGAACTAACATCTTAACATCTTATCACAATCAATTAGAAAAGTTTTCAAACGAAATATACCTGAAGTTACATTGGCATTTTATAACAAAAGAAAAGTCAAGTCTTTATTTTCAAATTTGAAACAAAAAATACCAAAGGAGTTACAAAGTAACCTCATTTATGCGATCAAATGTAAAGACTGCGACAAGCGTTATTACGGAGAAACAAGTCGTTTTTTAAAAGAAAGACTTTATCAACATTCTTATTCAATAAGAACTAATAAAAGTAACGCCACTGCTTTAGCATTCCATGCCTTAAACAAAGGTCACATGTTCGATTTTGAAGAAGCAATTATAGTAGATAAAGAACAAGATGAGCAAAGAAGAAAGACCCTCGAAATGCTATATATTAAAAAAGATCTAAGTTCAGTTAATCATAGAAGTGACATTACCAATTTGAACACTATTTATTCAGGAGTGTTAAGTTGATTTTAGTGAAATTTAATGTCCTTAGTTCCTTTTTGTGTTCTTTGAGTGAACAGTGTTTCGGTTTATATGTAATTGTAATCAGTTAGTCTGGTCCAAGTTTTTGACCAGTTAAGATGTTAGTTCACTAACTATCTATTGTTACTTCATTTTATATAATGTAAATTTCATCATTTTTCTAATTCAAAAATTCTGACTTCTGTAAGTTCATAAAAATGTTTATTGCTTTTCTATTACTTCTACTTGTATATATATTTTTGTTTTTTCACAACTGTAATATTCCATTTTGATGTTAGTTATATGTTGATGTTTATATATGATTTCTTGTCATCCTTTGTTTGTAGGCCTATGAAAAAGGTTTTAAATAAAACCGAAACGTCGGCATTGAGAGTTTGATTTTGATCCTGGAAAATTGACCGAATCCCGATTACATTATACACCTATTCTATCCAACGGTTGATATATTATTGAATTTGTTATATATATATATATATATTGAAGTATAAATTTTGAAACAGAAAAACCAAGTATTACATTACAAATTATATTACAAAGAAAAATATTATGTGGATTTCAACAACAACTGTAGTCTGAATTAACACGTGACACTGAACTGAAATAACCAAATTTCACCAGACAACCAAAAAGACACTAACACAATTTTTCATCTATCAACAATGTTTAACTTAACACACCCGAATATATACATTTTAAATTTTAAATGTTGTTTCTATAATTAATGGTTCAGTGTCACGTGTTAATTCAGACTACAGTAGTTGTTAAAATCCACATAATATTTCTCTTTGTAAAATAATTGTAATGTAATACTTAGTTTTTCAGTTTCAAAATTTATATTTTTGCCTATGAAAAAGGTTTTAAATAAAGACCGAGACGTTGGCAATGAGAGTTTAATTTGAGCCTGAAGAACTGACCGAGTCCCGATAAACTTTAGTTTTTGCTTCTATTCCACGGTCGATACTTTTATCTATATATATATATGAGTTTTCACTTGTCTTCGGAGTGACTCAAAACTTCTTCCATGATGATGAAGCAATCAAAGTATAATAGTAAGTTTTTTTACTTTTTTTTATGGTGTTCTTTCTATTTATTTAGTTTATTTATACATAATATTTGTATCAATTTTTTCAAGGGAGAAATTTAATTTTATTACTTTATAGAGGAAATGAGTATGATGTAAGAACTTTTAACTTCTAGAGCACAAAAATATAGTGTAGTATAGTAATGCAATTAATGTTGATCTATTTTTGAGCGCAATGTATATAATAAATTAATATTTTTACAAATAGGAAATAAAAGTAGTAATTAGGTTTAAGAATCAGAAGTCGAAAATCATGTTAGATATTTGCTAAATAGATTACTGAAGAAGTAGAGTTTGGGCTGTTGATATAATTGAAGCTAGGTTAACGACCATTAAGGTATGATTTAAGCCCGACTAGGCCGCAGTGACATACTAGAGGAAAGTGGGCCATTACGCAGTGGAGATTAATCTATAGGCTAAGTTTACAGTGTCTCTGCTAATGTGCCGGCTAGAAACTTCTTTACACACTAACTTCCAATTTGTTACACGAGTCACACCCAGACTAAATCAATTCGCAATTCAGCACTTGAAACAAAACTTTAATGGTAATTAGTCAACATTGTAAATCACCAATTTATTAATATTAATATCAACCTTATATACTTTAAAGCAAAGTAAAGAAAGAATAAAGAAAAATGGTTATTGGTTAATGATTGTCCGTATTTTATCATATATCTAGTATGCATTCAGGACTTCATAAATATTTGTTTTGTTGTTGTTGTTATAACGTATGTGTGTGTTGTTGCTATATTCAGGATTATGATGCAGATTGCATTGTCTTCTAATTAAAATATAATCTAATTAGTGAAATTTGATATATTTGGTTCCTTTGAGTGAACAGTGTTGAGGTTACTTGTAATGTTATCTTATTAGTCTAGTCGAAGGTTTCGTCCGGTTAAGATTGTTGTTCCTTTAAATAATGTAAATTTTATTTTCTTAGTAAAAAAATTCTTACTTCTGTCAGTTATATTGTTTTACGTATCTCTGAAATACTTGTGCTTGTAATATTCATAAGCTGTAACAATCCATTTTCATATTGTGTATATTTTGGATGTTGATATGTGATTCCTTATTATCCTTTGTCTGTTGGCCTATGAAAAAGGTTTTAAAATAAAACCAAAACGTCGGCAACGAGGGTTTGATTTTTGAACTTAGAAAATTGACTGAATCCCGATTAGATAACACACTTATATTAGTAAATAGGGGGCCAGGCTAGCTCAGTGATTACGTGCTCACCTCTGAACTGATAGGACCGGGGTTCGATCCTCACCTGGCCCTCAATTTATTCACGCAGGAGGTGAATAAATCTGAGCACATCATCCCTCGGAGAAGGGCGTTAAACCGTCGGTCCCGAGCCTGTACGATGTCAGGTACTCGTTAAAGATCCCTACTCTAAATACATTTGAGTTAGGCAAAATTTAGGACTCCCACTGTAGAATCAATCTTCATTGTGTGGTATCACAAAGGGCCAATGCTTGGCATACGTGTGTTACCTTGTGGGACTGCCACTGCAACCTAACCTAACCTATATTAGTAAATGAAACAGTCCAGTGAACTTTTAAATAAAAACAAATTCATTTAAAGCACACAAATAGACAAAAGAATAACTCACTTATATATTTGGACAATCGTCGTCATCAGGAGGCGAAGAGTCCCACAGGAAGGCATGGTGGCCACTCTGCAAAGTTATTCCTTTGTCTATCTGTGTGTTTCCTTCGTTTAATTTCATTTTTCTATATTTATTTATACAAAATAGTTGATTTTATCAGGACTCGGTCACTTCTTTTAGTTCAAATTAAACTATTCTTTCTTACGTTTTGGTTGTTATTTAAAAACTTTTCATAGGCCTATAAAGCAGAGGAAATATAAGAGAAATGCATTTATTAAGAAATCTAATATACATAGAAAGCGTAAAAAAACAATAGAAATTTTGAGAACAGGTTAGTGAAAGAACTTACAGAAGTATGCTATTTTCAGATATATTATTATACAAGTGATTAGATACAAAGTATAAGGGTATCTCGATGGTCCTCAATTTACAGTATTTACATTGTAATATTGAAATTATACCGTTAAACAGGATCCTTTGGCACTAATCAATAATAATATTTAATTAAGGATAAGCAAAGCACTGGCGGATCAGCTTTAATTAAAAGTAAATTTGATAATTAAGTAAATGTTAGCAACGAGTTGTACAAACTAGATCCTGTTCTGACTTCCACAATCCATTATCAAGAAATCTATTCAGTTTGAATGTATTGATTTTCTTCAAGATTTATGAATATTTTGTTTATATCATTCCTTTTTTTATGTTTTTTTTGTCAAAAGCTGATTTACTTGACAGCTATGATAGACAAAACTCTTTAAAAACCCTGGATATTATAATTCTATTAACTATGAATGAAGGTAACCAGGTAGCCAAGAGATTACCTGCTCATATCTGGACCTAAAATTATAACAACTCCGAAGAGTATTAAATTGTGAAAAGTATGTGTCTATATTAGCCAATGAACCCATAAGATTGTAAAACAACGGAAATAACTGATTTACACCTAAAAGAAATTTTTCAGTAGGTGCTTTCGAAACGGCAGTCATTAAGTTTAGTTTAATAACTTTTCTTAAAAAAATCTTGATTTAACTTAATTTGGGATACATTTCTTTTCGATTACTCTAGAATTTGACTTCTGTGATTACCTTTGTTGCAGCACAGTATAGTTAATGGTTAGATCAGATTAGGTTGCAATGCAGTCCCACGAGAGGACCAATGATAGGCCCTTTGTGATACCATACAATGAACATTCTACATTAGGAATCCTAAACTTTGCCTAACTCAAGTGTATTTAGAGTAGAGATCTTTAACGAGTACCTGACATCGTACAGGCTCAGGACCGACGGTTAAACGTCCTCTCCGAGAGACGACATGCTCAGATTTATTCATCTCCTGCAAGAATAAATCGACGGCCAGAGTTGGTATTGAACCCAGGATTTATAGGCGAGCATCTCGTTCTCCATAGTTCATGGTCTGGTAAAACTATGCAGTCTGCAAGGGTGCTGTTCTTAAGTGGTGTCCATAATTTGGAATTCTATCAAAATCTATTTATTTAATAATAAATGCATAAATGTTTGCTCAAGCTAACATTATTTTCAATTCATAATGTTTGGTAAAAACCACTTAGTGACTGTGTCTACAGTGATTATAAATCAATTGTTTAATCTTTGAGATAAAAGAAATCGTATGAAGTTTACTAACAAAGTCGGCAGTGAAACAGAATCAAACCCAACAAGTGCTTTGACAAGACACTGTAACTGACTACAAGTATGAATGAATAAGTCTTTAATGAGAGCATGCTATCCAATGCTGGGGTAGCCGTACAGAGGAGACAAGATACTCTCCACCAAGTTTTTCCTCTTAGTCCATTAATAAATTATAGTAGAAGATCTATACCTAATAGACTACTACAAGTAGTAAACTTTAGATTAATTATACCACTATAAACTAATAACACTAGACTGCAAGTAGAAGCAATATGACAGATATACCTCCCACCTCTATGAGTTCAAGATGTAAGTAGCTTCAACTTTTTGTGAAATAAACAACCAACTCTAGTGATATTCATATTGGATTAAAAATTTGTGATTAAAAAACTTAAATTTTCAAGTGTACAAAATTTGCTTTGATTGATTGCTTAAGTTACCACGGTAGTATAATGTATTCTGCTCGCTGTTCTATGTTAACTAACTACTTCTGTAGAGCTTATTTTGTTGAATTGAAATCTATCAAGTAATTCAAAATTTTATGAAATATTATAGTTTATTATTTATTGATTAGTGGTATATAAGATAGTATGTTTTATATCCATAAAAAAATGATTGAGATTTAATGCAACATTGAATTTGCGTGCCAAGTCCGTATAAGTTACGAGGCCTCCTTTGAAAAGGTGCTTGGTGAGTCACAGTCATAGGGGAGCCACACTATTGATTAGTACTAGTACATCAATGTTCGTAAGAATATTAAGATTTTTCCATATGCCTGAGGTTATCATTCACTTGGAAAATCCATAGCGGTCACGTCAGACATCTGTTCAACCCAAACCTGTTAAGGTCCACAAGTGTGGCTACCTTCCGTATGAAGACTGGTAACGACTGCCTTGAAAATCATCTGCACCGCATGGGTGTTCTGACATCTATAGCGAGTCCTCTCTGTCATCATCATACAATCCGTGACCAACACCTCTTTGACTCCATCTCAAAATCCCATCGCAATTTATGCAGAGTCGCATCTCTATTGGTCAGCGCGTCACCGAATGGCCTAACAACCAAACGTGGGCGTTGGCTAGTAAGTAAGGATTCTGGCTAATTTAAGTGTAGTTACAACATATAAAATGATATGATATGGATCATATGCAATAAGTGTATCAATATCTAACTTAACATGTATTAACACCATTTCAACAAAGAACTCTTACAAAGTCGTGACAACACAGACAAACAAGAATCTATAGTGTTGGAATCCTAAGTCTTCGTGGTTGGAGCAAGCAACCTTATAGTCTAAGTAAGTAACCAATGACCCCTCAAAGTTAGATTCAATCAAAGTATAATTTCATTACAAGAAAGGTAAATTTCTTCTGAATGAGGCCTAAAATCATCAACAAAAATTTGTCTCTGCTCCAATAAACTAATTTTTCAAACTTTTTAAATTCTCAACGATTGTGTGACTGAGAAGACATGTGTGTTTTCCTATTGAAAACAATAATTACCTTAATCTAATAAAATTGAACCTGTAGCTCAATGTAGAAATATTTATTTCTATTATATCTATTATAAGAAGACATCAGAAGGTTCTAAACGTTTTTAGTTGATCTATTTTTATAATATCTACAGTAAAATAGTGTTCCTTGCTGTAGAACGTAATAAAAATACTAATATCATCCCACGTCACTCACTGTTGTGCAATCCTTGATTGTGTGGTATTTACTCATACTGGAGTAAAACGGTAACACAAAGTTACCATACAAAAGAAGTTTTTTTTATTCAAACTACGCATTCCAAACACTTCGTGTTCAACGTCAACGTCAACATTGTAAACAAACAATGGAAGTAGTGGCGTACAGACAGAGTAAGCTTTCAACTGTTTTCGGTCCTCCACTCCTTCCATTGAATGTTTACCTGACGATGAACTCAAAGTGTTTAAATTGTGTAGTTCGAATTAAAAATTTTCTTTTGTATGGAGACTTTGTATTTTTATTTACCCCAGTATGAAATAATAATATATTAATTATAAAATATCTTAAGTACATAAACTAATATATATGCATTCCATGGCATTATGGTTTTCTATACCTGTATATAAACCTCTAGAAGAGTTAATTCAACTCATTTTGGATCCATATAAAACCATACAAAATCGCAAACTTACTTTACATATACGTCAAGTTAAAAACTATCACAGACAAAATGAGTGGTAGTTTTATAATGTATATTTTTCGGGAAGGCCATAGTTTAAAAGGTTTTTTAGAATACTATGAAATCCAGTAGACAATATCTTTGTGATTGTCGTATGTAAGCCTGAGGAAAGATTATTAGTACTCACCATGAAGCGCTTTGAGGTAGGCCTTGCCCGCATTTATCATTTGCCTCGCACCAGGATTGAATTTGTCGAGGATGTTCTGCAAAAAAACAAATAAACATTAATATTCAGTATTTATGCATTCCTATAAAAAACACTTTTCTTTAAAGAAAAGTAAACTTGAACTATTGGTATTAAGTAAATTAATAGAACCAAACTAAAATAGTCGCTACACCTTTGTATAAACCAAGGTAAAACAATTAAACGACTAGTCAAATATACTGAAAATATAATTGTTTATTTTAGATGTGTTTATGTTTTTGGTTTACCTCAGTGGTTATGTTTTTAGTTTACCTCAGTGGTTATATTTTTGGTTTACCTCAGAGGTTATGTTTTTTGTTTATCTCAGTGGTTATTTTTTTGGTTTACCTCAGTGGTTATGTTTTTGATTTACCTCAGTGGTCATATTTTTGGTTTACCTCAGTGGTTATGTTTTTTGTTTTTCTCAGTTGTTATGTTTTTGGTTTACCTCAGTGGTTAACGTACTCATCTCTGAACTAGTAGGTCCGGGATTCGATGCCCACCTGACCCTAATAAATAAAACGAGGGTCAGGTAGGCATTGATTCTCGTATGAGAATAAATCTAAAACATCGTTCATTGGAGAGGACGTTAAGCCGTTGGTCCCAAGTCTGTACGATGCCAGGTACTCGTTAAAGATCCGTACCATAAATACACTTGAGTTAGCCAAATTTAGTACTCTCAATGTAGAATCAACGGGTAATGTGACTCGCTCATTACTAAAAAGGTTGTCAAATAATAAATGAGCTCTAATTTCTATCACCAGAACAGCACTAAAAGGTGAAAGCCTTATAACTGTGTGCTTAGAAAACAATACAACAACTTTTTTTGATTTATCTGAAAGCAAACTTCCTAAAAATTGACGAACTAACTCTAAGAAGTGTATTACAGGCAGTACTTGTA
Organism: Hermatobates lingyangjiaoensis; assembly: GCA_026182355.1. Taxonomy (NCBI): domain Eukaryota; kingdom Metazoa; phylum Arthropoda; class Insecta; order Hemiptera; family Hermatobatidae; genus Hermatobates; species Hermatobates lingyangjiaoensis. The sequence continues at coordinate 1,712,755 of JAPFBL010000025.1, forward strand.
ATCAGTGTAATCAACTTGTAATAAATTACGAGATGTTATAATCAATGATTAAACTCATCAACTAACTACAGTAATGATATTAAGGTTAGTACTTGTAATCAATGAAAACTCAATAGAGATCTCATTGGGATATCTATGAAACACGATAATGAATTGTTGAGAAATCACCCTCCAATGAATGTTCAATCATGTAGGAGGTGGGCAGACCAACTTGCCGAACAGAAACTACCCTGCATTAACCAAACATCCCTGTATCCTTAACCTCAGCCTAGAACAGGATCAGTTGCACCATAAGAAGCTTTACAAGAAACCTGCTATGCAACACTCGCAGAAGAAAACAATGGTAACATCTCGCGCATCAACAGTTAGAAAGCGAAGGGCAGCGAGATTCCGGCTTTGGGCAGGTTACAGTTTCTTGCGGAACAATTGCGAAGGATTGGTTTAGCTAAATCTGATAACTGTCTCAGCTGTCTATCTAGTCAAACAAACGGCGCATATCTACCATAATCGAGTGGTCTAGCAGATTTCTAGAATAGAAAAGAGAACAGTGTATACTAGGAGGTTCATCAGCATATAACAAAAAAAGACAACAGCTAGAAAACCATACTCTATTTTGGTAACCAAATAATCATAATACAAGTTATATTTTGTAAAGAAATGAATTTAGTGCATGAATAACGGAGTTTTAACCCCTAAATCTGGAAGTTAGTTTTGCAAAATCACTATTACTGCAAATTTGAAACGTTTGAAGCGTTGGTTGTGGTGTAGTCACCATATTAAATTTGATCTTAAAAAGAAGATTACTTTGGGAAAATTTCTATCTGTAGTTACTTATATATTCATATAGGTACTATAACATTCGTATTGAGGGATTTCAAGAATTATGTCTTCACAAAAAAAAGAAAAAAAAAGATGTTAAATTAAATTAATTAATGTGAAACTTTTTTTACGTGGAGACGTAATTCTTCAAATCCCCCAATATGGGTAAATACCAAACTGTAACAGACTGCTCAAGTAATGAACTATATCATTCATTACATTTCCTTTATAAATAATAGAACTAGAAAAACTACGTTAACTAAAATAATGAATAATGAATGCATTGATTTTATATTAGTCTAGTACGATGACTTGTAGCAAAGTTAAAGTTAAATAAAAAACTCCCGATATTAGGGTAAAAATGTATCAGTAAAATTTGGGAAAGTTTAATAATTTTTTTAAAACTTGGGAAAGAACAACTGTATTTATAATTTTAGCAATTCAAATTTCAACACTTCACTCTATTTGCTTCCGATCCTTTTTTTTCTTCTTCTCTGTTATTCGTTTCATTAAATCATGTCAGGAATTGTGAAAGCTTTAAAATTCCGAATGGAAGAGTGTAATTGAATCGAATTTATTTGATTTTGTAATGGAGGGGTGGTGGAGTTTATAGAGGGTGGCTAAGTTTATTGAAGGGGGTGATTGAGAGGGTTGTACAGGGTGAGTAAATGCTTTTAGTCGGCCTTTTCCCATGAGCTGACAGTTATAGTTTGCGTTACGCAAATAGATCTAGGGCAACACTGCTTTAGGCGTTGTGTTTACCTGCTAAATACACTGACTTTTGTCTCTTTTCGATTAATAAATATACCTTTGCTTGAAATCACTGAGATTGGTAACTGTATTTCACATGCATAGTATACATCTACAGGTGTGCTAATGTAATCTTGTTGAGGATTTCACTAATTCAGTGTTTGTTCTAAATTATCTTACTTCAATTACATCTCTGTGCTTACCAAACGAATGTGATCATATTTTCTTGGTTCAAATTTTTGCATTAACACTACTTTCTATAATTGAGAAATTCAAAATCTTTTCTCCCCTCCCACACCATGATTTGCTTAATCAGAGTTTCGATCAGCTTTAATGATGTGCGTGCTAAAGAAATGTGCATATACTTACCCTTAAAAGGAGTAAGAGTTTAGGGGTAGTTTTCCTATAGACGTTTCTCCTCAGTATTGACAATTGGATGGCTCCACATCACTTTCTCACTAAGTCTCTAGTTTCACCTTTAAGATAGTTTCGAAAGTTCAGATTTGATTTTCATCGTCGAAATGCTTGTTCTCATTGTACTGGACGCATCGTTTGACAGATCATAACGAAATATAACACAATAATAGACTATTAAAGAAGAACAGCTGAATCGTTTTTAGGTGTCATAAATTCAGAGAAAGACCTGTACAAAAGATTTCACGGTAAACTCAACTTGCTCAAAATCTTTCCTTACTAGTAATTCACACAAACACCCCAAAGACGGCTAAAGCAGCAATGGCCACGAGACCTCCTGTCATCATAAATATTAAATATAGTTACGGAGTGCCACCAATGGGTGTCCACCTGATTTCCGCTACACAATCAAAAAGCTAAAGAACAAACCCTGAAACAAAATTACTTCTAAATACATGAAACTGTAGCCGACATATCCAACAATAAAAACAAAAAGAAAACAAACAAAAATTCAGAGAAAAAGGCTTTATAGAAGATTTGGATAATCAGTAAATATTTTATTTCCACCTAACTACTAAAACTAAAACATTAAACCTTAAGAAAGCACTTACCTAAAATTAGTGAGTTTAGGAAAAAATTTTAACAATTTCTAACAATTATAGAAATAAATGTTCCCAAAATATGAGAAATCAGCTTTTACCAGTATTACTTATTGAATTTGTTTACATTAACTTATGAAGTTTGATTTGATTAGCAAAAGTGTTTATCTTTATTACTTTTATATTATACACCTGTTAACGCATTGTGTTATATATTTGCCTTAAACCTCGTAAAGCATTGAGTCTTAGGGTCTGTAGAATGTGAGGTATTGAGTAATCGGCAAAATTCCTATTTTAATTGAACTTGAGAAAAACAAAAGTGTTGAATTTCGAGAAAAATCAACCAGGTGATGTGGCTTACTTTCAATGAAGTGTGATCAATGTTAAAATGAGCCACACTGTTGCCTTCATTACTATACACCTACACGTATAAGGGTTGAAAAAAGTAACGGTGGAAAAATCAGCTTAATATTCTGTTGTATAAAAACAGGCAGGAAGACTGGAAATACTCATTGAAAGATAGTATAATCAATTCACTGAATATAATAAGAGAAATAAAAATCTGAAAGATAACGTATGGTTGAAATAATTTCTACAGTATAGTTGTATATTTTTAAGGTTGAAATTTGGTTTCTCTAATGTATAAAACGAAAAGAAAACTTGAAATGAGTCAGTTTTAAGCGATATTGAGAAAAAAACCTTTCTTTTATTTACATAGATTACAAATATAATATTTCTTAAGAGTAGAAGTATGATTATTTGATTTTTATGGGTTTAAGAACTCGTACTGGGACAAGAGTGTTCATTTAACTTTCACTGCGAGGAGGATAACGTGTCTTTTAGTCGAGCTTTAAACAAGTTCTGGAAATCTACGCTGGTAGTACAAACTTCCTTCGATTAGATCTCAGATTCAAACTAAAACTTAGCTTTCCATTGGACAGAAAAAAAAAAAAAAGAAGGGATCGCAAGTTTTACGACCTACACAATTCTAGAGCTACATCGATCGGCCATTCAACAAACTTATAATGAAACCAAACTCAATCTTTCTGTCGCTAGACATGTGTGTTCCTTTAGAGCGTTCAGTCAATCTAGCAAACGACTTAAATCGACAGTGCATTACAGCACTTGGCCAATACAACTTACATTTTCAGTTTTTCTTTAAAGTGTTTAAGATTTTAATATATTATAATAATATGCTGTTCATTTGTTGTTTATTCCTGTTTGTTTGCAACGACCACACTTATAAGGATTTCACCTTTAAGTGCTGTTCTAGGGGCGGAAATTGTGACTCATTTATTATGTGGCACCCATTTTAGTAATGGGGGAGCCACGCTACCTGATGATTCTATGAGTATATTGGGAGTCCTAAATTTTACCTAACTCAACTATATTTGGAGTAAAGATCTTTAACAAGTATTGTAACGAGTACCCGCCATCGTACAGGCTCGAGACCGATGGTTTAATATCCTTTTTGAGAGATGACGTGCTCAGATTTATTCACCTATCACGTAAATAAATCGAAGGTGGGTATCAAACCCTCAACCTGGCAGTTCAGAGGAAAGTACTTTAACAACTGAGTTAACCTGGCCAACTGTTGTTTATTCTTGAAATTATGTCGACAGTATGCTATGACAATAAACAAACTACATAATCCAGTTTTTTTTTTTAAAAATCTCTATTTTCTTCAGATTGATATCAGTATTATAGATGTAATACATACACATAGTTATAAGACAGTTTCTTTTTTGTTTACATATTAATATTCGCGTGCTTTTGACTGCAGTAATACTTTAAAAAGAAAATTTGAATTAATTTTACACAAAAAAATACTAGTTAAACGTCTACCCAAACTGGACTGACAATTAGATTAAAGAGGAAAAAAAATGATGAAACTGGAAGAAAGTAGGTGAAATAAATTCGTGGACTTGTATCGTACAATGGACATAACAAGCCGTTCGGAACTATCATTATTCATATATATGCAAAGTACAGAGAATGTAGGCATAGGGGCCTAAGTGACAGACTGTTTGACCATTTGCCTTGCCACTGAGGCATGGGTTCGAATCCCGTTAGCCTTGATTCTGCTATTACAACAATAAACAATGCATGCACTCAATACAATACCGAAGAATATATATATATATATATATATGTGTGTGTGTGTGTGTGTATGCTCAATGGAAAAACAATCAACTAAAAGAAAGTTTTTGTTTTTTCCTCTGAATTTCTTTTAATTTTTGACTCTTTTTTTCATGGTTTTGTAATTTGCTGTGTTTATTACTGTCTGTTGTGGTTTTTGCTGTTTTTGAAAATGTGGTTTTTTGGTGTTCTGAATAATTAATAATATACAACTAGGTTTAAACGACAAATGTCTGTTTTTAAATAATAATAATAATAATAACACTAGGTATTTTATGATACTTTTGTGGTTCTCTGGGTACTTTAATTGTTGTTTGTGTCGTTTGTTTTCTGTTGGATGGTGTCCGATGATGTATTTATCTTGCTTTACTTTGTCGTTTAATAAATTGTTTTTTAGCCTTGAAAATGCCAAACAACTTTTGGCGAAACGTCGGCTGATCATCAGGAGTTGTATGTTTAATGACCAAAATCCTCAAGAACCCCTTATGTGAATTTAAAAGAAAAAGAAACATATCTAAAAAAACGGCGCTGATGTTGACGTATATATATATATATATATATATAACAATATTTTATCAGGACTCGGTAAGTTCTTCAGGTTCAAATTAAACTTTCACTGCCAACGATTTTTATTAAAACCTCATTTATAGGCAGAAGTAATAAGTGTCGATTTCATTGATACGAGTGTGATTAAACAAGTATCTGTATTGCATTAATAGGAGCAACAAAGTAGACAATATGTATTGATAAAGAAATAGTGGACTTAATGAAGTACTATTTGAGAAGTGAAACCAGATTGTTTAGCTGACCTCAAAGTAGAGATCAGTGCCATGGAGACAATGGGCTGGTCTGAGCAAAGGACAATTTCTAAGAGAACGGGACAATAAACCGCCTGAGGCACCAGACACCCTCCCCTCCCAGCCAACAGTGATCAGGGCTAGCCCAGCATAGTCTCCGCATAGTGAGGGCAAGGAAAACAAACCAGCTTAAGATAGCATCTACTTCATACAGCCTGCTTGCAAAACAACTTTACAACCTAACAGTTACTCAAAATAGATTTGAACACAAATACAGGAAATTAATGAGAGTGAAATATTCTCGGAAGATAACTATAAAACTGTGGCTTTTCAACTATAAAATCACTTTATTAACAACATCAAACTATAGTCTTCTATCTGTGTAAATGGAGATGTTTTTTTCCAATGTTTTGATCACGGGCATCCGGATTCCAGTACGACTGTACCTTATAATATAAATTATATTTGCGTTCTCCAGATTTTGTTTAAAACAAATTAAATAACTTCAATAACAAAGACAAAACTAATAATAGATGTACCTATGCCTAAATAACAATCAATTTAGACAAAAGAGGTTTCATTTCATTGCAAATTGTTCAGATCAAGTCTGGTGTAAAGGAATTTTGAATTATTAGTTTATATAAAATCAAAAAGAGTTTATGTATAAGTGTCACACCGCAGTACCTGTGTGTAAGCTGTTGATAAACCCTATGGGCCTCTCTAAATTCAACACTTGACGTGTTCTACACGGATAACATTTTAAATAGTGTGTCTACATCAAAATAAAGAAAAAACTAACTATTCTAGGTCATTTATAGGACCAAATTATTTAGGTTAAAGTATTTTATATGACATTTATTATTTATGACATGTAAATTAATGTTATTACTACATAATATTAATTAATTATTAATATAAATGTTATAAACGTGTGACATATTATATGTTTTATTTATATGACAAAATGTACTTTCCCTCTTTTGTCCTGTAGTACTCCAGTTAGCTTCAAAGCTTCCAAGAAGCTCAGCACTTTTGTTGGGTCCAACAATAGTAGTTCTTCAATAGTTTTGTTGAGTTTCCTGAAGCACCTGGCTCTGTGTAGCACAGTGGCTTGACAATAAGCCGGCAGGTGCAACGATGTTTCTTCCTCATCCTTGCAGAAATTGCACAAACCATCATTGATAGTGCCCATTCTTCGCAGATGGCCATTTAGTTTGCAGTGACCCGTTAGAAATCCGGTTAAAAAAAAAAAAGTGTTTCTATTCAATATCTCATAAAGTGTCTATGGTAATACAATAAAACATCAATTTCTTAAAATAAAAAATGTAAACTGCTTTGCTTAGAAAGTTGTTTTTATAGTTACAGAAAAAAAATTATTCAGATAATAGAGAACAAAAGGGAAAAAATTAGTCTTGTTTGGATAACAAACTTAGCAAATTCATTAAATAAAGAAGTTTTACACTTTTTTTTTAAGAAAAAAAAGGGCAAAGAAACTTATAAAAGAAGTAAAAACGTTTCTAATTTTACAAGGTTAGTAAGAATTGAAATTTGTTCAAAAAAAAAAAAAAAAATTGAAAACAAGAATAAAGTTGGAGCTATGTTTTATTCAAGAGTGATTTATTACGCGGATTGTCCGATTTATTAAAATGAAGTTCGACTTAGTTTTCTGGAGCCAACTAGGCCAACGTTTCAATCTTAGCAAAACTTTTCCCATTAGCATATTTCGACGCATCTTGCGCTCTAGGTAGAGTCTTAATTCGAGATTCAAATATTCACTAGCTGTTTTTATGCAAATTTCATCCATTCAATGTTTTCCTTTACTTAAAAACAATTATTCATGAGAAGTTAAATTTGTTCAGTTGGTAAGAAAACCAATAATGCATTTGTTTTATTTCAATAAAAGGGGGAGAAGACGTTGGTAGTTCTTTATTTCCCTTCACTCACCTGTAATACCTTCAAACCCGCGAAGGTGTTTAAAAAGAAAATGGTCCCTAGACCTCCTCTATTAAATCAGCTGTGAAGATAAACATGTTACGGAGTGCCACTAATGGGTGACCAGTCATTCCCGTTATAAATCCCTGCTAATCGTAGATACCACATTACAATCACTTCTTAATACAGTACTTTGTAGTTGAAGTGAAAAAAACAAGTATTAATAAAATAAGATTACACCTAACAGGTGTTATCACCTCACCGGAATCAGACAGTTACGTACACATTCATTATATTTTAATGCTCAATGTTGATAAACAAAGGGAAACTAAATACACTCACTTAAAGTCTCGAATTTTTGGTTTAAACCGTCTTCAGGAGAAATAAGAGAGGGAAACCAAGCACACTGGTGCTGAGACAGTTCGAGACCACCTTAAATGATTTAAAATTCATTTCATTTGATATTTATGTGATTCCTTTTCAAAATCTCAAGACTCAAATTAATTATTTTTGCCCTTAAAAATAAATTTTGCACTGTTGCGCGTTTCTGTCTTTATTTCAGATATTACTGATCCCTGAGTTATACATAGTATATTGAAGGCAGGATACATTGGTTTTCTTGACGGCTGTTTTATAAACATTAGGACGCTTTGATTTGGGCAGGAGGTTGGTGTTACATTGAAGCTTTGAGTGAGACAGATGCATTGGGTCAGAGCCGGCCAAAAGCCAATTCCAACTGAGTGTGAAGGCACCGGGAATCAATGAATAAAACAAATCACTTCGCTTTGACTGCTTTACTTTTATTGCTTCGATCTCACTATAGGTATTAATGTGTTATGCTTCCATGTTCCCTTACATCGTTGATCCCATTAACGTAAAATATAGTGTTAAATCGCAAGTGTTAACAAGGGAGACTTTAGTTCGTAAATAAACAGATTCAGTTAGCAATATATTCCTGCCAACTCTGTTTCCATTCTCACACTATGGACTTCGACATCCACATCAACTTTATTCAGTCCTAACTAACTACAAGTATTACCTATGACAGTCAATTTTTTTCACTGTTCCCCCCACATAGGCTAGAAGTGTTAACATTTTTATACATCGGAGGCAATTTTTTTTTACATAAATTTATACTTAAGGAAGACTATGGGTTTTAAAATGTATATTTCTAAAGTTATGTTATTCAAAGCATTGCATTGATCAGAAGTAGATCATTCTTATACGTCGCAGATACTTTTTTATGACAAATTATACCTAGGGAGGACTACGGTTTCAAAAAATATATATTCCTAGATATTCCTAGAGTACCGCCCTGTCTTCCTGCGGGACTCTTCGCTCTTCACACCTCCTGATGACGACGATGGTCGAAATATCGATGTGAGTTATGTCTGTGTCTTTCTGTGTGTCTCCTTCGTTTTGAATTTATTTTATTTTAAAAAAGTCTGCTGGACCGTTTCTTTTAATTGTGTATTCCTAGATATTGATATAACTTCTCGACCACTGATTTTTTAAGTTCAAAGGTGGGTTTTTTGAGGATTTTGGTCTAAAAAAATTACACTCCTGTTTATACACCGACGTTTTGCCAAAAATTGTTAGGCATTTTCAAAATGGGATTTTTATTACTTGTGTCGTTAATAAATTGTTTTTAGCCTTAAAAAGCCAAACAATTATTGGTAAAACATCGGCGTATAAACAGGAGTATAATTTTTTTAGACCAAAATCCTCAAGGAATCCATCTTCGAAATATACTCGTATTCTTAGAGTTATGTTATTCAGAAAAATTATTTAGGAAACTAAAAAAATTAATGTTATATTTTTGTACAAATAAATTACGAATTTAGAAAATTACGTACTTTTTAATAAGACAGAAATTAACACATGTTGACTGCCCATGACTAATACCTGCAGATAATTACGACTAATTGTTATAAATAGTACCTGCAAATAACTACGACTAATAGTTATAAATAGTACCTGCAAATAACTGTTTAGTACACCTGGTTTTGAAAGCGAGTTCTGCAATAATTTAAAAAGTTGCAGAGCTAAAAGAAATCTATTTTGTTTCAATAACTTATGAAATTGCAAGATTAAAATGATTTTGTTGTTTTTTTTTTTTAAATGCCCACGCTTCTACGTTTTCCCCTTATAGTGCTGTTATAGGTGCAGAAAGTGTAACTCATTTTTGATTTGACACCTATTTTAGTAACCCCCATTATCATTAGGGAGGGGGAAAGAGGTTATAAATTTTGTTTAACTCAAGTGTATTTAAAGTAGGAATCTTTAATGAGTAATTGACATGGTACAGGCTCGGAACCATCGGCTTAAGGTCCTTGTAACAATATATCAGTCAACTGTCATTCTTGGCAAATATCACAGTAGTTACATCCCGGAGTTTCTTTATATATATATCCTACGTTTTTTATAATTTTTTATAATTTTTTTAAAAAAAATTATTAAAAAAAAGTATTAAAAAAAGTTTAAAAAAAACAAATAGTCATCCCACTAATTTACCAACACGTTGACAACTTTATAACTGACCTTTGCTTAGTTGTTTGTATTAATTAAAGCAGACAAATACCTCAAGAAACAGAACCGAAAAACCAAAGAAAATCTACAAATAATACTCAAGTAAAAGTATATTGTTAATGTTCACTAGAACGATGGGTTGGTTGACTTCTTCACTATCAGTCTGAAGAGCTTCCTTCAACTTCCTCGAGGTCCAAACAAAGAAACGGAAGAGATCTTCGTAGAAGTAGAAACAGCCACTCCCAGAACGATCTACCCGAACTCTAAACAATTCGACCACAAATAACTCTCTTATCTCTTCTCCTGACTGTTGTCACCTTGTTCCCATGGATATCACCTGCTTGTTTTTCTTTCTTACAGTTTTTGCTAGTTTTACAATCTATATCTATATATATAAAAATGAATGTATGTCTGTCTGTTTGTACTCCATAGATTCAAAAACCATACATGAAATCCCCGTGAAAATTTAGGAAACTATTAGATATATCCCCTGGAAGGTATATATAATTTTTTTAAAAATCAGAGTTGTGGTTCAGGTGCTAATGAACAGATATCCCAAAAATATCATAATAGATAAGGTTTGCTGTATAACCTGTTTGTTAACATTTTTACTTTAATTGGTAATGGCGGCCACAGGTAGTTATTCCTTATGAATAACCAATTTCTAATATTTCCACATGCTTTGTTCAATTGGAAACAACCAGGTACCAGACATTTTATTATTGTTTTCAGATTGATAATAAAGACAATTATTGCAATTTTATATGGGTTTCTTATTAACTTTAACAATGCTTTAGTTACTAGCAATAGTTTATCATTAACATTTCTTATCTAATTGGTTTAACTTGCTTTAAGCATTAAAGAAAGTTATACTTAAATAATAACTTATTAACTTTAAAGATACATGATAGTATTACGAATATTACTGATAGCATTTGAATCATACTTCAAATCTTTTGGCTAAAGTGTTGTTAAAGTTTAATGGATTTAAGGATTGTTTATTTATTTCAGATTGATTAATTCGTTTGATTATAATATGTAACAATTACTAAATTATTAGTAATTAGGCCGGCTCCATTCTATATAAGCAAAAAGATAAGTCTTTATATATCGATGATATCTAACTAGAAGATTTTTATGATCAGATCTATATCTAAATCATTAAAACTTATAATCTAATAAATATATACAGCAAAAAAAATTAATTAAGAAATATTCAAATCAAAATGTACATATATAACACTTACTCACTGTATGCATTTGTGTGTATAAACACAATCTTAACATAATAACTCTTAACATAAAATAATGAAAAATGTAGGTACAATTTAATATTTAGCACTCAACTGACACTTTTCACACAATGCTTCTTCATAAATCTGATGAATATTTCATCAAAATATTCTTATTCAAACCTTCAAGAGACAATTCTGCTTACTGATATAATTTTAATTAAACATTTAAAACTGTGACGTCTTCAAATTGAAATTATTGAATGAAATGTAATGTGATATGGTTTAGCCTCTTCAACTAACTGGCTCCTAATTGAAACTATTTGTAGGTTTAAAATTCGTATCATTATATTTAACAGATAAGACATATTTGTTTAAATATAAGACATATCACATTTAAAGAGCTATGACTTCTTTCAACATTTCTTGATGTAATGTTCAGCAAAAAATATTCTTTTTATTATTTGTTTAATCTAATCTATCAACTACCAATTGTATTGGACAATGTGTGCAATTTATAATCAGTGTTAGATTATACCTTTTCGCGTAATCTATAATTTAAATTCTGTATTAATTTCGATTATCTGAAAAAAGTTAAGTGCAACGGAACTATAGACAATTTAAATTGTTTTAGTTATAAGTAATTTATTATTAGAGTTAGAATTAAATTGTTCCCCTTGTAGAGCCGGCTGCAAAATACTAGTTTGCAGTATTTTGGACCGATTGCAGATTTGGTACGATTCTGGACCGTAGCGGGGTAACAAGCAATGCTAACACACTCATCCACCCACGCGCACACAGACATCATCGAAAAAACTTCATAAAACGACTTTAGGGACCTCAAAACATATAATTCCGTCAAAATCTCGAGATCAAATTTTTTCACGATCACTATACTTTAATACTTTAATACTTTAAAACTAGATCAGCTAGTAAAGAAATAAAATATTCTAAAAAAAATTTGGTATCACAAAACCTGGAATTTGAATCAGTTCTCTCCGAAAGACGATGGATTAAATTTGTTCACCCCCCCCCCCTTTTATGGAAATGGAGGCTAGTGTGAGAATCGAACTAGAGGATCTACCACTCGAGAGCCGAGCACGCAAGCTACTGGGCTACCTTGTCCCCAGACTTCAAATACTACGGTTATTTTTTAAACTGTATTTGAATAAATGATAAAATATTTTATAAGAATTTTATAAAACAAAACAGTAAGAAAATTGCTCTCATTTTAAAAAGATTCGACATTTGTAAGTTAGCATTCTATTACAGATTTGGCTGGCAGAACGTTTGAGCCGGTGTCCTAGAGGTCTACTACAGCTGATGCTTCGCCACCCCTGTCAAACAATCCTGTTGCAAAGTACCAAACATGCACACAATAATTGATAACTCTTTACCGCAACAATCATCAATTGTTACCTACAGTTGATAAATTTGTTGAAAATAGGAGTATCAACTTCAGTGGTTGTGATGTTCCACTCATCAATCAGTACGCTCCAGAGTTTCATAATTATTCAAGTTGCTGCGAAAATTTCTCTCTCAAGGAAAACATGGAAGAGAAATGAACTCAATGGCTATTTGATATCTTACTATGAGCAGGAATCCAATCAACCATTTCGATGGTGATTCAAAAAATTGGATTCCTCTTCTCCAATTCTCCAAATAATACCACTCAAAATACCCTCAGCACTGTTTTGTCATATAAAAAGAATCGCACAATTAAATTTAATTGCTGAGTTGCAGTTTAAAAAATCTGGATTGGCCTACACTCAACTTTACTATAAGTAAACTTAATATCAAACTTCTTGGGTATATCATATATAACGTCTCATTTAAGCATAATGTAAAAATCTAATTGGCAGATGTTTATTAGTCTTTCATTCCTGAGATAGTACAGATAGTGATTGAAGGACATATCAGTATATAAGCTTATATTGTATATCACACAGCTGATGCAAATAATTTCAATAGTATAGCTACAGCAGTAATAACATTTTTGAAAAGCCAAAGTGAAAATTTCTTGATACGAAATATTCTCCTACAAGAGAACATGGCTTTTGTTCACATAGCCAGTAGATTTCTTACATCGTTTACTTGACCTCCTTTTACATTGAATATTCAAGTCAAATTTTCAAATTTAAAACAGGAAAAAACTATTATTTTCTCTGAAGGACATCATAAACATCGAAGAAAAAAATGTCGTTTTAAGATGACTTATAATTAAGGATATACGATAATTACATTTATTAATCTTCAAACGAAAGATTTCAATTTTAAATTATGTCTTACATTTTTGGTCTTTTATAGAATTATTATATTTTGAATTTTATGGCTTCTTAGTATTTAATAAAATCATTTTCCTTCCCTTTTGTCAAAAATCATATATACCAATTTTTTCTGAGTGAGTGTTATCTTTTTTCTGCCTGCTGTACTCTGTTAAAAGCTTGCTATGAATGTATATTGAGAAAAAATATATTAGTAATTAGCCAGTTTACATACTCAAATCGAAGTCGAAGCCAGCTATTCATTATAATTTAAATCATTTATAGTTGGGAGCTTCAATATAAAGATAAAAGAGTGCAATATATAGATTTATTAAAGCATTTTATGGGACAAATCCATCATGCCATGGAAGACAAAGGTAATTTATTTATGTTTATTGGCGGTGATTTTTTTTACATATAAAAATATTATTCCTTCTGTTATATCTCGTATAAGTCAATACATTATTTAAATTTTTACTTTATAAATATTAATTTTACCTCAGTGGATTCAAAAAATTTCTAAGGAAATGTAAACATTGTAAAAAAATATCAAAAATTTGACCAGTATAGCAGGTGATCCCTTAGTCTAGAATAAACAAACAGTTTTTACAGCTGTATTGCTCTTTGCTATGATTGAAATTTCATGAATTTCTTTAGGAATACCTAATTTTTTGTTCAATTTTTGGTCAAATTTTCACTATTTTTAATGAGACGTTTAGAGACGTTTTTAGAGACGTTTAGCGTAAAAAAAAAACTTTTTCTGAAAACAGAAATCGTACTTTAACGCCTCTTTGGTGAATCCAAGTTTGAAAAAAAAATATCTCAACTCATTCTCCACATAAAGTTCTATTTTTAGGCATAGTTCATTTTGATCGGTCAAACGGTATGGCTTGTATCGCTCTTACAAGCTTTGAGATGGAATTATAAGTCAAAATTTTACATTTTATTATAAAAAATATTTCCCGTTGTTTTAAAATTCTGAATATATTTTTTATTTATTTCATTTGTAACTTCAAAGATACTGCTAAAATTTCAAAACTCTAGAGTTGGCAGTTTAGGAGGAAAAAATGTTATATAAAAAACGGTTTTTTGGCAAAAAAAGTAACTTTACCATCATGCATAATTCTTCCCAGACAATAAGGATCATCTGCAATATGGGACCCCTTTTCGTGTAAAATATCAACTTGATCCATCAAAGATTTTGGACCGTAGCGGGGTAACAAGCAATGCTAATACACCATCCACCCATGCGCATACAGACATCATCGAAAAAACTTCATAAAACAACTTTAGGGACCTCAAAACATGTAATTCCGTCAAAATCTCGAGATCGAATTTTTCACGATCACTATACTTCACTTATAGTAAAGTAGAAAAAAAAAGGATGTATAAAGATAAATGAATATTTATTAAACTAAATAGGAATATTCCAACAACTACGTATAACTTTCCAACCAAATAAAGTATAAGCATATTTTATAAAGTAAATAAGTTTAATAAACATTTATTTAATATTTGAAGTAAATAAAATAAGACTAAAAAATGACCCTTTCACAAGATTGACTGATATAGTAATTGACAGTACTTACTGACCTTACCAACAAAGAGATAGATTAATTCAGTGGCCTAGGACTTCTGATCACGATGAGGACTATAGAAGTTGAAAGTATTGGTTGGAATGTTGGTGTTTGGTGACCTGACTTTGTATTTATTGTTTGAAATTTTCTTCTATTAAACCAGTGGTGAGGGTAACCATGCTGCGGAGTGCCACCAATGCGTGACCACTCATTCCCGTTTACAAATCCTCGCTGATCGTAGATACCAAATTACAATCACTTCTTAGTATCAATTTTTTATAGTTGAGGTGAAAAAAAATCTTTGAAATTTAATATTTTAATCTTATTATTTAGACTAGTTTGTGATTTGATATAATAGAGTACCGATATGAATTGGTCACCTAAATTTTTTCTGTTGATTAGTTTGTAACAATATAGGTAACTAGGTCTGATGAAAATTGATATAAAAAATCACATATCTATGCATCTAACTCAGAACTCCAATAAAATAAACCAATTTACAATAATCTTAATAGAAAGAAAATCTTCCTAAAGTATTAGAAATGACGCAAGAAACTGTTGGGTAACGATTTCCAAAAGAAAAAGTCTAAGAAGCGGAGTCTTTAACCTGACTTAAGGCAGCATTTATATGTCATACATCACTTTAAGTCATTCAGGCCTAAAAGTTTACCCAAGCGAAATTTTACCGCTTAATAACTTCTTGGTCAGTCTAAAAGTGGATTGACCTTAATATATGGTAACGGGCTTAGTTTTGAATCGATAGAGCTGCAACAGCTTTGGAAGCCTGTCTGAGAGTGATGTCGAACAGCGTAACACAGCAGCGACTGACTCCCCGCTCAATAGGGATTAAACCAAAGCAGATCTTGCCGTCTCACAACAACTCAGTGCTTCCAGCTAGCATCACACTCAACGCATAATCACACACTTGATACAAAATACACCTCAAATGCAACATTTCATTATCAGATGATTAATTGACTTGTCTGAAATACCATCTTCATTTGGAATGGAACTGGCATTTCCATTACCACTTCTGTAGTTTGACCTATTCCATATAATATTACAAATATTACTAGCAATACTGGCTTCACATTATTCACATTTCATGGATAAATATTTCAATCACATTTTCAAAAGTCGAAAAAGAAATAATCATAATTAATCTAATTTTATTTTACTATTATAAAATTAAAATATAGTAATAATTAGAAGTTTTACCATTTCCCTTGTTTGACCCATTGAATGTAATATTACTTATTTCCAATCCTGTCTTCATTAAGGTGAATGAAAAATAATCATAATTAATGATAATTAATAATCATTATTAAATTTTTATAGTATTATATACTTAAAATCTAGAAATAATTTCCAGAAATAAAATCAAAGAAAGTTTGATTTTTTATCCTAGAAAATTGACCAAATCCCTATTAGAGAACGCACCTATTCTATCAAACGGTCGATATATTATTGAATATATATATATATATATAAAACAGATTCAATAATGTATCGACCGTTTGATAGAATAGGTGTGTTCTCTAATCAGGGTTCGGTCAATTTTCCAGGATAAAAAATCAAAATCTCGTTGCCAACGTTTCAGTTTTATTTAAAACCTTTTTCATATTCAGAAGTAAGAATTTTTTAACTAAGAAAATGAAATTTACATTGCTGTTCCTTTAAATAATGTAAATTTCATTTTCTTAGTTAAAAAAATCTTACTTCTGCCTATGAAAAAAGGTTTTAAATAAAACCGAAACGTTGGCAACGAGAGTTTGATTTTTTATCCTGGAAAATTGACCGAACCCCGATTAGAGAACACACCTATATATATATATATAGAAATAATTTCCAGAAATAAGACGGTTTGAACCGTCTTCAGGAGAGATAAGAGAGGGAAAACAAGCGCACTGGTTCAGAGACGGTTGGAGACCCAATATATATATATATATATATATATATATATATATATATATATATATATATATATATATACAAATATGTATATAGTTAACAAAGGAAAGAAAAACAGAGAAAAAAGTACATACAAAAAAAAAGTCTCACAACCATATTTCGACATTCGTCGTCATCGGGCAGAAGTAGTCTCTTTGAGTAGCTGAAGCCAACTAATATATATATAAATATATTCACAAGAAGAACACACAGAAATAAAACAGAAACTCACTACTATACTTCGATGCCCTCAACACCAGCAAAACAGATGTGAATCTCTTTAATGACTGGGAACGACTTACATATATATATATATATATAAATATATGTTTCAACCACAATAAGGAATGGAAAAAACTAAGATTTTTAACTGTAAAACGGTCTGGAGACTGCTTGGTACGGTTGAAAGATCTTAGTATTTTTTTCTCATTTGTTATTTTGGTTTGAACTGTTATCGTTGTTTTATGTGTTTGTTGTGAAATTTTGTTATATATATCAATTTAAACCACAAGAAAATAGGAAAACAATACACATAAATGATATTGGATCACTTATTTTTATTGTTTGTCATTTTCTCTGCGGTTTAAACTTATTTTTTGTGATTTTTCTGCATATATGCACACACACACACACACACACACACACACACACATATATATATATATATCCTCAAACCAAATATATTCCTCAAACAAATCCCCGAGTCTAATTCCCATGTCACCCTTAGAGCTTCCGAAGAGGCATTCATATGCCTCCTTGGGGCTCGTTCTCCTCCTGGTCTCAACCTGTACCGTTAATTATTTTTTATTTTTTATTTTATTATTATTATTATTATTTTATTATTATTATTTATTTATTATTATTATTATTTCGTATTTTATATATTTTTTATCTTGTTTTCTAAATAAATATTGGAGGGATTTCTATTTTTCCTCTCCTCCGCTGGGGGGCAGCATTGCGGTGGTTCCACGAGTTACTCTGGAGGCCAGTAGCAGTTTGCTTCTCAACGCGAGTACTTCGCACTTCTTCCCGATGACGACGGATGTCGAAATATCGAAGTGAGTTCTGTAGTGTCTTTCTGTGTTCTTTTCTATGTGTTAAAGTGTTTATTGTCCACACGGACCTTTCATTTTATTCGAAGTATATATATATATATATATATATATATAATAATATAATTTTGATGGTTAGCAACAATTTCTTGGGTTTAGTAAATTGCTTTACTAAAGATATATATGTTAATAATCTACTGTTACTGTAATATTATATGAAACTTTTTTTCACAAATAAATATTTATATCATACTGATATCATACCATGACTGTTATTTAACGCGAAATCTTTTACTACTCAATTGGTTAGCATAAAATTACTGAATAATGTCATTCAAACTGATGGAAGAAATAAAGGGAACGTCAAACATTGGTTCAATAAAACCTGTTCACCTGGAAATTCTACTCCAAATAACACTAATGGTGTTTTTGTTTTCACAACTAAAGAATTATTTAAACCTGTCTAAATGTCGAAAAGTTTGCGAATTTTGTGAATTGCAATTGGATTGAAGGCAATCAAGTATTAAACGTAGGATTAAAGTTACAAATCCTTTTCAACGGAAAGCAAGGAAAAGCATTTGAGGAATGAATACATATATATGATAATTTGTTTTATTTAGGCATTAGATTAAGCAGATTATGTTTAAACAATTTTAAGTTAAATACATGCATATTGTTAGTGCCTCAGATGTTACTAAATAAGATATTATTATCAACCGTCATACCTCGTCGATTGCTGGTGAAATCGCCTGACCGGTTTCGAAATGGCTGCATCATCAATGGGACTAATGTAACCTTCCAAAATCACAGATATAAATTTATATTTATTTATATTTGTGATTTTGGAAGGTTACAATAGTCCCATTGATCTTGCAGCCATTGCGAAACCGGTCGGGCAACTTCACCAGCGATAGACGAGGTATGACGGTTGATAATAATATCTTAATTTTTAGTTAGTGCCAGGGGGCATCAAAGGTGGCCAAAAACTTCAACCTCCTCAATAAAGAAAATAGTGTCATGATGAATAATTCAGTGAAGAAGCCCTGCCTTTATTACAGATATGTGGACGATTGCTTTATTATAGTAGATGTTGTTCATGATTGAAGAACTCAAGAAGTTGTTTGAAACAATATAGAGTTGAATAAATATAAATATAGAATAAATAAATATAGAGTTGAATAAAAACAGACGACATTGAAATAAAAATAAATAATATCGATTTTTGATTATTCACCAGGCTGCATACTAAACTTGCAGTCAGCCATAAATTAATTTTGAAACACACATAAACTAATTTTTGTTGAATACATATAATTTTTGTGGAAAATATTGCTTAATAATTAAGCAGTATGTGAATGATTAAGAGATTAGTCATAAATATTATGGATAAAGAAATTGTACTTGTATTATGAATAATATCATTAAAGTAACAATATATATATATTTTTTTTTATCTTATGGTGATTGTTAATAAACGAGACTGATTCCTACAGAAATAAAGGTAGTTTATACGTCTACAGTTTTACAGGTTATTAAGCCTGAAGACTTTAATATTAAGTTTATGTAATTGACAAACATAAACTTAAGAGCTGGAAGGCGTAATGGGCCATTCCAATAAGCCAGTAGCCATTTAGTTCGAGTTAACATTTTTTCCGCTAAATAAAATAAAATTTATCGCAAAAAGAAATACGCGTTAGATAAACAATTTTTTTTTTATATTTAACAATTTACTTACTGAATTTTGTATGAAGGAATTAATGACAAGGTGTAATTTAAATTAAAATATGAGAATACCTATGTGGATCTGAATGTGTACCTCGGCCTATAGACAATATCAATAAAAAAAGTCGATACCATCTTACTTTGTGTACTTCAACATCTTCCAGTTAATTTAAAATAATCTAAGTTTAATTTAAAATAATTTAAGTTCGATTTAAAATAATCCAAGTTTGATTTAAAAAAAATCAAATTTAATTTAAAATAATCTAAGCTTAAATTAAAATTATCCAAGTTTAAAGTATTATTGTTCAAATTAATATTTAAAACCTTTTGTTAACTTGAAAATACATATAAACTACGCTGAAGTTTAAATTAAACTTTGATTATTTTGAATTAATCCAAAAAACTTGTATAAAAAGCTTATTACAATTACATATATATTTGTAATTTGGCTATAAGTAGTTATTTTGAAGTTCAAAATTAAAAATAAATGAAGGTATAAAATGGTTAATAAAAAACATAATGTTGCTAATTGAAGAATTAACATGTTTATATGTATATATAATATCGTGTTTCTTAAAATTACCAAGGAAAAATAAAATTATGGAAGTAAAAGTAAGTATGCATCGTTATTACAACAGTGAAGAAAGTAATTTATACAAAGTTGTTCATTTAATTATATTATTTTATAATATATATGGTCCATTAATGATCAAACCACAATATGAAATGGGAAAAAAAGACTAAGATCTTTCAACCACAACAAGCGATCTTCGTCAGAGTCAAAAACCCAACAGAAACATTATGGTGAGGGGTTCAAAGCAGTTGGAGGGAAGAAAGGTATTTTAAAAGGGTGTAAAGTGATGGAAAGGACAATAGTCTAGAGAGGAATGTTAGGGTAAACAAAGGAGTACAGCAAGAAAACGTAAAAACTATCCTATGATCTATTAATAAGCTAGAATACTGTGGAGTAATTGTACTTACTTTAAATTAAATTTCAACTATTTTAAATTAAGCTTGGATTATTTTAAATTAATTTGAAAAAGTTTTAGTTTTGGAGATGTTGGTTTTGAATGGTAAAGATAGACAGTGCCCGAAACCAGTTCAACATCACAAGGGGCAGTAAAACGACTTGGTGACTTACACCGAGTAACTCTGTGATGCTAATCATAAGCATGTATCCTACAGCAGAGTTTCCTCTGAACAGTAACTTCTTATTTAAACATTGTGCATACACTTATATGATAGTTTTTTTTACCTTTGTTTGGGAAAAACGTAAATCTAAGGTGCAAAAATTTATCTATCTTTATAAATAAAATAATGATTTTGTCTGTACATTGCTTAGAACTGACTCATTTCAAGTTTTCTTTACGTTTCATACATTGGAGAAACCGAATCCACCCTTAGAAAAATTTCTGTCGGTTTGTCGGTTTGTCGGTTTGTCGGTTTGTCCGCAAAACTTTGTCACAGGTAAACTCAGCTACCATAAGACATATAAAGCTGAAACTTTTACAGTAGATTCGTGTAGGTCTAACTTAAAATATAGGCTATGAATTGATTGGAAATTCAACGTAGAAGTGAAGTTATGGACGTTTAACGCAAAAATGTTTGTCACAAGTAAACTCAGCCACCATAAGACATAGCGAGCTGAAACATTGACACTGGATTTGTGTGTGCCTAACTTAAAATATGGGCTCTAAATAGATTATTAATTCAGTACAGAAGCGAAGTTATGGGGCTTTTAGCTGTATTTTCCTAACTTCACAGACAAGTTTGTTTTGAAAATACACAGGTGTGGCAAGTAGGTATTATTGGTTGATTTTAATTTCAATTGAGCATATGAATATATTGCGTATTTGACATCCTTGAAATGGTGTTTCACAGAGTTGAGGATGTACTATCTATTGAGAATAAATGTTTTGTAAACGAGCAATTCTGAGCCCTTAATATGAACAGGCAGGAGAAATCAACAAACAAGTTCTTACGCTATATGAAGCCGAGGAAAGAACTTACAAGTCAGTAAAGAGATTGGATTAGTGACGAAGAAGCAGTTCATTATCTAATTGAATTTCTTGACTCTGAATTTATTTCTCCTGGACTGCCTGCTCATGAGTAAAAACTTAAAGTAGAACACCAATCATGCTACAATTTAGTAGCAGTAACAAATTTCATGTTACGAAACATGAGTGCCCCAAAACTGTGCAACGGGACACGACTCTGAGTTCGTGCTCTACACAGATATGCCATAGAGGCGGACATAATGACTGGATGTGGTATTGGGGAGTCTGTGTGTATACTTCACAAACCATTGATTCCGAGCCACTGTCTGTTTACGTTGAAATGATTGCAAAGTCGGGTCAGAGTCTATTTCGCAACGACGTTAACTAAGTCGCAAAGGGAGACTTCATCTAACGCAGGAATACAAGGTAGCAAAACCAAGTTTTTCTCACATGGTCAAATGTAGTTTACATGCTCAACGGTCAGAGGTTTCAACTCTTTCTTCTACCATGAACCTGAAGGACAGACAGCTAATGTAGTGTATAAGCTGGAGGCATTTGTTTAACACTGTAGTAATAATGGTATTTTCTACTATTCTATAATTTCTAATGACATTTTGAAACACCAAAAATGACGGAACTTCTGATTCCTCCGTGGTATAGCCGAAAGGCAATAGGCACACGGCAATAAACCAAAACAGGAACTTCTGATTCCGTCAAAGACGGGTACGTTTGCTATGTATTATATATAACTGTCAACTTCTTTTTAATTTAATATTTGCTTAATAAATACACTGGTGATAATGTAAGGTATGGGACCAGAGTAGCCCAGTGGCTTGCGTGATCGCCGATGACAGTAGTGCAAATGTATTATAAATAAATGTAACAAACAAATATTTTTTTGAATTTAAAATGTGGATAATATAAAAGATGATAATAAAGTAAAGGGATCTATCCAGGGTTGCCAGTAGCTTGCTTGCTCGCCGATGACAGTAGTGCAAATGTATTATAAATAAACACAACAAAAATATTTTTTTTTAATTTAATATTTGCGTAATATAAACACTGGTAATAAAGTAAGGTATGGAACCAGAGTAGCCCAGTGGCTTGCGTGCTAGCTTTTGACTGGGAGCACGTTAATTAGAACTAACTCATTTCAAGTTTTCTTTACGTTTCATACTTCAGAGTAGCCACATGTACCCTTAGAATAATTTCTGTCTGTCGGTTTGTCCACAAAATATTGCTACCATAAGACATATAAAGCTGAAACATTGATTGTAGATTTGTGTATGTCTAACTTAAAATCTAATCTTTGTATACAGAGGCTTTTTTTTAGCACTGTACTAATAATGGCATTTTCTACTATTCTATAACTTCTAATTGTAGTATTAGTATAATACTATAATTGATATTTTGGAATACCAAGTATAATAGAATTTTTGATTCCGTCAAAGACGGGTACGTTTGCTAGTATTCTTATAAAACTCTCGTGACAGATCTTGCTTGTTTGTTTACTTGCCACCGTCGGCAAGTAATAATAAATAATAATAACCGTCTGTATAAGTAATAAAATAGACGTAATTTTGAGGGAACAAACCCACGACTTTTGCAATGCAAGTCCATCGCGCTACACTGAGCACCAAGGGAACTTTTTTATAAATCGCTTCCAAAACTTGTTATAAATATCGTCTATTATACTTATAAAAATGTTGATCTTCATATCTTGGTTGTTTGCACAGGCAAAACTTGGAGTACCTGCTAATTCCAGTTTATCTAAATAAATATTAAAGAAAACAGTAATTATTACTTTACAAATAACGCCGTTAAAAAAAAGAAGAATGAAAAATAAATTTGCTCAACATCATTTCAGTAAATTAATAACTTCAGACGTAAAATCAGATACTGATATGTAATAAACCTAACCAGTTATTTTCTACGAAAGATCTTAGGGTTAACCGGTCCTAGTCTCATTTTATTACCGGAAATCTTATTGTTTGTTTCGACGATGGTTGTTTTTATTCCACGCATTTACTCTTAATTCTTTTTCAGAAATATGTATAAAACAAATTTTATTTATCAGGAAACGGTCAGTTTTTCAGGTTCAAATCCAACTTTGAAAGCCAACGTTTTTATTTAAAATTTGTAGTTGGAACCTTCGTATTAACCAGATGTATGACATTCTGGAAGTATGTATAATAAACTATTACATTAGAGGTTTAAAATGAATAATTTTAGAAATACAGATGTCAGCACAAATATTAATATTCTAAGATAATGTTATAATAACACATTTCTTTCATTAATGTATTTTTATTTTGGGTAAAATAATTGAATATTTCAATTTAGAAAATTTGTTTGCTTTAAATATTATTGAATATGTATATGACTTGAATTGATGTTTTATTTCTTTATATCATACAATAAATGATCAAACCACAATAAGAAATGGGAAAACAAGACTAAGATCTTTCAACTGTAACAAGCGGTCTTCGTCAGAGTCAAAAACCCAACTGCAAAAACCCCATGCAGTTGGGTTTTTGACTCTGACGAAGACCGCTTGTTACGGTTGAAAGATCTTAGTCTTGTTTTCCCATTTCTTATTGTGGTTTGATCATTGATTGTAATTTCACGTGTTTATGTGAAAGCTTTTTATCATACAATAAATGAAATTATTAAATTTTAAATCATTTTTTGTTTTGCTAAATATACTTTATGTGTATATATGTTGAATCATGTTAAGAATACGATATCAAAAACTTAAGCCTTATGAGAATCTTTGCTGTCATGATTTAATAACTGTTATTCCTGTTAATTACATTCAGTAAATGTATGTTATTAACTGTTGTTATAAAATCCTAACACTGAGTGACACAAGGGGTCACCGGGTCGTCTAGTAAGTAATAAAAGTTGTTTTAGTAAATGTACAGACTTTTTGTACGATGGGGTCGTTTATGTTTCAATGGTTGTGTTTAATTTTAGAAAAGCTATTTTAAATCGTAGACGAGTTATTGATTGGAGTTGGTTGAGAATGCTTTGTAATTGTGTTGCATAGTAAAGAATGCGTGTGGTTGGATTGCTAGGCGGTTTTCTAAAGGCCTAATAGTAAAGAAGAGCTTGGTGCTAGCCCCCGAGATAATAGGGGTGGACATTTCGGGGGTGGGGCTGTGTTTGCCTCTCCAGTCACGGACGCCGTCTACTGACCCCTGCCTATCTGCTCCAACCCTCTCGTAAATCTCCCTTCCCTGATATCAGACACAAACTAACCACCCTCCCAACCCTATTCCTTTACCATTCACTTCTTCAAAACCCCTAAAAACACTTTATGCTCCATTTTTTTCTCTTTTAATCTTGAATTTTCAACAAACTTGATTTGTTAAATGTCAAAAGTAAATTTTAGTATTAAAAAAATAGTTTAACCAGCATTAATTATTATCTAACTAATATCCGGAACTAAATTTACCATTTTTTGGTAAATTTCAAAAACTTCTTCAAAAACCCTAAAAACGCTTTATGGTCCATTTTTTTCTCTTTTAATCTTGAATTTTCAACAAACTTGATTTGTTAAATGTCAAAAGTAAATTTTAGTATTCCAAAAATAGTTTAACCTCCATTAATTATTATCTAAGTAATATTCGGAACTAAATTGTTTAATTGAAAAACCTGAACTGATTCTACCGCAGTTTATGAAACGATTAAGTTTTTTTACTTTATTTCAAGTAAAGTAAAACATGTACTAAATGTTAAAAAGTTATTACTCTTAATTTAAGTGTGTACAAATATTTACGTTATAAGCAAAGTTAAAATAAGATATATTCTGAATTATTTAAAAAGATATATTTTATAAAATTAGATATAAGATATATTCATGTTTGTGATAAATGTGTAATATATAGCAAACACATTGTAAATATACTGTCTCGATGCAGGGTTACTGTGTTGAGGAAAAAAATGTACTAAATGTTTTTAAGTTCAGATTAATCTAACTGGCATTTTTACATTCAGCCCCATCTGCATTCTAAATGTTGGAATAAACAATGTTGGCGCAAGAAAATTTTTTGTGGCACATTAAAGTTCACAGTGATTGACTTGTTTTAAGGAAATTTCACAATCAAACAGTAAATAAGTAGGAAAAGAAGTTTGTGGTTTTTACGCTATTACTTAAGCTTGAAAACTTTATATTATTTTTACTCACTGTCAATATAAAAACTTTGTTTCTACTACTATCCATCTCATGGAGTTTTTAGTCATTTATTTTTCACAGTCATAGCACAGTAAGTGAAAACTTTGGTGAATTGCCAAGATTAAGGGACTTAAGGTTACACAATCACAGTTGAAATAGAGGAATGTAACATAAGCTCATGCTAGCTGCATTTTTTTTTAGGTTTGCATTAGTAAGATATCTATGTGGTTTTAAAATTTAAGACTCAAGTTTAAAATATAATTTCTGTTTGAAAGGATAAAATCCATGCAATTTGCATCATAATAATTTAATGATTTCACCCATATAAGAATATATTAATTAGTAAAATAATTACCTTTAACTTAATAAAATTGTTAAATTCAAATTAATTAGAAACCACTAATGAATTGTTTATATTTATGTAAAAAATAGTTCTTTACTATTATTTAATACTGATGGGAAAAATTAATGGATTTCAGGAAAAAAATCATTGTTTAATGACTTAAAATTAAAACAGTAATAAATATTAACATTTTTTTTATAATATTAAAGACTGTTTTATGATAATTCTATCAAAAACAAATCTCTGTTTAAAGATATAAGCAAATATTTTACATTCAATTCGTGATAAAACAGAGTAGTCGAATAAGGTTCGACTACTTTATCATTGATTGATAAACCTCTAAACACGAGGGTCACTACAAAAACATCGTATTATGTACGTTATCCATTCTATACTAAAAAGAATAAAAACTAATAGACTCAAAATGAAAAGATGTAAATAGAAAGAGAAATTGAAATAATTCTACCTTGTATAACTATTGTAAAAAAAAAAAAAAAAAAAACCGTGAATTGTAATCAATTATGAAATGATTTAACAATATATAAAACCTGTTCTTTCTCTTTTTTTGTTTTCATTAACAAAAACCTAGCTATCAACATATAACTTCTTAAGTTTGACAAACTTTAACAATCTAGATAATTATTAGATTCTAGATAATGATCACTTCATAGAGTTATATATATACAGATTTCACATAAACACGTGAAATAACAATCATTAGTCAAACCACAATGTGAAAATGAGAAAAAAAGACTAAGATCTTTCAACTGTAAGAAATGGTCTTCGTCAGAGTCAAAAACCTAACTGAAACACTACATGCTGAAAACAAGATTTCATGTAAAAACGTGAAATAACAATCAATAATCAAACTACAATATGAAATGAGAATAAAAGACTAATATCTAGTGTTTCAGTTGGGTTTTTGACTCTGATGAAGACCTTAGTCTTTTGATGAAGTTAAAAGATCTAAGTCTATTTTTTCCATTTCATATTGTGGTTTGATCATTGATAGGGTTATATGGTATATTTGGTGGTTACAGCCGTGGTGGTATAAACATACTACGATATGGTATGGTATTTGATTTCCATAATATAATATAAGTTAGTTAATATTCATTACATTGAATTAAAACTATATTTCAACAAATATATAAATGCATTGTTAAGTTGTTTTAATATGATGAAAAACATTTGTATTACATTTTCATTTTACTAAAAAAAAAAGACATTGTCTGAAAGCTTCAGGCTCTTTGACTGCAGTAAATCAAATTTAAAATGTGCCTTTTGTTCTACAACAATAGGAAAGGCAGAAGCGAACAATTTTACTCTTTTCTGACACACGTTCAATAAAAACGAGGAAATTCAATTCAGTAGACTAATTTTATTTCAAATTAGGGAACTCTAAGGTAGTGCAAACAATTATTATGCGGTATTTACTCATTGTAGGGTAAAAAATTTAATAAAATAATCTACACAAATAGAAATTTAATAATAATAAATAACGCGTTTAAAACACAAAGTGTTCTTCTTTCGGCCTTAACTAAAAAATATAATTACATCAGAGAGTTATCTGTAGTATTAGAAATTAGAGTGTACAGATCGCGGGAAATTCAAAAAGTCACCTAACTTTTTGATCACACCTCGTATTTTCCTTTCACGGTTAACTTCTTCATTTCGCGATCGTTTAACCAGTGAACGTCATTGACCGTTGCATAATAATAAATAATTTTAATAGTAGAAAATAAAATAAGGAAAGAGAGATGTGCATACCAAGGATGAGTGTGATACAACTGACTAGAAATAAGATCGAATCGGGTGGACCCTATTTCTAGTCAGTTGTACCAAAGACACTCATCCTTGGGTATGCACATCTCTCTTTACTTATTCCATGTTTCACCATTTAGTTTATACTATAGATAACTCTCTGATGTCATAGTATTTTTTTAGTTAATTCTGAGGTAAAATGGATAAACCAACAAATGTCTCCATAAAAATGAAGTTTTATTCAACGCGTTTCGAACACTTTGTGTTCATCATCAGGAAGACAAAGTGTTCGAAACGCGTTGAATAAAACTTCATTTGTGTGGAGACTTTTGTTGGTTTATCCATTTTACCTCAGAATGAGTAAATACCACACAATTACGGATTGCACAACTAATGATTTATAGTTAATACCTGAAGAAAAACATTACGTGTTCGAAACGCGTTGTTCCTATTATTCCGTTTCTACATGTCAAGACTCTTTCATTAACTTTTTTACCCTGCAATATTAAGGAATATATTGAAGAATGTTAAAGGTTTCAAAATGTTTAAGACATTAATATCTATAATATTTTTTTGATAACTTCTATTTACACCTTACATATTAAAATCCATTGCTAAATATCAAAGAGAAGACAAATTTAATCAAGATGTGGGATTTATGCAAATGTGCGAGTCATTAAAAGTAAGTTTGAACATACTCGAAAGTTGTTTTTGCAGACCAATGAATGATTCCAAAATTCTAATTTACAATTTTCACTAAACACGTCAGAATAGTATTCAACTAAAATATTTAAATTTATTTGGCCGAAGTTTAATTTTTGTTTGTAAAATTTTGTTATAACATTAAAATAAAAATAGGTAATTAATTATGTTTTTAGAGAATTTATATAGTTAGCATCAATAAAAAAAAACCAGATTATTTCAATCAATATTTATCTGAAGAAGGAAATGGTTAAATTTGAAAAGCTTAAATAAGATAATTAGATAAGATAATGAATCTTAGATTAAGTTTATTTAAACGGAAAATTGTTACTTTTTTATATGAGTCACATTTATTAAATCTTTTTAGCATTTGATATGTCAAGAGTTTTGAAAATGTGTGTCTAGAACAACTTGATAAAGCCCTCTTGGAGATATAACATCTATGAGGAAACATGTCACAAAGGAAATGTCATTTACAAGGGAAGTTTGCGTTTCCAACAGCTCCATGTCATATGCTTTAGTCGGCTGAATGAAGATCGCTATCAATTTTGATACAGTCATATCCATACATTTTACTACATCGCTTGTAGACCTATCATCAGCTCATTCAAAAATTTACACTTTCATCTTAACAATAGTGGTAGATACCTAAAGATTGTGGTTCGTTCTGGCAGATGTGAGATTTCATAAATTTCCTCTACAATATCCCTTCGAATGGATGAAAACTTACCGGTCAAGAGCTTTCAGGATGTCTTTGAAAGGTAAAAGAAACCGTAAAAATCATAACAGTAAATATTTCTGAGTACCAACAAGGAAAACTATTGAATTTTACATTATGGGGGATTAATAATGATAATAGGCCAGAACCTTTTAACAGACTGATAATGTAATGTTCATGACACCATAAATATTTATGACAATGTGGAGCAAAGTCTGTTTCATTGAAGAGGTACTCAATCAGTGCAGCCAACTTATGGAGAGGGGGGGAGGGGTGAAACAGAAACAATAAAATAAATAACATCATATATAATGAAAGAAAAAATAAAATATAACTAACACTCCAAGAGAGCCTGATGGTCCAGGGTTCGATTCCCACCTGACCTTCGATTTATTCAGGCGGGAGGTGAATAAATCTGAGCACGTCGTCCCTAGAGGAGGATGTTAAACCATCGGTCACGAGCCTGTACGATGTCAGGTACTTGTTAAAGATCTCTACTCGAAATTCACTTGAGTAAGATAAAATTTAGGACTCCCAATGTAGAATCTGTAGAATCACCGATCGAACAAAAAGCTGCTAAAGGCTGACGTTATCAGCCGGTAGGGTATCGGTTTGAACAATGAAAAAAAAACCACTCTAACCAACCACTAAGCGAAAGAAATTTATTAAAAATACATACATGTATATGCATAACAGATCACGAAAACTCAGTACTACATTACAATTACAGAAAGATGTGAGCCACTCCAAAGAGAAGTGTGGACTGAGGTTTATCTCATTCAAAAGACACTTTAACAGTGTAGCCAACTTAAGGAGGGAGGTGTGAAAGGACAATAGCATAAATAACATCAAAAATATGGAAAAAAAATGTTTAAATATAATGTAATTATTTATATTAATAAAAATTAAATAACTAAAGAAAAAAAATTTAGTTACGAATTTGTTTAAAATTAGTAAATACATACTGATAAAGAAGAAATAATGATTGGATTTGAGCCCAGGAGCGGTTACCACACGGGAGACTAATAAGTGCTTGTTCTGGAGCTTTAAAAAAGATATTGGTACGGGGATCCGAGAATTGCCTAAGAATCTATACACGACAATAGTCATTGAAACTGAGTTCATGGGAACTGGCAGGAATGACAACGGGAAGTCGAATCGGCTCAGCAATGGAAGACGTATGATAGTCATTAGCAAGCTTAGCTTTGTGGAAGCCGACTCCACAATAATAAACGCCGAATTGGTAGCGTTTAGGTGTGTTGATTGGTAAACGCAGTTACAAGTACAAGAACTATCTTATTATACATCACTTCTCTAAGACTTTCCTATACTGCTGGTAATATGGTTTAATGTGGACGTCGTGGCTGTCTTTTTGCCTTCTCATTAATCCTATTCCTTCCGTTTACTTCTTTCTTTAGCAATCACACCTACACTATATACTATTTACAACTGCGTTTTTAGATAAAACTGGAAGGAACGTGGTGCTTTTTAAGTGGGTTTGGCTTTCACCATGCTAAGTTTGCGTATCAATAATCACACATCTTCTGTTGGTAAGTGCAGTGACCTTATCATTTCTATTCATGTTAGTTTTCAAGGTCTCAGCTCCATTTACTGTTTCATTTTCAAGAATACAGTCTGCAGATTGCTAATATCAACACTAATCTCACATTTAAAGCTTCAGAAGAAGCATATATTAGTTTCCAGTGAGGTAGACCTGCTTCTGAATCGTTATGTCACCAATTCTGAGGCTAATCTAACCAGAGTCGTTAGTTATTCTACAATATTTATTTATTCATTTTATTCATACCTATAAATACAATTTTAATATTAAATTACCAATTATATATTTCATTTAAAATAGTTGGTAATCATTATTTAGAAGATGGTAATTGTTTATTGTTTTTTCAGCGGTAGAAGTGTACTGAATTAGGAGAGTGAGTTACAAAGACTCTGGACAGTCACAAAGAAAACAAAGGCAAGAAAGAAGAAGAAGGAAAGAGACAGGAGACGATGACGCCTTTGGAGGGAGTCATCTTTACAAGTTTATTTTTAATTTATTTCGTTTATTATTTTTGTATTCATGTTTACTGTTTACTTCTAATAATATTACTTTACTTATGATTAATGTAGCTATTTATTTATTTTTCCTGTCTCTTCTCCCTCCATAAGTTGGCTACACTGATTAAAAGCTTTTTCAATGAGACAGACTTCAGTCCTTGCTTATCGTCGGTGAAAATCACATCTACAGCCAAAATATAGTGCTAAGTTTTTATGAACTTAGTATTTTCTTTCTGTGAACTTAGTTTATTTAGTTCATCGAACCATTTTATATAATTTCTTTATATGGATGAGATATAAATCAATGAAAAAGGTTTTAAATAAAAACCAAAACGTTGGAAATGAGAGTTTAATTTGAACCTGAAGAACTAACCGAGTCCTGATAAAAAAAAAAATGTATAATTCCTTATATACACATGATAAGATTCCACAATAAACAGTATCAGTTGGTCTCGAATAAAGACCAACTATATTATGGTTAAAAAATTATATTCATTTTTTAATTTCTTACTGCGATTTTGACGTTGTTATATATATAAAATGAGTGTAGTCATTTTATATATAAGGAAACCAGTTTTATATATAAGCTTTATCAGTTTTTAGATTTGGTAAAGCTTATTGAAATAAAAAAAATTATACAGAATTTGTTGCTGTTTGTCACTGTTACTAATTTGTTACAAATATTAAACATAAGTTAAATTGAAATTAAATTATATGTATATAGGATTATATAATATCGATAAGAAGGTTTCACATAAACACGTGAAATAACTATCAATGATCAAACCAAAATATGAAATGGAAAAAAAAATACCAAGTTCTTTTAACCACAACAAGCGGTCTTCGTCAGAGTCCAGTTGGGTTTTTGACTCTGACAATGACATTTTGAAATAATGAAAGATTTTAGTCTTTTTTTTTCGCATTTCAAATTGTGGTTTGATCATTAGTATGATTATATGTATTCATACCTTTGCGACTCTAGAGGTATGAATAAGTATTCTTTCTAAATGATTCATAAATACCTTGATTTTACGTGTACATCTTTTTTCAGTGTTAAACAAGCATACCTGGAAACACAAATAAAAATTAGATAAATTAAAAGGACGATACACACTTGAAGTTGACTTACTAGATCCAACATACTACATTAGCAAATGACAACACACATAGTCCAAACGTTGGGCCCATTGTTATACTACACAATGAATATTGATTCTACATTGAGAGTCCTTCATTTTACCTAACTCAAGTACATTTCGAGTAGGGATACTTAACGAGTACCTGACATCGTACAGGCTCGGGACCGACGGCTTAACGTCCTCTCCGAGGGACGATGTAGATACTCAGGTTTATTCATCTCCCGCATGAATAAATCCAGGGCCAGGAGGGGACCAAACCCCAGACTACTAGCCCACAGGCAAGTACGACCAACGACCAACGACCAACGAATATATCCGCGCACAATACTGCACGTCGTAACTAGCAGTTCCAGACCAGAGGCCTTCTACTGCTTTCTTACTGTACTACTATAACTTGGAATGTTAGTAATTCATGTCAGATATTAAGTTCGTCTGTACAGTAATGATGTCGTATTCACGGTCATGTGGTCTTCTTGAGGTCACGGTTTTCAATGTTTTTAGTCATGAGTTGGAAAAGTAGTCAGATAGTCAGTGGATGAAGTAATTATAGAGTGAGGTTGAGGAAGGTTGGTGGCAGGATTTAGAGTTTGTACAAGGAGGTTTGGATGAGTAGATAGTTTGTTGTTTTCATTGGTAGTAAGTCGGGTGATGTAACTATCAACGGATTCCATTTTGAAATCATGCTGAGTACGTTAACCACTGAGTTAACCTGCCCCCTATCGTAACAATATCATCAACAAACATCGCAGGAAATCCTAAAAGATATCTGAAGATGATATGGCCAAGAGACTTATTCCTCTGAACACAGTGAAAATGGAATATTTCTATATTTTATATGTTGTATAGGATATAACTTCGTGAAAAAAATAAACCTGCCTCGAGAGCTGTAGTAGTCTTACGTGGTAGACAAATTGCAAATTTGCAGATTAATGTCCATCCAAATACTGAATTTATAAGGGCAGGAAGAAATAACCCTGCTAAATATCACCTGTCTGTAGTCATGTTTCTCACTTTTCTAGCATTAATATGATAAATATATTAAAAAGCATCTTGGTTAAATAAATAATTCTTTAAATATCCAAGATTCTTTTTATCTTTGTAATTCTTTAAATACTGTTTTAAGGAATATAAAACTGTTACTTCATTCTTAATATTATCAAAAAAAAGAAAAGGTGTATGGTTCTTACTAAGTGGAATAACGATGCTAATTATTTCTTTTGCTAATAAAAAAGATAATATAAATGACCAAAAGTGGTGGAGGGTTAATTAAAGATAAGATGATCAAACAAACCTCATCTCTTGAGAAACTCAGGGAATTGAGGTCATTAGATGAAAGCTATTCAAAATATAGAATGTGTGCCAGATAGTAGGGAATTACAGCCGACTGTATAAACAACAAAGTTATATTACAAAAGGGATATATTTGGTGTTTAATAATCTTAACATAATGATGAAATAACATTCAGGTATACTACACTTTCTCTAAACTGTTTTCTGCGTGAATGTGTTTCATTAGTTACTGTTCTAGTATTGATGCAAATACCATTACTGATAAGTTAAAGACAGAAATCAAAACTGACAATTTTTTCTTCAATATCTCAAAAATGATGGTTAAATCTGACCTTTTTTTTTTTTTTGCTTAGTCTGTATATTTGTTCGACTCGTTGGTTGAATCAATGTACAGCAAACCAACTGAGAATTTACTAGAAGTAATTGTGTTGCAAATTTGGTTTGTATTAAAAGTTAAATTTATACAGCCATCAAAGTTATAATTCATTAAACCTCCCAACTGTTATAGATCAGCTATTTAACTTTAATTTTATCGGTGAATAAATTGTGTTTTGTTTTGTATATACAGAAATAAAACACATTTCTGTTGGACACAACACAAAAGTGTTCTGTTTCTATACATTCTAAACAAAACACAATTCATTCACCCATAAAATGAAAGTTAAATAGGTAATCTAATCCATACACATTGAATGTGTTTTCTTTCTGTACAAAACACTTTATTTTATTATGTTTTATTATTGTAAATTATTATTAATCCTAAATGATTAAAATAGAATTTGTTTTGGTCTCTTTGATGCTTTAAACAAAAGGATTAATAATTTTATAACACTATTTAGCATTTTTTATTCTTTAAACCGATTCCTTAGTGGGAGATATCATCAGACGTTTACCAGATAATTGTTTCATTGGTTATTCTACAGATTCTACATTGGGAGTTTTAAATTTTGCCTAACTCAAAAGCAGGGATCGTTAACGAGTACTGACATTGTACAGGATCGGAACCGATGTCTAATCGTCCTCACAGAGGGACGACGTACTCAGATTTATGAGTACGTGAATAAATCGAGAGCCAGGTGGGGATTGAACACCGGACTACCAGCCCTGAGGCGAGTACGTTAACCACTCAGCTAACCTGACCCCTTCACTGTTTAGAATGGCAATGTTATTGAATTACTGAATATTCATATGTTCAATGAATTAAACATAGGTTGAAGAGATGCATATGTATATCATTATAGGAAAATGTAATGAGTCATGTTTGATGAATGAACTAAATATATGACTCAGGCGGATACGAAACTTTTATTTATAATAAATTTGTGTAAATATCTCTTCAGATGTTAATGAATTAGAAATTTGAGAATAGTTTTTTTTTTTTTTTTTAGTTAATTTAAGTTATTAGCCCAGCTGAAGGGATTCAATATCTTTTTGTAGTGGATAATTTTTCAACATTTAATATCGGTTGAAAAGGGAGAATTTGTTGCAAAGTTACAGAAGAGGTTAAGAAGGAAAGGGGGGGAAGTGCGGCGATTTATTTAAACGGAACTGAAGGCAATCCGTCACGTCAAATAACAAGAAGATGGAATTAGCCAAGGAGGAAGGGCTCTCACGATTTCACGCCAGGGGACCTTATTAGGGTAGACAAATCGGACCTAGTTAGTCTTGCAAATACTCGCCAGCAAACTTCATTCAAATCCTCCAGAATATCA
Source organism: Hermatobates lingyangjiaoensis (assembly GCA_026182355.1). Lineage (NCBI taxonomy): Eukaryota > Metazoa > Arthropoda > Insecta > Hemiptera > Hermatobatidae > Hermatobates > Hermatobates lingyangjiaoensis. Next base: position 1,748,431 of record JAPFBL010000025.1, read on the forward strand.
TTCATTTTTTCTTTTTTTTTCTTAAAAAAAAATACAGAATAATCACTATTTTAATTAAAAATAATTTTATAATCTCAACTGGCTCATACATTTCTTGTGTTTTATAAAGCAGAGATAGAAATTCTAAAAATGCATTTGATTTAAATATAAATCCAATTTTCTTTCAAGTGGAAATATCAATTTAGATGAATGTGTTTATTAAATATTAATACTTTTGTTTTTATAATTCCTGAATGGATCCAACATTTTAATATAGTCAAAACCATCCTTGCAGAATTGAAAGAATACAAATTAAAACTTACAAATGCTAAGCATTTATGACAATTTGGCTTTCTCATAATTGTTATTTAGTTTTATAAACTATATGTTATATATATCAACTGAATTTCCGATCAATAAGTGTGTGTCAGACTGCATTGTTATTAATTGCAGTCATTATTATATCTGTTGCATTGTTGAAATCCCTAATGAGTTCTATTCAAAAATCTCATTGTTTCATGCCTTTTGTCAAAATGAAAATTGAGTTCACATTTGGAAATATTTTTTTAATGAATTATATAATTTGGATTATAGATTGAAATACGAACTGTTTCACTAACAATGCTGTTACTGCTAACAATAAGTGATAATGCTTGACTGTAATAGAACAATGTTAAAGTTTCTTTTTCCTTCTTTCGAAAATTTTAGTTTTTAGCTCATCAGTTGTCAATTAACTACTATTGTTATTACTACTGTTATTCTACTTCTAAATATAGTAGTCACGTATAATAATGTGTCACTACATTATACGCTGTACATTATTATACATATTACTACATTTATAAATGATCTATATTAATTTATTAAATATATTAGATACAAAATAAGATTTTATCAGGGCTCAGTCAGTTCTTCAGATTCAAATTAAACTCTCATTGCCAACGTTTCGGTTGTTTAACTGAATTGAAGTATTATTGGTTGGAGTGGGAAGGAGTCCTTTCTCTACAACGATTGCTCTCCGACTGCCCGCCGGGCTACCTGCATAAGGGCAGCGCGGCACCCTCGACCTTCCCACTCCACACCTCTCAAATAACAACTAACATACCGGCCACCTTGAAACATTGTTTTAACATCAAGAATGAATTAGCAATGAGTAGATTAAAATTACAGTGGTATACAACAATTGTATAAAGTTAAAGTCCATGCTTAGTGAGTCAAAATAAGAAGTACAGCTAAGAATACAATAGAACACATCTATACACGGTTATACAATATATTATAAATTCAAAGTCTCAAATTTAGTTGTGTCGTCACAGGTACATCCTCCTCAAGTGGTAGTGGCACTATCTTCGAAATGGATCGTTTTATTACACCAGAAGAAGTCTTCAATGTGTACACACGGCATCGGCCATCGGTTCCTGGGTGACCTTCTAAAATGCGTGCCATTCTCCATGACAGCGGTGGTTTAAAATCTTCTTTTACGATGACAAGAGTGCCTTCTTCCAGATTAGGTGAACTAGTCTTCCACTTGTACCGTTGATGCAGCAAGGATAAATACTCAGTAGACCAGCGTTTCCAGTAGGCCTGCTTCATTTTCTCAATCATCTGCCAGCGAGACAATAGATTATCTGGAGTATGAGATAAGTCAGATTGTGGTAAGGAAAGGAGGGGTTCTCCTATTAGGAAATGGGAAGGAGTCAAGGGATTTAAGTCTGCAGGATCATCACTTAATGGAGTAAGAGGTCGAGAGTTTATACAAGCTTCGACTTCTGTTAAGAGTGTAGACATTTGTTCAAATTTAAGTCTGTGGTTACCAATTATGACCCTTAAATGTTTCTTAATTAATTTTATAGCCGATTCCCAGAGACCTCCAAAATTCGAGGATCTCGGAGGAATAAATTTGAATTGGATTAAGTGGCTTCTAAAATAAGCTTTGATTTGTTCTGATGGAAAATTTTCGAAGTCAGCCTTTAACTCCCGCTGAGCCCCTACAAATATTAATGCATTGTCACAGTGTATAGTTGTTGGAACTCCACGTCTAGAAATGAATCGTTTCAATGCAGCGATAAAATGTTCAGAAGTCAATCCTGATACTAATTCCAATTGAATGGCCTTAGAGCTAAAGCAGATAAATAAGCAAATATAACATTTTATAATTGAAGGACTACGAATTAAATTCTTTTTTATATATAAGGGACCCGCAAAATCAATACCACAATGTGTAAACGATTGTGTTGGTTTGACTAGATCGATAAATTTCTGAAAATAGGCTACAACTCTCAATAATTTGTTGAAGTTGGAATATTTGTTAATAAGATCTTCTAGTAGACCCAATTTATTGAAGGCTGTATTACTTTTTTCAAATGTCACATAACATCCCAATCCTCTTCGTTCTATATTGATTACATCTTCCTTAGTGGTCAAAAAAACCTCGGGATCGGCTGAGAGTGTAAGATTACTGTGAGTAAGCCAAGAGGGACCCTTCCACCAAAGTTCACAGTCTATCAGATCTTTAGGTTTACATCCTCTCGATAAAAGATCAGCGGGGGTTTCAGATGATTTTACATGCTGCCAGACGCCCCGATTACTGAACCTATGAACTTCTGCCAGTCTATTAGCCACGAACGTTTTCCAGGTGCTAGACTCAGGGCGAAGGCAAGATATAACCCCAGTTGAATCTATTCAAAAATGGACTGTGGTGAAGTTGATTTTCAAATTCATTTTTACCTTGTGGAATAGATTTGCTAGAAGCACGGCTCCACAAAGCTCTAAACGAGGTAATGATTGTTTCTTCAGCGAAGCTACACAAGATTCAGAACATAATAACATTGAAGTTAAGCTTCTCCTCGATTTACATATTAAATAAGCACAGCAGCCATAAGAATAATTTGACGAATCGCAAAATCCGTGAAATGCCACTTCAGAATACTCGTATGAATCAGTACTTCGCTGTGGAATAGATATCTCATCCAAATCCTTCAAGCCTTTTTGATAATTCGACCACCGTAGAGTTAGGTTTGGTGCGACTGGTTCATCCCACTCAGACTTCAGCTGCCATAATTCTGGCATCAATAATTTTGCCTGAATAATTACAGGCGAGATAAGTCCTAAGGAATCATACAGTTTTGATATATCTGAGAGAATTGATCCTTTAATGATATCAGTACGGCGTGGCAAATTAGGAGCTACAAAATTGAAGAAATCAGAATGAGGTTCCCATATCATACCCAGTGGCTTGATAAACCCGTCACTGGAATGTGAATTTATTAGATATTTTTGCTCTTGCAACTCAGTGGGTATTTGTCTTAAGACTATTGGGTTATTTGACACCCACTTATGCAGTTGGAAACCTGCGGAATTTAAAAGAGCTATTAGTTCCTCTAGAAATTTTGAAGCTAACGGTCGGTCGTCTGAATGTTGATTGGCTAAGTGGCTTAAGGTCCTTCCCACAAGAAATGGAGCTGAAGATGTTCTATATGTCACCGTTAATAGCCTATAAGTTTGTATTGGCTCCTTTTCATTACTTCTCCACAAAATAAGTTGTAGATCGCAGTCATCAGGTCGCATGAGAATTTGGCGGTACATTTGCTTTATATCGCAGATAAAAACGAATCGTGGCATACGAGATTTTAGCAGAATAGTTATTAACTCAGGTTGTATGGCTGGTCCAGTGTATAATAAATCATTTAAGAACAAATTAGTCGATGATTTCGCTGAGCCGTCAAACACTACTCCTACTTTGGTAGTAGAGCTAGCATCCCGAATGACTGGATGATGTGGAAAGTAAAAACATTGTTTAATTTTCTCTGGTTCTAACACTTCTTCCGTATGATTCTGTCGGAGGTTGTCTTTCATAAATTCAATATAGGCTCCCTTTAATGTGATGTCATGACTAAGTTGCCTCTCTAATTTCAAAGATGGAGTTAATGCCGAATTTATAGAATCGCCACGTAGATCAGGGCATTCTTTATGATTATCTTCACTCCTTTCCTCAGAATTGGTTTCTTGAGTTAACTGTTGTTCTTCAATTTCCGAAAACCTGGACAACTGATTATTAAGATCTCCCTCTGATGTAGTAACAAAGTGACAGTAACCATTCGGTTTAGGATTATGGTTAGACGATATCCCAGATTCAATCGAATCCTCTTGTCGAGCCTCTGTATCTGAATTTGATGTTTGATTATCGGGACTGCTCGTCTTTGTGATCGGCGCCAGAATAGGTCTGGTTCCTTGCTTCTTTCGCAACTTCAGGATACATGCCTTTATGTAGTAATAATTGTTGTCAAAGGATTCTACTTCCTCGTTTAATTGATCTGTATCTTCCACTAACCCAGAGTCTTCCATTTCTTCAGTGATATTCCAAAATTCCCTAAGGCATTCATCCAATGCGCTCGACCTTACATCAAGTTCCTCTACCTCATTTTTACTATGATTGTAACCCTGTACAAACAATTTTATATGTGTTATACGGTTCTTAAGATTGGCTCGCTGTCTTACAAGTTTTTTATAAATTGACATTATAACTACAATAATTAAAATGTAAATAAAGGTCTACTGTTGACAATGTAATTAAATAAAAGGAACCACAGACTTAAGATTTTAAAACAATTAGATTAAGTGAACAAATATTGGAGTAGGGTTAGGTAAAGAGAGAAGGGTTAATTTGAAAAGGATAAGGGCTTATCTGAGGTATTCTGGTGACTTGCACAGCCGGTACTTGCGACGTTAGAAGCTGGGTCCTGTTACCTGGGCTCAATTCAATAAAGGTTTCAGATGTCTCCGCTCTTGAGTTCTAACTCCCGACACTACTTTCCAACAAAAACAACTTTAACACAACACTGCTTCACGATTTTCACTTCCTTCTTACGATTAGATGTGTTCTGACTCCAAACTACTTTACGATTTTCACTTCCTTCTTACGATTAGATGTGTTCTGACTCCAAACTACTTTACGATTTTAACTTTCTTCTTACGATTAGAGATCGGCGCTAGATACTGGCCGGATCGCGTCTTGTTCTGACTCCCACTACTTCACGATTTTCACCTACTTTCGATTAGAGATCGGCGCTAGATACTGGCCGAATCACGTTTTGTTCTGACTCCAACACTACTTCACGATTTTCACCTACTTTCGATTAGAGATCGGCGCTAGATACTGGCCGAATCACGTTTTGTTCTGTCTCCAACACTACTTCACGATGTTCACTTCCTTTCGATTAGAGATCGGCGCTAGATACTGGCCGAATCACGTTTTGTTCTGACTCCAACACTACTTCACGATTTTCACTTCCTTTCGATTAGAGATCGGCGCTAGATACTGGCCGAATCACGTTTTGTTCTGACTCCAACACTACTTCACGATTTTCACTTCCTTTCGATTAGAGATCGACGCTAGATACTGGCCGAATCACGTTTTGTTTTGACTCCAACACTACTTCACGATTTTCACTTCCTTCTTACGATTTAGAGATCGGCGCTAGATACTGGCCGGATCACGTCGGTGTCACCAAAAAATGTTTAACTGAATTGAAGTATTATTGGTTGGAGTGGGAAGGAGTCCTTTCTCTACAACGATTGCTCTCCGACTGCCCGCCGGGCTACCTGCATAAGGGCAGCGCGGCACCCTCGACCTTCCCACTCCACACCTCTCAAATAACAACTAACACGGTTTTTATTTAAAACTTTTTTTATAGTATTTTTGAATAGAACTATACAGTTTTAAAACAGAAAACTAAGTATTACATTAGAGTTTTTTTTTTATGAAGAAAACAATTTGCAGATTTCAACAACTGTTTAGTTTGAATATACATGTGACACTGTGTCCACTTCACAGTGGATGCTTCTATCAATATTTATATTACATACAAACACATATATATTATATTATATAAAAAAAATTACAATAAACACGTGAAATGACAATCAACAACCACAAAAAGAAATGAGAAAAAAGACGAAGATCTTTCATTTGTAAAGTCAGAGTCGAATCCCAACTGATTTGGGATTTGATCCTTAAAATCAGTTGGGATTTAACTTTGAAAAATACCTCATGTTACGGTTGGAAGATCTGAGTTTTTTTTTCATTTTGTATTATGGTTTAGGCGTTGAATATCATATTATAATAACAAATGAACTGTGTTTTGATATATATTTGCTTTTTTAATTAAAGTTTCTGTTAATGTTTTAATATTTTGTGTTACTTTCTTTCGATATTAAATTCCTACTTTCATAAAGAGGCGTAAGAGAAAAGTGTTTATATTAATAATGTAAGTTTTGAAATGTTTAAACTGTGAAATATTTGTTGTTTCAGCGAGTAAGTGAAGTTGAACCAGTAAAATACCTACTTATGTATATTTCAACTATAAGATGAAATGAAAACAGATACTGTTGGTAAAGGAGTGGCACAATTCAGCAGTAACATTAGAGTGTTTGCTGCATTCGCAGAATGTTGTTCAATGCACTGCTGGAGCTAAGACCTTAAGCAGTTTGTTGGTTAGGAGCGACAGGTTTATTGAGGGCAATACACGGTTGGTTGGAGGCTTGTTTCCAGTTGCCAGTACAGCTAATTACATTCGAGCAAAGACCCCAGCCTCTAGGGTCCTGCCATATCAACACGCGAATTTATCGCTCTTCTCTAGAGCTTGCCGCAAACAGCTTAGACTGGCCCGCAAAGAAACAAAGTCCAAGGCTTGGCTGAATTAGACACCCACACATCTCCACTTCCACGGCTCTCCTTGCCAATGTCTTAATTAAGACTAACTCTCTTATATCAAATTGAAAAACACACAAACAACCATTATCTGAAATACACTTATTAGCTCACAACTTCACATTTCTTTTTATTATAGTAAAATACTTTATTTATATTAATTTTTAGATAAATGTTGTTCATCACTCAGTTCTTTATTTTTCATTACATTTCTCACGTTTTAGACTGTCTCTTATGACATGGATAACAAGCAGGGATTTATAAACAGGAAGATCATGATGAAAAATGAGGCAGTTGTAAAATATCAGTATCAAATATTTGCAAATAAACAACCACACACACATGCATACAAACACAAACACACACACACACACAGACACACACACACACACACACACACACACACACACACTATATATATATATATATATATATATATATATATATATATATATATATATATAAAGATGTCACATAAACACGTGAAATAGCAATCAATAATCAAACCACAATAACAAATAAGAAAACAAGACTAAGAACTTTCAACCGTAACAAGCGGTCTTCGTCAGAGTCACGTTGGGTTTTTGACTCTGACGAAGACCGCTTGTTACGGTTGAAAGATCTTAGTCTTTTTTTCCCATTTCTTATTGTGGTTTGATCATTGACACTATATATATATATATATATATATATATATATATTCAAAAAAGAAGAAGAGTAACATCAACAACAGTTTTCTGCCGTTGCATTTAAGACGTGCTTGGTCTCCCACTCTCTTTTCTCCTGAAGACGAATTATCCAAAAATTTCAGGTAGTAAGTGTGTTTTTTTCTCTGTGTGCTACTATTTTTTGTTTCTGAACTTGTTTGTGTTCTGTTTGGACTGACTTTCCAATTTTAATGTATATATATAAAGATTTCACATAACCACGTGAAATAACAATCAATGATCAAACCACAATAAGAAATGGGAAAACAAGACTAAGATCTTTCAACCATAAAAAGCAGTCTATGTCAGAGTCAAAAACCCAACTGAGTCCAAAACCAACCCAAGTCCAAAACCCAGCCAGTTGGGTTTTTGACTCTGACGAAGACCGCTTTTTACGGTTGAAAGATCTTAGTCTTGTTTTCCCATTTCTTATTGTGGTTTGATCATTGATTATATATATATATATATATATATATATATATATATATATATATAAAATAAAAAACGAAGGAAACACACAGAAAGACACAGACATAACTCACATCGATATTTCGACAATCGTCGTCATCAGGAGGTGCGAAGAGCGAAGAGCGAAGAGTCCCGCAGGAAGACAGGGCGGTACTCGAGTACCGCCCTGTCTTCCTGCGGGACTCTTCGCTCTTCGCTCTTCGCACCTCCCTGCGGGACTCTTCGCTCTTCGCTCTTCGCACCTCCTGATGACGACGATTGTCGAAATATCGATGTGAGTTATGTCTGTGTCTTTCTGTGTGTTTCCTTCGTTTTTTATTTTATTGTAAAAAAGTCCGCTGGACCGTTTCTTTTAATTGTATATATATATATAAGTATTGTTAAAAGTATCGTCCGTGGAATAGAAACAAAACTATAGTTTATCGGGACTCCGTCAGTTCGTAAGGTTCAAATTAAACTCTCATTACCAACGTTTTAGTTTTTATTTAAAACCTTTTTCATAGGCAGAAGTATACATTTTAAAACAGAAAAACTAAGTATTACATTACAAATTATTTTACAAAGAAAAATAGTATGTGGATTTTAACAACAACTGTAGTCTGAATGAACACATGACACTTTGAAACAGAAAAACTAAGTATTACATTACAAATTATTTTACAAAGAAAAATAGTATGTGGATTTTCGAAGAGTGGGGCGTGTTCATTCAGACTACAGTTGTTAAAATCAACATACTATTTTTCTTTGTAAAATAATTTGTAATGTAATACTTAGTTTTTCTGTTTCAAAATTTATACTTCTGCTTATGAAAAAGGTTTAAATAAAAACTAAAAAAAAAAAGCCACCAATATATATTGGTGTAAATCGGCAGCAAATATTCTGCCGATTTGATGTGGCAATTGATGTGGAAGCTCCATCCACAAGATAGAAGAATCGCCCGCAAGATCGAGGCCACCAGCTCAAAAATCGTGAGAGCAGAAGCTGCTGCTACTTTTAATAATATATATATATATATATATATATAATATATTACGTGTATCATGCAATCATGATTCGGTCAATTTTCTAGGTTCACAATCAAACTCTCGTTGCCAAAGTTTTCTTCATTTTTTTATATTTCAATTTTATTTGTTAATTTTTATAATAGATTATTCTTTTCTTTTTGTTGAATTTTACTTAAATTAATTGTTATTTATTTTATATTATTATTCCTATTATCAGTACTTTTTTTGTTTCCATTGTACCCAAGCAGATACCGGTTTATATTCTGTGAATCTATTGAGTTCCCCCCCGACTTACTACCAATGAAGACAACAAACTATCTACTCATCCAAACCTCCTTGTATAAACTCTAAATCCTGCCACCAACCTTCCTCAACCTCACTGAACAATTACTTCATCCACTGACTATCTGAGTACTTTTCGAACTCATGACTAAAAACAATGAAAACCATGACCTCAACAAGACCACATGACCGTGAATAAGACATCATTACTGTACAGACGAACTTAATATCTGACATGAATTACTGACATTCCAAGTTATAGTAGCACAGTAAGCAAGCAGAAGGCCTCTGGTCTGGAACTGCTAGTTACGACGTGCACTATAGTGCGCGGATATATACGTTGGTCGTTGGTGAGTTGACCGTGTTCTTTGCATGGTACTACTTCCTGATCCATAGGCAACCTTAACCAGGGACCATAAATATGATTTACTGTTCTTATTTATGTTTCCCCCTGTTTTTAATATACATCGAGCATATTAAATAGGTATCGGAATGTAATGTTTGAAGAAATATCTATTCAGAAAACGGATAGTTACAGCAAGTAGGCGAACACCGATTTCAAAAGTTGATTTGAAATCTTTTATTAAATTAAAGCAACGGTAAAAATACTAATTAAATCAATAATGACTGATTAAAATAATAAGTTATTGTTCTATTGGCCGATTAAAGTTATAAAATAAAGTAATAATATGAAGAAATTAACAAATTATTGTTTAACTTTAGTTCATTTCAAAGTTAAGGTTCAGACAATCATTTTGATAGTAAAATTGCGCAATTCTTGACTGAGGCATTGTATCATATTGATGATGCAAACAAAACTTGACCTCAGGAGGACTTTGGTTAACACTAAAGCTACATTGCTTCGAGGCATTCATTAGAGTGATAAAACGTCTCCACCATTTCAAAACACTTGTGTCTTCATCAATGATGCACTCTCTGTAATAGACAAATTTAAAAATCTTTAACTCTTTATTAAAACAAGTTATTAAGTTCATTATTTATTTATTTCCATTGCAAAAGAGTCATTGTTTTATGAAACGTGAGTAAAAGCTTCTCACGAAAAGGTTTAGAGATAATAGTTGCTAATAGACAACTAATACTCTACGATTTTAACCAATAGTACTTATGACTTCACTATTTCAAGTTATTAATAGATTTCAGATTATTTTTAATAAATATTAGACCAATTTTTGTAGTAATCTATACGTAAATTTACTGCAATAAACTCATTATCGCAATTAATAATCATCCAATTGAAATTAAAATGTAGCTAATTTATTTGTCAATTATGATAAATGCAATTAGAATAATTTGTTTATGACAATATTTTATTGATTTAAATCTTATAAATTTAATTTCCTTGTATTTAAATTGGCAGAAATAAAATAAAATATGCAACGATGGTTAATAAGCCTGTAATACTCACGGAAATATACAATAAAGTATTATGTGGAATGATTAAAAGCGATGCTGTCTTATGTGTTATCAATTAGGTGCTTAAGGCTAAGATCATGTAAACAGATACGTAATATTTCGTACTTAATTATCATTAGAAATCATTTATTGATGTACTATTTTTGGATAATAAAATCAATTCAATTTATGTTGAACCCTATAGGTAGCTTTCGTTTCCAAAGGTACACAAATCTCAGTATATGGATTACAGTTGGAATGTAATAGTCATTATTTATATAGCCCTTCAGGAATAGTGAAGTTTTAAGGACAGAATGCGTGGCTAATTTGTTATTTGGGACCTATTTTAGTTAGACGCTGACCATGTTATTAAGTTGATTCTCCATGACATTTTATCTGACTGATGTTTATAAGAGGCAGGATGTTTAATGAGAACTTTACACATTGCTGACAGGCTGCCTGTACATATTATTGGCGAAACGACGTGAACAAAATGTTTTGACTTCCACACGCAAAATATAGAGTTGTGGCCAAGATTCAAACCATTCAGTCTTCACAAATAAATGTATGTACGCTAGATATCAGAACATATGCGACTCCATCGGTCTTAGCGACTTTTCTCCTGTTCCAATAATTCAAAACCCATGCGATTGATGCCATACAGTTTTCATATTAGTCAAAATAATAAGTATAAAATTTTAAGTTTCACATGTGGCCTATTTTAAAAGTTTAAGATATACAACGACTCCAAAACAGAGATAGAAATCATTTCTATTCATTTTCTATTATATTTCTATTCTTTATTCATTTGAAATGGATTTAAAAAGATATTAAAATGGAAAAATTTTCACAATTTCAAAATAAATCATTTTTTTTACGATTCCGTCACTTGTGATAAAACAGTTTTTACTCCTAAACTTTAAAATTTTGTTTAAAATGATCAATAAATTAAAACTATGTTTTAATTCGGCGCTACGCTAATGTTTAATTGGCATTATCAGCAAGGTTGAGGCATGGGATGTGGGTAACCTGCTTATCGCTGCTGCAGAAGTATCGACCTTCCAATATAAAAAGGATCTTCCTACATTCTTTTCGCAGTGAATATTGACCTTACCCTCCCTTTCAGAATCTGTATGCCGTTGGATGTTCTATTTTTTTTTTACAGGTATGTTATGCAAACTCTTTTTGCATGTTTGCATGACGGGATTCATTTTGTTAAACCCAATTATCCTATCCCTATATATATATATATATATATATATATATATATATATATATATATATATATATATATATATATATATTCGCGCTCCGTTCTTCGACGTGGGGAGATCTCTCTCACTTCGTCCTCTCTTCTAGTCTACTCTCCTGATGACGAACAACAGTTCGAAATATTGAATTCTGTAAGTTTTTTTTGTATTCTCTTTTCTGCGTCGTGCTTTGTGTAATTTATAGTTATATATATATATATATATATATAAACTAGAATTTAAAAAGAACATATAGAAAAGAAATCACTGAACTCACTACTATATTTTGATGCCCTCATCTTCAGGAAAAGATGTGAATCGCTCCAAAGGCTGATAACGACTGACTTGGCGTTCGAATATATATATATATATATATATATATATTAAACAAAATTATCACTTATTCAGGACAGTTCTTATTATCCCAAATGAATAAATATTGATAAAAGTATCGACCGTGAAATAGAAACACAATTAAACTGACCGAGTCCTGATAAACTTTAGTTTTGTTACTATTTCACAGTCGATACTTTTATCAAACCTTAAATATTAAAGTTAAACAGCGCAAAATATAAACATAACATTTATATTTAGATGACCATTAAAATGAGAATAAAAAGTGATTTGCTAGAGTGCAAAATACTGAATTTGTAAATTGTTTGTTAAAATATTTTGTCCTTATTTTGTTTCTGTAGCCTACGGAATGATGCTTAAATACATCAAAACTTTAGTATAAGGAGTATTTCAATTAAAAAAACATACCAAATACTGTATATCTATACGGATACACACACACACACACACACACACAGACAAACACACACACACATGTATATATATATATATATATATATATAATATATATATATATATACATAATATACATACATAAACACACACACACACACACACACATATATATATATATATATATATGCTGAATGCCAGATTAGAAATTGAAAAAGACGAGCCAATTCCTGTTGCGTATTACTTTGAACACTTCTTATTGGTTGTGGGTGTCTTTTCGTTAAACACGTTTCTCCTTAGCACACTCCGTCTGCTTGGCCGCCTTAGCCTTCACTCCAGGAGAGGGCTCGCAGTCCCTACTTAATTTTCCAATAGTTGTGGGTGTTTTTTCGTTAAACACGTTTCTCCTTAGCACACTCCGTCTGCTATTGGAAAATTAAGTAGGGACTGCGAGCCCTCTCCTGGAGTGAAGGCTAAGGCGGCCAAGCAGACGGAGTGTGCTAAGGAGAAACGTGTTTAACGAAAAAACACCCACAACCAATAAGAAGTGTTCAAAGTAATACGCAACAGGGATTGGCTCGTCTTTTTCAATATATATATATATATATATATATATATATATATATATATATATATAAAGATTTCACATAAACACGTGAAACAACAATCAATGATCAAACCACAATAAGAAATGGGAAAACAAGACTAAAATCTTTCAACCGTAACTAAGGAACAAACACACTTACTGTCTTTTAAACTTAAGTGCTTAAGTGTGTTTGTTCCTTAGTTCTGTGTGATTCACCGTGAAACGTTTATTGTCCTTTTGAATCGTTTTCCTGTTTACAATATATATATATATATATATATATATATATATATATATATATATATATATATATATATATACAATGATCAAACCACAATAAGAAATGGGAAAACAAGACTAAGATTCTTAGTCTTGTTTTCCATTTCTTATTGTGGTTTGATCATTGATTGTTATTTCACGTGTTATGTGAAATCTTTATATATATATATATATATATATATATATATATATATACATCTAAATATAAACATATATATCTATATATGATGACGAAGATTTGCTAAATATCAAAGTGAGGTTTTGTAATATTATTTATGTATTACGTTTTTGGGTTTGAAATATATCTAATATTTGACAGTACATGTTACCCTGTGTTTTTTTATTGTAAAATTTCAATATACATATACAACAAAGATAGAAACAGGTCGACATTTTATTTATAGAATGAACATATTATTGTTCAATAAGATTTAGCGGAGACATACCTTGACATTACTTGTGTAAAGGCTACGTGTTTGTATTCTGCTTACTAACTTAAGTTGAAAGCTTAACGAGATGGAGAAGACAAAGAGAGAGTTAGAGAAAGGAGTCTCATTGTGTACATATCGAGTCGAAACACGTACAGTTTCCGTGTTAGTTTTAGATACAGTTCTTTTGTTCTTAAGAAATCTTGACTCATGCCAAACATTTCTTTCATGCAATGACAGCTTTTACTTATAGTATTATGTTTATAGTATAAATATAAAAATAAAATAAATTCAAAACGAAGGAAACACACAGAAAGACACAGATATAACTCACATCGATATTTCGACCATCGTTGTCATCAGGAGGTGCGAAGAGCGAAGAGCGAAGAGTCCCGCAGGAAGACAGGGCGGTACTGTCTTCCTGTACCGCCCTGTCTTCCTGCGGGACTCTTCGCTCTTCGCACCTCCTGATGACGACGATGGTCGAAATATCGATGTGAGATATGTCTGTGTCTTTCTGTGTGTTTGCTTCGTTTTGAATTTATTTTATTTTTAAAAAAGTCCGCTGGACCGTTTCTTTTAATTGTGGTATATATATATATATATATATATATATATATATATATTATTGTGTGTGTGTGTGTGTGTGTGTGTGTGTTTATATATATATATATATATATATTGGAAGCAGATCTTCTCTCAGGCATTTTTATTGAAAATGATCGCAGTTTCTGCATTTACGAACTTTTTATTAACAAATTCTAACCTCTGGGCTAATTTTTTCTTACAGTAGCTGGTAAATTATAAATCAGGTTCGCCAATGACATTTCTAAGTTGATAGGTCGGGTGTACAATAGACGTTTAATTCTTACGGTCTAAATGTAATATATCAATGATTAAACCACAATATGAAATGGGAAAACAAAATTAGGATCTTTCAACCGTAACAAGCGGTCTTCGTCAGCTGGTTGAAAGTTCTTAGGCTCGTTTTCCCATTTCATATTGTAGTTAAATCATTGATTGTTATTTCACGTGCTTAAGTGAAATCTCTTAATAAATATAATATATATATGTATATATATATATATAAAGCAGTTTAAAATTGAAGATAGGTAGCACACAAGGTAAAGAAACACACTTATAAACTCAGATTTTCGGGCAATCCGTCTTCAGGAGAAAAGCGAAAGGGAGACTAAGCACGTTGTAGACACAACGGCTCTTCTAGACGCCGTTACGTCTACAACATGCTTGGTCTCCCTTTCTCTTTTCTCCTGAAGACGGATTACCTGAAAATTTGAGTCTGTAACTGTGTTCCCTTACTCTGTGTGTTACACTTCTTGAATTTTGAACTCGTAAATATATATATATTGTAAACAGGAAAACGATCAAAAAGGGCAATAGACGTTTCACGGTACATCACAAACACAGAACAATGGAACAAACACACTTACTGTCTCTAATTTTCGGTTGAACCATCATCACAAACGTCGCTTCACGAGTGCGCTTAGTGTCTCTATCTCAACTCTCCTGATGATCGGTCAACCGAAAATTAGAGACAGTAAGTGTGTTTGTTCCATTGTTCTGTGTTTGTTATTTACCGTGAAACGTATATATATATATGTAAACATTTCCTCTTCTAGCCACTCAATTTACATGGTCAAAATATTGAATATGAGCCCTAATTTCGGTTTTTCATTCGTGTTTCTCAAAGTTTTTAAAGTATATATATATATATATATATGTTCATTTTCGAGATTTACCTCAAGAAAAAAATAAGTAAATTCAATACTTATGATAGTTGTATATTTTTTTATTCATAATAGAAAGTTTTTAGAACTTGCATTGTAATAAACTAAAAGAATGAAACTATTTACATAAAAAAGTGACTGTATTCATATCACGTGAAGAGGAGCTTAGTGGGCTGGCTATTCCTTTTCCACTAGGCCGTGCTTACCAGGTATGCAGGGCATTACTATAAAACTTAACAGTCAAGCCATATAAAAGCTTTTAACAACACCTACAACTTCCACTTCAAAATGAAACCCTTCTTTCTCCTGACTATGTAAGAAAACCATTTTGCGCTTTTACAGTATTTAAAGGAGTTTACTTTTATTATTTGATACTATACCTGGAGAGATACTTGTTTTTCAAGTCGAAAGTCACTTCAGAATACTTATCTTATAATTGATGTTGCTAATTTTATGTTGAATGTGCATTCTTGATTGTGATTACTGACACACAATGTATGATTCCATCCCTGCTTAATAGTTACAGCAAAATTGAGCTTTAGATTGGTAAAACAAGCAATTAATAGATGATAATTCTTGTATTTTCTTGTTATTAGAGTTTCTCGATTTTTAAAAACTGGTTTTGGAGAAAATTATTAAAATTCGAAAACCGGTTTTTTAGCAGAAAATATCAATGTATGGATAAAAAAATTTAAAAATGATTATTTTTTAAATAATTTTTAAAATAAAAAAAAATTATGAATGAAACCTTAAAAAAAATTGAAAATGACAAATGAATCCAAATGTACGGGGATTGAAGGAAACACTGTTGCAAGCCGTTTGGTTCTTGGAATCATATCAGTCCGCTTTAATAATATGGTTACAAAATAATATGGTTAATAATATGGTTATTATAAAAATATGACAATATATTGTTTTTATTTATTCGAACCCTTTCCTGAATAACTCGTTTCACTATTATAAAAATATTTACATCCTTATATGTGAAAATTATGCATAAACAACGAATAATTGTTTTTAAAGTAATCCTGGTCAACTGTTATTTATTTGTTCTACTAAATTGCATAAAAAAATTTTACTATCAATAAAATTGAACAGTAAATAATTTCAGTCAAAAACTGTTTTTAATCACTCTAAATTAACTGTTAAAAATTTTTGTTTGAATTACAGAATATTCGATTAAAAAAATTTTTTTTATAAATTCGAAACCGGTTAAAACCGATTTTCTGGAAAAATTACTATTCGAAAACCGAAAACCTATTTCTAAAATGTCGGTTTTTGTATAAACCCTACTTGCTACTACATTGTTTGTTGCTGCATATTTAAACCTCATAAATTGTCAACAAGAGAACTTCTTTCCCTCTCCAAATAAACAATTTTGGTTACTACATACAATATTGTCCAGGTTAACACCTCAAGGCACAGTTTCACAGTATTATACAGTTTTTGCCGTTCCTATTGTTTTTTTTTATGTTGAACGTTCCTTGTAATACGCTTAAGTGGACATCTGAATTGCTATAGCCAATGCTACCCTCTTTTATTAGTTTGTCTTATTATTTCTTTCACTTGTCAAAAGCAGTAGCTTCAATTGTTATTGTTCCTTAAAATCATAACTAAATTAAGAATAACTTAATAATGACATTAATGACTAAGAATAACATAGTAAACGATATTACACACATGTAATATAACAAATGGAGCATGTGACAATATTACAATAAACCCCTCCAAGTACTTAGGAGAAAAAAAAACATAGCCTCAAATAGATAGCGAATGTTTTTCTTTGATTTAACATGTAATAAATAACTACTCTTTCGTAGTTATAACATTAAGAAAGATTTTTTTTAAACTCTTATTCATTGTGGCAACAACAGTATAAAACGCTGGTTTTATTTGTTAAAAATTATTGAGTTAAAAGTAAGAAGGGGAGAACGAGTTTGTAAATAAAGCTGAACTCCATTTCACGGCAGAGTTGCAAAGGTGATTTAAGTTAAAAAAAAAATCCCAGTACGAAAACGTAATTAAGAGTTTTAGCACTTGGTGTTGTCAAATGGAATGGCCCAATAGTCCTTTTTAATCCACTACCCACAAATGTCCTTTAGGATTTCATGTATTTAATAAATTCTCGAAACAAGTTCCAATATTGCCACTGATCTCACAGTAGGAAATATTCTCTTATTGCATTAGCTGACTTCAATAAACGAAAATTACAACTTTACATCCCGAAAACAGATTACAGTATCAAATGCTATTTTATAGAATTTTCGAATGCAGTTTTTTTATTATATTACAACTACCAAATAGGTATCAAATAATATTGATAAGTGATACATAAAAAAAATGAAAAAAAGAGTGTCTGTGTGTGTATGTGCGCGTGCGTGGTGTGCACGTGTGTGTGCGTGGTTTGCGCTGGTGTGTGTGTGTGTGTGTGTATTGATGTATTGTATCAATCAGTTAGTATTGATAAGTAGTCTCGGGGCCAACATCTTTTTAGCCTTGGAATAGGGTTGGTAGGAATCTGGTGTGATGATCATTGCTGAATTAAAGGATTTAGGTTGGAGGGTAATGATTCATGAATTTTGCGGTGTAGTGATTGGATTTCTTGGTGGATGAAAGGAATTTTCAAATCGTTATGAATGGTATCATTAGAAACATAAAAGGGAGCTTGTATAATTTTTCGAAGGATTATAGATCGGCCTTTTTAGACTCTTTGGATATTTGTACGCTTGCTTGATTCGAAGATTACCAGTCCATAAGTCCAAATCGGTTTAAGTATTGTAGAGTACATCAGTCTTTTGTTGTATAGAGTCAAATTTGATCTTTTGTCAAGAAGTTTAGATAGCATCATATATCATCTCATTAGGTCCTGTCGTTTCAGTCTTATATGTGAATTCCACGTCAGTTATTTGTTGATGTACATCTCCAGATATCGCACTGCATATCGAATTAGGTTAGCCTTTTTTTTTTTTCAAATAAAACATTGAACTTAACGATAAAAGTAACCATGGTACATCTTATACCTTCTTGCAGGTTTACCAGTTTTAAAAAATGTCCATCTTCATGAACAAAATATTTTTCATAATCTTCTATGACACTTTCATTTTAATCCTTTGCAGTTTTTATCTTCATTCATGTCAAATCCATATCTTTGTATGTACTTTCTATTTTTTTGAAGCCTTAATAGATTTTTAAGTACTTTTTCTCCAAGTTTAAAAACTTGCCCATATTACTGGTTTTTGTTTGATTAGTCATATTGCTATTAATTCTTTCGTGTTGTTTTATAATACAAAAACACCTTTAATATTTAGTGTTGAGCTCCTGTTGTCAAGCCTAAATCTCTACTCTAGTTTTTAATGTATATTAGATCGTGCTCCGAGAGTTAACATTTGTTCTATTTCATGGCTACCATAGCTCCCAATTATTAATAAGAGACTTTTAAGAGCTAAATAAATAAACTTTGAAAACAAATTCATTAGTTGTGAAAACCATAATTGTGTGGTATTTACTCATACTGAGGTAAATGGACAAATCAAAGTCTCCACACATAAAAAATAAGCTTTTTTTTACTCTACGCGTTTCGAACACTTCATGTTTATCGTCAGGTAAACTTCCAAAATGTAGAAGTTGACGACCAACCAGAGTACAGCCTTCAACTCAAAGTCTCCACACATAAAAATAGAAGCTTTTTTTTATTCTTTTTGGACTCACTTCGTAATCAAACTCTGGTCGGTCGTCTACCCACAAATTTTGGAAGTTTACCTGACGATGAACACGAAGTGTTCAAAACGCGTAGAATAAAAAAAAACCTTCTTTTTTATGTACTTTCATGTACTTTTATGCACTTCTTTTTTATGTTATGGAAACTTTGATTTATTCATTTATCCAAGTAAATGAAAACAAAATTGATGGGTAATAATCAAATTACTGTGATAAAAAAATAATCAAAGAAACAAAGCAAATACATAAACTAATAACAAATATCCAAGCGTAATCCATTTTAATCCAGTCGACTCATTTATTTTAATAAGCGTATCAATATCTATGGAATATAAACACCTTTTCACTATATTGAGACATAATCTATTCAGCACAGACAACAAGGGTTGAAGAATTCAAACCCCCCAAGAATTGCGACTTCAACTTGGTCAATCCAAAGGGATGTTTAAACTATTTACATTTAACGTTGACTTTAGCTAATAATTACATAATTTATTACTTCCTTCAATTAAAAATAACATTCAAGTGAATTTAACATCACAGACTTTAAAAACAGAATATCAGTGCTACCAACAATGATATTTCTTAATTTTCATTATTTAATATTTAGTTATTGAATTTTTTTCCCGAACAATACAATACGAGAGCCAGCAATATGTTGAAAATGCAATTGCTTTGAAGTTTTGGTACGATTGTGATAGTTTTACAATACATTCTTTTATCGCATTGAATAATTTTTAAAAAAGCTTCAAATTTGGTTGAAACGCCTGAATTTGGGAAAAAATTGCCTCCTACCAAAACGAGAAAGACTGTTGACATACGGTGACAGTCTTTTAATATAGAACGTAACAAACTCTCTGTGTATACGTATGGTACGTGTCTGTTGTGCAAACGCGAGGATGTACTATATATATATATATATATATATATATAGTTCATTGTCGTGAAAATATACCAGTATCATATATGATATGCAAAATATTGTAATAAAAAAATTAAGTTGAAGATAAAAGTAATTTAAATATTAGTAAATAATTAATGA
The DNA here is from genome assembly GCA_026182355.1 of Hermatobates lingyangjiaoensis. Taxonomy (NCBI): domain Eukaryota; kingdom Metazoa; phylum Arthropoda; class Insecta; order Hemiptera; family Hermatobatidae; genus Hermatobates; species Hermatobates lingyangjiaoensis. The sequence goes on from JAPFBL010000025.1 coordinate 1,768,790, forward strand.
ATAAAATTAATAATTAAAGGATTAGTATAGTTGTCCATCAGAGAGAGGTTAATACCTATCGTTCCAGAACAATACGATGCTTGGCATTCCCGAAAAGCTCTTCTCTAATCAACTTAAGTTAGGCAACATCAACGATTTCTTTAAAACCATCTCGCTAATGTGTTTCATCCACAACAAATAACAACGTGCACCACTTTTTACCTTTAGAACATTACAGAAAATCTCACATTCGAGATGCAAAAAAACAAGAGTGTTTTTCTTTCCTTCAATGTAGTATTCCAATTTGGTGGGAGTTTATTACGATTTTTTTCATATGCTCAATTTCTTATATTACGTATATAGTATTATTGATTACTTTATTAGTGAAATAAAATTTTAAAAACAATGGTGCTTAAGAAAAAAAACTGATAGAAATTACACTAAATGTGTAAAGAGAAACAAAGAAACATGGTATAATATTTGAGCTGATGGTTCTAATAAATTTATTGATATAATATCTAGGGGTCGATATTTTTATAGTGTTATAGTGATACAATTAAAATTAGCTTCTCTGTTTTACTAGAATTTGAATAACTGAGCAATATGCTTGACCTCACTGAATGTTCAAGAGAATGGTTTGGTTTATTTTCAGTGATAATATTTTCAGTTTAGCTGGTTTAACATCATGTTGAATGAGCATGTTGTAAAACATGGCAAAGGGAATTGCAAAGATGATGATTTGCATATGAGATGACGTGGTATAGGGGGACGGGAGTCAGAAACGAGTGTTTATTCAGTATTCCAGAATTATGTTAATCATTGGAATATCGAACTATCAACAATAAAACTATGAATAATACAAGGGGGGGGGGGGGGGGAGGAGGCATCGATTTGCGGCTTCACACGAGCTGGCTCTCGTATTGAAAGCTTAATTCAGAGAAGGCATATTGGAAAGCGGTTGCAATTATCATGTAGCAACAGTTGCAATGGGGGGATGCAATGCGCTGGTCGCTAGACTGTTTTGAACGAAAATCGCTTTGCGCTATAGACCACTTTGAATCTCTACCTCACACTATACAACCTTTGTGTTTATCTCTAGTTATACTAAAATGTTGGTGGCTTATTTTGAAAATCCATAAACACGCTTCACAAGTGCGCTTGGTGTCCCTATCTCAACTCTCCTGTCTTTTTTCCAATTTCATATTGTTGTTTGAACATTGACTGTTATTTCACGTGTTTATGTGAAATCTTGTTTCACATTATATATATATATATATATATATATATGTATAAACTGGCAGCAGGTCTTCATCTAAGCATGATTTCTAAAGAGGAATAGTCTACTATTTACTAAAAAGATGGAACTAATATTTTAAATTCTAATAGGGATCTACTACAGTTACAGATTTTTGAAGCCATCTACATAAAAGAGAAATGCTCAGAGCTGACTTTGCAAGCTAGTGACATGTTTGTGATACCTACCTCCAGAAACATTGATACTAAAATTAAACTAATAAGAAAGGAGTGACGAGTGGTTAACCTCCCGTACACTAGGAGCGCTAGTCTGATGTTATCTCCATTAATTGTTATCTCCATGTGTTGCAAACTGCCTGTAATATATTTCTTGTCATAATCTATTTTCCTTTACTGTTATTTTGTGTTGTTATTTATCTGGTTTTACTTTCTTCTACCTGAAGATGACATACGAGCTCAAAAGCTTTGTTTTCTTCTATAATTTAGTTATAGTTAATCCTTAATATATATTATCAGATAATGGACTGTGTTATTACCTCCAGTATGTCCCTGGGAAATCTGCTCTACTATTTAACAATATATATATATCAACGATCAAACCACAATATGAAAATGGGAAAATTGTGGTTTGACCATTGTTTGTTATTTCACGTGTTTATGTGAAATCTTTATACATAAATGCAATTTAAAAATGAGTAATTTTTTGGGAATTAACGTTATTGGCAATTTTTTGGATCACATAGGGGCCAGGTTAGCTCAGTGGTTAACGTGCTTGTCTCTGAACTGGTAGGTTCGGAGTTCTATACCCACTTGATCTTCGATTTATTTACTTGGGAGGTGCATAAATTTTAGTATCTCATCCCAACCCTGTACTATGTTAGGTACTAGTTATAGATCCGTACTCTAAATACACTTGAGTTAGTCAAAGTTTAGGACTTCAAATGTCGAATCAACAGGTAAAGTGGCTCTGCCATTACTAAAATGGGTGCCAAATAACAAATGAGCCACAATTTCCTTCCCTATGCCAGCACTAAAAGGTGAAAGCCTTATAAATGTGGCTGTTAGAATACAAAAAACTTTTTTGGCCCACTTTAACTGCCCTTACTTGTATTTATACTATACTAATAACCCAAAGTTTAATAGTAGATTTTTTATTTTGAAATTGTTTCTACTTCCAAATCTACATGAATTTTATCAGCGATAAAATACGATTTATAAAAAATTATCTTCATATATTTAAAACAATATATTTTAAAATAAAATAAGTTTAGAAGAAATCTCAAACAATTTTAATTGATTAACTTTATTTTCTACAACTTTTACCATAAATATTTTTTCTACCGGCTTCTAAGAAATTAAAATCTCAATAAATTTTACAAGTGCAAAATTATCATCCACCATTTTATTTATTAGCTGTCAGATTTATTCCATTAGCTTTCAATGGTGCAAGTTTAATAACATTATAATTTTTTTGATAGTCCGGTAATATTTCTTTCGTTTACACATCCTTCCACTGATTCAATTAAGAACTGAAAATTAATTATATTTAAATATAATAATAATAATATATTATATTTAAATATATATGTTTATATTTTGTAAATATATATATTATATATTTTAAACATATATTTATAATTAATGTTTTATTAATAATTTGTTTAATAATATTGAGGTCTGAAAATAAGGGTTCTTATAATCGTTTACTGTTATTCATTTTATTAAATCCCTACATAAAAGACGTTATATTGGCCTTTTTTTTTAGATTTTATTACTTTAGTCAAATCTTTATGAAACCTAATGTCAGTAACAAAAAAAAATTGGGTATCTAAATAAAAAGAAGGGAAAATGTATTTTCCAATCAAATAAGGGAAAGAAGGCGTTTTTTGGAGGCGATTTAAGTCATACAGGTGAGTGTTTGACCAGGAAAGGCTGTTATAGCCATTAGTTTTAGAGAGATTGGACGTTCAGGTCGATTTGCAGACAATCTATTGCCCTTGAAGCCGATAAAGTTTTCACTCCAGCAAGAGCTAATGAATGACCCGATATATTATAGAAGGCTTCCAATGTATTTAACTTGTTGGAGAATCTGCTATTAAATCTTTCAACTCATTGACTTTTCAACAATTTATAACTACCTTTAGGCCAATACTTTCTTTAATTTATTTAAATAAAAAAAAAAGTAAGTTTAATGTTTTGTTTCTAAAGTGTAATCGTTGCTATAGAAACAATCCAAGTACTTAGACTAACCTACATTCACCTGATTTGAATTCTAGAAATATCGATGAATCTCTCCTCTTTGCTGAATACTACCACTGTTAGTTTTATATAATATATATTCTGAATTACCGTGAAACGTTTGTTGTTCTTTTGGATTTTTTACCTGTTTACAATATATATATAAGTATCGACCGTGCAGTAGAAACGAGAGTTTGGCAATGAGAGTTTAATTTGAACCTTAATTACTGACCGAGTTCTGATGAGTAAAAAACATATTTTTTTCTATTGCACGGTTGATACTTACATATATATATATACATTATTGAAAATGACACGAAATTTAGCGGATACCTGTTTCTTAACAACTTTCTCAATTTTTCTAAATAACGAGAGTGTTATTTAGAAAAATTGAGAAAGTTGTTAAGAAACAGGTAACAGCTAAATTTGGTGTCATTTTCAATAATGTGTGTGTCAAGGAAGGACTGCTACCAAAATTCACGAATATATATATATACATATAAAATATATATAAATATATATATATATATATATATATATATTTCAAAAAGGAACAGATAAAAACACTTATTAAAGACTCACTACGATATTTTGACATTCGTTGCCATCGAAATGCAAATGTTTACTGAAGCAAAGTTACTCAAAGGTACTCAAAGGTACTACATCTGATCGACGACGGCGAATGTCGAAATATCGTAGTGAGTCTTTAGTGAGTGTTTTTATCTGTTTTTATCTTTCTTTTGTAAACTAGTAGTCCTGTTGGACCGTTTAATATTATATATATATATATATATATATATATATATATATATATATATATAATTAAAATAAGCAGTGACACATGAACAGAAACACAACAAAGACTCACTTTTCAATATTTCGACCGTAATGGCGGTCGTCCTCAGGAGAAGAAGTGAATTGACGGAGGGACGACAGTCAACTGAAGAACTCACAGGGTGAGGGCTAAAGCAGTGCTGCCGCAAAGGAGACAAATAAAAAAGGAACTAGGAAGTCGAGAGCAAAAATTAAAAAAAAAAAAATGTTTTTGAAAGGTAGAAAAAGGTTAAGAAAAGAAAAAATAAAGAAAATATACAGAACAATTAAAAATAAAAAAATATTAAAAAAAAATAAAATAAATAAATAAAAAAAATTAAAAAATAAATAAATAAAAAACTAACGATTTAAATTCAAGCCAGGTTTCGAGCGTGCCCCCAGGAGCCAAATGTGGGCTTCCTCAGAAGCTTTTAAAGTAACTTGTCTGTTATCACTGGGGACTTGTTTAAGAACTTGGACTGTGAAACAATCATTGAAACTGAGATGGTGGGAATTAGCATGAGTGGCGACAGGGAGACTGCTGCGTTTACCAACCGAAAGCCTGTGATTATTCATCCGAAGGTTCAGCATCGTAGATTTTTCTACCTTTCAAAAACATTTTTTTTTTTTTTAATTTTTGCTCTCGACTTCCTAGTTCCTTTTTTATTTGTCTCCTTTGCGGCAGCACTGCTTTAGCCCTCACCCTGTGAGTTCTTCAGTTGACTGTCGTCCCTCCGTCAATTCACTTCTTCTCCTGAGGACGACCGCCATTACGGTCGAAATATTGAAAAGTGAGTCTTTGTTGTGTTTCTGTTCATGTGTCACTGCTTATTTTAATTGTTATTTGTCCTGCCGGACCGTTTTTCGTTTATCATGGTATATATATATATATATATATATACACTTTATACTTTTTATTTTAAAACTGGTACTAGGGACACTACTTCTCCAAATGACTTATTGCTTACTACTGATATGTTTTGGTCTCCTTGACCAACTTCAGTTATTCATCTATTTTAAAAAAAGCCTATTACCATTATATAAAACTAATTATGGTATATTAATACCATAGTTCAAAGGTCGTTTGATAAAACTTCTATAAAAGTAGGTTTACTTTCGAAATATATATATATATAATTCGACGCTAGTCTCAACTACTAACATGTGTGATGTTTGAAGTATACAACCCAAATTCACTTTTCTATGAACTAATTCATGTGAATAACTTTTGTCAATGTTTTTTATATTAAACTTCTAATTAAGCACTTTCAAAACATATCATTCATGTATTTATTAACATGAAAAGCGGTGACAAAAAACCTTTTTTTTTAGATGAATCCTGAGCGTTGATATGCTATACTTATTATTCTCGTTTATGTCGAACATTTTTAAAACTGGATTATTTAATATTAAAATTTATTGAATGATTATGAATAGATATTAAAAGTGAGCAATTCTTTTGAAAGGTATTACACTTTTAGAGTTGAATAAATTACAGGAAAGTCATAGAAAATTTAAGGGATAATGAGTTAAAAACAAGGATGGTGACTAAGCAAAGGGTTTTTGGAGGAGGTAGCAGTGTTGAATTTGAAAGGCAGCCGACGTGTCGGCTGTAGAGAAGGCGATACATCACGTGACCGGCCCGAAGGCAGAGCCTTTAGCTGCGGAGGTCCTCAGCAATGGCTTTCCTAAACACCTCCATCATTCACTTCAGGCCTCCCTCCTGTGTTTCATCCCAAACACTTCATTCCAGACCTTTTTAACTCCCTACTCTACCACTGGCAAACGTGTTCAGACTAACAGAAAGCCTTAAAAAAAAAGAAGAAGAAATCCCCTCATTACAACCCTCTGACTTTAGGCCCTCAAAACAAAAAAAAAAAGCCACCCCTAAATAAAATCCACTCACATTTTTACTAACTCTTTTTTCATAGTAGTAACGTTTTTTTTTTTGTAAAGGCCCATTAAATTTATCACATATCCTATTAACTAAATGGGATAACGCTAAATTGAACACATGCTCAAGCAAATAACTACTGCGTGGTGGGTCACACTCCTTCAAGATAGGTCAAACTAACACGACCTTCTACACGAGTATCATATTGAAAGGAAATATTTTCTTAATTTTGAAACTACCGTTATCTCTATTACGTTGGCTATCCACTATTTTAAAAGAGCTTTTACTAACAATTGACAACACGTTTGCGTTGCCTATCTGTATATCATAACTATTTCATATTAAGTACCAATCCATTGCATATATTGTATGAAATAATACTTCATACACAAGAAAACCTTTCTATTATGTTTTATTTCCATCCATTTTACTTTTGATGTCGAGAATTTCGTACAGGGTCAAATTTCTTAGGACTCTAGTTCCTCAGGTGTTAATCAAACTTTCAACGTTGATTTAAAACCTTTTTCATTGGTCTACAAAACCAAGGAAATATAAGTAATAATCAACCATTTAACAAAGTAAACGTTTATGAAATTGAAAAAAAAAAGGAAATAAAATAGCAATTTAAGAACAACAAAAAAGTGAGAGGACTAATAAAAGGATAACATGTTTGAAACAAAAAAAATTGAACTATCATATTAGAGATTTTTTAAAAAAAATTTTAAATTTCAACAACTGTCTAGATTGAATAAACATGCAACACTGAAATGCAAACAAGGTTTTAAATAAATAACGTAACATCAGCATTGAAAGTTTGATTTGAAATTCAAGAACTGACCGAGTCTTGATAAATTTGATCTTGTTTCTCTTTCCTAGTCGATACTTTTAACAAAAAATGTATAACATTATTTTTCTTTTTTCATCCAGCTTTGGTCTAGCGTCAAACAGTAAAACACGTTCAACCCAACGTTTCGCCAATATTTGTAGACATATTCAGGCCTACATCAATATAGAAAATAATTTCAGTAAGAGAAAAAAATATAGAAATTACATTATTTATATGAATATACATTATTATCTTGGTAAAATATTATAATGTAAGTTGTATTTTTTTCATGTTGGTAACGAGTTTGATTTTATGTTTGCCTATAGTGAATTTGAGTGTAGACCATTTCAGATTTTTCTAAATTTAAGTTTAGGAAACACAAAATATTTATTAGATTTAATGCCTTATTAATATATAACTCAGATAGTCATTTGCTTATATTTTAAATTAAAGTTTACAATAGAAATAAAAAAATTAAGTGGCTTACACCATTTAGATGTTATAATCTACTAGAATCTAGAAGGAAGCATTTCTGTAGATAATTGAAAAAAAACCTTGAAATAAACAGACCAACGATGTTAATCTCGAACCCAACTACCCTATCAAGCAGAAACTAAATACACCATTAGGACTGAAATACAGAAGAAATAACTTATGTGAAATTAAGTTGAAATTAGGAAAAACTATTTTGAAAAAAAAACTGGAATATTTGTATTTGGAATATTTCAATCCGAAAATGAAAAAAGAATAATAAATAGTAATATAGTAATTACAAACACAGCACAACTCCAGAAAGTATTTTATGTACCCCTGAAGGGAGTCTATACATGTAGATGGAACGATAGTGTAATATATATATATCACTCAAAATTCGAAAAAACGATCCAAACTGAACGCAAATAAGCTCAAACACGAAGAAAAGCAACACACACAGAAAGAGACACACTTACAAACTCAAATTTTCTCCTGAAGACGGATGATCCAAAAATTTGAGTTTGTAAGTGTGTCTCTTTCTCTGTGTGTCCCTTTTCTTCGTTTTTGAGCTGATATATATATATATATATATATATATATATATATATATATATTAAAACTAGACTTAAAGTAAGCAAAAGAACACTTTGAAATATATGTGGTCAAGATGCATTTGATGCATTTTTATATGTGGTCATGGTACATTTTTTGTCCTCAACCGTTATCTGGAGAATAAATAGTAAGAGAGGAAACTCACTGATAGTTAAACAAACAGACGAACTATGAGCACTAACATTTAAAAGGTAAGAAGGGAAAGTGTAAAATAAGCGGAGTTAAGAGTGAAAAATGATAAGAATTAGAAAAAGAAGATATAGAATAAGTAGGCAAAAAAGATTTTTTTTTATTCCTTACATCATTTCTTTTTTTTCTCTCATCCTTATCATTTTTTCATTCCTGACTGTACTTATGTTTTTCAATCGCTCCCTTTTATTTGGGCATGCGCTGATATATATTGCTACTCAAGTTTGATTGCAAATCCTTCTTTTTTCATTAGCTTCCCCTGTAGTTGATATAACTGTCTGTCATTTTTTTATGTTATGATAAGTAGAATGTTATGGTATTTATTTTACTTTAATTCATATTTAGATTTTTTTTATCCTAAAAAAAATTTTTATTGAAATTCATTTTTTTAAAAAAAACAAGCATTTTTAAATTAAAAGATATGAAAAAAAGGTGAAAGCTATTAAAAAGACGGTTTAAATGAAATGAAAACATCAGGATGAGAGGTACCCTGTCTATGTAATTGCATTAGTTTAGTCAACTGTACTACAGTAAAAGAGTTAAACAAGCCAATGTGGGAATTACCAACAAGATGCTATTGTATGAAAGAAAGTAAGACAAAAAAAAAACAAAAAGCTAATATAATAAGCTAGCAAGAGTACAATGCAAATTAGGAAATTGCAATATGAGGGAAGGTTTGTTTTAGGGGCTGAAACAGAGCCAATGCTATTATCAGGGCGACAGTACTGCCAAAACGAAGTAGATTAGGATAATAGCCATCTGAAATCAAATCACCAAGTCAACCCCAACATGTCATATAATGATATTACCAATTCCAAAATACCAAACATTTAAAAAAAAAAGAGTTAAAATTATACAATTTCATTAAAAAAACTGCAGTCAATCCTAGATTTCAATCACTACTAGATGATTTAATATTAGTTCTTTTTATTAATGTACTTTTTTCATACTGTTTTACATCATGTATCATTACATCATGATCTGATAAACTAAATAAAGGCATAAGTTTCTTAAATCGTCTTAAATGTTTTAAAATGTCAAACGGTGAATCATATTGAGAGAATGTATTAATAATAACATACGACTCATTAATATTAATAATTAATAATTACTCATATATTGTCTCTATTAACAAATGTATTTATGAAAACAAGTTCTCTTCTTCTTTTAGTTGCAGAAAAAGTAAATATAACTCAACTTGGTAAGTTGAGGTAAATATTTTCCAGGAATGAACCAGAACAATACTTTTCCGTTTTCATTAGAAGAGCAGTAAGAAATAAGCCACCATGCCCCCCCCCCCCCCCCCCCCCCCGATCTCAGAACAACAGTAAAACTGAAACCTTATAAGTGTAGGCTTAGGAAACAAACAAGTTCATACATTTATTTTAATCAGTTTTTGAAATTTAAAACGTGTGTCCTGGAATAGACTATCTCAGTTATGTGGATACGCTAATTAGTTAAGTTACATGAGCCTTTTAATATAAGTCTCTAATACCAGTCAACTGAAAACAATTTCAGCATTAAATAACGTTGAAAGAAGCTTTTTAACTGTCCATGGAAGCTTTCACTTCCATGTTTACTAAAAAATAATAATGTAATGCTAATGGCTTTGAAAAGAAATATTTTAATCAGCATTCATAATGTTCAGCAACAATTATCGAACTTTCACATAATTTGTTAAAAACATACCAGTTTGGTTACTTAAATCGATAAGTCATCTTAGCCTCTACATCAGTGTTTCCCAAAATGGGCGGTACCACCCTCCTGGTGGCGGTGCTTTGATATCGGAGGGCGGTAATGCAAAAAGGAGCGGGGATTCTATTTCTATAAATGGAAAATGTTCATGCAATATAATTTCTAAATTTAAGTGAAAACACAACATATAAACTTCTAGGAGACGGTTTCTTAAAATTATTTGTTTTGATAATTCATTTTTATGTTAAAAGTATATTCTCACCTAAGTTTATTTTATTGTATATTAATTCCTTTGGATAATTATGATATGAAACAATAGATCTATTGGATTCTACATAAATATTCGATTAGGTATTATTTTAATTTAATTATTAAAATGTTACTCATTTGGTTATTTAGTCTAGGAATCTGATTATTATTGAAGGGTGTTGAGTTATAGGTTTATGGACCCAAGGGGGTGGTCACTCGAAAAAGTTTGGGTAACAGTGCTCTACATCATCAGAGTAAAGATTGATTTTGACACATATGAATAGATATGAAAAGATCTTTGTGGATTTTTATTTTTTTATTAGACAGTTGAAAAGTGATTTACTTAGATATTAGTCATTTAAGCTATAGAGTAAGTACTATCATGGAAACGAGTATCCGAGGTATTTTTGAAGTGTGTTTGTCCCTAAGAGATTCAGTTATAGACTTTCATCTTGAGTACTGCGAGCCAGGTTTGCTGGGAATTTAAGAAAAACACCTATAAAAGTGGTTAGGAGGAGGGGCTGTTCTGAACCTGGACCTAAGAGCTAAGGAGAACCCACAATTTCTTTTGAGAGGTTCACTATATCCATAACGACTGTACGATAACACTCCCCTTTTTGCGAAGAGCACCAGCGGTGTCGACGCAAAAGGAAAGAGACGAAAACGATAGTAGAGGAAAACGGAAGTTATTGAGTGTGTTAAAGGTTGCAGATATGCATACTGTAGCAGTACTTTACTAAAATAAAGTAAACCAAGTGTATAAAAATGAAGAACCTACACCTTTCGAGCGTGCCACACAATTTCTATACTTTCCAAAAGTAACCATGTGTATTAAATATTGTAGAAATGTATTAATCACCAAAATCTTTTCATTCAAACACAGAATCTACGGTCTACTCTTATATTTAAACAACATAAATTATTCGTTCAAAACCAAGTTGGTGAAAAGAAACACTGTAATTCATAAATTTCAATCTTTATAAATAAAATAATGATTTTGTCTGTACATTGCTCAGAACTGACTCATTTCAAGTTTTCTTTACGTTTCATACATTGGAGAAACCGAATCCACCCTTAGAAAAATTTCTGTCGGTTTGTCGGTTTGTCGGTTTGTCCGCAAAACTTTGTCACAGGTAAACTCAGCTACCATAAGACATATAAAGCTGAAACTTTTACAGTAGATTTGTGTAGGTCTAACTTAAAATATAGGCTATGAATTGATTGGAAATTCAACGTAGAAGTGAAGTTATGGACGTTTAACGCAAAAATGTTTGTCACAAGTAAACTCAGCCACGATAAGACATAGCAAGCTGAAACATTGACACTGGATTTGTGTGTGCCTAACTTAAAATATGGGCTCTAACTAGATTATTAATTCAATACAGAAGCGAAGTTATGGGGCTTTTATCTGTATTTTCCTAACTTCACAGACAAGTTTGTTTTGAAAATACACAGGTGTGGCAAGTAGGTATTGTTAGTTGATTTTAATTTCAATTGAGCATATGAATATATTGCGTATTTGACATCATTGAAATGGTGTTTCACAGAGTTAAGGATGTACTATCTATTGAGAATAAATCTTTTGTAAACGAGCAATTCTCAGCCCTTAATATGAACAGGCATGAGAAATCAACAAACAAGTTCTTACGCTATATGAAACCGAGGAAAGAACTTACAAGTCAGTAAAGAAATTGGATTAGTGATGAAGAAGCAGTTCATTATCTAATTGAATTTATTGACTCTGAATTTATTTCTCCTGGACTGCCTGCTCATGACTAAAAACTTAAAGTAGGAGAACCAATCATGCTGCAATTTAGTAGCAGTAACAAATTTCATGTTACGAAACATGAGTGCCCCAAAACTGTGCAACGGGACACGACTCTGAGTTCGTGCTCTACACAGGTATGCTATAGAGGCGGACATAATGACTGGATGTGGTATTGGGGAGTCTGTGTGTATACCACACATACCATTGATTCCGAGCCACTGTCTGTTTACGTTGAAATTATTGCAAAGTCCGGTCAGAGTCTATTTCGCAATGACGTTAACTAAGTCGCAAAGGGAGACTTTATCTAACGCAGGAATTCAAGTTAGCAAAACCAAGTTTTTCTCACGTGGTCAACTGTAGTTTACTTGCTCAATAGTCAGAGGTTTCAACTGATTGTTCTTCCATGAACCTGAAGGACAGACAGCTAATGTAGTGTATACAGAGGCATTTGTTTAACACTGTACTAATAATGGTGTTTTCTACTATTCTACAATTTCTTATTATAGTATTAGTATAATACTATAATTGATATTTTGGAATACCAAGTATAATAGAATTTTTGATTCCGTCAAAGACGGGTACATTTGCTAGTAACAACATATTTTATGAGAGAATAATTAAACCAAATGTAACAAACCAAGCTCATCTATAATTAATCTGTAACTAGTAAGCGGTTGGTACAAAGAGTAGAAAGTTAGTTTTACTGATTTTATGAATTTCAGAATGAACATTTTTTTTATCATTACGTATATCTTCACATAAGTGATTAACATAGACTATAACGGGCGAATGTATGAAAAGCATATCGTAGCGTTCACTCTCACGAAACATATTTTGGCAATATATAGTTCAATGCTCTTTTTGGCTTGAAAAAAGTCAAATAAAGGGATGTAGGTTAGGTTAGATTGCAGTGGAAATCTACCAATGGAACACACATAGACCCTTTGTGATAACACACAAACAAGTCTCATTCTACATTAGGAGTCTTAAATTTTGCCAAACTCAAGTGTATTTAGAGTAGACATCGTACAAGTTTGGGGTCGACGATTTAGCGTTCTCTCTGAGGGACAACCTGCTTGGATTTATTTACTTCACGAGTGAATAAATTGATTGCCAGAGTGAGTATTGAACCCAAAACCTACCAGTCCAGAGGCGATCACATTTCCACTGGGCTAACCTACAAACCTACAGGTGTAGAAAACAAAGGAATGCTTGATTATGCTTCCAGTAGATAACATAGTCGGTAGTGATTATATCACTAGATCAAAGAAGTGTCCCTCAGACAAGCATCAATGCTCGCACAGGATGTAAAACTGTCGGTCCCGAGCCTGTTGTATACCACGCGTTTGTTAAAGATCCCTTCTCCAATAAATTTGAGCAAAGCACAGTTTACAACTCTTATGCAGAATTAAAACGTAATATGGCACATCTAAAACAAATAATTATTTCTGTCTATATTATTAGTTGTTTTATTACTACAATTAATCAAATTACAATAACGAGTAGGTAAAATAGTGACGCATACAGGGTGCGGCATAAGTGCATGTCGAGTGCGCACTTAAAACAAAGGGCAAGGGTGCGCCCTTAGTTTTAGCAAAACAAAATTAGAACCTTTTTTTTCGATTAGCCTTTATTTTTTAAACAGGAATATTTTACCAAATTAATAGATTAATTTAAGATATCAACAAAAAAAATATTGGTTATTTTGGTTTTAAAATTGTTAAAGAAAAATTAAAACAAACCAAATTAAAAAGAAATATAGAAAAGACTGTAGACTTTAAAATTTAATTGAAATATTTAAAATGTTTCCCTTCATGTTCAATACAATTTTCAAATCTATCAGTGATGCGGTTGCAAACTTTTGGACACAATTCTATGGTAATTTCATGAAATTTCATTGAAATTAAATTCTTTAATTCTGAAATTCCTTTCGGCTTAAGATTGTAAACTTCATCTTTCAGTCAGTCCACAAAAAAAAAAAAATAGTCGAGTGGTGTTAGTTCATGGTTTTACAAACCATGATATTTCAACTATCCGTCCATAACCAGTACAATATCAAGTATTTGCTAATGATCTATTCTTCAATAAATTTGAAGAAAGTCAAATTTATAACTCGTGGAGTAGAACTAATCCAGTAATATGGCTCAAAGATAACAAAAATGAACATCAAATAAAAAATTAGCCCCCAATTTCAACATTCAGACTAGTGGTAAAGGAATATCTGAAAAAAAAATTGGCAATTATTTAAAGGAAATGTGCATATACACACTATAAATTGTAAAAGAAAGTGCATTGTTTATACCACACCCTGTATAGCGTATTTGAAAAGCGTAAATTATCAACAATATTTTACAGGAATAAGCATATATCATCCTTGATTATATAATAATGTTTATAGGCGTCGTCTACCTGTCGTCTACCTGATGACGACGCCTGTCGAAATATAGTAGTGAGTTTGGTATTCTTATGTTTATGTTTTTATATGTTCGTTATTGAGTTAGTAGACCAGTTGGACCTTTTAATTATCCTTATAATAATATTTACAGTGCCTTAGTGCGATATATCCAAGCACTGATTGTTGAGAATATTTAACTAGCGGTAGTGATTTCTTTTTCATTCTACGAATAGTATTCCTGCGCAATCAGTTATTACAAACACGACTTTATCCAACATTTCTTATTAAGACATAATGTAATCATTTTGTAGTCATTTAACTAAATAATACCCATCATTTATTCATATAAAACTTAACTATTGGCTATAGCATGCGATGTATTCATATCAGTTGGAATTTCGATAAGAGTGTAACGAAAACCCTTTGTTGCTCTAGGATATTATTTTATTTGCAGGAAAAGGCACTATAGCAATTCAAATTTTACACATTTAGGTATATTCTACATTACTTAAGCACCTATATGTTGTATTTCTTTATTATTTACAAAAGAAAATAATATACGTGTTTTATCGACATCCTGTTTTGCTTCCAAATAATTATTGACCATGACCTCTTCAGACTCTGCCTTAGGCATGGACTACACAGTAGCGTGCTTGCTTTTACTACTGATGATTTTGGCCTTGGCACTACCATTCTCATGAGGGGGATTCAACACCGATCTTCAGAGAACATATAAAACTATCCGTCCCAAGTCAGTACAATATCAAATATTTGTTAATCATCCATTCTTCAGTAAATTTGAACAAAGTCAAATTTATAACTCCCGGTGTATAACTAATCCAGTAATGCAGCTCAAATATTACCAAAGTGAAAACTAAATAAAAAATTGGCCCCCAATTTCGACATACAGACTAGTGTTAGAAAATTCTTCAATGTGGACGTTGAGACCAACAACAATTGCTTTACATATTTGATAAGAAATAAAGTAAACTAATTCGATAAGTGTATTAAAGTGTATATCTATATATTTTATATATGCATATATATTTATGTATTAAATGTACCTCCATTTTATGTTGTAAATATATATATCAACGTCCAAACCATAATAGCAAATGAGAAAAAAAAAAGACTAAGATCTTTCTTCTCATTTGTTATTGTGTTTTGTAAGGTGATTGTTATTTTACGTGTTTATTGTGAAATCTTTATATATGTACATATATACTTTAATTTTGTCCTATTTCATGGTCGATACATTTATCAATACATATAAATATATATATATATATGTATTGATAAATGTATCGATATATATATATATATATTCACTTGATAAAAGGAAACACAATCCAAACTGGATACGTTATATATATATATATATATATATATATATATATAAAATCCACTTTATATATAGTGGACTGTTTCATTTAATTACATTAAATATATATATATATATATATATATATATATATATATACTATATAATAGTTCAAAATTGAAGGTAGGTAGCACCCAAAGTAAAGAAACACACTTACAAACTCAAATTTTCGGGCTATCCGTTTTCAGGAGAAAACAGAAATGGAGACCAAGCACGTTGTAGACGCAGCGGCTAGTAAGTATACCATATATATATATATATATATATATATATATATACTTATATATTTTTCTTGAAATAATCTAAAAGTCTTCAAATATTCCTTTTTAAATATATATATTAGAGAAAAGGTAAATTTGTATTTCTTTGGAGAAGAGTTATTAACTGTTTCATAAGAAATTTTTTTCATGCTTCAATATTATTCAAAAACAACAATTTATTTTCAATATCGGCTCAATACTATTTAAATATCTCAAATGGTATCAAGACTATCGTGTTTACAAAATTGTAGACAAGTACATATCCCCCAACTTGTAAACAGAGAGCAATTATAAAAAAGTATGAAAACAGATTCAGGACTCGCTAATAAGTGTCAATAATTAATAATTAACAAATTTATTTTTTTTTTTAAATCACGATATTTTACTGACAGTAATGTAAAGTAGAAGATAAATCAATGTTTAATCAAACAAAAGCGTTGTGAGAATTTTAAGGGAAAATTTATTGATTATTTATAACATTTTCCTCAGGTATTTTAAGAGGTGTTATTCTTTACTTGTGCAATCTGTGTAGGATATTTACTCAGGATGAGCGATTTCAAAAATTATATCTTCTGTAGATACGTAATTTTTGAAATTCCGCTTGAGGTGTTTTAGGATTTGAAAAAATCTTTGAAGACGTTTAAGCAACTACTGTCTTGAGCTAATTGATCCAGTGTTGTTCACAAAATATTTACTTCAGTGTTGTAAATATTTATTTGAATAATCACCAATGAAAGGTATTCACATTCGCGAGGATTATGCTTCACAGAGAGAATCAGAAGAAAGCAGTTGGGAAGGGGTTGAACTGATAAGGCAAGGGTTGGTGGTGTAGAGATAAAGGAAGTCAACCTGCCTCTTGAGCCAGATGGCTTGAAAACCTCTTTTCACAGGGATACTTCATTAAATGTCAACCCTGCTTCTCAATTAAACCTCTGCCTTAATCCCAATTAAACTTGTATTTCTTGACAAAATAAGTATTATTGCTAGCTCTCTCAAATAGTGGAAAATTAATGCTTCCAATAATATCTTATTGCAATCATCAGTCAATTAAAAAAAAAACAAAATATTTTAATCCAGACATTTTTGAATTTTGATTTTTAGAGTAAATAAAAATTCCTTCGAAAAATTTTGAAAAAATTCCTCATATACATAAAATATCAAAAATAAAGTGGTCTATAAAGGTCAAAAGAAAGCCAAAGAAAAAAAAAGATAGGAAAGTGCTGCCTAAAACTTACTTCATTCATCATCATGAGTTAGTGTTAGAGTGTTAGAGGCTATTAGAGGCGCTTAACCACTCCATTACTACCCATTTATATATATTATATATTAATGTTTACATTAATTTTATATATTTGATGCTTGTTTATGTACATATTAGATTTAAAGAGAGTTTGTAGGATATAACTGTAAATATGATAGGTAGAAGTAAAAGCCATGATATGAAATATCGGGTTTTGTTAGTGATATTAAATAGCAACTAAATAGATATTGTAAACCACAAATTTAGAACATTTTACATGTTTGATTTTATGTATGATTAATTTTATTTTACTTGTTTACTATTTTTACGTATTTTACGTGTTATAATTGTTAAATTTCCAAAATGGTTTCCAAAGCGACTTCACAATAGTAACAATGACACGTATCAAGAACTCAACGGAACATTAAGAAGTTATTTACTTAAAACAGCCCTTCGTCATCGCAAGACGAACAAAAGAAAGAATGAAGCGAATAAGATGTTATATTGTTCTCAGTCTGGCTTATCAAAGCCCACTTGCATCACTTGGGTATTTCTATATCATTTTTACAAAAAATGAAAATTAATCTCTTTTACAAATGTCATTGTCAATGTGTAAAGATATTTTAAGAAATAAGAAACTATTATTACAATAATATAAATTTTGTTGGAATTTTTTTGCTCAAACTTTCAAAACAAAGTTGCTCTCTTTAATAGCCAAATTCTCAGAGTTATGAAAGTTATTATGTTCAGTTTAATATTAATTAAACTTTTTGGCGTCCTTCTAGTAGATTTAAACTCACAGCAAATGAAGTTTGTATACACTTGTGAGCTGGCTCAAAGACATTTAAGTTACTTTTCTTATAAATTGCTAATTTTCTGGCAAATTTTCATTGTTCCATAACAAGCTGTTTCGTGGCAAAAAATATGTTCTGAAAACATATAATTAACCCTATCGCCCTTATGGTTAATTTAGTTTTAGAAAAAAATTACCTAACTCATCCCACACTAAATTCTCTATTTTTGCGCAATATATTATTTTAATCCGTCAAACGGTTTGGTTTGTATTACGGTATGGCCCCCCCACAAACTTTCAGGGTGAATCGTAAGTCAACATTTTTACACTTCATTGAAAAAATATACTTCCTGTTGTTTTAAAAATCTGAGGATTCTTTTAAGTTATTTTTTTGTAGCCAAAAGGATAATGCCAAAATTTTAAGACTCTAAAATTAGTAGTTTAGGGGAAAAAATTGTTGTCTTTGTTCTTTAAACAAAGTGTTTGAAACGCTTAATTTAAATAAAAATTTTCTTTTGCACGGAGAATTTTTATTATCGTTTAACCCCCAATATAATTAATTACCACAGAATTACGAATTGTAAAACTGAGTTCAATATTTTAAATATGCTACGGCAGGGATGTTTATGAGATCAGACGTTCATTATGAAATTTAGACTAAATCAAAGGTATAGAGGACTATTCAATGACTAAGCGTAATTTACTATAGAGTACAACACTGTGTATTATATATTGTGAAATTCTAATACTAAGTCTGTATTGTGTTTCTAGTTTCACATCTATCTAAGTTGAACCATTTAATTAGTGATTTATTTAGTGTGAAGAGCTGTGAAATCCCATTAAATTGTCTCCCAAGGAATGGGAATGGAATCAGAGTTTTATTTCATCACGTAACACTTAACTTTGAAAGGGTCTCACTTAATAAGAACAACTGATCTGGTCAGTCGACATTACGAAAACGACAACCTATATACACTGTATGGTGAAACCTTAAGAAAGCCATGTGATGATTACTTGTGGTCACTTTATTACTGGCATACAGTAATCTTTAAGTCCAAAAAGTAATATCACAGCTTTCATTAGAAGCATTGCTTTCTAAATGTTGAATGAGATGTAAAAATGAATTTCACTTACTAAAAGATCAAATTACTTTGAAATTAATTCATTTTGTTTAAACTTTTATTGTACTAATCTCCTAAGTAGAGTACAGTAACCATAAATAAATTATATAAGGAGGCATTATACGTGTTGGAAACTTTGAGATTCTGTTTTTTTTGGGTATATGTGCGTGCGTGTCTGTGATGTGTGTGCGTTTAATTTTTTTTTCTTCCATTTTTTTTAAACATTTCTCATAAAAAGATAGCAGAAGTGATAAGAATCCTGCATTTCTTTCAATCATAACTAATTTTAAACAGCTATCATTGGATATAACATTAACACTACGTGATTCTTCTATTTTTATACTTATCATTATATAAATTATTAAAGCTATATTTTTTGCTTTAATAATTACGTCTCAACAACCCTCGATTTACTAATAACGCTGTATGAAACGCTATATATTCATTTGTTTTTCTATTGATAATTCTTTCACCAGTTCACTCGATTCACCAGTCACGCCAATTAAATCCAATGTTTTCATTTAAAAAATTTTAAAAACGGTACAATTTATTTATGTAGCATCAATATTGCTTGAATAAATCCCCATCTTTCCTTATCTATATTTAAAGTGTCGTGAATATGACAAAATTCAATGTCGATATTTTGACCGATGTGTATCTGAAGATCCACTGATTCTATTAGTCCAAACCTCACAACCATTATCAACAGCCTTGAATTATAGCAACAGTGAAAAAAAGTAAGTAATTAAATTGTTATGAAAGGACCAAACCAGCAATGTGAAAAGAAAGTGGAGAAAATTAAAAAAAGAGTGAAATGGAGAAAATACAGAGAGAGAGAGAGAGAGAGAGAGAGAGAGTGAGAGCGAGAGAGAAGAAACTGAGATGAGTTTAACAGAAGTCTTTCTCCTTTTGTCATAATGTAATATATGACTTTGAAAAAGGAATATTGACATATGCAAGAACGTAATAAATATAACACGACATTATTTCATGGTTAAGTGAATATCAAATTTTTATCATGTTGATAAGTTCTTGTAGACAGGTTACCCTCTGCATTATTATTGCCTTGAATTCCAGGTGTCACATTTCAGCAGTACTATGACATTGTGATTTCCACAAGAAATGATAGAGGGGAGAAAAAGGGAATTGTCTGTCAGCCATCTGACAGTTTTAATATATTAATAAATCTTTATCAAAAAGCAAATACTTTTCAAAAAAAAAAAAAAAAAAGAAAGAAAGAAAGGGTATGCCAATGAGACGTTCTTTTTTTCTCTGTTCAAATTGAGATATGTGACAAGTTGAATGTTAACACTTCTTATAGCATTCACCAAAGTAAGACTTGAAAAAATAATTTTTCTTTCATAATATTAGGTTTATTGGAATTAGTTTTTCTATTCCTAAGTATACTAGTTTACGTTAGATTTCAGTGGCAGTCCCACAAGGGAGCACACATAGACAGAACATTGGCTCTTTGTGATACCACACAATAAATATTGATTCTATATTGAAAGTTCTGAATTTAACCTAACTCAAGTTTAGTGTAGTAGGGATTTTTAACGAGAACCTGACAATGCACAGGCTCGTTACGTTGGATAATCAATGCAGTTATTCACAAAACCACAATACAGTAATGTACCGTACATGTAATGTACATTCAAGTACAGTAAAGTACTGAAATCAAAGAATAATAAATTTGGTTATTCAGTGATGTTACTGCCTTCAATAAATAATAAATTTAGTTATTCAGTGATGTTACTGCATTCAATGAATAATAAATTTGGATATTCAGTGATGAACTGTAGTCATAAATAATAAATTTGGATATTCAGTGATGAACTGTAGTCATAAATAATAAATTTGGATATTCAGTGATGAACTGTAGTCATAAATAATAAATTTGGATATTCAGTGATGAACTGTAGTCATAAATAATAAATTTGGATATTCAGTGATGTTACTGTATTCAATGAATAATAAATTTGGATATTCAGTGATGAACTGTAGTCAATAAATAATAAATTTAGTTATTCAGTGATGTTACTGTATTCAATGAATAATAAATTTGGATATTCAGTGATGAACTGTAGTCATAAATAATAAATTTGGATATTCAGTGATGAACTGTAGTCATAAATAATAAATTTGGATATTCAGTGATGTTACTGTATTCAATGAATAATAAATTTGGATATTCAGTGATGAACTGTAGTCATAAATAATAAATTTGGATATTCAGTGATGTTACTGTATTCAATGAATAATAAATTTGGATATTCAGTGATGAACTGTAGTCATAAATAATAAATTTGGATATTCAGTGATGTTACTGTATTCAATGAATAATAAATTTGGATATTCAGTGATGAACTGTAGTCAATAAATAATAAATTTGGATATTCAGTGATGTTACTGTATTCAATGAATAATAAATTTGGATATTCAGTGATGAACTGTAGTCATAAATAATAAATTTGGATATTCAGTGATGTTACTGTATTCAATGAATAATAAATTTGGATATTCAGTGATGAACTGTAGTCAATAAATAATAAATTTGGATATTCAGTGATGTTACTGTATTCAATGAATAATAAATTTGGATATTCAGTGATGAACTGTAGTCATAAATAATAAATTTGGATATTCAGTGATGTTACTGTATTCAATGAATAATAAATTTGGATATTCAGTGATGAACTGTAGTCAATAAATAATAAATTTGGATATTCAGTGATGTTACTGTATTCAATGAATAATAAATTTGGATATTCAGTGATGAACTGTAGTCATAAATAATAAATTTGGATATTCAGTGATGTTACTGTATTCAATGAATAATAAATTTGGATATTCAGTGATGAACTGTAGTCAATAAATAATAAATTTGGATATTCAGTGATGTTACTGTATTCAATGAATAATAAATTTGGATATTCAGTGATGAACTGTAGTCATAAATAATAAATTTGGATATTCAGTGATGTTACTGTATTCAATGAATAATAAATTTGGATATTCAGTGATGAACTGTAGTCAATAAATAATAAATTTGGATATTCAGTGATGTTACTGTATTCAATGAATAATCAATGTGGTAATTTTCGATTCTCCAATCCTATTTATAACAGTTTGTCTCTATGATGTATGGCTCATTGGATAAATTCTGAATACTGTCCAAATCAAAAGAGACTTTTGTTATAGACGAAGGTAATAGGGCTTCTCTTGATATTTAATAAGATCAGAAACTAGTCAAGTAAGCTATACCTCTAATAAATATTTATAATAGACTTGCTGCTATGATCTACATATATAATCACCTTTATTTGTTTAAATTCCGCAGCATATTTTACTGTTTTGAAGCAGATTACTCGTCAGAAGAAAATATTTAAATAATTTTCTTTTTTCAGGATTTTCATACAATTAAATTTAATAATACTTTAGGCAATTTGTTTTTTTTTTTTTTGTAAAGGGCTAAAGGACTGACAAAGTCAGCCCTTCAATGCTGATTCGTCGAGGGAATATCGCATCTCGCATTGATTCTACACTGGGACTACTAAAGTTTGACTAGCTCAATTGTATTTAGATGAGAGATCATTAACGTGTACCTGACATTGTAGAGGCTCAGGACCGATAGCTTAACGTCCTCTCCGAAGAACGACGTGCTCACATTTATCACCTCCTACGTGAATAAAAAGATTAATAATTTTTTGTATTTTAGATGTAACCTTGGCGATGAACACAAAGAGTTGGAAACGCGTCGTTGTTTGGTAAACTCTTTTTTGTATGTTAAGACTTAGTGTTTCTTCTCCTTATTCTAATAATAAGTGAATACAATACAATAAATACTTGAACAGCTTGTGATTCAATAAATGATTTTTACTGATATATGATATTAATTTGGACAATATTTTGTAATATGGAACTTAAAATTATACTTAAATTATAATATACACCACAAAACACGTTACAATTACAAGTTTTTTGGCCAAACATGTTATTAAGTCGAGAGGAAAGCATTAAGTTGTTCAATGAAGATGAAATTATTTGTCTGGCAGATGAAATCTTTGGAAGATGAAATCTGGCATTGAATAAAGGAACTAAGAATTTAAGCAGTTGAGCGAGAGAAAGGAAGCAGCATTGGGTGTATTTTTTCAGGGGGTGAGAGAGAGAGAGGGAGGGCTGGGGAACATAAAAGACCTGACGTTGAGGGATAGAGAGGTGTTTCATCGGCACACCACTGCCAACAATAACCCTCACCAAGAGAGCTCGCACTTCCATAATCTGTCCCCATCGGTCTGCCACTGACATTCCACTCGGAATACCTTCACCATCAAAAAAATAAGTACAAAGGAATCCATTTCAAGCAAAATGGAAAAATAGCTTTGCAAAAGATTAGCTCCTATTGATGTATTTGGGTAAACTCTAACAAAATACTTTTCGACAGTATGTGAAAACCTTAATAAAAACAGGTCTTAAATACAGTTATTTTAAACAAAGATACACAAATTTATATTTAATGGTTAAATAAAGACCATTTATTATGGGGTTCAGCTTTTATATGATGGAAACATTGGATATTGAACCAACAAAATACCTCACTTCCATTTAATAATTGCATTATGAGACGAGTGCTCTTGTGTAACTTCATACCAACGACTAACAAATGTTTCCGCCCACTCTAGTGCACGTTGTAATTAGCAATTTCAGGTCATGGACCTACTACTGCTGAATTATAGTACTACTGTGACTGTGAGGTCAGTAAGTATATGTCTGCAATTATATGGTACTTCAGACTGAGTGAGAGACAGAGAGAGAGAGTGAGAGAGAGAAATCAAGGGAGGAGCACAAACAAACTTAACTGATTAATGAAACGTATAATATTGATATTAAGACTCTGCCGGAGAGAGGCAGAGATTGCACAAAGAACAGATGAAATAAAATTCAAAAAAATTATTTAAATTACCTCATGTATAGAAAGAAAGAAAAAAAATTACAAATAAAGAACAGTAGAAATAGAGAATAAAAGAAGAAAATGCTGGAAGTAGAAGGAAAAAAGGGAGGGAAAGAAAACTATAGAAGGGTGCGATAAATATACTGTTCATTAGTCACACGCATAGAGAGTAAGATAGAAACCTTAAATACGAAAGTAAAAATGTAAGATGTGAGAAAGAGATTGAATAATAATAAAGAGAATAGCGAGATTAATTAATAATGTAATGAATTAGCCGAATACAAATATATATATATGTTATATACAGTCATTTTTATATATATGTCACTTTTCGTTGTGCCTACAGCGTGTTTGGTCTCCCTCTCTCTTTTCTCCTTAAAACGAATTTTCCGAAATTTGAGTTTGTGGGAGTGTTTCTCTACTCTGTGTTACTCTTCCTCAATTTTGAACTTTCGTCATCATCAGGAACTGGGTTTGCAGCGCAAACAGATTTTTAACCACGTAGTGTGTACGGCTAAGTGATTTGTAGTGTTACCAACTCAGAAAACATAAAATATCTACAATGTCTAACAAATAAAATACAAAAATTAAAACAATAAAAAAAATAATCAATAATGAAATAAAACGAAAAAAAAATGCAACAAAAGAGAGGGGAGAGCACTTGTACGTTCTAAAGCTCATAAAGTAACGTGTCAGTTGCCAGCATGGATCTGTTTAAGACTCTGGATACGGAAAGTGTTCTAGCTTTCTCATGACATTAAACTGAGTTGTTTCTTAAACACATCCTTCATGTTAACATCTTGAGAACTCAGAAGAGGCACACATTCATCTTAAAGTACGCTCCAGTCCTGGTCTCAATCATATAGTTAATTCCTGTTTTTTTTCTATTCTTATTTCTTTTTCTCTTTTCTTTTCATTTTTTGGGCTTTGTTTCATTTTTTTATAGTTGTCTAATTGTTTTTTATTTCATTATTTATATTTACTATTTAATTTTATTTTTTTTTTATTATTTTAAATAGCATTTAATTTTATGAAAGTTCCCAGGCACTGGGATTTAATTACTGTTTCTATGTCCAAGTCTTCAATCACATATCTGATCAACACCCATTAACACCCCAGACATTCAGAAGAGGCACTTATTCGTCTTCTTCGAGCACGATCTCCTCCTGTGGCCTCAATCTCATTTTGGAATTTATTTTCTGATTTTTATATTCATTTGTTCTTACTACTATTTTTTTTATAATACTAACTTAAAACTAAAACAAAGTTATTAATAATAATATATTTTACTTTAAAAAGTGAAAAGTTAGTGTTAATATTCGCTTGCTTTACTTTATTTTACCTTCTTATTTTTTATGCCTTATTATATGAATATACTTATAATTAGCTTTAGAAAAAATCTCTTTAGCAGTTGCTTTTTATTTTTACTTTTATATATTTTTTTCCTTTTTGTGACGAGTGGCAATATTTCGAGAG
This sequence comes from Hermatobates lingyangjiaoensis, assembly GCA_026182355.1. Taxonomy (NCBI): domain Eukaryota; kingdom Metazoa; phylum Arthropoda; class Insecta; order Hemiptera; family Hermatobatidae; genus Hermatobates; species Hermatobates lingyangjiaoensis. The sequence goes on from JAPFBL010000025.1 coordinate 1,794,398, forward strand.
TTTTTTTCGTTGAGATTCATCTTTCGAACTTTAGTCGACCAGTCCCACCGAAACAGAAGACGACAGATGTCAAAATATCGGAGTGAGTTTTCTTGTATGTAACTTTTTGTGTCTTTTTCTTTATTAAAATTATAATTATATTAGTATAAGAAAATAATGTGTGCATGAAATGAATATAGGGTAATGGAGAAAGAGGATAGGAAACAGAAAAGAAAAAAGATAGAGATATATGAAAGAAAGAGAGATAATGAGGTAAGCAGAAAGAGAGAGAGAGCGCATGAAATAGAGATAATGAAGATTGCAGTGAAATAATTGAATAACAAGAGAAAACGTTAAGGGAATGTAAGATGAAAACTAACGAGTTCAAATTAAATATTGCAGTAAACTATAAAAACAGGAATATGGTAGAAGTAAATAGGGATGAACATTAAACGGCGGTTGAGAAATCCATAAAGGGTTTAAATGAAATGGAAAGATGTTTAGAAGAGATAAATAGAAATATGATTACAAAAGCGGAAAAGTTGAGAATTATTAATTTTAATCCTGAATAAAATTCGTCTTTGAAATGAGTCCATAAAGGTCCCACACAAATTATATTACTATTTAAAGTTGATGTTATATTTCAAAGCTATGATATAGGGTAAATATATTGGTATATTTTAGCATTGTTCAATAGAAATACATGAAAGCAAATTATTATATAAATATACAGAAAAGTAATATAAAAACTTGAAAAATAAGCTATAAGCTTAAGAAAAGAGCTAGGGAAACCTAATAAGAAACACATAGTAGCTTCAAGTTGTTTAAAATTTATTTGATTAGAATATTTTATTAACATTAAAAACATGCAGAGACTCTCTTCTTTCAGAAAGAAAATTGTATGTTTTTTAGTCATGAGAATATTTTTCTCTTTTAGTGCAAATGATCCTCTATTGTACGAAAAAGTTATAAAACATCTACTACAGGTTCCCACTAATATTCTATAGTTTAGAATAGAGGAAGAAACACTACGTCTCCAAAAAAAAAAAAAAAGTTATCCAACATCGACACGTTTCGAAAACGTAGTGTTCATCATCAGGTTATATTTACAATAAGGTTTTTGTGGAATAGTCATATTTTATTTATTTATATATCGGAAAAAGTAGTTTAATTTTGAGTTTCCTTAATACAAGAGAAGAATGTATTCAACAGACTGCTTAAGGATTTTTAATGTAGGTTCTAACAGAGTATTAAATATGTTTAGTTTTATAATATTTATATTATTCTGCAAGTAACACACTTTTTTTTATATAAACAACAATAATATTAATAAATGTTTTAAGAAGAAAACACAATGGAATTTGAAAGAAGCAGATCTGGAGAGCCCGCTAAGTGTTTTAGTGTCAGAAGAATGACAGAAGGAAGAAATCCATTTTGCTTCCTTTGACTTCTTTAATATTTCAGCACTATAAAAACATCTCTTTCGTATTGATTTCTCTTTTTATTGAAAAAGCAATCATGTTCTATTAGTGCCACTTAGTAGAATAGTTTTTATTCTTTGCAGACATTTTTTTTTATTATTCAGTCAACAAGAAAACTTTTTAAAAAGACTCATGTTAAATATAGCATTGTAGTGAGAAAATCAGATATACAAAGACAGGAAGAGTGAGAGGTAGCGGGAGAAAGGAGAGAAAAGGCAAAGACATAGAGAGTGAGAGAGAACGGAGAGAGGAGAGAGAAGAGGCAATGACAGAAAGAGTGAGAAAGAGCGAAGGAGGGAGAGAGGAGAGAGAGGAAAAGACAGAAAGGGAGACGGAGATGCAGGGAGAGAACGAGAGAAAGAGTGCAAGTGAGAGAGCCATATTTGAAGATATAATTTACACATGATAGTAACTTTTCAATTTTATAGTGAGCAAAACTAATGATTCATTCTTTATTTTCAGGCAAGTTATTAGTTAATACCTGGTATTTACTCATACTTAAAAGTTTTCAAAAAAAAAACCACGTGTTTTTGAACTGATAGCGTTCTTTGTTAGGTAAATTATCACAGTAGAAATGTGTATTTAGCACCTTATCACTAGGTCTAGTTTCAGTTATCATCTAAGAAAGAACAATACGTGTTTGAAACGCATTGTTTATGTGGAGTCTTTCATTATACATCTCATACATGATAAGTATATTTTTCGACCAGAAACAATATAAGAATAACTAATATATTATTAGTACTCTTACATTATACAGCATACTACTTACAGTACAACTATACTTAACATCATTTAAGTTATTTCTTTGTAACTTGTAACAGTAAAAGTCACAAATTTTAACAAGTTCCGAGATAAGTTGTTATATCCGCCATCTGCCATGAATGAAAAGCTCTGTTTCTCCTGATAAAAACGAGGTCGATATATATATATATATATATATATATATATATGATTTCACAATAAACACATAAAAGAAAATTTCAAAATTATTTATCCCCGCTAGAGTCGTATTCTTCAATTGTTATTAATCGAGTACATTTGAATATCTGTGTGTTGAATGTGTATATATTCCAAAAGAATGGGACGGAGAAAGAGAAAGGCAAAGACAGAAATAGAGTCGGAGGGACAGGTAGAGAGTGATAAAAGGAGAGAGAGAGTAGGAGAGATGAAGGAAGAGGAAGAGAGGAAGATAAACAATGGGAGAGGGAGTAGGAGAGATTAAGGCAGAGAAGAGAGAGAGAGAGAAAGAGAGGGAGTAGGAGACATAAAGGAAGAGAGAGACTGGCAAAGACGAAATAAAGTCGGAGAAACAGGGAGACAGTGATAGAGGGAGAGTGAGTAAAAGAGATAAAGGAAGGATGAGGCTGAGAGACTGAGGGAGAGAGAGAAAGGGAGAGGAAGTAAGAGAGATGAAGGGAGAGGACGAGAGAGAGAGAGAGAGGGTAAGAGAGTAGGACTGATGCAGGGAAAGGCAGAGAGAGAGGGAGAGGGAGAGAGAATGGCAAGACGAAATAGAATTGGAGAGACAGGGAGAGAGTGATAGAGGGAGAGAGAGTAAGAGAGATGAAGGAAGAGGATGAGAGAGAAAGGGAGAGGGAGTAGGAGAGATGAAGGGAGAGGAAGAGAGAGAGAGAAGGTGAGACAGAGGGAAAGGAAGAGAGAGAGGGAGAGGGAGAGAGAGTGAGAGGCAAAAAAGAATCAGAGGCAGTGAGACAGGGACAGTGAGAGAGAGCGGAAGAGGGAGTAGGAGAGATGAAGGGATAGGAAGAGAGAGAGCGGGAGGGAGGAAAAAACAGAAACAGAGTCAGAGAGACAGGGGAAAGAGTGAGCATGAGAGAGTGAGGAAGTGAGAGAGAGATGAAGAGAAAGTAAAAGAATGAGAGAAAGGGTGAAAGTGAGAAAGAAACACATACAGGCAGAAACAAAGGCCAAAAGAATATTTTGTCAGAGATGCAATAAATACAAATATCAGCTTGTTTTCAATTTATTAAATACCTTCTACAGTCAATAATTAGTCTTAATCAAGCATTGGTCTCATTATATTTCTTAAAAAAATTCCAAAGATGTTTGATGAGACACATGTTTCTAATAATTAATTACTTTTCATATTGGCGTGTTTAGAGGCAGTAGGTTCTATGACTTCAATAATTACAGCAGGTTCATTCTCACGTCAGCCAGCATCTTTATGCGCTGCATGCCAAGGGAAAGTATCCAATTTCATACATGCTACAAAAAGCCACTATACACTGCAGATCTATAAATTCTAATTTTGCCACCATCATATTTTATTTAGGAATGTTTTTATGATTAAAACGGAATATTTATTACTTTAATAAACTAGTTTTTTAATATAAGTAACTACTGGTTCTCAACGAGAAAGAATTTCTCTCATAAAATATGGATTAAGAGAAATATAATAATCATGATTATAATAATAGTCAGACACTGCCTTTAAACTCTATATAAAATAAAATAAACGTTCGGTCAGTTATTTTATCCCACTTAACTTTTCAAATAGAACACTAGAGGTAAAAACTGGACAACAAATGTTTATACATGTGGATTTATAAAGTGGAAGCTGATTATAATAAAATATACATACAGGAAGATACACAAATAAGACACGTATATATATATTTAATAATTTGACAGATAAAATACACATAAATATGATCAAAAAAACTTATTATATGTATCAACTCTATAGTTGCCAGGTAGAAAGATGTTAATTGTTCGGAATACAAGTGACGACTCAAGAAGTGACGGCTCAAGTAACTTCAAGTAACTTCGACTAGTCGAAGGTTTTGTCCGGCTAACATTGTTGTTCCTTTAAATAATGTAAATTTCATTTTCTTAGTTAAAAAATTCTTACTTCTGCCTATGAAAAAGGTTTTAAATAAAACCGAAACGTTGGCAACGAGAGTTTGATTTTTTATCCTGGAAAATTGACCGAACCCCGATTAGAGAACACACCTATTCTATCAAACGGTCAATATATTATTGAATCTGTTATATATACATTTGGGTTTATATAAGAAGAAATATGGGTTTTTATGAGGATATAAGAAGAGTATATGGAGAAGATGTGAGTGAATGTTTGAAGAAGTGGAGAAGTTACATTGTGAAATTAGCTAAACAATCAAGTAGAAGAATTTTCTTATTAAAATGTCGAAGTTTCTGTTTGTTTCCAATATATATATATATATATATATATATATATATATATATATATACATACGAGGTGTGTAAATAAAGTAGTGAGACTGATTTTTTTTAAATTTTCTATTCAAATATAATTACAATGTGATATTGTCACCTTCAAAATAGTTCCCTGCGGAAGCCACACAGCGCTGGAGACGGTCCTTCCAATCATTGTAGCATTGCTGGAACTCGGATTCTGGAATGGCCTTCAGCTGGTCGGTTACAGCAGTTTGTATGTTTTGTAGTGTCCCGAAATGAGTTCCCTTGAGGTGATTTTTCAATCTCGGGAAGAGGAAAAAGTCACAAGGACTCAAGTCTGGTGAATAAGGAGGCTGAGGAGCAACAGGAATGTTTTTACTGGCCAAAAACTCGTTTATTGAGATGGTAGTGTGACAGGGCGCGTTGTTGTGATGCAACACCCACTTGTCTTTGATGTTTGGCCGCACACGAAGGACTCTTTTTCGAAGTCTTTCAAGGACCTCACGGTAGAAGTGCTGATTAACCGTTTGGCCTTGTGGCACAAACTCTTTGTGGACGATTCCGTGGCTATCAAAAAAACAAATCAGCATGCATTTGATTTTCGACTTGCTCATGCGTGCTTTCTTGTGCCTTGGAGAAGTCGCAGTGTGCCACTCCATGCTCTGACGTTTCGTTACTGGGTCGTACTCAAACACCCATGACTCGTCACCAGTAATGACACGTTCAAGAAAACGGGGATCATTTTCAATTGAACCCAAAAAGTCAAGACTCCTTCTCTTTCTGAGATCGTTTTGGTCTTGGGAAAGGTTTTTCGGAACCATTTTCGCACAAATTTTTCTCATCTCCAATTCATTGGTCAAAATGTGATGAACGGAGGTGTGATTCAAATTCAACTGTTCCCGATCATTCTGACTGTCAAGCGTCGATCTGAACGCACAAGGTTTCGTACTCTGTTGACATTTTCATCGGTGTTTGCACTTGAAGGCCTTCCGCTTCGTGGTTCATCTTCAATCGACTCTCTTCCTTCTGAAAATTCCTTAAACCACCGAAAAACCTGTGCCCTTGATAAAACACGTTCTCCATAGGCCTCCTGAAGTTTTTCAAAAGTTTCGGTTGCATTATGTCCAAGTCTGAAGCAAAATTTGATTGCACACCGCTGCTCAACTTTGAGGTCACTCATTTTTAAAACGCTCAAGAAAAAACGATTTCACGAAAACCAACGCTACGGACAAACAAATGACTGTGGCGAGTTCAGATTCATACTAGAGGCGCATCACACGTGCACCTGACGCTACTCAAGGCCACGCGTCTCCAGCGTTGCCAGATCGAAAGCGATGTTGCCAGTCTCACTACTTTATTTACACACCTCGTATATATATATATATATATATATATATATATATATATATATATAAAGAATCAAAAACACTAGGCAACATTGTTGCAGTTATAAATTTTAACTGCATTCAAGATCGTAGGTATTTGAAAATTGAAGATGAAAAGCACTTGCAATGTAATAGACGGGAACTCGTTCTGAAATGTTCAGTCATTTTTTTATTGATGTTTCATCTTTTGAATATAAGTATGTCTCAAAATTAAAGGAAATAAAGAACGTTAAGCTCACAATTTTCCAAATTTTTTCCAATTTTCATCAAGCTTGTAAGTATTCATTTTCCCATAATACTGAAAATTTTGAAAGTTAATATAACTGCTAATACATTAATAATGCTTAATACACTAAATTTTACTTCAAAGATATACAATTTTCATATTAATTATTATTTGAAAGCAAAGAAAATATAATTAGGTTTTAAAATTTCAAATTTAAATTACTCGTAAAAGCTGTTAGAATATAATTAATCAGATTGTTGATTAAACTTTGATTTCATTGTAACTTAGAGATATAATCAAGAGGTTATGTTGACATTAAGTTAATTATTTATGTCGTTTTGAACTAAGGGTGAGGCAGCCTTAATGGGAAACAGCCTTGCCTTGATGGCACAGTCTGGGTTCTTCTAACCCCTTAATCTGTAAATACTGGGGCTTCTCAGGACTTTATGTTGCTTCATTGAGATGAAATTAAAAATTCAAATTGTTTAGATAAGTACTGATAGTGGATTTGTTTATGCTGTTTGAAACTGCTATGTAATTTGTCTTCCGCGACAAAGCAGTTTGACTTAGGTCTGATGTCAATTATGATTCCAAACTACTAACAAGTGAACTAACATCTATAGCAAATAACATTAAAACGATCATATATACATTTTTAATACAATGGTATCTTCTCATAAGAAAGTCTCTTCTTACGATATTTCCCCCTTACGAATGGTCTTTCTAAAAAAATATAGTGTCTCATCTTATGAACTTTGTTTCATCATACGATAGCCAAATTACCAAAGTGCGCCAAGGTTTCCTCAGCTCTCAAACGTAAATCTAAAATATAGGTTCTTTTTCTTGGCATTTTTCCAAGATCTCAAAACCTTTTGTAACACTGATAGTTTTATTTTGTTTGAGAGTGTCTCTGTAATTGATATAGTATGGGCAAACCTCTCCCAACATAATCTAGGCATTCCTCAGATGAGAAGGAACTTATCTAGCAGTTAAAACAAGTGAACAATGAAATTATAAAAAAAAATAAAAACAAAAAAAGGAAAAGAAAATGATAAAAGTTCTGAAGTTAAAAGAAAGTATGAAAAAAAAGTTCTAAAAAGTTAAAAAACATGATAAAAATTATATAAAGTTAAAATGGTTTTCTTTAAAATTTATAATTTTAATTAAAGTTTAAAGTAAGTTTAAGCGTGTGTTTCTACACTATATAAGTATACCTTTTTGAGATAAGCAAGTGCTTGCCTCCGCCTCTATTACCGGCCAGCATACCCTCCCGTTCACCCACCAAGTCGCTCAAATCCAAAGGTAAATGATTTACATATTATTACCTATTATTATTATTATAATTATTTAATTTTATAATTAATCTCTATGCTGATTACAATTATAATATGCGTAATAATTATTATAATGGTTATTTGGTTACTACATATATTGGTTATTAGTGTATTTTGAAGGTTGTTATTGGATTAGACTATGATTTAGACGATTCATATTTAATTAACTATTTATCTTAAGAAATCGCTTCCGGAGCGAATTAATTTTGCATGATAAAATATGACTGTACTGCAAGTTGAAGTGGTAATAATTGTAGTACTATCAACAATAAAGCAATGTAAAACATGGCCTTATCCTTTGGATCGCAGTTGTCTCTACCAATTGTTGTGTCAAGTAACTGCAGTGACGTAGCAAATATTTTTACACCCGGAATTGTAAGATTTGCGGCCCCTCTTCTCCTACATTAGTTGATAATCTGTTAATATTCAAAATTCCAGAGAAAATATTTATTTTTATGCAATTACAATCAAGGATCTAATTTTAGACTGCTGTTCTAGTACCAAACTAACATCTTATTACATTATTGTATAGATATGCAGTCACCATCAAAGAAAACTAAAGATTTTCAAAATAAAAACGTATAATTTAAATAATACAAAAAAATTTATAAATTAAATTAAGTGGCTACGCAAACAAATATAATAAATTTTTAACAACTTAAAAGAAAATAGTTTTGAAAAAGTTAAGTTGAATATATTTTTAATTTGCAAATATTACACTTGAAAATACGTTTAATAACAGTATTACACAAATAAAACATAAAAAAAACATTACGACTTTAGAAACACATTCTGGTATACAATTTCAGATTTTTTGTTAGCTTTTCTGTATTTTAATTTTTTTCTATTTTCGGTTTTTACTCTCTCAAAATATCACCCGGGTCTGACTCTTGCTACGCCAATAAGTAATTTTTTTTTTTTTTTTTTTTTTTTAAGAAAATTAGGATTATTGAAGAGAAGGCCATAATTATTCGAGTATAAAGCAACAGGCAGGTTACAGTGGGGCAACTGAGGCTCTGTAGCCAATCAAACAAATAATGAGCACCATTGAAGAGAGGTGAATATAGAAAACATCGATAACACAGTTACTAAATGTGCTGCAACAATTACTGAGATAGATAAGATGTAACTGGTAAAAAGAAAGAAGAAAGGCTCAGTATTAATATCAGAGCAAGTCAGACAAAAACGTCAGCCACATCGCCCAATGGTTGTAAACAAGAAAAAATAAATAAATCTGTATAATTCAATACTGTCTATTTGTCAGAATACTGAGATATTTGTCATAAAAATGTAGTCTGATGTAATTATAAACAGATCAAATATTAAGAATTATCTCAGAAAGATAATGTTAAAATAATTTAAAATATAGGGTAAAAAGTTAATGAACAAGTATCCACATATAGAAGTTTAATCATATAAACAACGCGTTTCAAACACATAGTGTTCTTCCATGTGTTCGAAATAGAAGTAAGTTTCAGGTGAACTTTTCTTCTTATGTGGAGACTTGTTCAATAAAGTTTTACTCTACAATGAGTAAATACCAGATAATAACTAATTACTCTAGAGCAATTAATTAATTTAAAATATGTTAATGTTACTTGTGTGATTGTTGGATATCATAATTATAGTTTGAAGGGAGCAATATCGAAGTTTTTATATTTTTTAAGTTGAACGATTTATCCAGTTTACACAAATTCAGCCTTGTAAGAGATAAAAGCTTGTTTCGATTCATTCTTTTCAATTCTGTTATGCAAATATGTCATCATATTGAAGTGAAAGTACTTTGTACTTAAGTATTGGACAGGATTAGGAGGAAGAAAAGAATACGTACAAAGTTGTAACATAAATCTCATTTTTTCTTCAGAACGGTAGAAATGAAATGCAACTGTTTTACTTTTTAATGTTCCAGATTTCTAGTCAAACTTTCAGAGTTCTGCTTTAAGCTATTTAACAATACGTTCTCTTAAACCTATTCATTTTCCTTCTTTTTTGATATTAATTCGGAAATGTAATGGCGAAAACAGAGGACATTGAGTTCATTTAGAAGTAGGGTTGTTTCGTTCATGTTTCATTATTAGATGAGGGGAAGTTTTACCGGAAGTAATTTGAAATTTTAGAAACCCCCCCCACAGTTATGAAACAAGTGGAATATAATGGGGCAAGTTGACTTCAAGAACAATGGCTGTTTAGCTAGTGGCGAAGTCTGTAGAAAGGCAATGTAAGCCATTAAGAAAAGTCACCTAGATGAGTCTCAATGCCTGCTGACTGTATTACTTTTGTGCGGCTGCACAAAAGGCAAAGCCGGCAGTGTCATACACTGTCCCCACTACAGTACCGACTACAAGCGTTATTTACTGCAAGAGCCCGTCTCTAATGCAAATCCAACTACTACGGCAAAACTTACTCCATTAAAGCACAACTCACTTCTCTTTCTGCTTTTGCTTCAATTCTAAAGGCGGAAAATATCCCTTCCGACTTGCTAATAGTGATTTGGACGAAGCCTAAGAACAGCTTTCTAGTCTATTCTTCTCCACCTCCTTAATGAACAAGTCCAATCGCTGCATTAACATTAATACAAAATGTAGCCTAACTAAACAATTGTTTTATCATTTATTGCATTTTTCATTTTACTTAATGAAGAATTTATTATACACATCATAATAGACCAAGTTAACAAAAAAGAAAAAAGTTAACCATAATATTTTTTTAATAAAGTATTTTAAAAACAAACACATTTTATATACATAGATATACATTTCAAAAAAACAAAAACAATATATATATATACAAATTTCAAAAAACGTCCTGAAAAAACCTTTGAGTTTTAGTTCTCATGTTTTCCGTTATTCACTTTAAAATGGCCTTAAGCTGAAATGATCAAGAATGTGAGGGTATTTTTGGTGTTTTTGATTCTCAGCAATAACTTTCCATATATATATTGATTAATTTACCACAATGAAAACAATTTTTGAAACAATGCTCTAAGGCCTTTCGTTAACACATCTTCGGAGAGCAAGTGAACTAAAAAAAAAACAATAAATACTTGTTAACTTGGCTGATTGAAATTTCCAAATCTTGCTCTCCGAAAGGCCTTAGAGCATTGTTTCAAAAATTGTTTTCATTGTGGTAAATTAATCCATCTATTATATCAAGTGTTATTTTGATTATTATTCATATATATATATATATATGCAGAAAAATCACAATGAATAAACACGTGATGCAATCAATGAAATTTAAACCACAATGGAAAAAGTAAAACAATAGAAATAAATGCTCTTAGGCCTTTCAATGTATGTCATCCGACAGCAGACAAGTAAAAACAGTTTTAACTTTGTCTGCTTTCTGATGGCATACATTGAAAGGCCTCAGAGCATTTTTTTAATTGTTTTCCTTTTTCTTTTGTTGCTTAAACTTTATATATATACACTTTATAATTTCATTTAGAGTAGATCCTTTTCTCTCTTATGGTTATGAGGAGATCATTTTTTTATTACATGGATAGATATTTCGTCACAAGTAGATCTATGAAACAGTCTTCCATAGATTTTACCAAGTTTATCTCTCCATTCAACTTGAGGTCCGCCTCTTCCGATACTGTTTATCAGAAAATCTACTTGTGATGTATTTTAAACTCATCTCGAAATTTTGAACCGTTCAATATACTCAACCAAATATTACTCCTCTTTCATTGTTTATCACATTTAAAGATACTAGAAAATGGTGAAATAAAAAAATAGAATCTTGTTTTATATATCCACAATATTAACATAATATTTGAGAGTTTTATTATTTAAAATTATAAAAGGAGTTTATTAGCACTAAAAAGTACAAACTTTGTTCTATTGTGCAATTTTATACTTTATAAACTTATTTTTTTTGCCCTTCTTCCTTTAGTATGACTCTATTTGCAATTTACCAACTGTATATTCTAATTTATAGTCCAGAAAAATGAAGTTAGTTACCTGTAGGACCATACTAAGGACAATTATTAGGTATGAAAATGAATCATATACAATGAGTAAAATGTATCCAAAATGTAGAAGAAAAAACTCGGTACGTTTTTTGGTCAAAAATGACATGAAAAAATTTGAAAGTGTTCATAAGCTAAAAAAGATTATCCAGAGATAAAGTTCTCAATAGTAATATTAAAAAAAGGATAACTGAAATTATTAGGGTAACTAGAAAAGTTTCCAAATTACAGATAAGCTCTATGGGGAAGCGATTATGAGAGCAAGATCTAGAATAAGATAACTGAGTGTTTCATGGAAAAATATTTACATCGCTTGGTTAAGGAAAAAAGTGTAAGATAATAGGTTGAAAATCGTTAAAGATATATATATATATATATGATCAAACCACAATATGAAAAGGGAAAAAAGACAAGGATCTTTCAACCGTAACAAGCGGTCTTCGTCAGAGTCAGATATATAGGTAAATATGATTCGTGTTTCCCTCAGTATCCCACGTCCAAATCAACTTTCAAATGTCAAGTTTCAATTATTTAGTTAAAAACCTTTTCATACTCTTACAAACCTAGCTTAAAAGTAAATAACAAAATATTGGCATTTCAGAGTTTTTATTTGAATTTAGAATACTGACCGAAATCTGATTAATATTTACTTATACATATATAGCAATACTAAAGTTTATCAGGACTCGGTCAGTTCTTTAGGTTCAAATTAAACTCTCATTGCCGATGTTTTATGTGTATGCCTGTACGCATAGATAACATAACTAAAAAGTATTATAATATACTGTATGCTATAAGATATTACAGTGGGAAATGGTGCATGGCAAACGTTCTCCAATATTACTTGCAGAGGTAAGCCGCGCAATTTCAACTCAGCCCTACGATCTTTTCTGTAATCCTTCCCTTTCATGAGTAAGCTCAATTGTTTCCCTCGCTAATCTTTCTACAAAATCATTAAATATTATTGTTTTATAATAATTTAATCCATAATTATTTAAGGGGTTTTTAAATATAAAAAAAACTATTCATATTGAAAATATTTCAAAAATTTTTTTCTTCCTCTTTCACATTTTAATTATATTCCTTTTTATGCTGTTATAAATAAATGGTGCACTATTTCATTTTAGTCTACAGTTAAGTTAAATGGAACTTTCAATGTTAAAGATTCTTTGTAAGGTAAAAAGTTAATGAAATGGTCTCCACGAATAAAAATTTAATGGTATAAAGAACGCGTTTCGAACACGTAGTGTTCTTCCCCAAGCATTAACTAAAAAACACATTGACAGCAGAGAGTTATCTATAGTATACAGTAAATATAGTACCTAATAAAAATAAAATAAAATAAGGAAGAGAATACGAACCTAAGGGTGAGTATCGGTGGTACAACTGACTGGGAATAGGATGGACGTGGGTAGGGTATGGAGTACATCTGTTTTATATTAGAAGGCAGGTACATTTCATTGTTACACATATATATCTGTAAGGGCAAGTCATCACAGTTGTTTACCTACTCGCCCCTAAACCGAGATGAGCCTGGTAGGTCCTGGGTTCTACACCTATCTTACCCTCAATTTATTTACGTCGGAGATGAATAAATATGACCATACCGTCCTTCAGAAAGGTTGATAAGCCTTCGGTCCCAAAACTGTTCGATGTCAGGTATTCGCTATATATATATATATATATATATTATATATACAAAGATTTCACATAAACACGTGAAACAATAATCAATGATTAAACCACAATATGAAATGGGAAAACAAGACTAAGATCTTTCTTAGTCTAATTGGTTTTTGTCTCTGACGAAGAACGTTTGTTAGGGTTGAAAGATCTTAGTTTTGTTTACCCATTTCATATTGTGGTTTAATCATTGATATATATATATATATAAATAAATTCAAAACGAAGGAAACACACAGAAAGACACAGACATAACTCACAACGATATTTTGACCATCGTCGTCATCAGGAGGTGCGAAGAGCGAAGAGTCCCGAAGGAAGACAGGGCGGTACTCCCTGTCTTCCTGCGGGACTCTTCGCTCTTCACACCTCCTGATGACGACGATGGTCGAAATATCGATGTGAGTTATGTCTGTGTCTTTCTGTGTGTTTCCTTTGTTTTGAATTTATTTTATTTTAAAAAAGTCCGCTGGACCGTTTCTTTTAATTGTATATATATATATATATATATATATATATATATGATCAAACTACAATAAGAAATGGGAAAACAAGACTCAGATCTTTCAACCGTAACAAGCGGTCTTCGTCAGAGTCAAAAACCCAACTGAACACTAGATGCCTAGTGTTCAGTTGGGTTTTTGACTCTGACGAAGACCGCTTGTTACGGTTGAAAGATCTTAGTCTTGTTTTCCCATTTCTTATTGTGGTTTGATCATTGATTGTTATTTCACGTGTTTATGTGAAATCTTTATATATATATATGTTTTATTAAAAATTATGCCAATTTTAACTTTTGTTCTTTTCCGAGTTAATTTTTCAAGTTTTCTCACTATGGATTTCCACCTTTCTGGTAAAATATAAAGTAATTCACCAAAAGATTTATTCTTGACTTCCATTTTATTAACTAACAAGTTTTAACTATAACAAACAAATTAACCTTACATACAAATTATATACGACGTAAAATATAAAGTAATTCACCAAAAGATTTATTCTTGACTTCCATTTTATTAACAAAAGTTAAAATTGGCATAATTTTTAATAAAACATGTTTGATTGAAGGTCTGCTCCCAGAATACACAAATATATATATATGAAACAAAAAGATACAAGGAAAAAATAGGGAACAAGCAAATATTGTCATAAATATTTGATCACCTAATATTCTATTTGCAAGTATAGTTGCTTATTTAGTTACGTTTTAAAACTTAGGACACATGTGTCAAACTCAAGGCCCACGGGACACATCCGGCTCACTTTCTAATCATATCTGACCCGCAAGATCATTTTACATTATCGCTATTCATGGCCCATCGATATGAAGCTCTGATAACACAATAATGCACAGAACTACAGATCCCATATTGCAAGCTTCAGCTGCCTTGCCGCATACTTCTCGTGTCAATTAGGTCTAGCTATTACAAGATATTACGGTAATATCTTATTAGCCATTACAAGATATCCGGCTGCAGTCAAGAGTATATAATCAGATAAAATCATAAGAGCAAAGAAATCTGAATGATTTGAATTGTTATTGCTGAAAAGCAAACATTATATGTATATTTCCAGGTTTTGTAGCATGTTAATATTTCTAACTTGTACGATTTCGAAAGGAGATATTATTAAGGAGAGCAAAATCTTTTGAGATATTTAAATCTATTTTTTTTTATATACATTGTTATAGGAGCAAAAGAATTTGAATGTTTTATTTAACAACATATTTTTATGAAGAGCAAAAGGATTTAATTAATGAAGAAGTAATTTAAGATTTGAGTTTGTTTCAGAATAATATTCCTGTTTAATAATATTCTGTTTTTATTCACATTTAGTTTTAGTGTGAAACAGATATGTTTCTTATGGTTGTTCAAGAACATAGGATTGATAAGTTTGTTAATTAGTGAGAAGAGGTTTAATTATTTAATTGAACAAACTTGTTAGTGATTCGTCTTTACCTTGACCAATCAGCTCTACTTCACCTGCTCTATTAACTCCAAATACTTTGAAAGGAATATCAACAACAAAGTCTGACTCCCGAGAAACACATTAAATGACTTCAAAAGCATCTTAAATTTATCCATTAGTACGTTTCTATATTTTGAACTTATATTAATTTATATATTTGTAGAAATTATTATGTATTTATTAGTTGTATTTAACTCATTATTTAATGTGCAATCTGTAATTATATAGTACTAGCAGAACTACCCGGCGTTGCCTGGGACAAAATAAGAAAATAATGAAATTATGGCTAAGTATTGAATGAAGCAAAGAATCTAAACTTCTAAGTATATATTTCTATCAGAAATTCTATAACAGTACAACATATTTTCTAACAAAACAAAACTTCATAACATGTTAACAAATTAAGTTTCTTATAAACAGAGACACATTCCATTATTGAGGTTTAATCCCAACTAAAATTCTGATACAAAAAACATTTAATTTTTGTCAGGTTTAGGTTTGAGCTTTAAGAAGGAAGAATTTAAGTTAATATTTATTCTATCAAATCATAATAAACATATCAGAGTACTTCATGATAAACAACATTTTTTGTCTTATCTTCTGGTGCAAGGATGTATAAATTTTTGGAACTGCCAACTCTTGAACATCCTACATATAACTGTCCATGAGAGAAACATGGTTCAAGCAGTTGCAAGCTAGGAACTGAAAGAGTTTGTCCTTGCGATTTGTTAATGGACATTGCGAAACTTAGTTTGACGGAAAATTGTAGACGCTTGAAATTGAACGGAACATCTGTTGGAATGACTGGAATTCTTGGGATAAAGACATCCTGCCCTTTACCACGTCTCTGTATCAGTGCGCTTGGTTTCCCTTTCTTATCTCTCCTGAAGACGGTTCAACCGAAAATTAGAGACTGTAAGTGTGTGTTTTTAATTTCTCTACGTTTCTTTATGTACATTGAACTGTATTTGTCCATTTCGGATCGTATTTTCATCAAAAAAGTGTATATATATATATATATATATATACATAACACAACTTTATTTTACAAAATTAATACTGTTACTTTTGTAAATTGAAATGTCCTTTATATACCTTTCCAAATTTAGTCTAAACATTGTTCTTATTTTATTTTTATTTTTCAAAGAATTGCACCATTTTCATCTGGTATTTCACCATAATTAGAAGTTATTGCACCATACTTGGGGGATTGCCTCTGGTACCCCCTTAGTTTTGTTCATTTTCCCCCAAAGACCTCCCATGCCAAGTTTCAGCCCAATTGGTCCAGTAGTTTTGATTTCTATAGAGAACAAACAGATATATAAACAAGACACTACGAAAATATATATTAGACTAGCTAATCTACCCGGCGTTGCCCGGGAAACAATTTAATTCTAATAATAAATTACATATAAGGAACACAGTTTAAATTTTTTATAGTTCCGATACTTAAGTTTTTTTTCATATCAAGGAAAACTATCTGAATTTAATTACCATCTATATTAATACAGAATGTAAATTATAGATTACGCAAAAAAATAGATATGATATAAAACTTATTATAAATTTGTAATTATTTTTTTCAAAATTAAAATAAAGGTATAGGAAAGTAGATTATAATCAAAAGTAGAATGTAAATTATAGATTACACAAAAAAGAATATAATATAAAACTTATTATGCATTTGCAAATTTTTTTTCTTCAAAGTTGATAGGAAAGTTGATTCTCATCAAAATTAAAATTACACCATTAACTTTCGCAAGGAAATTTAAATAAATTTTGGTTATAAAATATATTTGTAGAGTTTGGATATGTAATCATGGCATTAGTTCGCTCGGTGTGTTCAAATGAAGTAAAAGATTCTAAATAATATCATGTAAGTGATGGAAAGTCTACTGTAAACCAAGGAATCTATTTCGACCCTTTAGGGGATGCCTTCGTTAAACTAATAATCAATCATACCTTTCCAAAGAAAAAAAAAACATGTTTAATATTAGATATAAAGCGATATATCTCATTAAAATAACTATTTTATCGCTAGTCAAATTTGGAGAATATTACCAACATTTAAAACTAAAATATTGTTGCATGACAAACTATTATAAAAAACTAAGAACTAAAAGCACACTCCTATATATATTTTTTCTTGTAGTGACCTGAGGGTCCTACTAAGTCAGCAATCTGAAGCTGATTCTTCGAGGGAATATGGCAAGAAGATTGATTTTACATTGAGAGTCCTACAGTTTGCCTAATTTAAGTAATTTTAGTATAAGGAGACCTTTAAAGAGTTCATAACGGCTTAACGTCCTCACCAAGGAAAAATGTGCTCAGATGTATTCACCTCCCACGTGATTAAATCGAGGGTTAGAGTGGGTATCGAACCCTGGATCTACCAGTTTAGAGGTTAGTACGTTAACCACTGAGCTAACCTAGCCCACATAATAACAGTTTATTCCTTATAGTTTCTAGTTTTTTTGTTTTTTTTGAAAATTAAACTTTTAATTCTGAGTAACTCATTACTGTTTTTCTTTTAATTTTTATACAAAGTATTTCGTTTCTTCATTTATCTTAACAGATTTACATGCATTTAGATTGCAGAAAAAACAAAGTGAAGTTCCAACGTTAAGAATTTCCAATTATCGGGTAAATAATTATAAATTGATAAAAATGAAATTATAAAATAACTTGAATAAATACCTTAAAATTACATATATTTTGAAGTAGAAAAGCTGTCACTGAACATACCTGAAAATGATAAGATTAATTAATTAATTTAATAATTAATTTTTAGTATTGAACTAACAAGTACTAAAAACAATAATAATATATATTTATAATCAAACAAGATCTAAAATGAAATTTCAAATTCTGGTATGGTTTTTACATCTTCTAATATCAACGTAAATTCGCAGCAAGAAATTCAGAAATGTGACTATTTTCGTATGCTCTATATAAGTTATTATAATCTCATGATATATTCCTCAATATATCATGATCAAACCACAATATGAAAATGGGAAAACAAGACTAAGATTATTGGGTTTTTGACTCTGACGAAGACCGCTTGTTACGGTTGAATGATCATCAATCTTGGAATGATATATATTCCTGGATTTTATTTTGTTTCAGCTATTTTCCTCTTATCTTCTTCATTATTATCTTTTAAGTTTTTATTATTTATATTTTCCAATTTTCTTTATTTTCACTTTTTTTTTCTTAGCTCATTTTTCTTACTTCACTTAAACCGGGCACGCGTGTGACAACACTGTTGGTCTAAAACAATCGCTTCACAAGTGCGCTTGGTGTCCCTATCTCAACTCTCATGATGACGTTTCAACCGAAAATTAGAGGCAGTATGTGTGTTTGTTCCTTAGTTCTGTGATTGTGATTCATCGTGAAACATATACATATATATATATTTTTTTTCAAATTCGAAAAAATGAATTAAAAACACAATAGGTCGTAATTTTAATCTGACATATATATATATATATATATATATATTTGTCTATTTTGGGAGCAGACTTTCATTCATACAAGTTTTATTAAATGCCTTGCTTATTTTTAATCTAGTCCGTTTTTTGCAGAGCTATTCCAATTTTGTAATATAATTTTTCAGTCTTTCAGAAAAAATATACACCGATTCCTCGAATATTTTATTATTTTATTACTTACACTCATTCGGACGCTTCGATCAACGCTGATCATTTTTAATGATAAATTATGCAATAACAATTCTTTAACATTATTTAAAGATCAATAACAATTAATTACTAACCACTAATAAAACTGATAATATACATTAAACTCATATTGAATTTTTTTCACAATCTTCAATGTCAATATAATCTTGACTTTAACAGGTTTCCTTCACACTGCTTTTAGTTACTTCACCGTTATTTAAATTTCATTATTCCTCCTATAGATTTCTGGTTTTAGTCTATATATATATATAGTTCAATATAGAAAAAGAAACATAGAGAAATCAAAAGAACACACTTACAGCCTCTAATTTTCGGTTTGAACCGTCTTCAGGAGAGATAAGTGAGGGAAAACAAGCGCACTGTTTCAGAGACGGTTGGAGACCCGCTCTCTTAGAGAATTAATTCTCTATGTTTCTTTTTGAATACTGAACTATATTTGTCCGTTTTAGATCGTATTTCCAACGAAAAAGTATATATATATATATATATATATATAATATATATATATCATAAACAGGAAAACGATCCAAAAGGACGACAAACGTTTCACGATGAATCACAAACACAGAACAAAGGAACAAACAGAATTACTGTCTCTAATTTTCGGTTGAACCGTCATCAGGAGGGTTGAGATAGGGACACCAAGCGCACTTGTGAAGCGACGGTTGGAGACCATATATACGAGTATATAATCAAGCCACAATATGAAATGGTTAAACAAGACAGTTCTTTCAACCGTAACAAGCGGTCTTCGTCAGAGTCAAAACTCCATCTATTTATCATTAGTGGTTTGATCATTGATTGTTATTTCACGTGTTTATGTGAAATCTTTATATATATATATATAAAGAGTGTATATGTGCTCTTACTTTATATATATATATATATATATATATATATATATAAAGTAAGAGGGGATGATATATATCATAAGAAGAAGACGCGGTTGTCAGAGTCAAGGGACATAAGTTGGTGATTGCTTGATTGAAACTGGTCAATGGGGCGTGATGAAACAGATTGCCTTTGGTCAGCATTTCAATTCAAAGTAAATTTCTCATGTCCACAGCTATCTTGATCCATATAAATAAAATAACATCGTTTTCAAACATTATTAATATACTATTTATTTTTATTTTATTTCTTTAATATATTGGTTATTTGGTTTTATTATTAAATTTCCCTTTATATAGCGTTGCAACTAACTGGATAATGGTTTTCAAATTAATTTGGAGTTAGACTCTGGTTGATGTTATCTGGTGGTGGTGTTCTTTGTTGAGACAGCAAAAAAGTCATCAATACAAAGGCTGCTGCATATTTCAATTCAACATATATATATATATATATATATATATATATATATATATATATATATATATATATATATATCTAAAGTTGGAAGCAGTCCTTCATTTAAACATATATTGTTAAATAACGCCCCATATTTAGCTTGTATCTGTTTCTTACACAATTTCTCCAGTTTCCGGAATTCCTTCCTCGTCTCTTCATTTTTTTTTTTTATCATCTTTATTTACAAATATACAACTACGCATTTTATGCGTAACAATCATATATAGTAATAGATTACACAATGACATCGATGCACATGAGCAAACCCACTGGTTCAACTTCTCACTTTGGTCTCTTCATTAAAACTATAAAGCTTATCACCAATATTGCTAATCGACATGTTTCAAATGTACCACATTCATCATCAGGACAATAATGAGAATAATAGTAGGATTGTTAGTCATTCTTGTCGAATTTTAAAACTATTTTCCAACAGGCCAAACCAGATTAGCCAGATAGTAGGTGAGTCTAACCACCCTGCCTTAATCCCCTATAATGCCCCGTGATCCAGGGCGATGTCCTGTCAACATTCCAACAGTGATCCACCTCTATATATATAAACTGACAATCCTACTATTATTCTCATTATTATCCTGATTATGAATGTGGTACAATCGAAACATGTCGACTAGCAATATTGATGATAAGCTTTATAGTTTTAATGAAGAGACGAGGAAGGAATTCCGGAAACTGGAGAAAATGTGTAAGAAACAGATACAAGCCATTTATGGGGCGTTATTTATATATATATATATATATCAATGATCATGAAACCACAATATGAAATGACAAAAACGAGTAGGATTTTTCAACCGTAACAAGTGGTCTTTGTCAGAGTCAAACACCAACTCACGTGTTTATGTGATTTTTTGAGATACATATATATTATTAAAAACATATCCATAGTTGGCAGAAACTTACTTCTTTATAAGTAAGTTTCTCTAAGAATCTTTATCTTTTAGAGAAACATAAAGACGCAAGTTTCTGCTAACTATGGATATGTGCTGAAAAGAAGGACTGCTACAAAAATTTACAAATATTAGATATATATATATATATATATCATGTTAATATATTAATATAATATGTTAATATGTAATATATTAATAATCAAAATATATTATCCTGGCTTATAGGATATATATATATATATATATACGTTTCGGAGTAAATATATAACACACTTACAGTCTCTTATTTTTGGTTTAAACGTCATCTGGAGAGAAGAGGTAGTGGCACGAAGCGCACTTGCGAAGGGACGGTTGGAGACTCCTTTTATTATAACAATATCATAAATTTACATTATTATAAATATAAATATGAAGCAAACGTTTCAATGTGTTGTTATTATGTTATTACTAATATTATTATTCTATCATTATTATAATTTTATTGTTCGTATTATTATTTTTATTGTTGGTAAACAATTATTGATATGTCTTGAATGAATTAAGATT
Organism: Hermatobates lingyangjiaoensis; assembly: GCA_026182355.1. Lineage (NCBI taxonomy): Eukaryota > Metazoa > Arthropoda > Insecta > Hemiptera > Hermatobatidae > Hermatobates > Hermatobates lingyangjiaoensis. The sequence continues at coordinate 1,816,115 of JAPFBL010000025.1, forward strand.
ATCGTTGTATTATAGAAGTATATTATATATGTAACAGGTTCTGGCGTAGTTTGTGGATCAATAAATAATTAAAAATGTAGAAAAATAGAATTAAGAACATTGTTACTACCAATGGACTAGCGTTTGGTAAAAAGAATTTTTAAAATGTACAATGTGAAATGCATTTAATTAGCTTACGATTCCGATAGGGTAATGGCGTAGCCGAACATTTCCACTCCACGTTTGTAGAGCAAACACCTTCGACTGTTTTAACGAAACAATCAAACAGAATTGAAAATGGGGGATCTGTAGGGTTAACAATGAAATACTCCCTTTTAGCTTACGACAGCATTATAAACTTCAAAAGTAAAATGAACACGATTTGAAATTATCTCCCAGTATATAGGCAATTCGTCACTTTTATATAAGAACTCACAAAGAAACAGTTAATGAATGAATGGTTAGGTCGTAAAATATGAAGAAACAAAAAAGTCGCTATATATCAAAACTAACAAACTTTAATGACAAACAAAGAAGGTAACTTCCTGTCCCAACAAAAACAAATATGAAAGTTATTATTGCTTAATACATAAAAACAAATAAATATGACTCGCTGTGAAACGTAATAGCAGTTATTTCTTTGCTTTGAATGGTATGTGTTCAGTGCATGATGTCTATTTAGGCAATAATCATAACTAGTAATAAAGCATATAGCATGAAAAGGACATGCTAACCACTGCTATGATAAAGTACCGTAAATATGTTAATTTTTACATATTTACATAATAAATTTATTAATATAAATAAATAACCAATATTTATTTATAAATAAAGAGTGGAAAAATAACGTTAGAAACTAAAGATGCTGTGTAATTAAAATGACTAAATATGACCTTAATCATAAATGCAACTCTAACATACAGTGGAAACAGTTAAATTTCCTCAAGTTAAGGCAGTAATCATTCAACATTTCACTACTCCATTGCCTCATAAATAAATGGAAATAAACTACTAGTCTATATTGAAGATCGCTCTCTTATACTTGTTCAAGTATCGCTCTCTTATACTTGTTTTCTTTTAGGTGATAATTGTATCAAAATTTGTAAGAACTCCTTGTAAATACCACGTTTTTACGTTTGGTTTACGTTTTATTTTGTAAATCATTAGTTGTGCAATCCGTAATTGTGTGGTATTTACTCATTCTGAGGTAAAATGGATAAACCAACAAAAGTCTCCACACAAATGAAGTTGTTTTCACTTGACCAACCCGTCAGTACCACTTCCTTGGTGTTTTCCTGATGATGAACACAAAGTGTTCGAAACGCGTTTTGGCGGGGGGGCAGACCTTCTGATTCCCATCTGCCTATCTATCGGCGTCCTCACCGCGAGAGTGGGCAGCAGGTTACGCTGATTGCATAGTCTGGCTAACAGGAGGACGGCTTTATATCCACTGACTTAACCTATAGCTAAGACAAGCTCAGTGGGACTCTATGGTCTGGTGGTCTACCCGAGAACTCTTAAAGTATTGTCGGTACCATGAGGGTAAGATCCCCCATGCGGAACTTCCGCAAGTCCCGTCATTGGTTTTGGACTCACGGCGGCTTTCTCACTTGTGATATAAGGGCGTTGCTGGGTGACAAGCAGTATCTTCTCGCGAAGGTGTTTGTAGAGTCTTAAAGAAATAAGAAAACAAGACTAAGATCTTTCAACCGTAACAAGCTATCTTCGTCAGAGTCAAAAACCCAACTGAAACACTAGATGAAGAGAACACCTGGTGAGGGGTTAAGAAACCTCTCAACCCCTCACCAGATGTTCTCTGCATCTAGTGTTTCAGTTGGGTTTTTGACTCTAACGAAGACCGCTTGTTATGGTTGAAAGATCTTAGTCTTGTTTTCCCATTTTCTAATTGTGGTTTGATCATTATATGTATAAAGTTTTCACGAAAATTCATATATTTTTCTTTGACTATTAAATAAATTACATTTTATTTTGTAACATAATTTATATATTACAGATGCTCTTAAAAAAAAAAAAATTATTTGTTATAAGATGAAAACTAAAGAAGACACTTATTGTTTTGAAAATTTTTATTAAATTTACGCGAAATATTCAAGAGAAAAAAAGAATATTCAGCGTTGCAAGGGTGAAATAAACGGAGCTGACAATATAATCTAGTTGAGCAGTTCTGGGTAGAGAAGGGAGCGTACGCCGTGTCTGCCTTCCGCCGGTAAACGGCCCATTTATGACCTCTCTCTCTATCTTCAAATGATGCTACCTTTGAATTATTGCTATTTTAACTATTTTGTTTGCTCTTTTCATGAAGCCTTCACTTTTTCTTTTTTCTTTCTGTATGTTATCTCGAACAAAATTTAATGGTAGTTAACCAAAAATTTGTTTACAGAACATAAATATAATAAATATACTGTCATACAACTTTTCCTAAAAGACAAATGAGAGTATCAAGTAAAATAAAATCAATATCCATAGCAGACAATAGCAAAAACCAACATCCAACCACCTAAAAAAAAAAAAAAAAAAAAAAAAATCAGAAATAGAAAGGGGACAGGAGTTTACTGCAAAGTGAGGCTCATGTTTTCTGCCAATATTCTTATGTCACAGAGGGACTGTGCAACCTCTATACCCATTGGCGGAATAATGGTGGATTCGCTGGGCAGCGGGTAACAGGGTCTTTTTAAAAACCTGCACTCATGGACCTACAAACTCTACTCCCCTATTGGTCACCTTCATAACGAATCATTGGCTGCTCATTGTTGTATGCCTTTATCTGTTTTTCTTTTTTTCTATTGAGTTATATATATATATATATATATATATATATATATATATATATATATATATCATTGATTGTTATTTCACGTGTTTATGTGAAATCTATATATATATATAAAACATGCAAACAGGTCTCTTTCTGTACAACCCTCTCACTCTTTCTCTGTCCCTCACTCATGGGCAGCCTCATCTGTGATTCCGTAGCACTCGCTTCTTCAAGCTCTACATTGTTTTCTACAAATCATGCAGCCTACCTCATCAAATTCAATAAATTTTAGAGATAATTAAATGTACTTGTTCATTATCACTTAAATTTCACTGTAAGTGATTGACTCCTATGTCAAAATGTGTTTGACTTTTCTCTGCTAATTATTCCACAGTTTGTTATGAAGAGAAACAATCAGTTAATTATTTTTTGTAAAACCCATTGACAGAGGTTTATTGTCGAGAATTGAATTGGTTTCATGGAAGGGATGACAGGAAGGTGTATGGTTTCGAGTTGGCTCGCAAAACTTGTACTTATCCCATTGATAAATAACTAAAAATAATTGGCTTTAGAAATGGGGGGAGGGGGGGGGGGTGGCAAGGTACAGCTGGGTAGTTTCATCAAACCCATCCAACCCCTAGTCAATAATGCAGCCTCCAGGGGGTGACTATCCCCCTCCCTCGTGACACTCCCCTGCCAGACGACACACTTGCTCCAGATAAATCAACCCTCTACTGACACCAGATATATCAACACGTTCCCGTCCTCAAACTTTATTGCTTCTTACATCTCACTGCGTCACGCCCTACTTAATTAACTAAAAACAAGCTAAGTATTTTTAAAAAAAAAATTGTTGTAAACATATCAAAAATCACACAGGACGACTTAATGAATAAACATATTATTTAGTATTCAATTATATCCAGCTATAAAACAACATCTCAATCTCCAATAAAAATAAACAACTTTTCAAAGAAGTTTCTATGAAATATGTTAAAACTATATGATTCGGAAAAATATTTATGTACTTAGTTATATTCTATGTTAGGGGGCCAGGTGGTTAGCTCAGTGGTTAACGTACTCGCCTCTGGGCTGGCAGTCCGGGGTTCGATCCTCATCTGGCCCACGATTTATTCACGCTGAAGGTAAATAAATCTGACTACCTCGTCCCTTGGAGAGAACGTTAAGCCGTCTGTCCCGAGTCTGTACGATGTCAGGTACAATGTTAATGATCCCGACCCGAAATGCATTTGAGTAAGGACAAAATTTAGGACTCCCAATGTAGAATCAGTTGAATCACCAATCATACAAAAAGCCGGTAAACGACTGACGTTATCACTCGCTAGGTGATTGGTAAAACAATAAAAGAAATCCTATGTTTCAGAGTCAGTAAGGGAAAATCTAGACTGTGGTGCAAAAATAAATGTTTTCTCTTTATCTGAATCTGAATACGATGGTAGAAGTGAGCTTTTAGACAAATAATGAATATGCAGCGTGTTATCCGAATTATTATTAAAAAGGTAAGTTCAAACGTATTCTAAAGATATAACAATACTATGGAATAATAATTAAAAAAACTTCCTCGGTACATGTCTACTACAGCTATGAACATTTTCATGTATTAATCTACATAATAGTATAATATTACATCAAAAACTATGTATAATTTAACATATCCATTCGAGAATTCACTCTGACGAAGACAGCTTGTGACTGTTGAAAAATCTCAGTATTTTTTTCTGATTTATACAATTTGTAGTTTGGGTATTAATATAATTATATATAAAATGTAATACTAATACTCTGATGGTGTTGTTGGGTAGGTTTTCTATTTAAAAAAACAGTGTTGCCAACTGAAGAATACAACATTTATTTATACTTTAAGACTATAAAAATAGAGAATAAATACACTGAAATCATGTACTTTTTTCCTTCTGAACAACTTAACTTCATAACTATTTTCATTAAGATGAAGTGTTAGCAACATACAGAGAAAAAAATTAGCCCTTTTTGTTCTCATTGTTACTGACTTAGTAATAAAGGTACACTAAAATAAAGAAAGTTATTTTCTTAAAAATACTTCATTTATAGTTATTGTTCTTCATAATTGTACGATATAATGACAGCTTAGAGACAGAAACAAACATTTTTTACCGTAACTCACTGAATCCAACTTAGAGATGAAAATAATAAACACTCAAATAAATTAATTTTAGATTTTCAAAGTAACTCTTACATTTTTTCAACTTTGAGAAAATAAAATTAAAGAAATAATCAAAAAGTATAGTAATGAAAAATGAACGAACACTGACTCAACAAATCCAAACAATTTAGGGTAGAAAAAAAGCGTATTTGTAAAAATTATCAAAAACTTTACAAAAATATTTTAAAAAAAATCAAAATGGAATATGACGGCTTCAGTTTAGGTTGTTATAGTTATCAGTATAATAGAATTTGCAACAATTTTTGCATACTGTGAATCACAATAAAGATTGTACCTGAATCATAAATGTAACAAAGAAAACATACAATTTTTTTTTGTTTAAGTCCTAGGCTGCAGTATAGAGTATATGTCTAATCACATTTGAACTTGTTTGTTTCCAGTTTGGATCGACTTTCCGATTTTAAAGTAACCACATTTATACGTATATAACTTAATTAAAAGAAACGGTCCAGCGGACTTTTTTAAATAAAATAAATTTAAAACGAAGGAAACACACAGAAAGACACAGGCATAACTCACATCGATATTTCGACGATCGTCGTCATCAGGAGGTGTGAAGAGCAAAGAGCGAAGAGTCCCGCAGAAAGGCAGGGCGGCGAATCTGCGACTCTGAGTCGCCGCCCTGCCTTTCTGCGGGACTCTTCGCTCTTTGCTCTTCACACCTCCTGATGACGACGATCGTCGAAATATCGATGTGAGTTATGCCTGTGTCTTTCTGTGTGTTTCCTTCGTTTTAAATGTATATAGCTTAATAAATAATGGTTCATTCAAATTAATACATACAAATATTGTATTTTACACAATATTATAGCTAATAATCTGACTTCAGTGTTATAATTCAATAGAATATGCAACATTTGATAAATAGAAGTAATTATGAGAAATTATTGAAAATATTTACATAAAGAGGTTTTATTGTCATAAAAATTTCAAACATATAATCTTATTTTTTAGTTTATCTATTTCCAGAAGACAGAAAACGGAAATCCGTTGTTTATTTCTAACTTTTCATTGTATATAGAAAGACTGAAAGAAATATACTATAACTTCAAAACGCATCGTTTTAATAAAAATGTTACTTTATGTGAATATTTATTGATTAATTCTCAATTATAGATAAATGTCATACAGTGAAACATTTCAAACGAAATGATACAAATCTACTTGTTTGGTGAATAGATGTTAAGAACGTCTAAACTATATTAAGAAAATCACAAAAATGACTAAAACCTTTCAGCCAAAACAAGTTAAAACAAGTATTAGTTGGACTCCGACGAAGTCATAAGTATTAGTTAGACTCACTTGTTGAACTCTGACGAATTCATAAGTTTCAAATCCGAACTGATACTTGTTTTCGTTGAAATATTATAATGATTTTTCTGATTTTCTTACTGTGGCGTAAAGCGTTTTCAGGTTTAGACGTTGATTTTGGTTTCACACGTGTATTAGTGAAATTAGTTATATAATATATATAATAATCATTATAATTATATTATTTTATAAGAATATATATATATGATATAATATTATATAACAACAAAATATTAGAAGTTAAAAGAACTTCATTAAAAATGTTCACCATTCTAAATTATGAGAAAAATATTTATAATTAAAAATAAATATTTCTAAATTATTAGAAAAATTACAACAAACTATTAGAAATTAAAAGAACTACATTACAAATTTTTACCATTCTAAATTATTAGGAAAATATTTATTAGTAAAAATAAATGTTTTCTAAATTATTAGAAAAATTACAGCAAAATATTAGAAGTTAAAAGAACTGCATTACAAATTTTTACCATTCTAAATTATTATTGAAATGATAAAACCATTAGCTGATTAATCTCCTTGGTTAGATTGAAGTGTAAAGTAAAAATTTACGAGGTAAAAGAAACAGAAAAAAGAATGATGATACGAGTAGTAGGCCGATGATGAAGGGACCAAGATGAGGGAGAGAGAGGTCAGGGCTGGATATCGAATAAAAGATTTATCGAGTGAAAGCTGACAAACCGATATCATATTTTGTTCAAAACAGTGATGGCTTCCTCATCAACTGGAGGAGATTTCAGCATATTTCTACCAGAACATCATCAGTGTACCATGTGTCATATACAATTCAGCTAAATTGGATTCTACAAGGAACCAATCTAAGAATGAACAATAATTTCATCATTAATATAGATTCTCAACCACTGACTAACCAAATTGTTTTTAGTCCTAATAATAATAATTCATAATATTATAAAGTTCAAAGAAGGGATTCTTGAGGATTTTGTTCTAAAGAAAATTAAATTCCTGTTAATATGCCGACGTTTTGCCAAAAATTGTTAGTCATTTTCAAGGCTTGCTTTCTGAGGAAAAAAACTATTGTTAAATACTTTTTTCCTCAAAAGAAGCCTTGGAAATGCCTAACAATTTTTGGCGAAAAGTTGGTGTATAAACAGGAGTTTAATTTTCACTAAACCAAAATTCCCAAGAACCTCTTCTTTGAACTTTATAAATCAGTGGTCAAAAAGCTGTATCAATAATATTATTATAAAAACATCTATCTATAAAAACAATAACACTGTACATTTCTGTTTTCTTTTACTCTCTTTGTGCTGTTACTTTTAGTGTCTTTGTTTTCTGGTAGTTGATAATCTGTGGACCTTTTTGATTTCAGAATTATTTACAGCAGTAGCAATTTTTTCAATAAATCTTACTACTTAAAACATTAAACTACTATCATAAACATTATATTAGCCTTCAAAATGCCAAACATTTTTTTTCTGAAAAACGTCGGCTTGAAATCATAAGTAATTAATTTGTACCTAATCCTCAATAAATAAATTATTATTTTGAATAATTTCGTCCTTATTAATACTGATTTATTGTAGGAAAAAAAAAGTTAATGAAATAGTCTCTACATATAATATATGTGGAGATTTTTTCATTAACTTTTTTTCCCTACAATGAGTAAATACAACATAATAACTGATTGTCTTACTAAAGAACAATGGTTTAAACAATCTGTTTAAATTTACTAAAAATTACCTGATTTTGATGTATCTATTAATATGCAGCCGTATCAACCATTATTTTTTAAAAGAAATAGAATCGCTAAAAATATCAATTGCGATATTATAAGGAAGTTAATATCATGCAGTTAAAACAAATATTTGTCATTATATCAGTTTGTTGAGAAAATAAAGGCTCGTTTAACATTCATAAAATATAACAAATACAAAGAGATATTTAAAGTCCTCAATTAAAACAGTGTTTTTTAAATTAACTTACTTTCATGAGTGATATTACAATTTGTATCATTATACTATAGTGTATGTGACAATATTGCAATAAACTCCCTCCAATCAGGGTTACTACTTTATACAGGAGAAAAAAAATGTATTATTTAAATGTGTCTTCTTTTTTATTTTTTAAGGTAATATTGATGTACCTGGTATATATAGTATAGTATATTATATGATGTATGGTATATATAGTGTTATAACTGAAAATTTGAATATTATATTGAACCGGCAACATATATTGTTTTTGGTTCTTGTAAAGCCTAACTTCATGTATTTGTTTGTTACATCCGGAAACATAAAACACGTAAAAGAATTGACTTTTAACCCCTAAATAACCCCTCATTTTACTCCCACTTTGAAGACTGAGTGATTGAAATGTATTTTAGTCGATTATTAATTAACAGCATTTCCAATGTTAACCTACACCAAGGACTGTGAGAGAGTAAATAAATTAATCGGTCAGGTATTTTGCAACTGTATACAAGCATGAGTTTCCTGGTCACGTACACAGGCCGAATCCAAACTCCCCCCTCGTATGCCCTACATTGTCTGCTTCTCCGCGATTTATTACCTAGCTTTCCTTTAATATGCTTCGCTTATCCTTTAGTAATAGTGTTCACTTCTTTTATCACACAGATAAACTTTCTTTTCAAAACCAGACAATATATTACAATATTCATTCCATAAATTAACGAATATAATAGAGGACAATATTTTTTCAAAAGTCTATAGTTTATTTTAACTTCAATCTTAAAAAAATGTCCATATCAAAGGAAAGTCAATACATTAGTAGTTTTATGAATTTTACGATCTACCAAAGGTAGGAATGTATAATGTTGTGGAGTTATGAAAACTACAAGTATAATCCGTAGTTACTGTGATTTTTCATCATTGTCATTTAAATAAACTCTAAATACTTTTATAAATGTATGTATCCATCAATATCAGAATATAAACAAGTTATTATAAAACCAATGATATCACTAGAATGATAGAGATAATATAAAAAGGAATAAGTTGTATTTAATTAGTTAGTGGACAAGTAAATGAATATACACCTGTAGAAGATATCTCTATCAATGCAATTAAATGAATTAAAATTAATTCTACCTTTTAGCATTTATTTTGTCGAGTTTAAATTAATAACGTTTTTTTTTTCTTTTATAGCCAAACAGCATACACATACAAACAAACACAGAACAAACTAAATAAATACTTCGAATGGCATGTAAATCAATTAAAAACGTATACCATATGTTAGAATAAAACAAAACGAACAAAATAAATCATTATTTTGAATAATTTCGTCAAAAATAAATAAATAAAAAATATGAAAAAAATATTAAAAAATTATAGTTTACTCAAGAATTATAATTTGCTTGATAAAATTATAAGCACACAATATTACACAGATTAATAAAAAATTGTATGTTAATAAATAAGTTAGCAATTTTTACATTATTTTATTTAAATATATTGAATATATTTATTATGTTAAAAATATTGCATAACTTTTAATAGTATTTAAAAAATGTCATTCATTTTTTATTTGATGTTCTTAATTTTTATGACCATGTAACAAACAAATATTGAAATATTTTATCCTATATTATTTTATTTATTTGTGATATACGCTTTTAATCAATAAGTATAAAGATCTGCTACATCAAACATATATACTGAATAATTATTTTCACAATATATTAAATATATTCAATGCAATAGACATTTTTGTCAGAAAAAAGTGGCAACTCTATCAGCGTTTGACTATTTGAAGAAAGTCCTGTGTAACCACCTTTTAAATGAAAAAAAAAACAAATACAGTATCAACCAATGATAAAATATTTCAAAAAAAATATCGTTTTACCACGATTCTAAAATAATAAAACAAAAACTAGATCATATATATATTGCCCCGTGGATCTGTAGTCTATTGTAGTCATTCATCTGTTTGATGATTTTCGTGTTTTATGTAAGGTCTTCCCGGGTCAGCTCTGTATTATGTTTGTCCAAGGTATGCTTTTTTATGGCTCCACTTTGCAGGTGCATTGTTAGGCGTCTTGATAATGTTGTCCACGTCATTCCGATGTATTTGGCGTTAGCCAGGAGCTCACACTCTCCTTTCGTACATTTATACTCATAAATGACGTTGACTTTCTGTAGGTCGTCCGTGGTGGTGTTCCGGCTATTTCGTAATACCAGATTGGTTGTAGTTTGAGACTTGTAGTAGAAGTGGAGTTGTATTCAGTCGTTGGGTTCTATGTATTTAACATTTCTCTTGAGGATCTGTTTTAACATCTGCTCAACTGTTTTGTAGGCTTCTGTGAATTGGTTCCTGTAGTATAAGTTGTGCGTTTTGCTGTTGGGATCTGTGCTACTATTAGGAGTTTGTTCTTTTTTGGTGAGGTATTTGTTGAGCACTTTGTCAAATGAATTGTTGAAATAGCTCCTGGCTAACGCCAAATACATCGGAATGACGAGGACAACATTATCAAGACGCCTAACAATGCACCTGCAAAGTGGAGCCATAAAAAAGCATACCTTGGACAAACATAATACAGAGCTGACCCGGGAAGACCTTACATAAAACACGAAAATCATCAAACAGATGAATTAAATACATTAATTCTCAGTAGTTCTCACTAGGTTTGGACTCTGACGAATACTGCTTGTTACAGTTACGGTAAAAAAATATCTTAGTCTTTTTTTTCATTTTCTATTGTAGTTTAAACATTGATTGTTATTTCACTTAATTATTTTGAAATCCACTTATTGGTATATATATATATATATATATATATATATATATATATATAAATAAAATAAATTCAAAACGAAGGAAACACACAGAAAGACACAGACATAACTCATATCGAAATATCGATGTGAGTTATGTCTGTGTCTTTCTGTGTGTTTCCTTCGTTTTGAATTTATTTTATTTAAAAAAGTCCGCTGGACCGTTTCTTTTAATTGTATATATATATATATATATATATATATAAAGTTCAATATAGACAAAGAAACATAGAGAAATCAAAAGAACACACTTAAAGTCTCTAATTTTCGGTTTGAACCGTCTTCAGGAGAGATAAGAGAGGGAAACTAAGCGCACTGGTTCAGAGACTTTTTCGTTGGAAATGCGATCCAAAACGGACAAATATAGTTCAATATAGACTGAACCAGTGCGCTTGGTTTCCCTCTCTTATCTCTCCTGAAGACGGTTCAAACCGAAAATTAGAGACTGTAAGTGTGTTCTTTTGATTTCTCTATGTTTCTTTGTCTATATTGAACTATATTTGTCCGTTTTGGATCGTATTTCCAACAAAAAAGTATATATATATCAACATATATGAAATAAAAGAAGTTTAGTCAAGTAGATAAACTGTAAAAAAGGAGCTTACTTTGTATCTTGGGAAACACTAACGACTATTTCTTTGAGGACCTTCAAAAGATGTTTTGCCCCCTACCAGTTCAAGTAGTAACTGCAGTGATACTTGTATCTAATTGGCATAAGACCATCGATTTAGCTTGTCATATAATTTTTTTTAACAGTACATCTATTGTATTTGTTATAAAAACCCTTATTCTTATTGTTATAAATCCCTTATCGTATTCTGTTCACTATTTCGGGGAATTTTCGCATATGATTTCACTGCATTTTTTTATTTCTTTATTACTGAATAAGATAATTTAAATATAACATTACAATGTACTTTATCACTTATTCAATACACGGAATTTTAATAGATCTTATAACCCTTTAAAGCTACTATTAAAACTATTTTTCTACTATATTTAGCTACTACTAATAACTAATATTGGACTATACAACATATGATACTCTATACTAACATAATTTACTATATGATTCTCATATATGTCTAATAATATTAAAAATGGTAATAATATAAAATGGCATTAATAAAACATCTATACTAATGCGTTACAGGATACTAATATAAAATAACTCTTTAAAACCATATATATTTAGCTTTTCCTGCGTGCTGTACTCGATTCTAAGGTTACCTTTTTGAAAATCTTTTTCAAAAGCTTAAAAAACAGAGGAAATATAAAAAATAATACAATCAATTATTTGAGAGGTTAATTTGAACCTGAGAATTTCTCAAGTTTTTGATAAACTTGCATTTTATTTTTACTTTACATATATATATATTAATAACTAATACATATATACTAATTAAATGAAACGGTCGAACGAACTTTTAAACAAAAACCCAATTAAAAAAGATAAACACAGGAATAACTCACTTCTATATTTCAACCATCATCGTCATCAGGAGGCGAAGAGTCCCGCAGGAAGGTAGAGCGGCAACTCTGCCTTCCTGCGAGACTCTTCGCCTCCTCATGACGACAATGGTCGAAATATAGAAGTGAGTTATTCCTGTGTCTATCTGTGTGCTATTTTTTTTAATTGGTTTTTATCTAATATATATGTATATATGATCAAACCACAATAAGAAATGGGAAAAGAAGACTAAGATGGGTTTTTGACTCTGACGAAGACCGCTTGTTACGGTTGAAAGATCTTAGTCTTGTTTTCCCATTTCTTATTGTGGTTTGATCATTGATTGTTGTTTCACGTGTTTATGTGAAATCTTTTTATATACATATATATATTGATATTATTAAATTTCAAGAAAGGAAAATTTAAAAAAATTATATTTAATGGCTATTCGTCCTTTACGATTAAACCCATCAGCTATCAATGCCAACCATTGCTTTGGGTTGCTGAATAGATTTGAAAAGTTGAACGCAAATAAGCTTTCAGGCATCCTATTCGTCTAATCAAGGACTGCTGCATCGAAAGGAAATTTCAAAACATTAAACATTTTTCCATAATTAATATTTCCGAATGCACCATTTATATTTTCATTAACGTAATTCATAATATTACATAATCTATAATGTAATTTTGAGGTAAAATTTATGGGTTATATATCAAAATTTGTTGAATAAAATGTTTCATATTTTTTATTTAGTTTTTTTCTTTAAGATATTTATAAGTCATATTAAAGTTATTAGTTTTGACAAGGCTGTAGATAATGAAACACTTTAAGAATAACATCGTTTTTAAATTCTGAGCAGAGTGTTATCCATTTAATAATCGGTAAACAACCTTGAAATAAATAAGTGGATTATGAGACATTGAAATATAAAGCGCATATATGCTATTTCGTTCGTCTAATTTATTAAGCAAGGTAAACCACAGTAGTTTTAAAAAACTTGAAATACAAAGTTACACAATCCATTATTGCTTTAGTTCAATTAAAGATAAAAGCAAACTTGTAATAGGAGATACCCGGATGAAAATTAAACATGTTGAAACAAGTAATTGATAGCTTAGTCAAGGTAATAATTAAATTGGAGCGGAAAATTGATTAGTGGAATTTTAGGAAGATGAAAGAAGTGGTTGTTTTTGAGAAGGAGACTCCAAGGTTGGGAGAATGGAGATGGGAGGAGGTCAGACAAGAAGGCCTCTGTTTAATTATCATCTCTGAAGACCACCGCAGAAACGCCTTGGTCATCCCGGCTTTCGCATTAATATCTGCTTCTGGCCTACTTTTCAACTGTACAAGGAGGACCTTCATTATTTCTTCATATTTCATATGAAAGTATACGAAACAGAGACGATACAAGAAGTTACTATCCACAGTTAGACATAGTCATATTATAGAATAAAAACACTCAAGAAAATCACTGACAAAAACTTAATTCTATATTATGACACTAATCGTCCTGAAAGAAAGAAAAGACTTAATAAGTCACAAGGGAAAAACGAAAAAAGTAAGATAACCAACATCAATATTACCTCTAATAAAAGACAGAAAAAGGAAATCAAGAAAAATAAATCAAATATGATATAAATACAGAAATTAAATACAAAAATATATGAAAGAGAACAACGATTTTTTTATGTTACAATGGTTTCAAGGTGAATTACCAAAAAATTTCAGGAAAACATTTTAAAGTGAAACGTCAGTTCACGTCAGACAACATGATAAGAATTATTCCCCTCTCGTGACTAAAACGAGGGATAGAGTGGAGTATTCAACCCCGGACCTATCAGTCCAGAGGCGAACACTCACCACTTGGCTACCCTGGCCCTCAACAATTCATCATTACTTGCCATCAGGAGAAGTACTGATGACTACAACTTCCAAAATAATCTCTGGTCTTATTTTCCTGTTATTTCGTTATTGTTTTATTGCTTACTATTTATTTTCCTTTAGTGTTTTATTTCAACTCGTACATTCAGCGTGATTAGAAAAGAAAAGTTAACTTAAAAATAACTGTTTTTTAGCTCTCATGAGTGATAGTTTGTAAAATTGGTTGACTGCATGGGTGCGACTAGCCGTTTTTAATTCTAAAGTAGTGCAATCGTTATTATGAGGTATTTACTCATAGTTAAGCAATAAATGAAAAAAAAAAGGAATCAACTGTATATATAAACCTATTCATTGTATATCTAAATTAACTAACTGTTACCCTTAAAATCAGTAAATACCATATAATAACTGATTGCACTGCTTTACAATTCCAAAAATACGATATTCTTTGACTATATGGAACTTATTTTTCATAAAATAAACCCTGTACCTTCTTCGTCACATCATGAAAACTGGTAGGAAACTATTGTCACATGTTTGATTGTGTCTTCCATAACACTTACTTGTCCTCATTTCGTCGATGGTTGGTCATTTCCTGTGGATGGAGGATAATAAGTGTTGCTAAATAATCGTTTTTGTAGAAATTAGAAGATGGATGATTCTATGCTGGCTTGTGTAGCAGGATTATTCTTTTCATTAAAAAAGGCATATTTTGTATACTCCATTACATGACTTTTTTATTCAAAATTTTGGTACTCATAATATTTGATCCTAATTTGTCAAAGTTATATCATGTCTTGAAGGAATCCAGTGTTATTGACAAGAAGACGTTAACCTTCCTGAAAATGAAGACGATCTACTGATTACCTCAGAGAAATCCCAAGTTTTCAGAAGAAATACCATCTAATCAAAAAAATACCATACAAAATTCATATATGTATCTGTAAAATCAAAACCTGTAATGGGCATCTGAAAAGATAAAAAGACACTAAAATATTTACACCTGTAACGGTCTTCTCCAGGGAATTGGGAACAGCTGTCTCTCCACATTTTGTATAAAGTTCAAACTAAAACCGTTATTGGGCGAAAGACCTGCATTTCACTATACACTTTCTTACAAAGAAATATAGAATAATATTACCAATGTAATAAACTATTATATTAGTATATATATTATTAAAGAAATTATTAATAACTTAGTAAAATTTTACTTTTCCATTAATTGTAAATTATATGGTTTTTTTTTGAAGTAGTAGCAAATGACTAAGAAAAAACTTAACAAATTCTAAATGTAACTTTTCACTTTTTACTTTCTAGAGACTATATTAAGCTCAAAAATCTGAACACCTATCGTAATGTTTCTCCATTTTTAAAGAAATCTGGGGAGGTTTATCATTATAATAAATGAACATAAAATGATTATTATGTTAATCTTTTGTAGTTTTGTAAGTACTGTCACTCTTTCACTGGGTAAATAAAAAAGTATCAGTAAAAAGTATCATACCTCCTTTGTTTTCATTTTTTTTTTAGAACTAGCACACGTCATTGACGGGTATTTTACAGAAATTTAGAAATAATAAGTGGCATTCCAAAATATTTTTAGAAATTACAGAATAGTAGAAATATCATTATTATTACAGTTCATAACTGGAGTTCATTTTACGTTTTGAAACTTTCAATACTGAGATCAAATTTGATTTTATTGTAAATATACTTCTTATTTGCTACGCAAGTAGGTAGGAATCACATTTTTAAAGCAAACATCTTATGATAAACGCAAACGTATTTAAAATCAACTAACAATATCTATTTGCTACAGTAAAGGTACCTAAATATTTTTAGCTATATACCTGTGAAGCTAGCCAAATATAGCTTAAAAGTTCATAACTTTTGCTTCTACATTGATATTCTAATCCTTTTGAATCTTAGCTTTAAAGTTAAACATATAAAAATCTACTGTCAAAGTTTCAGCTTGCTATGACTTTTGGTGGCTGAGTTTGCTTGTGATAAAATTTTTGAATAAACAGATAGAAATTCTTCTAAGTGTGGATTCAGTTTCTCAACCATATAAAACGTAAAAATAACCTGAAATGAGTCAGTTCTAATCAATCTACAGACAATACCTTTCTTATATTTAAATAAATTCATTTTATATGGGTGCTGATAGTATTCAACTAATATCTACTCCATAATACATTTCACTTTAATGCCTGTCTGCTTTCTTACAGGTTTCAGTGTTGTTTTTTTATCATTTATTTTCTCATGACTCTCTCTGGTTTGTAACATCTTTTACGATGTGATCACAATTAGCCCTATTTTATCACATCATGAACCAACACCCTATCATTTATTCTGAAGAATAAATATTATCTCAACTTATCCACGGTGCAACGGAATGAAACAATAACTTGACACAAATACACAACCTGAAACTTGAGACATGTCATAGTGCTTGAAAGTTAACAGCCATTGCTTTATAATTCAATCATAAACACTATCCCGTTCATCTGAAAAAGTTCCTTATGATTTTGCTTTAGATTGACAATATTAGATGTTTTTCACATTTAAAAACCTTCTCAAAACACTATTTATAATCATATATATATATATATATATATATATATATATATATATATATATATATATATTAGTATATTTTGGGAGCAGACCTTCATTTAGACATGTTTTATTAAAGAATATGCTGATCTTCATTTTCGTTCGTTTTTTATTTAATTTCTCCAGTTTTCTAAACTTGGTTTTTAACTCTTCAGGTAAACTAAACACTAACTCTCCGAAAGATTTATTCTTGAGTTTCATAGTAGTAATCGAATAATACACTCTAAACCTAACTAAAAACAAACAAACTATACATTAAATTATTCCAACGTTTCGGTCACTTTGACCATCTTCAGGGATTTACAATATGACGATTAAACAACTTAACTTAAGGAAAAACACTAACAATAATTATTGTTATGATAACAATAACAATAATTATGAATAAACAAACTGATGAGAAAAGTAAAAAAAAGATAGAGAATATTTATATAAGTATAATGTTGTAACTTATCACCTATATGACTAGTCATATGTATATATTTCAATATAATAGTCGGTTGCCGGGACGGTTTTCTGCCGTTGTGTTTCCGGCGTGCTTGGTCGCCCATTCTCTTTTCTCCTGAAGACGGATCATCCGAAAATTTGAGTTTGTAAGTGTGTCTCTTTCTCTGTGTGTTGCTTTCCTTCATTTTTGAACTGATTTGCGTCCAGTTTGGTTCGTTTTTTTCGAATTTTGAGTGGATTTCATTATAATAATACATTTTATTAGTAAAGTTCAAAGTTGGGTTTCTTGAGGATTTCTGGTCTAAAAAAAATAACAATCCTATTTATACGCCGACGTTTCGCCAAAAGTTTTTTAGTATTTTCAAGGCTAGAAATAATTTATTGATGGCATAAGTAGTGAAAATAATATATCAACGGAATATCAGCCAACAGAAAACAAAAATAGAATTCATAGTAGCTGTCAAGCTTGATGCAGTTTGGTACAGTATGACTGTTATTGAATGCTTCAGTAATACTGTGAGGTTAACACCAACTGTTTTAAGATGGCAACAGTGTCATGTGTTATTTGTTCAATGTCTTTCAGTAGCAAGAATGCGTCATTTTTTTACAATAGAACTGCTTGTTTTAACAGCCTGCCAACTTATGGCACAACCATTAGCAAAAGGTTAATGAGTCCAATACTAGAGGAATGTCTCTAACCTTGGCTTAATAGATTTTTAAAGTTCAAGTCAATTTTATCTTCTATAATGAAAACTATACCAGAAACTATAGTTTTCAAGGATAAATTTTCTAGTGTTGAACTTGTAATTTTGGTTAGAATTATATATAATATATAGTTAAAATATCTGTTGGGTTTGAAATTAAAGTAAAAAAAAAACTATTTTAAAAAGGAAATGATCTAGAAAGTTATCGGAAACAGTTATTATTTAAGGAAGAAAGTGAATTGTGTTTATATTGGTGTACGAAGAAGATGACGTTGGGGTGAGAGGTGTTATTTGAAGGTGCACCTTTGATGTGGGGTGGAGGGGTGGTTTTCGGGGTAGGAGAGAGGGGGTGGTATTGGCACGATCACTGCAGAAGGAAAGCGAAAGTCTTCTAACCTTTTCTCACGTTATGTCTTCTCCACCGTCTACAGTTACTTGAACAACAGTCTTTCTTCATTGTTTACAACTTGAAAAATCTCACTGCAAAAGCTTTTTTTTTTTTCATAAGTCATTTTCACACAAAACAGATTCAATTATAATTTGAAATATAACTGAAATGTTGCTCATACTTTCCCTGTTCATAAAATAAAACAATCCTATTTTATATGTTATTTTGTCAAAATGTTATAATATATCAAAATATTATATGTTATTTTGAATTAAACTAATTATATAAGTGTGTTATTTAAGTAATCAATTAATCAATAAAATAAATAGATAAACCAAAACAATAAAAAAAAATTAAATAAATAATAAGATATAAATGAATACTTGAATGCTAAATAGTTACTCAATAACATATGCTGAAACTTACCTAGATGCAGAAAAAGTTTACAACAAATGAATAATAGATTATAATAAACCTGTCTCTGTTGAATTGACATTGTTAAACATTTTTCAGAAGTATTTTCAAACAAAAAATTGTTTATCTGTTTATCAGTCTTCATCACAGTAAAACTGATATTTCATTTTACGTGTCTATGTTAATATGTTGTTATATATGTATATAGACGTAAACTGTAGACCCTAAATAAAGATACAAACAATATAACTTATCGAAGTTACTTAATGTGGCTTCACACTTGCTCACTCGAGTATAATGATCAAATAAACTCTTTTCTATTTATTGCCATTGTTAAAATATATATTTAAAATTAAACATTTTAATAATTTCTGCCATCCTGAAAAAAATGATCTTAACACATGTGCAGCCTCATATATTGTACTTTTATGCACCTATTAACGAATACTAATAATTCAAATTCGTTTCTTAAGAACTTTTTCTCAAATAAATTATATTTATTATCTCAGAGATTTCAAAATTAAAACTTCTCTAAAACAGAAAAGCTCCTGTGACAAACAGCAATAATAAAGATGGTTTGAATAACTAAAATAACTAAAATGTTTTCAAATATTGTTTCAGTGATCTTTTTTTTTGTCTTAGGATGAATAGCAACAGGTAGTGTACAATGGCGGCTGACACAAGACCTGTGATTGTTCATACGTAGGCTCAAGATAGTAGTTGTTAAACCTACATAGAATGTATCACACCGAGTGCAGTCTAGACGGAGGAACTCTTATAGCAGTCAGGTCGGACATACCCTATACAACACTTCGGACATACCCTATAGATACAGGTCCAGCACAATGGGAAACCGTTGAGGCTGGTGTCGGTGTATAACACGCCGAACACAGTCATACCCCACAAAACTATTAAAAGTTTCATGGGGACATCCACTCTCACAATTATGGGAGGAGACTTTAACACCCAACATACCATGTGGAACTGCACGGGGGATAGGAAGATGGGAAAAGCTCTTCTAAAGGCTTGTGATAGGCTTGGCCTGAACATCTACTATCCAGCAGTTTCAACGTACATCACAGCCAGGACTGCTAGTACTATAGACTTAGCCATAGCCAACTCTAACGCCCCCGCTGTGAGGCTGGATCCAGGAGCTCTCCTCGGATCATTACCCAGTTCTTATGGAGTTGACTGGCTCTATAGTTAAATGTCCCTCAACCAAACTAGTTGTCAGAGACTGGGTGACGTTGAAAAGGACGCTTAGTCATTTGTCTTACCCAACAGAGGTTTCAAAACGGGCGGAAATAGACAGTGAAGTTCAAAACCTCACTGAATCTATTTACGAGGACCTTAAAAAATCCCAAGTTGCTTGAAGCAAAACCGGGTGGGAAAGACCACAAAATAAACAACTAAACGAACTGATTTCTTATAGAAATAAAGTTCTAAAACTTTGCAACAAGTATAAACTACCTTCACTCAAGACTGTAGTGTATAAGCTTAATAAGCAAATACGCTACAGACTACAAGTTATAAGAGAGGAGTCTCTAAATAAAAAACTCGAACGTATAGACAACACTCCAGAAGCTTGGCAGGTTCTGCAGAGGTTGAGAGGGTGTAAACGTTTGACCGTTGCCCTCAAACACAAAGATCGTCTCTGCATTAATCGTCAAGAATTTGCAGAGGCATTCGCCGAGTCCTTAGGCAAATTATATAAGGAGGATGGCCATAAACTCTCTCCTAGTATACCTTCTTCCACTTTGGATACAGAAAACGACAGGGATGCGTTCAGTTCCTGCAACGCACCCACAACTTCTTACACTATGCAAAGTAAAGAAAGCTTAGAATATACACCCAAGCCATCGACCTTAACAAGGCCTTTGATTGCGTTTGGCACGAAGGCATTGTTAAGAAACTAGGAGACGCCGGGATACCCATATGGTTCCAAAGGATCGTTCACTCGTATCTAACTGAACGATCCTTTAGAGTTAACGCCCGAAACACTCTATCCTCTGAGTATAGGATTGAGAGTGGTGTACCACAAGGTTCTTGTCTTGGTCTATGATTAATCGAACTTATAAAACATAGAAGTGATATTACTAATTTAAGTAATATTTATTCTGGAGTTTTAGTGAAATTTAGTTTATTTAGTTCCCTTGAGTGAACAGTGTTTGATGTTATATGTAATGTTATCTTATTAGTCTAGTCGAAGGTTTTGTCCGGTTAACATTGGTGTTCCTTTAAATAATGCAAATTTCATTTTCTTAGTTAAATAATTCTTACTTCTGTAAGTAATATTCTTTTATGTATCTCTAAAAACTTCTGCTGGTAATATTCATAAGTTGTAACAATCAATTTTCATATTGTATATATGTTTGATGTTGATATGTGATTTCTTATTATTCTATATTTGTAGGCCTATGAAAAAGGTTTTAAATAAAACCGAAACGTCGGCAACGAGAGTTTGATTTTTTATCCTAGAAAATCGACCGAATCCTGATTAGAGAACACACCTATTCTATCAAACGGTCGATATGTTATTGAATCTGTTATAATAAATATAGAAAGAGAAAATCTGATGAATAATTGACGAGAATAAGAGACTCAACAGGGAGTTTCAGTTCATTTATGTAAAACAGCATTTCCACTACATGTTGATTTCAGTAGGGTCAAACAGAAAGAAAACAAAGTTTTTTTATGAAAAATTCAAATTTTACAAAAAATATAAATAAAGATAACTGTCTTAAAAATATTTTCTTTATCCTCTTTATTAAAAATGAATTAATTTCGAGTTTATCTGCATTTATGTGAACATGATTACAATAAAGAAGAAGGTGTTGGATGTGACCCAACGGGTCACAAGCAGTCTACTATTGAATATTTCCTACATTTATAAAAAAGGAGATTTCTCTTAAAAATGCAAACAAAAGACAAAGTAATCTAAAAACAGACTATTCTAATGAGTTTTATTAATTTAAACAAAAAAAAAAACAAGTTGAAAAGAGCTTTTTGAAAACTTATCTAAGTGAAATATGAAATGGCTGCTTCACAAAGGGACTTTAATGAAATAATTATCCTTCATTTACTAAGTAAATTACTTTGTTAAGAAGAGGTGATACCATTCAGTTTTGCCAACCGGATACTGACAAAAAAAACAAACAACCTTATAATTAATGTTTTTTTCTGTCGCGTAATATAATCAGGCTACTATCTCTAAATTGGGTAATTCTTTAACTCCTTTTCAAAAAAAAAAAAAAAAAAAAAACCTGGTTCTTAGTAATATCTATTACAAAGATGAAAACAGATTGAATTTTCTTTAAATATTGTTTTGTTATATTTTATAAAGGATGAGTCAATATAAACAAGAACAAAATTTGAAGTTTTAGAAAGAGAAAAAAACACATCTTGATATTAATCGTTATTGTTAATTATATTTTGGATTAAAAGCTTGCCAGTTACAGCTGTTATGTTTTTTTGTTATTTAATTTTATTTAGTCAATTATTCCTGCAGTATAAACAAAATAAATTCGCAGATACCAGCACCAGGTCAACAGTACAGAACTTTTCACCTTCAACCAGCCATCCTTCAATAGCCGTAACAACAATCGAATGAAGAGGAAAGGTAAACATAACAAACAGAAGAGGAAACATAACGAAACCTAATAACTCGAAGGGGTCTCTATGTGAAGAAGTTGGAGTCGAGTGTCAACACCTTTTAATCAAGAGGGACTGTGCAACCTCTACCCCCCTTGACATAAATACAAAGGCTACATTTCCTAGAAGACAAACGAGATTTGTCTTCGTCAGAGTCAAAAACCCAAGTGAATGTTGAAAGATCTTAGTCTTGTTTTCCCATTTCTTATTGTGGTTTGATCATTGATTGTTATTTCACCTGTTTATGTGAAATCATTTTATATATATATATATATATATATATATATATATACATATTATAAGGTTTCACATAAACATGAAATAACAATCAATGATCAAACCACAATATGAAATGGGAAAAAAGACAAAGAAGAGTGAAAAACCCAACTTGACTGTTGGGGTTTTGACTATGACGAAAACCGCTTGTTACGGCTGAAAGATCTTAGTCCTTTTTTTCCCCATTTCATATTGTGGTTTGATGATATATATATATATATATATATATATATATATATAGTATTTTTCTAATTACCTTAGCAGCGGAATTCAGTTTAGCTGAATACATACTTACATAATGAACTCCCAGCATTTGTTGATATGGCAATTTACGATCTAACAATCCATGAATTAATATTACAAAGAAGATAAGTTGAATATTAGCAATTATGTGCTATAAAAAAATAGAACTCTAAGCCAAGCCTCGGAAGTAAGATTACAAAAATGAGAATAGAAATAGATAACAATAAACTTAACTTTAACTTAAAGAACAGTTTTCTTAAGTAGACTAAATGAAATAATTCAAAACTAATCCAACGTTTTCATTAGAGTGATTATAAAACTGATATGTTTGTATGGCAAAGGGTATAGCTACGATGAAACAGCAAAGGAAATTAATTTTGTACGAATCAAGACCAATCATTTCTGAAGTCAACACAGAAACATACAAGTTCAGAGACGTTGAATAATATATCACAATACTTACTAGCAACTTAGATTATTAGGAGGTCAACGGAAGACATCCTTGAAATTATACAAACTTGTCAATCCAAATAAAAAAGTTTAATGATGGTTTAAAATAATTTAAAATGAAGTAACGGTTCTGTCAATATCAGGATGTTAGCTTGCTATAAGGAGTCAAATATAGATTTCTTCAGGACCTTATATTTGTTGAGCTGAGGTGTATTTTTAGATCTTGTGGTTTCAAATACTCTTTATAGCTGAGACTGTAGATCACTGGGGTGAATAGAGGCGGAATTGTATTGTATTATCTCGTCTGACTGAGACTCTATGAGTACTCTTGAAAAGGATTAAATTGGTGGTTGCTAAGCCTTCACACTGGTGGTGGAATGCTTCACACTAAGAACGGTCCAATCGTTAGATCGTCTGAGTAGCAGTTTATGGGGAAGACGTACCAATGACATTAGTGTTAAGATTAAAGAAGAATTAAAATATAGCTGTGTTAATGATGGGGCAGGTAAGACAAGCACACGTTGACATCATTGCATACCTATACACATCACACGGTGGGATAGGATTTCGCAGCTCTATGAAAAAATAATTAATGAAAATGGGATGTCTTTTGTAAAAGATGTTGGGTAATTTATTAAAAACCGATGGAAAGGCTGATATAAAGATATTTTTATTTATTTACAACCTGGAAATTTATAAAATGTGAGTTACATGTATATCACACCACATATGTATCAACGTCTATACCACAGTAAGAAATCAGGAAAAAAACTACTCTACTCTAACCCTAACATCCCTTCCTGCCATTGTCTTCTTTCTTGCACCTTAAACCCTTTAAAATACCTCTCCTGCCTCCTTAACTCTTCTCAATCCCACACCAGATGTTTCTACATCATTGGCTTTAGATGGGATTTGACTCGTTTTGTGTTACTGTCGAAAATCTTAGTCATTTTCCTGATCTTACTGTGGTTTTAACGATGAATTTTATTCTATGGGTTTATTGTGAAATCTTGTTACATATGTATATCAACCATGTGAAAAAACTGAAAATTAGTCATTGTTCCAACGTCAGTTTCTATTCAGAAAGAAAACTTGATAAGAAGATAGAACGAGATAAATATAAGAAGTCAGACAGATATATATATATATTATATATATATAATTATATATTTATAATGATTATATTTATAGAGAGAGAGAGAGAGAGAGACAATAAGAGTGAATAGAGTTGATTAATTAGAGAGAACATGGTTATTGTGATATCTTATGAGGTTCTCCAGTTAATGAACCCCACCTATTATGAGTCCAATATCAATTTTAAGTTAAAAACATAACAGAGTATGACGTCAAAATTATTAATTAATCGTACTAATAGTTAATTATCTATACAGTCCTGCACAGATTTCATTACACAGGATGTATGGTTTCGACCTCATTAACATAAAAGTTGATTCAATTCTAGGAGTAATAATTCTCTGACTGAAGGTTCATTACAGCACTCATATATTCCGACTTTTTTTTTCAGTCGCTTAATGAGTATTTTAATAAGACTCAGAGCCGAAATGAAGTTTTTAATACCATAACCTCAATCCCTCTTATTTATGTTTTATGCGAAATAATAAATTTGCTTAAATCAGATTGTTTATTGTTGAGTACTATTATTTCTGATAACGTTTATGATTAAACGACCTCAAAAGAAGAAATATATATATATATATATATATATATATATATATATATATATATATAATCACCATAAAACAGTCCATAAGGATGATTAACAAAAAGACAGAACATAAATAAAACTGAATATGGGTCATTTCAATTTATTTATCTCTGCTCGAAGTTTTCATCTTGAAAAAAACTAAATAGCTTAAGTTTATATCATTAGTTGTGCAATCCGTAATTGTGTGGTATTTACTCATTGTTTTATTCAACGCATTTCGAACACTTTGTGTTCATCAACAGGAAGACACTATAATTAGACATTATAATTATAGTGTCTTCCTGATGATGAACACAAAGTGTTCGAAACGCGTTGAATAAAACTTCATTTGTGTGGAGACTTTTGTTGGTTTATCCATTTTACCTCAGAATTAAGTTTATATATATATAACATTATTTTTCTTTCTTATCGAGGTTTGGTCTAGATTCAATAATGCAACACCTTTAAGCCGACGTTTCGTCTATATTTGTAGACATCTACAGGGCTACATCAATACAGAGCTTAGTTACTATAACATTAAACATAATTACATTATATTATTTAAGTAATATATATAATTACCTTGGTATTTCTTCTATTATGAGAAACTAACAACATAACGGTTTGTGTTTAAATCAGCTAGTGTTCTGCCCTAGTGACAGATTTTTGAACCTTCTAATCAGACTTGATAACTCAAAACAACCCTAAAAACTCATTAAAACTATATAAAACAAGAAAAAAGGACCAGGAAAATACAACCATATTTACTAATCACTAAGTAATATACTATATATTTTACTTAGGATTTCTGTATCCGTTTTTTTATTGCACGCATTCTTAGTTTTCCGAATGTGAATCACATCTTTTATAAGCCTCTTATTTTTATTATTTTCAAAGTATATAATCTTAGTATCATTTAAGTTAAAGTTATGACTATTGTTAATTGAATGATGGGCTAAAGCACAGAATGTTTTTTTTATTTAATGTCGTATTTATGTAGAGATAACCTATCTTTTAAGTACTGTTTTGTTTGCCCGATGTAAACTATATCTCAATTTTTGCACGGAGTTGAATATATTGTATTACTACATAGGAGTTTGTTAATGCGTAACTTTGTCTTTGAAAAAATACTAGAATTTAAACTTTTTTTAACTTTTAAACTTAAATAAACTTAATAAAGACCGAAACGTTGGCAATGAGAGTTTAATTTGAACCTGAAGAACTGACCGAGTCCCGATAAACTCTAGTTTTGTATATATATATATATATAATCTTTTCACCCTTTTAAAATACCACTCTTCCCTCCCACTCTTCTCAACCCCTCACCAGATTTTTTCTGCATCTAGTGTTTCAGTTGAGTTTTTGACTCTGACGAATACTACTTGTTACGGTTGAAAGATCTTAGTCTTGTTTTCCCATTTCATATTGTGGTTTGAACATTGATGGTATACATATATATATTTACTTAATAAAACGAAACACAATCCAAACTGGACACAATACAAGTTCAAAATTCAAGAAGAGTAACACATTAGAGTAAGGAAACACACGGACAGACTCAAATTTTCGGGTAATCCGTCTTCAGGAGAAAAGAAAAAGGAAGATCAAGCACGTTGTAGATGCAACGGCCAGTAACCCGTTGCGTCAGATTACCTGAAGATGTTCGAAGACGACCGAAACGTCGGAAGAAATATAATCATTGAAATCAAAACGTATGGTGAGTTGATGTACCTAGTTCCTCGTGAATTTAAAAGACTCTTAAGGACTTTGGAAAAGTTATTCAAAAAATTAATTAAAAAAACAATAGGCCGTAAATTCAATCTCATATATATATTATATATATATATATATTATATATATATATATATTTTATATATATGTATATATATATATAATATATATATATATATATACAGACAATTAGAAGAAACGATTCTTCGAACTGAATAAACTAGAATTTAAAAAAGAACACATAGAAAGGAAACCACTGAACTCACTACTATATTTCGATGTCCTCGTCTTCAGAAAAGAAGTGAATCGCTCCAAAGGCTGATAACGACTGACTTGGCCAAGTCAGTCGTTATCAGCCTTTGGAGCGATTCACTTCTTTTCCTGAAGACGAGGACATCGAAATATAGTAGTGAGTTCAGTGGTTTCCTTTCTATGTGTTCTTTTTTAAATTCTAGTTTATATATATATATATATATATATATATATTATATATAATATACATATATATATATATATATATATATATATATATATATAGAGAGAGAGAGAGAGAGAGGGAGAGAGAGAGAGAGGAGAGAGAGAGAAACAGTCTTTTTTGATTTCTTACTATCGTTCAAAAACTGATTTCTATTTCCCGTGTTTATCGTCTAATCTTTTTACATTACATGTAGTGTTACTTGTTCCTAAAGTAGTTTTTTTTTGCATTTGTTCTACCGGATTATGTATTTTGAAGTGAAGACAGTATTAATGATGCAGAAGAATTTTTCTTTATAACCTGGTGATATATATCAAGCATGGCCTGCCTGACTTATTGTCATGTACATGACCTTTCAATCAGTCTGTGATGCGATTAAACAAACGGATTGCTAAGGAGGGCGGTGTGAACTAGTAGAATTACTGTTCTAATCAGGAGTGGAATCTGAACAACGGGAGCTGTTCACAGTCTCGAGATAATCATCACGTCAGACCTTTCATCTTCTCTCATACCAGGCATCATTCTCGACAGATCAGATAACTATGGGCTACATTCATCAAATTACAAAACCTTCTCACCTTCCTACCCAATATTATTACAAAGGAATTTCATATATTCTATTCTTTTTATCTTCTTAAAATTTATTGAGAAACCTTCACAGAATTTATTTATGAACACTGCTAACTTTGCCCACAATCATTCAGATACAGTAATATTTAATGAACTCGCTAACTTCTTCCAAGAAAATTCAATCACTTTTTGAGAAATTGGTTAAAGCTACAACTGACTACTTCTTCTTAGTGAAATTTTACAACCCTATTAGTGTTGCGATAAAAATGCCGTTTTTGACCTGGTAATTATTGAAAACAAAAAGTCAGAAAAGCTACACCATTTTCTGAAGCACGTTGAAATGATCTATATACAAGCGTCAAAGCTTAAAGCAAAAAAATTATACACATGTTGGATGAACCAATTATGCTACAAAGCAAAAGACATGACGTAAATTTACACTGGTCACCTTAATTATTAGCCGAAAATATATAAAAAAAATAAAAGTAGGTAAAAACCAATGCTTTGAAATTTTATGTTATTACTATAATTTCTGTTGCGTTATATAATTTCATACTTCCGTTTAATAGAAAATACGGGAAAAAACTGTTCGTCAAAATATTTCATATTTTGTTTATTCTTTGATGTTAACACAAATCATTTAAATACCAATAATATTTCACAATAAACTGTCTCAAAATTATTATATATACTTGTGCTAGAGCATTTTAACTAACTTTTGTGAATAGTTTGTTGGGAATGGAGTCTCATGAATAGTGTTATGTGGAATTTTTTTTATACAGTCTACATGTTTACTAAGTTATGAAACGTAGTATTTACAATAAACAGAAGAAACTATTTACATGTTTCATTTAAATCTCTGGAGATTAGAAGTAATATTATTATGATTGATATTATGAACAAATGATATAGCTTACTGATTTTTTATCACTTTCAAGAGATGGTGTTGTTACGATGAAGGGAAAACCATGACTATCTTTCTGTTCATCATCGGACAGTGCAAACACGACTAAGAACTTAATGGGGCATTTCAAATAGCAGGTGCAGTGAGATACAGGGAAGCAGATAGCGTGTGTAATCGTCAGCTGCACACTACACTCTTAGATGTGTTGTCTCTGTCGAGTTACACTGACCGACTGAGGTATCAACCTGACATGTTTCCCAACCTGATGATGCGAAAGTGAGATACAGAGAAGCAGATCGTGTGTGTAATCATCAGCTAACCCCCCTTAAGTACAGTGTCTCTGTCGAGTTACACTGAGCGACTGAACTATCAACCTGACGTGTTTCCCAACCTAATGATGCGAAAGTGAGATACAGGGAAGCAGATGGTGTGTGTGATCATCAGCTAAACCCCCTTAAGTGCACTCTCTCTGTCGAGTTACACTGACCGACTGAACTATCAACCTGACATGTTTCCCAACCTGATGACATGATGGTGAGATTCAGTGTGTAAAAATTAGCGTGTTTTATCGTCAGCTGAACCTTCTTAGATCCGTTGTCTCTGTCGAGTTATACAGACCGACTGAGCTATCAACATGATATGCTTACCAACTTGATGATGGACGGACACACACACACACACACACACACACACACACACACACACACACACACACACATTATTTGAAAATGGTGTACTATACCAAAATTAAACTCTTCATACCTGAAGGACAAGAAGTAGCTGAAGAACTGTTTCTCAAAGTTATATAAAGAAAATTGTAAGTTTAATTAAGTTTGAATGATTATGCTTAATTTATTATTGTTCAATCTATATCATTAGGGTAGGAATGGATTATAAAAATTTTCTACGCAAAAGAAAATTTTTATTTAAACTACTCGTTTGAAACACTTCGGGTTCATCATCAGGTAAACTTACCATATGAGCAGTGAAGTACAGATGGCTCATTTCAACTCAATTAAAGTAGTCAATACTTACTTGAAATGATATCTTTTTAAACAGCTTAGAACTTGAAATATCAATAGCCCCAAAGTAGAATTTTATTAGTCAAGAAATACCGTTAATCAAAACATAATGCACTAGTGTACCCCAATCATAGAAAATCAACTGTAAACACATCAACAGGAAAGAAATTGATGTATTCAAAGAATAAATCACGCATGAGTTAAAACTTTCACAGCTAAGTCCTTCAACAGAGCTTAAGTAAGCCTTCTTAATTGAACCTTAACTCCATGAATGTAAGCTTAATTGAGTTTGATGTCTGACAAAATCATTAAGCGTAAGTAATGTCTTTACTGAATGAAGACTAGGGCATTAAATTCACGCTATTCAAATCGAAGGATATTTTAAAATTCACTATGCGTTATAATTCCATTAAAGTTCAACGTTAATTTAACCTCATTCGTTAAACAGTTCCTTTTTCCCACGTTTTTTTTTTCATGTATTTTGTGCTCTTTTAAATGTTTAATATGTTAAATTATGCCTGTATTGATATAAAGATATCGGAAGAGTTATTTAATATACAAATATGTGCTAATGAGTCAACTGGAGTAGACATAAATATTAATAAGGATTAATCATTTGCCTCAAAGGAGAAAATATTCGGAACGAAATAATTTAATTTGTATTCAAGCTGTTAACCCGTTGAATGAGATTTAAATTGTAGTGGTTCCTAAGAGAGGAAAAGCAAAGCAGTGTGACATCTATATGTAGGATACACATGTGTATTGCTTCATTGTCTCGGTAAATCACCAGTGAATGGGATTCAGTGCATAAGGATGGGCATTGTGTCGCCTGACGTCAGAAGAGCTGACGATGACGTAAACACCTTCACTTTCTCTAGGATATGTTTGTATAATTAACAGGTGGAGGACATTATCTTAGGCAACCTTCCTTCTCTTTCAAAGGTTACATTCTCAGAGGGAAGGCTATCCAAACATCAAGCCTCTTTTGAATCGATGCAGGTCTATTTACAATTTAAATTCTATCAGTGACCCCTTTATTTCTTTATTCGAATTGACTCTATAAAACAAATAGTGTCTTTAAAAAAAAGAAAACCTTGAAACCAACATTGCTGGAGCTTAGCAAAAACGTCCATTCAATATAAATCTCTCAATTAATACCGAGTTTATACCATTTATATCAAAAATGTTATCATTAATACGAGCGAATTAATTTTGGTCATACAAAACCCTTCGAAAGAATCTACCAATGATTATGTGAAACAAGAAAATAAATAATATCAATAAAATTGATATTATGGTAAAAACACACTATTTTACCATATAGCTATTGTTTCTGTGCAACAGAAATAGCCCAGAAATAATACAAACAACTAAAGCGAACTATTGCAGTTACAAAATTGAGAAAAATTAAAGTTTTTAGGAGTCTCAGAAAATACAGTCTTGTGTGACAAATACAAAACTGAGGCAGCACAAAAAGCAAGACTCTTTTTCTGTTGTTTTCAGTGAATTTCTTTGACCAAAGCAAACAATCTAACAATCTCAGCCACCCAGGTGGGCTACACGTCATCATCGTTTATTAAATCATAAGTATAGATGTTTATATTTTGATTAATCATCACGTGATTGATGAGGGTATATAATTCATATGTTTCTTTAATTTTTTTTTTCATTAAGCATAAATAAACGTAGACAAGAAATCAAGCTCTTTCTCAATAGGCTTTACAACAGTTATTCACAATTACTTTTATTGAAAGAGAAATTCGTTTTCAACTTTTACTTTTATAACAGTAATTACGACAAATCACTTTATCGTTTAATATTATCTATATTTTTTCCCACTCATTTAATTCAGAATATTAGAGGTAAAAATAAATGTAATATTTACATGATGAATGGATTTGCTGTTCCATTATATGTATTTAAAATCTGTATAATTCTAAAAAGTTTACTAGTTTGATAGCTTTTTTGCGTAAAAGAACTACTTTTTGTTAGTCCATGTTTTTTTTGTTTGTTTAAAACGATCTCCTAGCGTATGATAAAGTCAGTTTTAGCGTATGATAAAAACCAACTTTTTGTTTGATCTGTGATTCTACTGATTCTATATTGAAAGTCCTAATTTTTGACTAACTCAAGTGCATTTTGAGTGGTCTTTAACGAGTACCTGACATGGTACAGGCTTGGGGCTGACGACTAAACGTCTTCCCCGAGGGACGACGTGCACAGATTTATTCACCTCCCGTGAGAGTAAATCGACGACCAGGTGAGGATCGTAAAAGAAAAAACACAATAAACTAAGCTAGCAAGGAGTCTTGTTAGACCAGTGACAACGTGCTCACCTCTGGACTGATAGATCCAGGGTTCAATATTTTATTTTGACCCTCGATTTATTCACACGCGAGGTGACTAAATATGAGCATTCGTCTCACAGAAAGCATGTTAAACTGCCAGTCCCAAGTCAGTACGATGACAGGTATTTGATAAAGAGCTCTACTCTAAAAAATGCTTATCAGATAAGATGATATTTGGGCTTTTTTTCGTACAGCGAAACAAATCTGTGTACGCTATCCCTCGAAGAGGACGTTAAGCCGTCGGTCCCAAGTCACTACGACGCGCAGTACTCGTTAAAGATCCTTGCTCAAAATGCACTTTAGAAGGCAAAATTTAGGGCTCCCAATGTAGAATCTGTGCAATCACCGATCAAATGAAAATCCAGTTGACGTTATCACCCGCTAGGGGATTGGTTTAAACAATAAAAAAAACCTTACTTAAGTTAAGACCTGAGAGTTGAGACCTTTGTAATGAAATGTTAAATAGTTATTTAATGACAGGGGTATGACTTTTTGGACTATATTGTGCACTAGCTGGTCTGCCAGGCGTTGCCCGGGCGGTAGATTATGCCTCCACGTTTTGGTTTTGGGCGGTATATCCCAAAAAAGGAACCTAATTAAAATCAAAATATCGTAGTTGTTAGTTCCTCCAAAATAAGTTATATCAAATCCATATGTTTCTTTGTATCTAAATGTCTCCAGTTTTTTATTGCGGACAGACAGATAAACTTCGTATTTTATGTATACAGGTTTACTGCATAGAATTTTTGTATAATAAGCCATTCAATAATTGAAGAAAATTGTTTTAATGATGTAATTAATTCCTATTCAGCTATAAAATAAAAGAAAAGATTAAAGGGATAGAAAGGAAATAAAAGTGAAAAGACAGTGTTGTCTATTACATTGAAAAGGTTGGTGACACTGGAGGCATGTAGGCCTAGATTGTAAGGCCTCTCTCATCGAATTGCGAGCTCCTTCTTTATTGAAAAAGTACAGTTAGCGCCGTCGTATATTGTCAATCGTTATCTCAAACTGTCCCTCCCTTGGGATATAACGCCTACTATACGAGTTCTGGACACATCTAGCACGCTTCCAATAAACCCACCACCACCGCAGCAGCCTTTCTCTTCACCCCGCCCAAAATAAGTAATCAAACAGCGTCCAATAGTCGGAGCCATATTTTTTTCCAGAAGCCAAAGAGGAAAGTAATTTTCCTCTTGGACTAACCAGGAGATAGAAATCTCTGGGTTTTTTTTTCGCTGAGCTCCCGGATTGGAAGCCATAAATAAAGGTTAGCTGAAAGGGAGATCAATGGTCTGAACCATTATTAATCATTGCTCCCTCCTGAATTTATTCCTGGCTTCACTTGGCCAGCTTTGCAGTTTACCTCCTAAGGGTGACACGTGATTGTTTCTCCTCTCACTCCATTCACCTTAGCTTCCATAATTATTAAAAGTATTTTTTTTTTCTTCTATTATACAAATCTAATAAATAAAGCACTGAATCAAAAATTCAGCAACATTCGTGACTTCAAACCAAGATTTGAACTTATTAAAAGATAACTCAAATGAAGAAAATGTATTGTTAAAGAAAGTAAAATTCTATATTAAAAGGAATTTATTACTTAAGTAAAATAAACTAGTTATAGGTTCAACATTAATTTATAAATGAATTCATATTTTATATTTTGTTCTTTAGAATGTCTTACATGATTTTTAATCTGTTTTCTTTTTAATGTGAACCTTTAGTACTTGAATGTTGGGTGTTCTATTCTTTACTGTATCACTAGACATTTCATGTGAGAGAAGAGAACACTCGTCTTTTCTCAAGGAGGACGTAACGCCTCTTCGTATAGATCCTTAAGGATGTCAAGTATTTGTTAATGATCCCTACTAAAATAAAACTTAAAGCGATAGATGTAGAATCAATCAGATACTGTGGTTCACTTGCAACAAAAAATAGGAGCAACACGGTATTTCCCATTCTGAATGAAATAGAGTAGATTCAGTAACAGTGGAATCAGGCATTTTCCTGAGATAAAGCGAACTGATAACTATCCTCAGTAATAACCTGAGATGCCTGATAGTAATTTCATTGCTTATTAATAAGACAGGGTTGACAAATAATACTGTCAGCCAACGTAAATATCTATCAATTCAGGCCCATTCTTTATATTTAGATCTAGTAAGGTTTTAATAGTTTTGGTACACTTAAACAGTAATTTACCATTTGAATATATGTTATAATTTTTTTTTAAAAAAAATGTAGGCATCTCCGTTTTATAGTAATGGAGTCCAGGTTAGCTCAGTGACAACCTGGCCGTCTCTCACATAGATCCTGTTTTGATATCAGAACGTGTACCCAGCCTTTCGGCCATATCACGAAAGTGAGCATGAATTTCTAGCCATATCTCACTTTGAAAAAACAAATTTGGATTAGAGCTACTTCAAATTACAGTTCAACAAATATAGTAACGCAGAAAACATTAGTGGCGTGACAATATTTTTGCTACAAAGTGTTAATTTTTTCACGTTACAAAGGACTATTTATATTTGGAATTTCAATATCATTGATATGGAGTATGTCTTGTAGAACACATTCATACATACCATATACTATATCCAAAACGTGCGCTCACACACACATACACACACACACACACACACACACACACACACACACAGAGAGAGAGACACACAAACAAATAAACAAACAACTCAGACACACAAAATATAGTTATAAGTTCCTTCAGTTATTATTCCTATAACATAATAACAATTAAGAACTAAAACATATATTTTTTTTAAAAAAAATATATATTTTAAAAAACTAATACAACATCTACTGATTGAAATAATGCGATTGCTGGCTGAATTCAAATACTGCTTATCCAACATTTTTGATGTGCACATCTGTTACTCGGAATAATAAATACTGCTTCCATTTTTGTTGATAATGCAAAAACTGAATACAAAACTTGCTGTTCTTATGGGTATAAAAGAATATGAAAAAATTAAATATGTATTGGGCTTGAGAGAGTAATTTCGAGTTAGTCCCCCCTAGGACCTGAAATAAGATTAGGTGCAGCAGTAGAAAAGGACTTGTAACTTCCTTCAATATCCCGCAGAAAATTGTTGTAATATTAAAGGTTTCTTGGTAGTGTAGGTATATTTGTTTTTGATTATATAAGTGCATTATGATGTAAAGCAATCAATATGTTGAATATGCTAGATCAGATATTAGGCTGTATGCTTGTGAGGTCAAAACCCAGTTTGTGGTCTAGGAGAGAGTGTATCAGTGAAGCGTATAGCACATGACCAACATTTTAGGTAGGTCACTGTGTTGAACTAGCGTCCCTCTTTGTCAACATCAGGGGAGAAAACCAGCATCATTGTCAACATATTTGACCTTTAGTTATCTATTCTTTATTTCCGTATATTATGTTTTGTTGACTCACACTATAATTAACCCGGAAACATTATAATATTAATAATTTATGTAAGTTTTCCTGATTATAACCTAAAGTTAATATATTAGAAACTCAAGGTTTATATTTACTGCACATAAATGGGACAATTGTGTTTGAAATGTAGATAGTCTAATGCAGAGACTCCAGGCTTTTATAGTCATCGACCTCTTATTATGGGGGCCATCTTAGCTCAGTGGTTAACGTACTCACCTTTGAACTGGTAGGTCCAGGGTTCGATCCCCAACTGGCCCTCGATTTATTGAAGCTGTATGTTGTCCATGTTGAGCATGTTGTCCCTCGCAGTTGACATTAAGCTGTCAGTCCTGAGCCTGTAGGTTGTCAGGTACTCGTTAAGGTTCTCTACTCTAAATACACTTCAGTTAGAGAAACTTTAGGACTTCAAATGTAGAAATGTAACAGGTAATGTGGTTTCACCGGTACTGAAATGAGTGTCAAATAATAAATGAGCCACAATTTTCCTCCTGGTACAGCACTAAAAGGTGAAAGCCTTATAAGTTTGGGCATTGGAAAAAACAAACAAACCCCATTATTAAACACTTGCTTTCTTATAAATGCATAATAATATATAACTCCTCCCACAAATTAGTTTAATAAAACTATGGCATTTTCGATGTTGAGAAATTAAGACAACTGCATAAAAATCAATACTTGACATTTCAAAACTACCTAATCTTGTAAAATGACCCCCTTTGAATGAAAAACAGGAAAAAAAAGATCGGAAAAATATGTTAGGCACCTGTATGTTATAATAGTTAACAAAAAAAATGCGACACTTATGAATGGGCATGACTTACGGATGCTTCATCTAGTTTGGAACTGCATCGATGAACAAGGCTTGTATCCAGATCGTTCATAATAAGTGTTTCCGCCTTATTGCTAGGGCTTATTGGTACGTCCGAAATGTGGATATTATTCTTCATTTGAAAAAGAAATCCATATATAGTTAGATCACCCGATTTACTACCAATGAAGACAATAAACTGTGTACTCAACCAAATCTCCTACCACCAACCTTTCTCAAACTCACTGAACAATTACATCATCCACTGACTATTTTTTCCCAACTCGTGACTAAAGGTAGTTTGCACTACAGAGAACTATGAACAATAAGACCACATTACCGCAGATATGACATCATTACTATATAGACAAACTGAATATCCGACATGAATTACTGACAATTCAAGTTATAGTAGCACAGTAATCAAGCAGTAGAAGGCCTCTGGTCTGGTCTTGTAACTGGTCACGTCAGTTACGACGTGCACTGTAGTGCGCCGATATATTCATTGGTCGACCGATGGTCGATGGTGGTTAAAACTGTTGCCCCTGAACTCCTTTCCATCCTCTTTTGATCTCCATGTATTTGATCGACCCTATCGACCCCAGAAGCTCGGCTCTAATAGAATATTTCACGACCCATAGTTGATATTAACTGTGCCATTCACACCAAACAGAGTGTTTTTTTTTAAAAACCCATCCTTATAGTGCATTAACGCCTTTCAGTTTAACGAATAGGGTGAAAGAACGGTACATTTTTAATTTAGCACTCTTACAAACCATACGTGAGCCACATTACTGGAAATGCAAACGTGCATGTTGTAACACATTCAAGACCTTATCATGCCCAATGTTGTTTAGCTTTCATTGTCTAACCAAAGCCAGTCTGTTCAGTATTGCCATTGTCGTAACCTTAAAATTGTCTGGTTGTGACATCCTCGCAATGACTGTATTTGCATATACAAAACTATCCTGTCAAATATCAAAGAAGTATAAATCAAAATACACTACTTTTAAAGAAGGAAAAAATATTTAAAAACGATGCACATATTCGCACTCTATCTTTCTCTCGTTTTATCTTGGTCTAACAAACACAAGAATGATTAGAGGCAGACAGACATTAAAGGGCTAGATAAACCGATTCTAATTGAGCCCAAAAAAGCATATTCTGACTGGGTTTAAATTTATAAAAGAAAATATAGAACTATATAGAAAAAGTTTAATAATAAATATGATATACATAACTGAAGCTGCCTTCTCAAATATTACTTGTATAAACAGATTTTAACACCAAATATAAAATATAATCTCTCTCAGAAGAAGGCGAAACCTCTAAACACATTTCGTGTGATTGCGAAGTAATTGTCATTCAAATGTTTAATATTTTTGTTAAGTCATAACTTTCTACGATTGTCGCAATATAGAAGTCAGTTATGCCTCTTTCTATCTTTGTCTTTTTTTAAAAAAGTACGTTGAACAGTTTTATTTAATTTAAACCCAAGTGACGAACTGAGTTGGGTTTTGACTCTGACGAAGATGTCTTGTTACGGTTGAAAGATCTTGGGCCTTTTTTTCCTTTTCACATTGTGGTTTGATCTTTGATTATTATTTCAGGTGTTTATGTGAAATTTTGTTACTAATATCTATAT
The DNA here is from genome assembly GCA_026182355.1 of Hermatobates lingyangjiaoensis. Classification (NCBI taxonomy): domain Eukaryota; kingdom Metazoa; phylum Arthropoda; class Insecta; order Hemiptera; family Hermatobatidae; genus Hermatobates; species Hermatobates lingyangjiaoensis. Next base: position 1,854,354 of record JAPFBL010000025.1, read on the forward strand.
ACATTCAAAACCTGACCCACACAATAGAAGAGTGCAGAGAAATAAATTACCCTAATATGACTCTAATTAATCACTATCATCAGTATTGTATATGAATTAAAAAGTTAATATTGCGGAAAGTATTTTGTAAAAGCTTCTATTAGGGTTGATGGATTCATGCTTTTTGAAATTATAAGTCGACTGTCAACCCAGCAAAAGATGAACCCTAAATAAGATGGCTTGTAAACAAAGTCAACAAAAATAAAAATAAAAGGGAAAAAAATTACAAGGAATAAAGCGTTGATGTAGTTGAGTGAAGGGTTTAATAAAGCGTCCGATCACTAAGAAGGCATAAGGGTAAGCCCTATAAAAAGAGCCAGGGCGCTCTGTACTTAAGTGTCCTTGGTGGCCTCTCGACGTTCTAACGACCCCTCCTCACTGCCCCAGTCTTTAATCCCACTCGCTTGCCATTCCACCTGTTTATAACCTCCTCTCCTTCTTACTACTCATTCTATTTATAAACCTATGAAAGAAATTTCCATCGTTTTAACTGTAATTTTATAAATTCGACTCCTACAGGAACTGATTTGCTTTGAAAAACTGAAACATTTACAACATTAAGAGTCTACTAAATGGACTTTAATTGCAGTTTATGAAAGTAATATGTATAATACGGCTGTAAATAGTTTTAAAATGATATATTTGGATAAAAACACTTGATAGGTCGTTAATGTGGTATATACTAAAATAGTTTGTGTGTGTGTGTGTGTGTGTGTGTGTGTGTGTGTGTGTGTGTGTGTGTGTGTGTGTGTGTATGTGTGTGTGTGCGTGTGTGTGTGTCACTGAGTTCAGTTAACAGTGTCACGTGTTCATTCAGACTACAGTTGTTGATAAAATCCACATACTATTTTTCTTTGTAAAATAATTTGTAATGTAATACTTAGTTTTTCTGTTTCAAAATTTATACTTCTGCCAATTAAAAATGTTTTAAATAAAGACCGAAACGTTGGCAATGAGAGTTTAATTTGAACCTGAAGGACTGACCGAGTCCCGATAAACTATAGTTTTGTTTCTATTCCACGGTCGATACTTTTAACAATTATATATTTATATATATTATATATATAAT